>CM076580.1:1268347838-1268965081 GCA_034641835.2 Pinus albicaulis | reverse complement strand
AAATATATATTTTTTTTCTAAGTAAGCTTAATCTATTAACAAGGGAGTAAAATTACAATGTGACCGTAGTCAAAATAGCTGCCCTGGAAGGAGGCAGAATTGTCATGAAAAACACATAAGTAAACTGCCCTATGACAGGGAAACCAGTCTGGAAAATTTTTCCAAAACCCATTCCGGGGAGCATGTTATGATCTTACTGATGTTGCAGAGTTTGCATGAAATAAAAAATGAACAAAAACAAGCCAAAATTCCACTTGACGGAATGAAAAACAACAAGCCCAATATTATGGACCGCATAGAAAGATAAAAGCACCACAGAAAGTTGTCTAGTCATCTGGAGGTTCTTCCACGATACGACACCAACCTGAAGCACACAGGTCCCTGGCAAGAGATTCTTCAGAATCTGAGGGGCCTGGATCAACCGACTCCATCACCACCTCAGGAACACTTCGAGCATGAGCCTCCGGAAACTGCCTCGACGCGCTGTCGATCCCTGCTTGGAGGTGCGAAGCCTGGGCGAAGTCCGAGCCTTTTCCTGCCGCTCGAGCAATGGAATCCTCCAGCTAGGCTTCCTCATGGAAAACCACTGTAAAGATGGCAGTAATTAGGGGGTGATTCAGAGCTCTGTTGAAAATGAAGCGCGCAGAGCCTGTGGTGGGAGGAGGCATAGAAGCAGGAGGATGAGGAGCATGGGAGCCCCAATGGCAAGAATCCAGAGAACTCCATCTCCCACTGTGAGTATGAGGATAATGACCAGCCAATCGACCGCTTGAGAGTGTAGGTGAGTCAGTGGACGGGCTGGAAGGTAGGTTTGAAGGGCGACCTCTGGTGCCGCCTCTCCGGCTTCTCAATATGTGTCACAACCGAGGAATGTGGGAACTAGGATGAGGCGGGGCAATTTCTATGGCAGGGTAATCCAAATATGACAGGAGGCCAGAGGCTCGTGCAAAGCATCCAAGATCCTCCACCAACGACTCCATGAAAGAACCAGAGCTGGGCTTCAAACTAACTTTCCTCTCTCGGCCAGGAGAGACAATCGGCAAGGTAGAGTCTACGCCAAACAACTTGAGATCAGAATTGAGGCCAGAGACTGAAATGAAATGGGGCCGATGCGACCAGAAAAACTCCATAGAAAAATCAACGCTACACTGCCTTTTATCCTCCCCTCTCTTGTTGTGAGAAGCCTCCATCAGAACAGGCGCATTGAAGAGAGCTGAGAGCTCCAGCATGTGGGAGCATGCAAGGTCAGAGACCTAAACGGTGGCCATGATACGAAATGCAGAACCCCTAGACACCATACCTTTGAACTGTGCGAAACATAAATACGAAGATCCTTTGAGCAGTGGCGTATTAACCTCTATGTCCTGGGTGGGCAGGTGTCGTCCCACCTCGCCGCACCCCTGTCCCATCATGTTAATTGCTTGTTTGTTCACCCGCATCCGGGGGAGTTGCATCCGTTTGGATGAGAATTTTGCACTCCTGTTTTTTATCATGGTTCTGAATTGTGTCAAGATCACTAGAGAGAAGAGTGTGCCCACTGTACACCCCTAAATTAGCAAGTAGATCAGCGACTTTGTTGCCTTCCCGTTTAACGTGTTGGAATATGATGGCTAGATTGGAGTGGAGCCATAGTTCAATAGCATTCAATCTTGCTTCTAATCTCCAACTGTTAGCTATTTTATGTGCATGTGTCCCATTGAGTAGTTGATTGGCCATATTGATGAGAAGAAGGGAGTCACCTTCGATCTTCAGAGGTTGGAATCCATAACGTTGAGAAAGGGGAAGACCTTTCCATAGTCCCTCCAGCTCAGTCGAGTTATTTGTGTCCTAACCGATGTTGTCGAGGAAGATTAGGAGAGGAAGGCCCTCATGATATCTGAATATGCCTCCAAATCCTGCTTTGCCGAGATTTCCCTTTGAAGCTCCATCAAAATTGAGTTTGAAGGTGAACTTTGGAGGGGGGTTCCAAGAGATATTTCTGATGGTCTTACTTGGTGCAGATCTGTTATGGTGCATGCCCTGTGGAATTTGTATATTCCAATTCTCCCAGATGACTTTCTCACTGGCTAGAGTAGGGAAATCTTCTGGATGCCAAGTCTGTAGTGCCAAGGTCTCTTTGAGGTTAAGGTAGAGGTTGCCCCAAATGATGTCTAATTGAGTGCTTTGATGTTTGAATATGCACTTGTTTCTTTCTTTCCATATTTTCCAGAGGAGAAGACCGGTAATCAATCTCCATAATTGGTTGAGTAGTTCGCTTTTAAAAGGGTTTTGCTGCGAATTTCGAATGGAGTTGATTATGTCATTAGACACTCTACAATTCTTTTGACATCGGAAGCTAGCCTTTTCCCACAGAAGGTTGGCTAGATGGCAAGAGTTCAAGAGGTGTTGGAGAGTTTCCTCCTGAGAGTTGCAGTTGGGGCAAATGGAGGGCCCATGAAAGTTTCGTTTCTGAAGATTATCCCAGGTGAGTATTTTCCTGTGCCCCACAAGCCATAGGAAAAGAGAAACTTTGGGCCAGATACCCAGTGACCAGATTCTGCTCCATATTGGGTCCAGGAGCATTGGATCGTTGCATATAATTTTTTAAGCCTCTTTGGTGGTGAAGGAGCCTTTTGGGGTGTATCCCCATCTAAGGATGTCCCTGCCTTCGAAAGATCGGATATGTCATTTCTAGAGTTCACTCTCCATGTCCTCCTTCTCCTGATTGTTTACAGTCCTGATCAACCTGTCGATCGACTTCCATTGTCTATAACCCTGTTCTGTCTCCGGATTCCATTGTTGGTTAACCGTTTCCTATTGTTACTCTTCCCACTCTTGGCTATGAGTCGGATTGTAGATGGTGCTGAGCTTTGGAAGTTGGTGCCATGCATCTGTCCAGAACCGAGCAGTGTTGCCATTCCTTATTTCCCAGAAGCTGTGTTGTTGGAGGAGCGAGTAGTGTTGTCTGGATGTGTTCCAAATTAGAGATCCTTTTTCAGTGGTAGTGAATGTAATCAGCTCTTCCGTTGGTCTATGATTGGCATACTTAGCAGTCCAGATGGCTGCCCACAGCTTGTTGGGAGAAGAGAGCCATTGCCACCATATTTTTGCACCCATTATTGCATTACTGTGCTGAGGGTCCCTCAGACCTATGCCCCCTTTTTCTTTTGGCTGGCATGCAGTAGATCATTTTTCCAGAGCCCATTTGCGATTTGTGCCTGTTGCACCCCACACAAAATTGCATTGAAGAGATTTTATTTTTTTCAAGACCCATTTGGGCACTGCCAAGATTGAGAAAAGATAGAGAGGCATCGCCTGTAGCACAACTTTTATTAGCACTAATCTGCTCGCTATGTTCAGAGTTCTATGAGTCCAGAGGGTGAGACAAGATTCAAGTTTCTCCAGGAGCATACACCATGAGGTGTGCTTGATGGCAGAGTCTATTAAAGGAGCACCAAGGTATTTGGAGGGTAAGGAGGCTATGAAGAATCCTAGAATGCGGGAAATGGCATGTTGAGTAACAGGGGGTGTGAAAAAAGAAGATCTGCGATTTGGCTAAGTTTATACACATCCCAGAGGCATCAGAGAAATCGTTCAATAGGGATTTGAAAATGGAGGCTTCCTGAATAGAGGGGTGCCCAAATAGCATGTTTTCATCGACAAATGGTTGATGAGAAATGGCTGGAGAGTTGTGAACTGAAAGACCTTTGAGTTGCTGGGAATGGAGGGCATGTTTGAAAAGTCGACCCAAGCCTTCTGCCATTAGAACAAAAAGGAAAGGGGAGAGTGGATCTCCTTGACGAATGCCTCTAGAGGGGCTGAAAGGTCAAGAGGCAATGCCATTTAAGAGGATTGAGAAAAAATAAGAGGTGATTAAGCTCAGAATCCATTGAACCCACATTGGGGAGAAACCAAAGGCTGTTAGCATTTTTTGAATATAGGTCCAACTTAGCTTATCAAAAGCTTTGGAGAGGTCAATCTTGAGAAGCATACCTGCCTATTTGGAGTGCTTGAGAGAGTGAATGATTTCATGTGTGAGTATGATGTCGTCCAATATCTGTCGTCCTTCAACGTATCCAGATTGTTCAGGTGATATAAGCAGGGGAAACAGCGGCTTCAACCGATTTGCAATGACTTTGGAGATCACCTTATAAATAACATTGCAAAGAGCGAGAGGACGGAACTTGTCTGGAATACTGGTATTCTCTTCCTTTGGGATTAGGGCGATGAAAGTAGAGTTCAGTGAAGGTAGAAGCCAATGAAGAGCGTGGGATTCCTCAACCACTTGCCAAACCTCTTCTTTGATGAGATCCCAGAAAGTGTTGAAGAAGGTAGTGGTGAAGCCGTCCAGTCCAGGAGCTTTACCCTCTTTGAGCTGGTTCATGGCCACGTCCACCTCTTGAGGTAGGACAGGTCGAAGAAGAAGTTGGTTGTGCTCTTCGGTGATAAGTTTCGACACATTTTGAGTGATATTCTCTATGGCAGGCCATCTATCAAATTTGGGTTCTTAATGAACCTCTTGAAACTGATTGATAAACTCCTTTTCGATCTCCGCATGACATTCTACTCGATCCCCCTCTCGCTTTTGTATGAAAGAGATGGTATTATGCATTCTTCTCTATATTGTAGTTCTGTGGAATAATTTGGTGTTCCTTTCTCCTTCTTTGAGCCATCTAATTCTGGATTTTTGCTTCCAATTAATTTCTCCCTGCTTCCTTCTCTCCTCCAATTGATTGTGAATGTGCTTTTCCTTTTTCAAGGTTTCTTCCATGTAGCCCTCTATGATTATATGTTGCTGAAGATCCCTCATTTCTTTGTTGAGATCTTGCTATGCCTGGAAGATGTTTCTAAAAGTCTTATGGTTCCAGCGCTTGATTTGGGATTTGAGGAATTTGAGTTTCTGTTGAAATTGATACATTTTTTAACCCTCTGGCGAGGGGTAGTTATTCCAGTTAGATCTGATGAGGTCATTGAAGGCAGGGTGGGTGAGCCAAAATTCTTCGAAGCGGAAAGGGAATTTGGTGGCATTTCTGTGTCTTTTCCATTGGAGAGAGATCGGCCAATGGTCAGAACCTAAAGGTGGAAGAATTGAGGCCGAGATGTCGCCCCCGAGATGCACTGCATTATCTAAGATGTGGAATTTGTCCAGTTTAGAAGTGATTTGTTGCCAGCCAGCCCTGCGATTGCTCCAGGTGTGCATTCCATTGCAGAATGGCAGATCGATTAACAAATTGTTTTGGATAAAGTCTTTAAAGTGACTATTCTCTTGATCCAGCTTGGCTCGACCCCCCTGCTTTTCCTTCAAATTGATGATCATGTTGAAGTCTCCTCCAATGATCCAGAGAGGATGGATTCTATTTAAGTTGAGCACCTCTATTGTGTCAAGTAGAGCCATTTTGTTGCCAGCTTTCTGTGGGAAGTATACGTTGGTGAGATGTCCATGTGTGCTGGTGCCAATGATATGAAACGTAGCCTGAATGATATTATGAGAGGCATGAAAATCAGATAGCATGATGGATTGCGTGTTCCAGGCTATTGCTAGACCCGAGAGGCACTAGAAGCATCCACAACAACCGAGTAACAACCTGGCCATGCTCTCGATAGGATTTGACCAAGAGTGTTACTATTACACTTTGTTTCCTGCATAAAGAAGATTTGGGGTTGCTCCTGCTTTATCATGTTTTTTATCATTCTAAGTTTCCCAGGGCTATTTAGCCCTCTTAAATTCCATGAAGTGAGCTTCATGATTCACTATTTGTGGTGGGATTATAGTACTTTGTCAACTTCGCATATCTGCCTGAGTCCACCAGGATTTTTCCTATTGTGATAGTTCTTTGGAGATCTGTCTTTCTTCCACGTTTTTTGGAATCTTTGGGAAAGAAGTTGCCGTCCCATTGACTGCCTGGTTGTACGCCCAGTTGTTGTTGCTGATAAGCCCTGGAGATAATAACTTCCAGGGTGTTGAGTTGATGCTCTTGAATCTTGTCGTAGTCTTTCCTTCTGCATGCTTGTTCCAGTTCAAAAATGTCAAGACTTCCCAAATCAATGCTTTCCGGTTCTTCTTCCATATGCTGTGTCTGACTGCTTTCTGCTGAGGTGAAGGTGGATTGCAGTAGCTGACTGGGGATACAGTCAACATCCATGCCATTTGGTTTCCAATCCGGATCTTTCCGAGTCGCCTTAGGAATTCGTGATTTGTTATTCATGGGTGAGGGAGTGGGAGTAGGGCCATATTGGGGGGGGGGGGGAGGATGAGATGATCAGTGGTGGGGTTGGCAAAGTGTTCAGTGGTGGGTCATCTGAAGTTTTAGCAAGGACCTCAAAGCTATTGCTTGTGGTTGGAATGAAGGCGCTGTCTTGCAGGGGTTTTTACCCGGTGGAAGGTTTTTTATGCGATCTCTTTCGATTCGCTACCTTGGTGAAGCCATCTTGTGCCGGTTTATCAGAGGGGTCAGAGGTTTGGGGTTTGGCATTTAGAGGCCAATCCCTGAAAAGATGACCATGTGCATGACATTTACGACAACGAAAGGGAACATGTTCAAAATCTAAGGGTTGAATCCATTCATAATCGTCATGGTAGAGGCTTACCGAATCCGGAAGGGCCTTGTCCAGGCACATGAACACACAAATACGAGCATAGGAGGTGTATCTGCGCAGCTTCGTTTCTTCAGCTATTTTAATAAATTCCCCCAGCCCTTTGCCTATGTCTGTCAGCGATTCTTCATCCCAATATTCCAGTGGGAGCGAGTACATCCGGATCCAAACTGGCGCCCAGCTGAAGTCCTCCTTGTCAGGGTTAAATCTTTCAACCCAATCCCTCAAGTACAGACTGGCTGGGTTGAAGAAATAAGGGCCTTCATCCATGACCCTGTTCTGATCTTCGATGCAGATGAATATCGCAGTAAAGAATCCCTTTGGACCTAGTTGCAAGGTAACATGCCCCTTGGGTTTCCATTTGGCCGCGATCCAACCGTGCAAAGCTTTTTCAGTCGGCCAGTATCCGATAAATTTACCAATGAGAGCATGGTCCCTCATGTACTGGATTTGTCCATTGATTCTGTGACTGGGAAGTTCTATCTTTGGTCTTTCAGCTGCTATGGGTTTGCATGTCGTTGAAGTAACCTTGGGCGTTTCCTTTTGCCCTTTCTCGCCCTCTCGTACTTCACTGCTCTTGTTTGACTGGTCAGAGGGAGCTTTTGTCGTATCTGGCATTGGGGAGTCCCTTGTATCCGTGTTTCACTGTTTTGGGCCAGAAGGCCTTGTCGGTTTCTGCGCTTGTTGTTCTTCCTCGGCAGAGGGGGAAGGCTTTGCGACCCCCCCCTGAGGGTCAGCCATTTTGGAGCGAACTATGACGTTGGGCGACTGTTGCGAGTCAGAAGACGAACGAAAAAACGAAGCAGAGAACGAACAGACTGCGCCGTTTCAGAGGTTGCAGGAAACCCTAAGTTGCAGAGCGCGGGTCATTCCATTCTTTTGAGGTTAACATAACAACTTGTTCAATATTTTAAAATCTTAAAATAAGGTAAGAATATATATTTTTTAGTTCTTTTTAGAAATGTGAAATCAAAACTTAATTATAAAAATTTGGAATATTTTAGAATCTTAGGAATATAATAAGAATTGACTTCTCTTTCATCCACCAATTTTTTTAATAATCAAAATAAAGATAAACAAATATGCAATTATTTAGAAGTATAATTTAATTTAAAAGCTTAATTTTGTCCTAATTCATTTATGTTAATGAAAATTTAGGAGATTGTCAATTTAGCAATCTAATAACATGTAATTTATTGTACTTATAATCTTTAAGATAAAAGCTTAAATCCAATCCATAATTTATATCTACAATTCAATGATTTGTATTTTATGTGAAAGTAGATTAAATTTAATAGACTATTCATATTTATAGATTTTAAAAAAAGTAAGGATGTAGTAGACTATATATATATATTAAAGAGTTTGTAGAGAAATTAATTTATAATATTAAGATTAAAGTACATAGATTATAACTTATTCTTTTTATTTAAACAATTCCTTCTCCCATTTAGAACATGGATATCTAAATATCTAGTGTATAAAAAGAGGACATGAATATCTAAGTATCTAATGTATAAAAAGGGGTTTAATAATATGGAAGACAAAAAAATTACTTCAAAACTCCATCCAAATCCATATTCTCTTCAAGTGAGGATGACATAAAGATGCCTAATCTTGACTATACTATTGAGAGATACAAAGAAGGATAATTTGCCAAATAAGGATAATTCTAAAAATATTATTATATCAAGATTTTTGGAGAAATTGTGGTGTGCTAAAAAGTTAGAGGGGGATATGAAATTGAGACATTTTAAGGAGATGATCAACCCAAATATTAGAACTCAAAAGTATCTCTTTGTCTTACCTAATGTAAATAAGAAAATAAAAATTGCTAAAATATGAACAAAGTCTCTAAGTGTTTGTCAATTCTCAGAACACCACTAGATAAAAGAGTCTATAGCCTTTATAACATTAAAAGGATTGAAAAACACAAATATTTTCTTTTATATTATATGGCATATACTCATATACTCATATTAAATCTATGTTTCAAAATATTTGTCCTATATTATATTTAAATTTTAAAATACTTTTCACATTATCTATCTTCTTAACCTTTTAATTCAACAGAAATATGGTGATTTTGGAATTGTTATCATTATATTCTTTAATCATAAAAATAACATTTAAAAAAAATCCAATTTATCTCTTACCAGCCTTGAATCCATTAAACCATATTCAATGTCATTGGTATTCTTCATAATTCCAACCATATTCAATGTCGTTGGTATTCTTCATAATTCCAATTATCAACATTGATTTTAATATCTATAAAAAAAACTTAAATTTTAGAAAATAAAATTTATGTTTTTCTAAAAAGTTTTAAAAGTGAATTAAATATCTTTATAAACTAGATAGTATTGAAGATCTTTATCATAATTTTATAACAATATTTTCAAAGTATATAAAAAATGATATTTAAAAGTTTCTTTTTTCTTTTAATGGTTAATGTATAAAATTGTTAAGGAAAAAAGAATTTTGAAAGTTTTTTTCCTTACTGTCAAAGTGTAAAATTGTTTAAAAAAAAAAAATTTAAAAATAGTTATAAGTAAAAAGTGAGAAAAACATTTATATTTTTCTAAATTTAACTTTAAAAAATTATAAATACAAATTCTTTATAAAATAAAAAAAAAAAAATATGATTTCCTTGAGAAACTAGAATCTATACCTTGAAAAACTTTTTTTAACCTTTTAATTTCATGTGCAATGTTCAAACCATTATTACAATGGAAGAATATTTTACTTTGAAATATATAGAGTCTAGGGTTCAACAACTATAGAGAAAATTAAGGACTTGTTGAAATCTATAAAATATAAATCCAAAAACATGTAGAGTTTGTCCTTATTTGTCATATTCACAAGCTCTTAATCTCGAGATTCAAGTAACTAGTTTTTTTAGTTTTGAAAAGTCAAGTGGGATGAGAGTTAGTAATGTGAGGAATATACCTTTACGATTGTATGGTACAAAAACCCTCCCCATTTCTTAATTTTAGAATAAAATTCGTTTAGAAATAGGTCCCCTTTCTTTTTAGATAAAAATAAAAGACTTTGAGGAAATCTGATTATTTTAAAATAAAACAATAAAAAATTCATTGTTTAGAAAAGCATGTATCACATATCGCATACCACAAGTGCATATAATCAAATGTGACATTGAATTTTCTGGATCCGATTGAACTTAAGTTTTATATCGCATCGGCACAAAGCATAAAATTTCATGTTAAAAAGACTGATGCGATAAAGCAAATCGCAATTGCAAATCGGTAAAGTCTTGAGTTGTCATATTTCCTTTGCAAAACTCCGAAGCGATGTAACTTATCGCAATCGAATTTTGAAAAGGTTATCCTTCATTTGGTCTATTTTATAAAATCCGATGTGATACAACATATCGCAATTGCATTCTGAAAAATCAAAGATTACTTGTTTTATAAAAGTTCTGATGTGATGGATCCCACCATCATCGTAATCGCATTTAAGTGAAAATCATGAACAACTCAATCCCTTTGGAAATATTCGATGCAATATACCTTTATCGCTAATCGCAAATCGGCGGAAAATATGAGATGTATTTCGTTTTCCTTTCAAAAATTCTGATGCGATGAATTTTCAGTCTTTATTAATCGCTATTTTGCACTATGCATATATTATTTATCGGTCAATCGCAATCAGAAAATTCAAAGGGAAAGTTTTACATTAACATTTCAATATCGCCGATCTTTGATTACGAAAATCATTAATTGGAAAATCAAACGAATTATGGTAATTGATTCTCATATCAATGCGTGGATGTGACTTTTCTTTAAGGCATTCATTTTGTGGTTAATCAATTTGGGATCATTAATAAAAAATATTTTCGCATAGTTGTTCTCCTAACTTCATTTCTTCCCGCGTCTGAAAGGTTTGTCTCATTTGCAGAGCTATAGAACATCCAGCCCTTTTGTTCACCAAACTAATGAAATGATACCAGACGAAGAAGATGTCTAAGAAGCTTAAGAAATCAAGAATTTTTATTGCCTCAAAGACCGCTACCACTACCACAATGCCAAAAGAAAAACTAGCTAAAATCAAGTTGGTTACAAATACTGCATGCGAGGGTCTCGGGAAGCTTTCCTGGGAAGAAGTTTATTACTTGCTTAAAAAATAAGACCCTACAGCTACAGAGGTAAAGGAAACAGTGCCAGATGAAGAATCAGATTCAGATGACAATCCCCTTAAAGAACTTGCAAATTATTTTCTTCATAGAATTGCATCTCGGGCGAATGTATTCCCATATTATGACATAATACGATGGGTGATAAACAACACCACCATCACAAATAGAACATTCATGACAGCTGGGGGAAAGATGTTTGGGTCCTTTAGAGCAGAAGACATCAAAGCAATGTATCATCTGCCAGATCCTCAAAAGACCTACAACAAAGTCTTCATAGCAGATTTTACCTCAAGCAATGAAATTGAATCAGACCCAATTAAAGAATGGAGATGAGCTCTAGAAAAGCATAAGAATGAGACCTCAGGTATGTATTATGTAGAGTCTCTCGCACCTCTGTATTGTTATGTTGCTGCCATGATGTACAGAATTTTTGGATACGATAATTCTGCAAGGTTTTCAATTCAGATGGTACCCCTAATTCATGCTGCTATAAATTCTGAGATTATGGATTGGTCAGTTATTCTTTCTGATAAGATAGCTAACAGAATTCTAGGCTATAGAAAGAATAAAATTACTGGAAATACATTCCCATTTCATTTCTATGCCTATATCTTAGATGCTTTGTGTTTTAATTCTGAATTCCCTATTCTGGGTTGGAAATGGACTTCACAGGAACCTATCCCGATTCACATTTACAATAAACATTTGTGGAAGGCTCATTTCAAGAACCATGTATATAGAATTTGCCATGACTTCATGTTACCTATCTATCAAATCATTTTTAACCATTTTCCTCCCTGACTCTCTGAAAAGGCAAAGCTTGATATATCCCTAATTGGCAATTGGTTTGGAGAAGAAAATTTTACCTATATTAGGGTTTTTGGAAGCATTGTTGAACCTCATGTCTTACCTCTATATGTCCTTGATAAACTTCTATCTCAAGAAATTTCTTACCAGTTGACAGAAAGAGGGATGTCCAGGTGTTTAAAGAATTCAAAAAAATTGATGTGGCCTACTTTTCCTTTCCATTGTGGAACCTATACTCTTAATGATTTTAAACATGCTGAAAAATAAAACCTTAAGATAAGAAATCTTAAGCTTGCAACCATTCCAGGCAGACAATATGATCCAAACAAAGTGGCTTTTGATTTCACAACTTTGGTCCAAATTGCTAAGTTTGAGCATGAGCCTGATAAATTTGATGATTTATTTGTCTCAATTGAGAAATTTTCCCGAGTTTATGATCTAGCTAAATCTAAGTTTCAAGTAGAAGATATGAACAAATTTATGCATTTCAGAAGTCAGAGATTACTTAAAATTCCCCTTGACCAGTTGAGGATTCCTTTACAATAAAATGGAAGTATGGAAATAGAACAAAAGAAAAAGGAAGATATAGCCAGCAAAACAGAAAAAGAAGTGTCTACCAGCAAAATTGATGTGCAGACAGAAAAGGAGAATACAAGTACCAAAACTGATATGCAGTCTGAAGAAAGATATACAAGTAATAAGCCCGATAATCAACTTGAAAGAGAAAAGACCACAGAAAAAGTGGGAAATTCTGCTGAAACCATTGTTACTACCCATTTGCTAAGACAGTATGAACAATTTGAATAGCAAATAAGTGGACAAAATAATCCTCAAGTTGTCAATCTGAATAATCAGGATATAGAGATCATTCCTGAACATCCATCAGAAGAAATTGTGTTGAGATTTGAAGACATCCCTCATCTGGATATCTTTTATAGTATTAATCATAGGGCTGTTGTCAAAAATCAAAGGAAAAGAAGGAGGATAGATCAAGGACCACTTGCAACTCCACAAGTTGAATTAGTTAATATTATATGGAAGAATACTGAGGTAAATACTTCAGAGGATCTTACCAAACTATTACAATATGCAGGTGACTATAGTGTAGCCACTATAGATAAAGCTGCTGAAGTCACTCAAATGATAAAGCAAAAAGTCTTACAGATAGCATTGCTAGAAAAGAAAAAAACAGGTGAACAGCAAAATATATTGGAGTTGGAGCAGCAGTTGGAAGAAGAAAGACTCAGAGCCAAACAATTGGAAGAACAACTGAGTATTGAAAAGAAGAAGCTTGATCAGCAAGCTTTGAATAAAGAACAACAGTTGTCTCAAGAGGTATCTAAATTACAGACCTTGCTACAAAATGAGAAAACTGCCAAAGAAGAGCAAGAAAAAATATTTCAAGCAAAATTGGTTAAATTTAAGGATTATCCTAAAATTGACCAATTTAAAATATAAGCTCTGGAAACAAGTAAGCTATTGTCTCAACAGTTGGATGATGTGTGTCAAAAAATTGCACAAGCTGAACCTTTATGTGAAATAACATCATCTCTCATCAATGAAGCAATCAACATTAGAACTGAATTTGAAAATGAAGATGATAAGATTTCAGAATTTATTTCATGGCAGGACTCAGAACAAGGAAAGAGTGCAAATCTTCCCAAGATCGAAGAAAGGCATAAAGAAATTTTGTTTGTTGAATGGGAAACACAGTTGATTAAAGAAGAACGTGCTACATCAAGAGGCAGAGCCATGATGAACAATCTGACACAATTAGTTAATGATAGTTTATATGCTACTAATTTAATTTTAGATTGCACTCTAGGTAAATTGCCAAAGGTGAAAGAAACTAATACTAGGTGGAAGTAGGAATTAATCAACAAGAATTAAAGGATCAGCAAAATATAGGAAATTACGTGGGATGTCCTAAGGACATATTTGATCAAACCACACAGTCAGCAGATGGAAATCAAATGCCTTTATAATGCCATCAATTACATCATTCTAGAACTCTCTGATGCTACATACACCATTCAATTGCATGCAAGGCTGAGTCATCCAACTAAAGTTAAAGATATGCTTAAAATTTGCTAGCTTAGCACATTGGGGATTGAAGAAATTCAATGAATCTGTTTTATTGGATATCGCAAGTCTATTATCGAATCTCCTATGATCATTTCTAGCATAAGTTGTAGTTAATTTTTTTTCTAAATTTCCTATTTAAACCCCTTTCAAGCATTTAGAAAGGGGTCCTGAATTTGTAATATTTTGGCTTTGGATAATACATTTATGTACTCCATTGACTATCTTATTTTTTATAAAAGGATCACATTCTTTGATTTCATGGTGAATTAATTTTTAGAGTTGGCAGGATCTAGACATCGAATTGCATCAAGAAAATATCTTAATGGATCTGGTATTTCTATCGATTTACTGTTATTTTCTTTATGTAATAAAGTATTCTCTTTGAAATTTGCTATCATTTATATATGCTTGTTTCTAAAATATTTCCTTATCATATCATTTCTGAAGATATAGAAATATTCATCTACCATAGTATGTGCAAATGATATATAGAAATATGAATGCGATTTGTTATTCTAACCCTGTTTAATTTCTTAAATAGAGTTATCATTATATGATACTGCATCTTTCTATTGAATAATAATACATTTTCATGGTTATTTGTTTAATTTGAAACAATCTTTAAGTCGTATTCATATTTAATACCCGAGTTAGTTTTAGAATTATTTGCAAGTTATAGATTAAGTTAGATATATTAGCTCAGTTAGTTAGTTCCATTTATCCACTTGCACAAACACTCCATCACCAATCCATTTTTTATTAGGAAATTGGTCCTATAAATCTAGTCGAAGCCACCACACCAAATAGAAAAGGAGTTGTTCTAAGGTCCAGACTGGGTGGTTTTCCCCCAATGTTTGAAGCAACAATTTTTGAGGCTTCAACACTTTCTAAACTTTTAAGGGAAGTGAAGTGATGTAGGACCATCTTTGGCTCAAGGAAATATGTGTCAATTGATTTTATTTAGTAAATTAGAGAATGAAATAAGAATTTCAAAATAGTATTGTGGCTTTGCCTTGGTTTTATAGTGTCGTAACTCCACCATTGTTTTTATAGTGATACAACTCCACCTCATTTTTATAGTGATGCAATTTTTCCTTATTGCTATAGTATTACAACTCCACCTTCTTGCTACAAAATTGTGACTCCACCTTGTTATTACAGTGCTATATCTCTATACTTTTTGTTAAAATTTTGCAACTTAACCATTGTTGTTACAAGGTTGTGAATTTACCATGCTATTACATTTTTGTAACTCCGCCTCACTATTATAGTGCTTCAACTCTACTAAAACACTATGGATCATGCCTTGCTATGATTCCATGTGTATTAAGGAACTTTGGGGGAAATTGATGGTCCGCCTATGCAAGAATGTAAGAATTGGTTTGGGAAATGGATGAGGAAATTGAACCATTACCATTACGACTATTCAAATTCCAAACCATTTTTTAAGAGCAAGGAACATAAAAAGGATTGGGAAGGAGGATAATAAGAAAATGGAAAAAAAAAAATTGAAGTTGTAAAAGGAACATAATAACAAAGATAAGAAGAATAGTCATGTCGATCTCATCTAGAAAAAAATATGGTATATGGAAAGTCAAAGAATAAAGTTGGGAAGTAAAAAAACTGTAAGAATAAATTGGCGTTTAAATGAATAAGAAATCATATTTGTTTTTTTTTCTCTTATTTTGTTTCTTTTAAATTTCAAATCCTCACTACATTGTGAATGTTTATGTTATATTAACATTAACATACAAGTAGTTATGTTCTATGTGGGTACAGACCAAGATTTTTTAGTTGGTTGTGTTCGTCACCTATGTCAAGTGGTATCAGAACTGGTTAAACTCCTAATATTGGTTTCTTGCTAGTGCTTCTATATTATGTGGTTGTCAAAAGACTCAAGAGGGGTTGTTCATACAATTTCTAGAAGGAAATTTATGAGAAACTAAGACAAAATAAGGCTTATGAATGTTACATAGGTTGAGGGCCATTATAAATCTTGTAGGAATACCACCACATGGAGAACGAGTAGCATGGGAATACGTGACGAACTAATAATTGGAATAGTTGAGAAGAAAAATAGAATATATTAAAAATAAGAGACTTTAGGATGCTAAAGTAGACTTAGAGTTAGAAGATTAAAATGAAGAAGAGAGAAATTTTTTAGGAAGTGGACCAAACAACACATTTGACATTATCTCTAAAGAAAAAAGGTAGTTAAAAGATGATGTTCCGTGCTATGATGGTAGTTTAAAGGTTGAGACTCTCATTTCTTAGATAGGAGAGAAGGAAAGGAACTTTGAGTAAGATAATGTTCAAGACCCAATTCCTATTTTATTTTACATGAAAACGTTAAGGGACATGCTACACCTTGGTCGTATATGCTACATAAAGGCAAGGCAAGTAACGAACAGGAGGAGATTAGAACCTGGAGGGAGATGGTGAGAAACGTTAAGGAGAAATTCCTACCTACTACTTACTAATAGAATTTGTGAAGTACATAACTTAGGGATGAAAGAGCCTACTATATTGGAGTACATTGAGCATAAATGAAACATATAATGACACACTACAAGGGAGACAACAAGATATCTAGTTCACACAATTTGGATTACATCCATAGAGAAATAACTAGTCCTTTGTTTTATTCCATTCAACAAAATGAAGGGATGCAACTTTCAATACATTTGATGCAACCTCCTCTTATATCTTCCATAGTATCCTATATCTCAATTAAATTCCTCTCTCAGTAATACATATTCAAAATGCAATTTCCTCATAAAAATAGGGATATTTTATATAGAACTTCTATCGTCATATATGCTACTTAATGACGAATGAACTAGATTGATTATCAAATTACAATATTTTACAAGGAATGTTTTTTCAAAAAATATGTTTAGGAGAATGTTACCCAAAACCCACACTATGGGTTGATCCAAAATATTTTCAAAATCCTCTTGGACTCCCTAGGGACAATAGTGGGGGGAAAGCCCCCTCAAACCCCCCTATTGGAACTAGGATCCAAACATAGCTAAAAATAAAGCATTTGAATAAAAAATATAATTAGGATCCACAATCAACAAATGAAGAGGCATAAAGATATAATAGAGAGAATTATTATGATAAATTACAATAATAATATTTTGTACAGGAAAATTCCTTTCATTTCTTCCTTCTATTGTATGTCATGAACTTCCTATATTTTGGCTTCATAAATTGATACAAAATTTCAGGTTAGTAGGAGAAACAACTCTAATACCACTAAAATAACCCTTTTAATAATTTATAATTTTCATACCAAAAATTACTTCAATATTTGTCCAATTAATTTTTTTTTTTTTGAAAATTTGTATAAATTCCAACAATAAATTGGGAAATCAAGGATTCAAAATTTTTGTAGAAAATTCCAAAGCCAAAAACCTAGCAAGTTTTTATTAAAAATATTGAGTAAGATTAAATTAGTTTATTTTGGAAAAACATAGTATATTGACCACTATAAATTAATTTTTCCCACTTCTGGAAGGTTTTTTAGCTTGAAACCCTCACTGCAAATTACACTGCAAAACTCGACTGGCTCCAACCCATCTTTCTCAAATAAATAGTTAAATTTTTGAGTTCATTTATTGCACTCATTTGGCTAATTATAAAATAATTTTTCCTCCCTATTTTGGATACCTCATATAAAACACAATTTGACCCTCTTTCAAAGATGCAAATTGGACCTCCAAATGTCACCACAATTTGGCCCTCTTTAAATTATGCAAATTGGACATTGAAATGTCACCACAATTTGGCCTCTATTTAAGATAATTTGGCCCTACAGATACTATTGTAAATCAACCTTCCTTTAATGGAAATTAGAGCCTTCAGATGACACTAGAATTTGTCCTCCCTTCAAAAGTGATTTAATCCCATCTCAAGGATGCCCCTTGGCTATAGAATTCCACCCCTTCGTAGTGATGCGAGTTATTATAAATTTGTCTCTCTGGACTCTTATAATTTTTTTTTTTTTAATATTTGATCTCTCTTTCTTTTCTAAGTTCAAATGGAGAAAATAAAGTGATTCTCTCTTCAAAATAGCTAAAATAGACACTGAAGCTAATTTCCACCAACTAGAGTTAATAGTTCAGCCATCGAAGTTGCATTCTCCTCAAGGTTTTCCCTCACACAATAAGCTACTTGAGCACTGTGTTCAATTCTCAAATCATCAACTCATGTTTTCTTTAAGCTCCCTTCTTTCTTTTTATAATCGTTTGCTCCTCTCAAAATACCATAGATAGTTGGAAATACCACGAGTCACTTTTTTTTTTACCATGCTCTTATTTAATTATTTAATATTATTAAAATACTATCTTTTAATTATAATATCTTCCAACAATTAAAATAGGTCATCACTTTTTTCTCCAACCATAAGGTAAGGGATAGACTACTAAATCCATCCCTTTTACTATTATGGTTTGGAAAGAGGCATTACAGATTTATGTCCATCATTAATAGTTATACCAGTAAATGAAATACTATCATTATTGAAAACAAAATATGTTTTATTAAAGCTTCGTTTAATTATGTGATTTTAAACCAATCATATATTGTTTTCAAAAAGTGTTATTAACTCAGAGTTTCCAATCAAAACAAAATATATTTTGTTAATGTTTGATTTATTTATGTTGTTTGAAATTATCATATATGGTGGTTTGAAAAGTGTTAAATAAGCATGAGATTGGATTGTGTTATTTGAAATGTAGTAGGAAGTTTTTTAGAATAGTAAATTTGAGATGTGTAATTTGAGAATTTGAATGTTATAAGGTTTTCTAAAAATTTAATTTATTTATGTATTCAAAATATTATTTTAAAAAATAATAACTCACAATTAATTTAAAAAAACAATATTTTTTTATAACATTTTGTTGATATAACTAACTTTTATTTTATTTCTATGACACATCACTAGGCACAGTCGATCTCGCGCTTCTACTCTTGTGGAGCATGCTGGGAAATCTTGTCACCATGTATGGATTGAACAATCCAAAGTCATTGCTAAGGTGGATCACTTCCATCATAGACATTTTAGGGAGGCTATTGAAATTGAGAGACATCCTAAGAATTTCAACAGAGATGATGGGTGGAAATTAAGTAAGAGCTGGACTCTGGCCCTCTCCATATAATTTCTCCCCAGTGGGTTGAATTCCTTTCTCTTTTTTTCTTTGTTTCTCTCTCCTCGCTTTGGTTTTATTCCTGTCCCATTGATTTTATTTTTCCTCTTCTAATCTTAACCTTGTTTTCTTTTTCTGTGGTTTATGTTTATGCAATCTCATTAAGTTATATATTATCCCTTTAATTATATTATAATATTGATTCTTAACTTTATATATATATATATATATATATATATATACCCCTCTAAACTTATTATAATTATTAAAATTTAATCTTTCTTTTTTAAAATTATTCTATATTATTCATTTACCTTTTTATTAATATCTCTTAGTAACTTAAATATTTCAAGATTGTTCCATATATTATTATTTACCCCTTCTCCCTTATTTAATTTATAATTTAATCATTTATTTAAATTATATATATATATATAGATATATCCCTATAAATTTATTATAATAATTAAAATTTAATCTTTCATTTTTAAATTATTCTATATTATTCATGTACTTTTTTAGCTTAAATATTTTAAGATTATTTCCTATACTAACTTAACTATTTTAAGATTATTCCCTTTACTATTATTTGGGCCTTTATCCTTATTTAAGTTTCTAATTGAGTCATTTTACAAAATTATTATATTTTTCATTAATCTTTTTGAGTAATATTTTTAAAAAGTTAAAAAAAAATTAATATTTTAACTAATTAACTAATTTGGTCAAATTTTTAAGGCTAATTTTAACAGCTATGATTGAGGCAATGACGTATCCTTACTATTTATTCAATGAAATCAATTTCCTTATCCTGAAGATAAATGAACCACATTATATGGTTCGAATAATCAAAAACCATTATATACTAATTAATTAGTTTAATTTTTTTACTTGTAAAGTTAGATTATTTCATTTCTGTTTTAACATTTCACCTTAATGCCACAAATACTTGATATTCCTTTGCTGGGTTTGGCATGGGATGACGGTTAGCCATGGGGTAAAAGAAAGTCAGAAATTTCGCAAATACTTGATATTCCTTTGCTGGGCTTGGCATGGATGACATGTTCGAGGGATAGCCATGGGGGTAAAAGAAAAAAAAAAATTTCCCAATGATTAATGTCTCGTCCATATCTGTGTGAACAACAACTGAAAAAATGTACTACAATCACTGTTTGAGATTGGCAGGCGAGACAGGAGGCCAGAATGTTTGAGCGCTACAAATCCAATAATTGGAGGCCATATATTTGCTCATGAATAAGGGCATTGTCCTTGTCCATGTTAGCAAAGATCTCCAAAATAATGGAGGATAATATGGGCAAATATTTGTTGTCGAAGTTCTGCGAGGCTCCATTGGAGTGGACCGACAAGAGATAAATAAACACAGTAGTTGGAAGCCATTCGTTTCCAAAAATATCTCAAGGCCCACTCCACTTGGGCACTGAATTCATTCATTCACCCTTCCTCACCGATAAGAGAAGATGGCATCAGCATCAGCATCAGCACCGGTGCATGTTCTCTACGACTCTCTGGCGGCGGGAGATGCAGACACTTGCAGTGGCGCTTCCACTGACCCCCTCATGTCAACATCTCATTTGAATACTTACCGGTCTACTGCATTGAGGGTTCAACCCGCTGTCCATTAATGCTCTGGGCCATAACCTGGTAGTAACCCAGGATCGCGGGGACGAATACGGTTATTGAGGTTTAAATGGAAATAGTGTAATCTAACTTTAATGCATAAAATAAGCAAATAAATAAATGAGTGATGGGTCATAGAAATAAAATAAAATAAGCGCTAGTGATAGCATCAAACTGTTATAAGAAAATGTTGCAGTTAGGTAGATTATGGGTTTGGGTTTGTATCTAACAATGTTGAGATTGTGATTTCTGGTTTAATAAATTTGTTTGAGATTGTTATTTCTGGTTTTAAAATAAATTTGTTTTTTAAAGTAAGGTTTTGAATTATTTTTTAAAATAAAATTTTAAATATATAAATAAATTTAAATTTTTAAAATACCTTATAACATTCGGATTCTCAAATTACTCATCTCAAATTTACTCTTCTAAAAAATTCCTACTGCATTTCAAATAACACAATCCACAATCCAATCTCCTTCGTAGTTAACACTTTTCAAACCATATATGATAATTTCAAGCAACATAAATAAATCAAACATTAACAAAATATTTTTTTGTTTTGATTGCAAACTCTTAGTTGAATAAGACTTTTTGAAAACGATATATGATTTGTTTACATAAATGAATGAAGCTTTAACAAAACGTATTTGGTTTTCAATGGTGATAGTATTTTCGTATAAATATGTAATGTCTCTTTCCAAACCATAACAACACGAGGGATCGATTTAGTAGTTTATCCCTATTCGGTAGGTTATGGTGGGAGAAAAAAATCAATTATTTTAATTATGGGGCGATATTATAATTAAAAGTGATATTTTAATAATATTAAATAATTAAATAACAAGATGGTAAAAATAAAGTGATACGTGGTATTTCCAACTATCTATGGTATTTAAAGAAGAGGAAATGATTATAAAAAGAAAGAAGGGAGCTCAACTAAAACATGAGTTTATGATTTGGAAATTGAACATGGTGCTTAAGTAGTTGATTGTGTGAGGAGAAAGATTTGTGTAGAATGCAACTTCGATGTTGGAACTACCTGCCTTAGTTGGTGGCAATTAGTTTCGGTGGCGAAACATCCACCCTAGTTAGTTTGAAGAAAGAATCACTTTGGGTTCTCCATTGGAACTTAGCAAAGAAATAGGGATCAAATAAGAAAAAATTACAAGAGTAGAAAGGGACAAATTTATAGTAGCTCGCATCACCAAGAAGGGGTCAAATTCTATAGTCAAACCGCATCCTTGAGATGGGCTGAAATAACTTTTGAAGGGAAGGCAAATTCTAGTGTCATATGAAGGGTTAAATTACAATTAAAGGAAGGTTGATTTACAATAGTATCTGGAGGGCCAAATTATCTTAAATAGAGGCCAAATTGTGGTGATGTTTGGAGGTCCAATTTGCATTATTGAAAGAGGGCCAAATTGTGGTGACATTTGTAGGTCCAATTTGCATCATTGAAAGAGGGCCAAATTGTGTTTTTTCCAAGGTAGCCAAAATAAGGAGGCAAAACTTCTTTATAATTAGCCAAATGAGTGCAAAAAATGCACCCAAAAATTCAAGCAGTGATTTGAGAAAGTTGGGTTGGAGCCAGTTAAGCTTGGTAGTGTAATTGTAGTCGAGGTTTCAAGCTAGAAAATCTTCCAAGAGTGGGCCAGATTATTTTCGATGGTCAATGTACTATTTTTTTCCAAATTAAATTAATTTAATATTCCTCAGTATTTTTAATAAAAACTGGTTGGGTTTTTGGCTTTAGCATTTTCTACAAAAATTTTGAATCCTTGGTTTCCCAATTTATTGTTGGAATTTATACGAATTTTAAACAAAAAAAATTGTGGAAAAATTTTGAAGTAATTTTTGGTATGAAAATTATAAATTATTAAAAGAGATATTTTAGTGGTCTTAGAGCTATTGCTCCTACTAACCTAAGAGTTTGTATCTGTATATGAAAGCAAAATATAGGGAGTTCATGACAACAATAGAAATTAAAAAGGAAAGGTATTTTTGTGTCCAAAATCGAATGAGGAAGAATTAATAATGGAAAATTGAGAGGATCAACTGTGGGGAGGCATCATGCATGTCTTAAGTGATTTAGATAGGGAAAAAAAGGATTTCATACAGATCATGGCCAAAGGGAAACAATATTTAATGTAGGTTCTCACTGAGACAATAAAGAGCGTCCAAGGAAACCATCCCAAATATAATAACAACATTGTAGGATAATCAAACATACAGTCAGACATGTCAAGCAGTTAAGAAGGAAAACATGTAGAGACCAACATGAACTGATCAATGGTCAATTTAAGTGGAAGGTCAAGTCAACTTGTACATATCTACTTATAGTGTTTATTAAGTTATCTTGACTTCTGGGCTTCTTCAACTAATTTGACTCGAACCTCCAATAGGTACCTCCTTTGGAAAATAACGTAAATAGATTATGTAAATTTTTTTGTTCAATCCCTAGTTAACCTGTGTCCACTTTAGAGGTAAGTGTGATGCACCTAGTGGTTATAGTAGTAGCTGATCCAGGTGGATATCGGTAACCACCTGCCTATTCCACTTGGATCGCCACCAATTTTTCTTTCAGTTTTTCAATTTTCTTAATTTTAGAACAATTTACTATTTTTAGCAGTTTTTTGGGTCCTAAACTTCTAGAGCCATTTCGAGATCCTAAACGATGTTTTTTTGGAAAAATGAGAGCAACACGGATCATTGATTGATGTACCTCCCTCAAAAGTTGTATTCCTTAGATAGATCTTTCTAATGAGGTATTGTGCACTTCAAACGATGATTGTATGCCAAAGTTACATCCCTGGGAAGTTGATGTACGAATTTACCCAAACAGGGCCCATATTTTTGGTGCTTCATCTCCTAGGGTTAGGTTTTTGGATGCTTAGGGTTTTCCATTATTTCTCAATAATAAAAATGCCTTTGAGACTCATTGTAACACAATTCAGAGACCTGTAGCCTCCACATCTCTTCTCAAAGGTAAGCTACTAGCGCCCTAGCTTGTTTATTTCCATTCTTTCTCTAAGAATATTTCACTAATTTGATATTAATGAAATGAAGTGTTATTTCCACTGCATCTTTTTATTTATGGTTATATTAGTATTTTGTTGTGTTCCTTCATAAATATGGATCAGTGGTATCAAAGCAGTTTTTTCTTTCTCGATCCTTCTTTTCATGTCCCCAACAAGGTCAAGGTATAAGGAGTTAGGGCTCGATTTGGTTGAACCTTTGTAAGATTAGCATCTCAAACCTCGACGACCACCCATGGGGGAAGGAAAGAAATATGAGGGAGTAGGAAATCCCATCAAATTATTTCTAGAGGAGGCCCTCGAGAAACAAAGGCACACGATGATGGATAACTTTTCCCAGATCCTGCAAAAACAGCCAACCGACGACATATCTACATCTAGCAACCACTCTGGAAGTGCCAGTCCTTTTAAGGTACAAGTAGACACTTTGAAATTTTCATATTTTAGGGCCAAATAGATGCAAACATTGTAGATAGATGGTTGAATCTATTAGAAGGATATTTCTCAGTTCATGACTTTTCCAACTGGGAAAATATTACTTTTTCACTCCTCAAAGTCACCCCCCATGTCAAGGACTGGTGGGAAACCTACTGTGATAAAAAGGACAAGAGGAAAACCTCTTTGTTCTCGGCCACACCCACTTGGTATTATTTTCGAGGCGCCATCAAGGAAAATTTTTATCCCATGGGGAGCTATGAAGATAAGTACATACAATGGACTACGTTGCGGCAAAAAAGGGATCAAGATGTGCATGAGTTGACGAATCTATTCCATACCCTGCGCACAAAGTTGGGCGTCAAAGATCCGGAGACACATTTGGTGTTGAAGTACCATAGTTGTTTGCACATATACAGTTAGGAGGAAATGGAGTTCTTCAACATCTCCTCGCTTGGAGTAGCATAACAGTATGCTTCCAAGATTGAGTAGAAGTTAAAACAAAAGAAGCGAGAATTTGGATCTACAAATCAAAAGCAAGGGAAAGGTGCCCCCAAATTGAAAAACAAAGGACAAAGCTAAGGCGGGGCAGCCCAGGACAACCCGCTAAAGCCACAAGAAAAGAACAACATCATGAAGCTAAAGAAGGATAGGAGAAAGTGGTGTGAGTTCCATAAGAGGTCCTCACACAACAAAAGTGACCGTGGGGCCAAGTAGTCACTGGTGGCTGATTTGAAGGTTTCTAAATCAGATGCATGCTTCGAATCTGAATCAAAACCCAACAAGGGGAATGAAAAAGGGAAACAGATTATGTTGAGCGAAATGCCACCATTTACACCATGAATATCTAGAAGGAGGAACCAGAAGATCTAGAAGAGGGGGAGCAACTCTTCCATTCATGGAAATTTTTGAGAACGATTTTGGCCAAAGGAAAAATTTAAGGGGTTTAGGTTTTAGTGGGGCGAATTTTTTTTATATAAAACCTTTGTATAGTTTTGTATAATTAGCCCCAAAATTATTTTAAAAATAAATAATTATTACAAGTCGTGAAAATAGAGCGAATAAAGATAGAAATGTTGGATTCACCTCACATTTAGTGGTGCGGGCCCGATTTTGATTTGATTCACCCCGGATTTACTAGGTTGGAGGTTTTGGAACTCCATTCACCCCCAATATACAATATGGCTGCGAGGTAAGGCACAAGCACGCTGGGTCGACAATGGAGTCTTCTTCTGGGTACGGAGTAAGAGTAGGGAGTAGTTTATTTAGGTCGAGTTTTGCGGCCATTGTGAATAAAGTGATTTTCTGTGTAGTGGTAAGTAGCAGAGTTTTCTTTCAGATATGGTGTGAAGACAATAGCGGGTTTGGTGGTTAGATCTTGTAATTTATATTTTTTATATGATGTATTGCAGGCTATAGCATACATTTTTGAGAGTTCTCTCTAAGTATTCCATGTCAGCGTTCAGGGTTTCATATATGTCTGCGGTGAACTATTACCATGAATTCAAAATCTTAACAATATCCACATTATCCGTGTTCAAAAGAGAATTTTGGCTTCACGGCAATGTTGGCAGGCTAAAAAGTATCTACAATTTCATTACTACAATTCTCAGAAAAATAAGAAAGCTTAAGGCCTCTCCCTTGGCAAGATGCATGCCTAAAAGGCCTTTGTTTGAGAAGCCACAACCTCTAGGAGGCCTATCCCTCCTATCTGCAGCCCCTAGAGGAGTTTTTCTTCTAGCCACAACCGTATTTGGGCATTTTTTTATTGTTATAGTCTTGTATTAGCTTACTTGTAGGGTTTAACACTTGATTTTGATACTAATATTTGTTTTGCAGGCCTATGGTAAGTTTGGCCGAGGTTTCAAGTGTTTTCCTGTCTCATGGTATCATTGATTTATGCTATGTTGAGCTAACAATTGTTTTTGTAGGCTTTATCACTGATTGGCGGAGTTTTCAAGGGCTCAAGTCCTCTCTAGTCTACCAACCAGCCCTAGAGCCCCCAACTTCAGTCAATAGAGGTCTGATATATCATTTTGTCAAGCTAATATTTGCGTTGCAGGTATTTGAGGAAGCTTTAGTGCATAAGGGAAATTAATTTGTTCATCCACAATGCCCTTATGCCTAGGGGTTTGCTCTCTAATCCTATCCTTTTCCTCATTGTTTTAAATCAGATCTGAAGGCATCTCATAACAGTGGTAAAATCTCTGAATACACATCCTAAAACTCATTAACAAATGCTCATAATCATCACACATTTAATCTCAAGTAATAAGAAATATTTAT
Organism: Pinus albicaulis; assembly: GCA_034641835.2. Lineage (NCBI taxonomy): Eukaryota > Viridiplantae > Streptophyta > Pinopsida > Pinales > Pinaceae > Pinus > Pinus albicaulis. Next base: position 1,268,938,916 of record CM076580.1, on the reverse strand, counting down.
GTCATTGCATTTATGGTGTTCTATGTGATTTTGGAGGACTGTCATATTGTTTATAAGGTTTGATATACGCTTTTATAATTCTGATATAAGTCATAACAGTGGTAAGAAGGACATAATAGAAACCTCTAAATTGATAAGAACTCATCTTGCGGCTTTGGTGCATCATCTCTCTTACTTTAAGTTATTGGCAAAGTAATTTTGTGGTTGGGCTAATCATTGTGGAAATATATTGAAATAAAGTGATTGTTGTCTTGCTGATCATTCCTCACTTCTCCCATGTCTTGCATTGCATCATTGGCATAGTCTTGCTTTTGTCTCTATTTGCATCTGATGGGATATAAGTGCCCCTAAACTAACAACAAAGTGTTAAAGTGATTGCTTGTATAAGTGGCTCATATTCTAGTTGGTAATTTCATTTGAAGATCACTGTTAGCAATCTCTATAGATGATAATTGTGCTCTCACAATAGGCATTGGTTAAAACGGTGAATCTAATTGCATATATTTGATGTAAGAATCTTGAATGTTTGCTAATGATCTAAAGTTCTTCTGCCCTATACTCTAAAGGAAATTAAAAGAAAAAAGGGCAGGATATGGTAGTAATTCAAGTAGAGTGCACAGAGCATCCACGATCTGATCTTCCAATGCATGATTAAATGACTATCATTGCAGTGTTTTGATACAACACCCTTGTGACAATAACCTTTTGTATGACAATAATCCTAAAGTCTTCATGATAGTCCTCCTGTGGGCCTAACTGAAGTATACCTACGGTGAGTAAGTTCTAAAGATCATACAGTTTCACTAAGCACAAAGATCTTCTAGAGTTTGCTAGCATGATATTATAATCATTGACACTGTCTTGAATGAGTGGTTTGCAGAACAAGACCAACAACCTGAAGGGATCCTAAAATGCATCAACAATTCTAAACCTTGTGGTATATTGTGGTATAAAAGGCCTTTTTTTGAGTAGCCACATCCTCTAGGAGGCCTATCCCTCCTATCTGCAGCCCCTAGAGGGGTTTTTCTTCTAGCCGCAACCGTATTTGGGCATTTTTCTTATTGTTATAGTCTTGTATTAGCTTACTTGTAGGGTTTAACACTTGATTTTGATACTAATATTTGTTTTGCAGGCCTATGGTAAGTTTGGCCTGGATTTCAAGTGTTTTCTTGTCTCATGGTATCATTGATTTATGCTATGATGAGCTAACAATTTTTTTGTAGGATTTATCACTGATTGACGGAGTTTTCAAGTGCTCAAGTCCTCTCTAGTCTACCAACCAGCCCTAGATCCCCCAACTTCAGTCAGTAGAGGTCTAATATATCATTTTTTCAAGCTAATATTTGCATTGCAGGTATTTGAGGAAACTTTAGTGCATAAGGGAAACTCATTTGTTCATCCAAAATGCCCTTAGGCCTAGGGGTTTGCTCTCTAATCCTATCCTTTTCCTCACTGTTTTAAATCAGATTTGAAGGCATCTCATAACAGTGGTAAAATCTCTGAATACACATCCTAAAACTCATTAATGAATGCTCATAATCATCACACATTTAATCTCAAGTAATAAGAAGGATTTATGTCATTGCATTTATGGTGTTCTATGTGATTTTGGAGGACTGTCATATTGTTTATAAGGTTTGATATATGCTTTTATAATTCTGATATAAGTCATAACAGTGGTAATAAGACATAATAGAAACCTCTAAATTGATAAGAACTCATCTTGCGGCTTTGGTGCATCATCCCTCTTACTTTAAGTTATTGGCAAAGTAATTTTGTGGTTGGGCTAATCATTGTGGAAATATATTGAAATAAAGTGATTGTTGTTTTGCTGATCATTCCTTGCTTCTCTCATGTCTTGCATTGCATCATTGGCATAGTCTTTCTTTTGTATCTATTTGCATCTGATGGTTGCATATAAGTGCCCCTAAAATAACAACAAAGTGTTAAAGTGATTTCTTGTATAAGTGGCTCATATTCTAGTTGGTAATTTCATTTGAAGATCAATGTTAGCAATCTCTACAGATGATAATTGTGCTCTCACAATAGGCATTGGTTAAAACGGTGAATCTAATTTCATATATTTGATGTAAGAAGCTTGAATGTTTGCTAATGATCTAAATTTCTTCTGCCCTCTACTCTAAAGGAAATTAAAATAAAAAAGGGCAGGATATGGTAGTAATTCAAGTAGAGTGCATAGAGCATCCACGATCTGATGTTCCAATGTATGATTAAATGACTATCATTGTAGTGTTTTGATACAACACCCTTGTGAAAATAACCTTTTGTATGACAATAATCCTAAAGTCTTCATGATAGTCCTCCTGTGGGCCTAATTGAAGTATACCTGCGGTGAGTAAGTTATGAAGATCATACAGTTTTGCTAAGCACAAAGATCTTCTAGAGTTTGTTGGCATGATATTATAGTCATTGACACTGTCTTGAATGAGTGGTTTGCAGAACAAGACCAACAACCTGAAGGGATCCTAAAAAGCATCAACAATTCTAAACCTTGTGGTATATTATTGACAGCAAGAAGCTTCAGAACAAAAAGGCATTGTCACACTTAAGGAATAATTCTCATTGACATATGCAAAACAGAGAATAGTAGGCAGGTTGCTTCAGATGCATTTGATCAATGTATGATGCTAGTTGATATAACTTGACCAGAGACTTTAAGTTTGTTTGAACAGAGATGTTAGAGGCACCATTGAGAGTGATGATGACAATAATCAATAAGATAGTAACTTTGACTTTAATGACTAAGAGAGCTTGATGAGTTGAGCAATAGAAATCAGATAGGCTAATTAGCATAGTGTTTTTAGGATACAGATTTATTACTATAACAACACAGAAGAAAAATTTCTAAAAGGATATTCAACACTAACTAACCACTAACTAGCTTGAAATTGTAGAGACAATTCGACCGAAAGTAACCCAATGGCTACTAACCTGTGCCTTCCTATAAATGCTCTAAAGGATTTTCAAATGCCAAATTAGCCCATTCATCAACAAGGACACTTTTTTATAACTAGCTCCTATTTATACTAGATCTGTAATCAATGAACTGGTAACTTAGTAAAACCCCATAAGCTTTACCTAATGATAATAGCCTAAGTGAAAATATGCGTGGAATTGGTTATCCAAAGGTCTTGAATGCGTTATAATTGTAATAAGTTATTGCTTCCCAGAAAATATTTCAGCTGTTGATAACAACAACTTGCAAAAGCTTGAGCACAAGCCCAAAGTTATGGTTTCTATCAGGAGTCTTGAGAACATGTTCTGAAAAGTCGGAGGCAAGCACCAAACTATGCAACACAAGCCCGATTTTTGCAACTCAGGTACTCTAGAAAATGGGAGTTACAGCTCTAGTATTACTACATTATAATCCAAATGAAGTTTATATATAGTATTATGAAGTTTATATATAGTATATAAAAGCAAATTGCAATAAAGGAAACAACTATAATCAATACAGTTGTCATGTGAGTGAAGTTTGCAGGCACAACGATTGAGGTAAACAGGCATTGCAGTAAGCACAACCTCCTTCATAATGGAAGTGTTCACTGTTTACTCTTGCCTTGGCCTAAAAAGGACTGTGGAAGCTAGATAAGTTACATAAGAATGGCTTAACACCTACTGGCAAGATTAATAACTTATTATAATCATGGCTTAGCCACTATGCAAAAGATGATGAATAATAAACATGTACAGCTCTGAGATCCATTTTGTGTATGGTGCCCATATTAAAATGTGGAATCTTATTAGCACACATTATATGCTAAATTACAAGGCTCCTATTAAATATACTAGCAGATTAGATCCCTAAAGTTTGATATCAATTAATCAAAGGCTACTGCATAATGGAAGCCTTTACTCCTGCCTTGGCCCATAAAGGTTTTTGGAAGCTAAATATGTTACATAGAAATGGCTTAACAATACCTGGTGGCAAGATGAATAACTTATTATAATAATGGCTAAGTAACTATGACAAATATGCTCACTAATAGACCTGTACAGCTACTTAGTACTAATGTAATCACGTTGAGAGTTTTTAAGCCCAAGTACTTAAATTCATATGCGAGCTTTAATGGACACTAAACACAACTCTCTATAGAATGCACATTCCAATTGACATTATTTAAACGCAAATAGCAAGAAACATAAATTCTCCTAATGGAATTTAAACACAAATAGCAAGAAACAGAAATTCTTGTAATGGAAGAATGTAAGTTACCGAGGTTTTCACCCCTTTGAATTTTTTGCACCTTATGCCTAGCCTCAAGGATGAGGCAAGAAGTTGGTTTAATGGATTGAGAAGAGATGTTCCAACAAATAAAATGATAGTATCATACCATAAGACACATTGAAAAAACTTCCACACCACTCTAGCAATACTACAATATGATAAATCAAGAAGAACAAGACAACTACGATCATCCTATTGAAAATGGGATTGAATCAAGTCTTGAAAATACTGAAGTGTGTGTTAAATTATATTAGGATGGACATGTAGGAAAACACATGGATTCATATTTTAGCAGCCTCCAGATTGCTCTGAGGAAACAGGTCCAAGCTTTATTCCTATCATAATTAAGTTACAGGTACACAGCCTAAAAATACAGAGAGCCAGCGCTGCCTAGGACAATTTAAGAGCAGTAAAACAAAAAGATACATCTAAGAAACTTCAAGTATATTTTGCAGAGCCTGTTGTACCTGTACTAACTTTCAAGGAGATAAAACCAAGCAATGTGTTATTGGATGTAGACATGGTTGGCCATGTAACAGATTTTGGGATTGCAAAATTAATTGGTGCAACTTTCAATGATTCACTTACTTCAACAGTTGCTTTAAAAGGATTTGTGGGCTACATTCCTCCAGGTATGGATTTTTTAAAACATTATGTTTATTTGTATTTTCTTAACAACAATCTTGAATAGACTTGTCTGTAATTTTTTATCAAGGTTCTCTTGAATGCAGAGTATGGATTGGGTGAGAGGGTTTCCAGTGAAGGGGATGTTTATATTTTTGGCATTTTGTTATTGGAAATGATTACTAGAAAAATACTGACAAGTGACATGTTTGTAGGAGACTTGAACCTGCATAAATGGGTGAACTTAGCATTTCCAGATAGAGTTAAGGAGGTAATTGACAATGATATGTTGAGGAAAATGGATGGAGATGAAATTGGGGAAAATGATGCATATAAGTGCATACTTTCTTTCCTAAATGTTGGTTTGTTATGCTCAAAAGATTCAGCTAGGGAACGTCCAACTATGAGAGATGTGTCAACTATGTGATTTGGTGGGAAATAGAAACTATGAGAGATGTATCAACTATGTTAGAGAGTTTTAGAGAGGATTTGGTGGGAAATAGCAACTATGAGAGATGTATCAACTATGTTGGAGAGTCTTAGAGAGGATTTGGTGGGAAATAGCATTGCTTCAAGGAGTTTAAAACAAAGCATATCTGCTTTGCTTGCCAATAGTAACTACAATACAATAAGGGATAATGCAGTGGCATCAAATGATGCTAGTTGTACATTTTAGTTTGTAGAGATGTCAATAGCAAAATATTTGTAATCTTCCAATTGCAAGTATGTATATTATTTCAGTAGTTGAAGTATTTTGACATTAATGTACTACTTGAGTAATATTTTTCAACATGAAAACTACATGATTTTGTAATTCCATATTTTTAATGAGATTGTAGAACTATATAAGTCTTCATGTATTTCAATTGTCCATCCATTAATGAACTCAAGAAAAGGTTGTATAGATTCATCTCATGAAAATTCATTTTGATATTCTTGAGCATCTCCTAAATTGGTGGGAGTTGCCTATGAAATTATTGTTCTTTGAGGCTTGTTTTTTGTCAAAGCTTTTACATATTCCATATAGAATATGTAGCCATCCCTTAAATATTCATAAGGTAGAAATTCATGAAGAAAGAAAAATAAATAAATAAAAACTATGTTGGAAAAATCTAAAAGGTTTACATGAATGTCGTGCACGATTCATATCTACTTGACTTGCATACCATGCAATCTATTCTTAGCTCCTCAATACTGTATAAGTATGAGAACCAACACTAAGGGAGAAGAGTGTATATGCAAGCACCCTTAAATTCTAGGTAGAATCTTTGGTTATGAGTCTATTCTGAGTATTGGGCATCAACATTAGCATGACCAAAGCTTAGGTGAGAGCTATTATCTATTCACTTGGTTATTTTACCATGATACAATTTCAGATTGTGCTTTTTTTTTTTTATAGAGGTGGACCTGTGACTATAGAGAACATTAGGCCTTGGAGCTAGGAATATAACAATATACCTCAAGGTTATCATTAATGTTGTCACTACTTACTAAATGTAGATCTATATTCTACCCTGCACAAAAATAAAATACAATATCTATGCTTATGGATATGTTTTGCATTCTTAATGAGATTTTGTCATTCTAATTAAGGTTGAGTTATTATATTAATGATTAGGCCTTGGAGCTAGAAATATAACAATATACCTCAAGGTTATCATTAATGTTGTCACTACTTACAACATACCTCCTCCATAATGGAAATGTTCACTGTTTACTCTTGCCTTGGCCTAAAAATGATTGTGGAAGCTATATAAGTTACATAAGAATGGCTTAACACCTGCTAGCAAGATGAATAACTTATTATAATCATGGCTTAGCCACTATGCAAAAGATGATGAATAATAAACATGTACAGCTCTGAGATCCATTTTGTGTATGGTGCCCATATTAAAATGTGGAATCTTATTAGCACACATTATATGCTAAATTACAACGCTCCTGTTAACTATACTAGCAGATTAGATCCCTAAAGTTTGATATCAATTAATCAAAGGCTACTGCATAATGTTAGACTTTACTCCTGCCTTGGCCCATAAAGGTTTTTGGAAGCTAAATAGGTTACATAGAAATGGCTTAACAATACCTGGTGGCAAGATGAATAACTTATTATAATAATGGCTAAGTAACTATGACAAATATGCTCACTAATAGACCTATACAACTACTTAGTACTAATGTTTTTAAATCTACAGTTACAAGTTCGCAAGATTTACAATACTCCATGTGATTTGGAAGTCCTCCCTTTATTGCAAATAATCACGTCAAGAGTTTTTAAGCCCAAGTAATTAAATTCATCTGCGAGCTTTAATGGACACTAAACACAACTCTCTATAGAATGCACATTCCAATTGACATTATTTAAACACAAATAGAAAGAAACATAAATTCTCCTAATGGAATTTAATCGCAAATAGCAAGAAACATAAATTCTCCTAATGGAATTTAAACACAAATAGCGAGAAACAGAAATTCTTGTAATGGAAGAATGTAAGTTAATGAGGTTTTCGCCCGTTTGAATTTTTTGCACCTTATGCTTAGCCTCAAGGATGAGGCAAGAAGTTGGTTTAATGGATTGAGAAGAAAAGTTCCAACAAATAAAATGATATTATCATACCATAAGACACATTAAAAATACTTCCACACCACTAATTATAGGGACTAGACATGTTTATTGACTAAATAGTCTTTTGTCTTTTCTCTGTCAAGCTCAATAAAAAGTTAAAACCTATAAATTGTTGTGGGAAATTAATAAATACCCTCAATTATTAATCAAGTACATAGCTTTGTTGGATGTGAAAATGCCGAACTGTGTGTTAAATTATTGTGTTAATTATCCCATTCATCAACGAGGACACTTTTTATATAACAAGCTCCTCTTTATACTAGATCTGTAATCAATGACTATGGACATTTGGAGCAGTGGTGGTGGCAACTGCAGTTGTGAATGGTGGCAATAGTTGCAGGAGCAATAATGGTGTATGGTAGCAGCCATTCACATATTTGTCTAGCAGTTGGAGTAATGCAAGTTCATGCAACACCTTTATGTTGGCACCTTTGGGTACCCCTTGGAAGTCTGGCAGCTAGGAGTAAAAAAGTGCATGGCCTGGGAATCCATCTTTATAGTGGGAATCCATATTTTGGACAAATGGTAGACCTGGTAATAATTTGTCTCACCTTCCTTTACTTGAATGAAGAATGCTACATTTTTTAATCTTGATAATTGCATGAAGGCCACATATAATGAAGAACAAAATATCTTAAAATATAAATTTCAAATTTGGAAAATAACATTAATAGATACTCTTAGTTTATTTTTGTAACTATAAACTACAACTAAATTCAAACATATAGATTACAACTAAATTCAAACATAAAAAAAAATGAAAGGAGATGACAGTTGACTAGCCCATACGCGCAATGTCATATGCTTCACTCCAAAAAAACCAAAATTTAGCTAGAATCTGATCACCCATGCATTGAGGATACCAAACAAAACTATTTAAAAATTATATTCAAATGTTGGAGGAAGGAAAATGGCTGCTACTAACAAAAATGGAATCATATATTGAATTAAAAATAAATAAAATGGAATCATATATTGAATTGAAAACGAGTGAGTAAATAAACTGGAAGCATATATTGAATTAAAAATGGGTAAAATAGAAGGATAGGAAGACTACAAACTAAAATGATAGGAAACAAACTTAAATGAATGGCACATCATAACAAGGATATAAATGATTAAATCAAGGCTCTCTAAATATAAAAAATACTAGTTTAAATTAAGTTTTCATTTCATGCATGCTAATGGATATAATTGGTATATATTGCTATTCTATATAGTGATAATCTGATTATTTGTATATATTGCTATTCTTTAGTGATAATCTGATTTGTATATACTAATATTCTATATAATGATAATCTGAGATGAATTACACAGATGGTATTACTCCAATACATGAACAAAGAAAAATTTTTATTACTCCATACATGAACTGAACTTCGTATCTTAGTTTACCAGGACCAAATTAGATAAACTATTTACCATGAAATTGCAGCCGAATCTAAGCTTAATAACTACAAAAACTGATGCATTCTTCATGGAACATGTTTCTATCAATTCACGAGAAAGGCTTTGTTGCATTTTTCACAGTTGCTCTCATATTTTTCTGCTATAATTACATTTGATTCAGAAAATCTTTTCAAACCCAGAAGTTGTTTCAGGAAGCCCAACTCGTGGATATATTGGCAGCATCTTGGTAGTGTAAGTGTCATTGTTTGCAATGAAGGAGTACTTCTGAATAGGCAACCTAGCAGATCAATTTCCTCCTTGTAAAAATTTGAAACATTTACATGAACTTTCTTCAGAACTTTCAGGGAAAGGGTCAAGCCGGATACTTCCACGCTTTCTGCTTGGGTCAGCCATCCAAACCTGGTATGAAAATTCTCACTCCAAGATGAAAATAGTATGGTAAGATTAAAGCTAAAAGCATGAGAATGACTAACCTTAAACCAATCACTTTCTATTGAGAGTTCTTCAAGATTGAGAAACCTGCCAAGAACTTCAATTGAAAGAACTTCTACACTGAAATGAAGAGTAAGTTCTCCAAGCCCATGGAATACATGAAGGTCATGCACTTGTCTACGGTACCCATGAAGGGTAAATTTTCTCAACATGTTTGTAGTAGAAAACCCTGTAATTACATTAACCTCTGTAGTGGATAAATGTAGAAACCCACAAGAACTAACCTCCAGCCTTGACATACTTGGACAATCATCTACCATGAAATTCACTAGCTGGGGGCAATTCATTATCAGTGGTGGGCAATCAAGTCCATTTAAATCTAAATTCCTAAGATTCAGTGCATAAATTTTCAAACTGTTCAGCCCTGGACAACGTTGGACTCTCAAGTTTTCAAGAAGATGGCATTTTGCAACAAGCTTCTCAATTATATCATCATTTGTATAGATATATGCTAGAGAACATGTTACAAGGCAACTGAATCCACTAAAATAAGGAGGCAGCTTTGTTAACATGAATCAGTGCAGCTTCAAAAATGTGAGGCAGTTGCAAGAAAAGAGGGAATTTGGAACTTCCAGCAACATGCCATTTCCCAGAGTGATTTGTTTCACTCTTTTCAAACATGCAGAATGGACCCATTTTTGAAAACACTTACCAATGTTCTTTATAGCCATATCACCCATTGAAACTGAAAGCTCGAAAATCTGAAGCTGAGCATAATGAAAGAACAAGATTTTATTAATTTCTTGTTCTGTTGCTTTTCCTTGATGAGGAAAAAATTGGCTGCAAAATCTGAGATGGGGCAATAAAGTGCTGAGGTATCGCCATCTGCGGGACAGGACATCCCTTAACGAGAGATTTGAGAGAATGTAAGAACAGAGTAAATTATCCGGCAAAGCACTGAGTCTATCACTTGCCATGGGATACAGTTGTAAAAGAGGAATAACAGAGGAATGACAAGGAAATATAGAGAATCATGGAAACCAATAAAGATGCTGAAGTACCATAGTTGTCTACACAGTTACATTGAGGAGGAAATGGAGTTCCTCGACATCTCCTCTCTTGGTACAACATACCTGTATGCTACCAAGATTGAGCAGAAATTCCAACAAAAGAAGAGAGACTTAGGATATGCGAATCAAAATCAAGGGAAAGGTGCTGCAAAACTGCAGAACAAAGGATAAATCCAAGGCATGGCAACTCAAGATAACCTATCGAAGCTGCAAGAAAAGAAAAACACTGTGAAGTTGAAGAAGTACACGTGAAAGTGGTGTGATTTCCATAAGAGCTCCACCCACAACACAAGTGAGTGTTGGGCTAGGTAGTCACTCATGGTTGAGATGAGGGCTTTTGAATCAGATGCATGCCCCAACTCTGAATCATAACCCGAAAAGGGGAATGATAAAGGGAATCATATTATTGATGTGGAGCCCAACATAACCATTGCCACTACAAAGATCCAGAAGGAGGAAACTAAAGATCCAGAGGAGGAGGAGCATATCGTCCATTCCCACATGTGGGTAAACAGTTCTCTGATACAATTCATTGTCGATAGTGGGATACAAAAGAACCTCATTTAAGTAAAGGTCATGAAGCGGCTAGGCTTGCTAACCACAACACACTCACAACCATACACCATCGAGTGGCTTCACCAAGGATGGGATCTTCGCGTCAGCCAAAATTTCCGCCTTCCCTACATCATCAAGCCCTTCACGGATGGGGTATTATGTGACATTTCTCCTCTCGATGTTTGTGACGTATTATTAGGCCAACCATACTTGTGGAAGCAACATTTTGTGTATGAGTCCCAACCTCGTGCTGTTATTGTTACTTTGGGCAATAATTTGTACAGGATACTAGAGGTACGACCGCCTATGGCTATCTCTTTGGTTACTACAAAACAATGTGGTAAGCTCATTTCCAAAATTGGGAAATTTGTTTTCCTGATGATCCGCCCCTAGGGAAAGAAGAAGATTATGACTATGACCTCCAGATAGGACTTCTCCACACGACAAAAACAAGTGGACAAGGTCATGGAGGAGTACAGGGACATATTCACCTCACCCATAAGGGTGCCTATGCACTGTCAGGTCAAGCACCCCATCAATATGACCCCAGGTGTGTCGTTTCCCAATGGACTATTCTATCAGCATTCTGTTCTGTAGAACGATGAAATCAAGAGGAAAATTTAGGAGCTGCTACAGAAAGATCACATCCGGCTGATTTCGTTGCCCTGTTGGAGCCCAATCATGTTGGTGCAGGAGAAGGATGGGATTTGGAGACTCTGTATTGACTATTGGGCACTGAACAATATCACTATCCAGAATAGGTACCTGATCCCATAGATTGATGACCTTTTGTATCAACTCAAAGGGGAAAAATATTTCAGCAAGATCGACTTGATGTTCGGGTATCATTAGGTACCAATCGAACCCTCCGATGTGTGGAACACTGTCTTGAAAGCCAAGGAGGGCCTTTTTGAATGGCTTGTCATGCCTTTTGGATTGATGAATGCTCCTGCAACCTTCATGAGGCTGATGGATGAAATCTTGTGGCCATTCACCAAATAATTTGTAGTAGTGTACTTGGATGACATCTTTATTTTCAGCTAGACTTGGGAAGAGCACCTCCACCACATCCGATTGTCCTCCAAACACTGCAGAAACAAAATTTGTGTGACAATTTTGAGAAGTGAACTTTTGGCATGACCCAGGTTCAGTATCTGGGATACATTATTGATGAGCGGGGTGCATGTGGATCCAAACAAGATCCAAGTAATTCGGTATTGGCTTGCCCCAACCACTATAGCAGAGCCATTTAAAGTCCAGCAAGAAATTGTAGCACACACACTAGTGTGGGACCATAGGTCCTAGCGATATGTTAGTGTGAAAGCCAATTTAATTGGTTAAATTGGTGCAGTGTCTAATTAAATTTTCCCTTAATTAAATTTGACAATAAAATGTAATCTTATCTCATAATCACTTGTAATAGTTAACTGAGTGTGACAAACTTAGTTAGATCATGTATTTCAAGTTGAGGGTGGTTGGTGAGACATGCAGAGTGATTCTATTAGTTATGGAGTTCAAATTGCAGTTGGTGCATTAGTTTAATGCATGAGTAATAAACTAACTTAGTTAGGTGAGTTAGAGTCAGTTGAACTAGTTTTAACTATTTTTTGCACTAGTGAGAGATCAAGTGAATTAAATATTATTTAATTCACAGTCAGTGATCTGCCATGCAACTGGTGATTTACTATTAATAGTTTCATGCATGTCAGTTCCAGTGGAGACCCAGTCGAGACAAAGGTTTAAGGGATTTTAACTATTAGTTGTGTGATTAGTAGGTTGCTTGCATGCAACCAAACATCCATTGGATTGCCCATGATCCTTATGCTATTTTGGAAGGCTAAAATTCCTAAAGAATAGGGATTACATTCCACATGAATTGCACATGAAATTTAGGTGGATTAGAGGTTGAGAATTGGCTGAGTGTTAGTTGATTTTGTCTAGATCAGTGTGAGACAGTTGTGAGAGAGCAGGAGACTCTTGTGAAAAGAGTGCATTGTAATTGTTTCATGATTCCACAGTGAATATACAATACAGGATAAAGGGGTTTTGAGTAGCAAGCTTTCCGTGGGAAATTATCTATGTTGTGGTTTGATTTGTAGCTTTCTGCACTTGTTGTGATTGGCGATTGTGTTTAACTTCCGCAATTTATTGGTAGAAGGATTCAATATCTAGATTTAGTACATTACTAGATAGGATTGAATCCATTTATATACATATGTTTGTATAATTTCTACATGGTATCAAAGCAGACGAAATCACTATAATAGAGGACAAGCTGATTTTGTGACTGAATAGAATTCGAATTTGTAAAAGTATTCTTTGTGTGACAGGAAGATCAGGATCGAAATGGATTTCAATGGCTTGAGATTGGAGTATGAACTCGAGGGAAGTTCCAATTATATTGTGTGGAAAGAAAAGATGGAGGAATTACTAGAGGACAATGGGTTGAAATAATTCATTAATAATGAAATTCCCAAACTCGTTGTAGCAAATGCTGCAAATCATGATTCTTGGAAAAAGAAGGCTGCAAAGGCGACGAGGATGTTACTAGAGGAAGTACGATACCACATTGTCTTAAGTCTCCATGGCAAAGTGACACCATATGCAATGTTGAAAGCTTTGACAGATCTATTTCAGGGCAACAATGATCATAGAAAATTTGAACTAAAGGACAAGCTCAGGAAAATAAAAATGGATAAAGGCAACACCATTCTGAAATGTTTAACAAAGGTTGTCCAATGTCGAGATGAGCTTGGGAGCACCAGAATTACTGTTGCAGATGATTAATTGGTGAGCCTAGATCTTCTAGGACTTCCCAAGAGTTGGCGTAGTAATCAAGACTTTGTTAATGGGAGGGAGAAGCTGCCAGATTGGGAATGACTTTGGTCAGATTTGGAGCAAAAAGAATTTAGGCGAAATACTAGGGATGTATATTCATATAAGAATGATGATGAAGAAGATTTCACTTTGGCTGCAAAGGCAAAGAAAGAGGGGGAAATGAAATAAATTATATTCCAAATTTGAGTCCAACAAGATGAAAAGACGCACGACATGTCCAGAGTGAAGATTTTTCACTATCACGAGCATGGACATTATGCCACTAATTTTCCACAAAGGAAGAAGAACAAAAAGGCTTTAGGATCCGTAGCTGGTGAGGCTTTTTCCTCGTAATTTGAGCTTGACATCTCACTCATTCCATGCATGGTGTCAAGTGCAATGGGATCAGTGTGGTACTTGGATAGTGGTGCATCCTTTCACATGATGTGAGACAAAGAAATTTTTAGTAGCTTGGAGGAGAAGGAAATCCAGATGCATATAAAAATGGGTGATGATGGGCGGTACAGTGCTACCAGGATTGGTATAGTTACCTTCTAGAGAGATTCAGGTAAACCCTTCTTATTAAAAGATGTAATGCATGTAGCAGGCTTGAAGAAAAATTTAGTTTTAGTCACAATGTTGGAGGGTAGAGGCTATGATATTGTTTTTAGTGAAGGAAAAGCTTTCATGTGACACAAAGCAATAGGACAAGCCAAGAAGATCTGGATTCATGTGAAGAATCTCTATAAGCTTGATGTAGATGGCTAAACAAGATCGATGGGTAAGGCAGACAAAGTGGTGAGCCGGGATGAGGGTGAGTTATAGCACAGACGAGTGGGCCATCTACACCAAAAAGCCTTAAAGGTCATGAAACATATTTCTATGAGTCTTCCCAAGGTTACTCTTGTGCAGTTAGAAACATGCAAGGGATGTACTATGGGGAAGTATGCAAAGGATACTTTTCACGAGATGGAGAGTCAAACTTCAGAAATCCTTGAGAGAGTTCACTCAGATGTGTGTGGACCATTCTCTACTACCTCAACAACAAAGCATAAGTACTATGTGATATTTTTTGATGATTTTTATAGAAAGTGTTGGATCTACACTAGTACATTTGGGCGAAATTCTGACACTTGGTTCCGACACTTTTGACCAAATGTCGGAAATTTCCCTAAATTTTCTCAATCCCGCCCAAAACCGTCGATATACCGACATTTAGAGAAAAGTGTCGCAATACCGACACTTAGACAAAGTGTCGCAATTGCGACATTTGGAGGAAGACGTCGCAATTGCAACACTATGCCCCAAAGCGTCGCTATTGCGACGAATGCCTCCAAACGTCGCAATTGTGAGACAATGTCTAAGTGTCGCAATTGCGACGTTTGGAGGCATCCGTCGCAATAGAGACGCTTTGGCCGTCGTCGGTATAACAACACTTATATGCAATAAATGACACTTATATGCCTTTGCAAAATCCGTGTCACTTATGGTTTATTTTTTATTTTCTTTTGCTTGAACTAAGTCTTATTTCCATGTGGATTGTGTAATTTCACTTTTGTTGCATATTATAGAATTTGTTTGTTTATAATATTATATGATACATGTGAGATAGAGGTTTATTATTTATCATATATAAATAAATTTTATCAATATTTTACATTTACACTTTTACGAGGTGATGTTATAAGTAAATTCATAAATATCTCTTTTTAATCCTCATTTTACTCCATGAATATGTTTGGAAATGAAATTTCAATAGATTAATTTTATCCTAACCTATGTATCATCAATATTGTACATTTACATTCTTAATTATGAGGTGATGTTATAGGTAAATCCATGAATATCTCCTTTTAATCTTCATTTTACTCCATGAATATGTTTGGAAATGAAATTTCAATAGATTAAATTTCTTGCTATTATATGTTTTAGGAAGATATGGTAAGGAATTCTCTCTTGTTCTTCTTAGAATTAATTATATATAAATTTTTTTTTTCAAAATAGATTAAAAAAATTATATGAGAAAAATTATTAATTCATCAATATGTGTGTGTGTGTGTTGTGATGAATAATTTTATAGTTCAACTTAATGGTTCATTATATAATCATGTGACCATCACCAATGATATATCTTAAAAAGAAACTGAAAAGCCATGTGTACAAAATCGATGTATACTCTAGAGAGTGGTTCTCATATCACTATGTAAATTTTTTTATTGTAATTCAACAAAATCATAAGATAAACTGTAATACACATCATATATGCACCATAACAATTTCCATACAACTAATTTGTTTTAGGATACATGTGGCATTCTAGGGGTAAATTCCATATGATGTGCATATCAATCTATTAGGCGTTGGTAAGTTGTGAGTATCTAAGAAATGATTAGGAATATCCATACATCATGATCTTGTAATGTGATTATAAATTGTGTCTATAATTTCCATAAAATGTATAAATGATTTGTTTAAAAAAAATCAACACAATCAACCCTAAACAATGCTCATGATGTGGAATGTCATTGGCGAAACAAAAATGATGGTCACATGTCCCATTTCTATGGTAATGGTGATCATATATATGTTGTAGTGACACTTGATGAGTAATTAAATAAATCTAAGAGTGTGACTCATTGTGCCATATTTTTTTAAAGCATGATTTGTTTTCCTAGTTTTTACTAATTTGTTAACATATTTTATTCATTTGGAAAGCTAATTAATGATGGTTTAAGTAATTAGGACCTAATGAGAGATCATCTTCACATCTTCACTGAAATATATTTGGTAATTGTAGTCACTATATGAACCGCACATGCATGCTACTTAAGAAAAATTGAAATATAAACTATAATACACATCTTATATTTGCCATAACAATTGTCATACAACTTATTTACTTCTAGATACATATGAAATACTTTGGGTAAATGCCGTATTATGTGTATACCAATATAGTAGGTGTTGGTAAGTTATAAGGATTTAAGAAATGATAGGGTATCCGCACATTAGTGCCCTGGCGAATTTTTTGCATAATTTTCTATTTGTTGTAATTTTGTTGCCTGGATTTGTTATAGATTTAAAATAATACAATTATCTACCAATTGTTATTTATAAAGAAGAAGTAAAATAAGTAGTCACCTAAAAATGAGCCAAGTGAAAATATTGGTAACATGAGTAACCTGGTAAGCTGTAAATGAAAAGTGAATAACCTCCACTCACCAACAGGTGGCAGGCACAGTTGGAATTTGGATTTCTCTTTACCCGTCACACAATTTCTTTTGAAATTTTGGTCGTTATTTTTCTAGTCAATAAACGTTACGTTTAAAATTTTTCACTTCATTAATGACGTTCTTGTAATAAATTAACCCTTCACCAATAAAAGTTTGATTAAAAAAATTGAACGCTCATCCATTTTGTTTGGATTTTGGAGTGTGATATATCTGTGTCATGGACTTTTAATACCTAAATTTTCAAGAGAAATAATTGATTCTTGTCAAACTAATATTTCCTCAATATATGCTATGATCTACTAAAAATTCCTTCAAAAATAAATTAACCTTCCAATATAAAGAAAAAAACATAAATGAGCTTTCCCTAAATTGCAATAAATTTATGTTTATTATTAATATTGCATAATATGTCTTATAAAAATTGCATAATCGGACTAAGAAAAGATGCTCAGTGCATTTTTTATTGTTTTTGTGATTAAAATAACGAGCCAAAGAATGCTAAGGCACTAAGAGAAATCAATCTATGTATTATTTCTCACAAAATCATGTTGAGTAGTGGAGACTAAGCGCTAGATTTTTTTTTTGTCCTCAATCTCTCTATTAATTATGTCTATGTAGTTATAAGAATAACAAGCCAAATAAATCTCAGGCTTCCGGAGAAATTAGTCTTTGTGTGCAAAAATTAATGATTAATGTTGACTAAATGTTATACCATTTGAAATTGCTGAGCAAAATTAATCAGGCCATGATGTACCATTTGTCAGTATCTATTTTCTTGTGTATGAAAGTTGATGTACCATTGAAAGTTTAATAACTCTATTGAAAGTTTAATAACTATAATAACTATAATAACTATATATATATTAAATTTAATGATTAATAATAATTAAATTAAAATTCTTAAAAGACAAAATAAAAGCCTAATAATCACGAACTATTATGATAATTTAAAAATATAGAACTCAGGCTGAACATAGTTACAAAGATACCAAGAAAAGAAGAGTGCATGTGCATGATAACCTCTTTCTTAACAACCTATGAATGCCATTCTCAATGAAGACTCAAGACTCAACTGGATTGGATTGTGTATCAAAACAGTAGGAATGAATCAAAGTTCAATGAATGAATAACTTGATCGAGAAAATTTATAGGGAAAGGTAACTTGACTATCAATATACTAAACCTCACTTCCATAATTAAAAAAACACCCCCACCTTCTCAGTGGTCCCATCATGGTCCACCTATTGAAAAACAACCAACAAATATTATTTTTTATATATTTTTGCATGGCCATTCGACAATGATTTACTATGGTTTTCCTACTAAATTCCAATGGATGATTATTAAAAAATATTTAGAATTAGTTTAGTCTCAAGGCATAGCCAAGAGTCTTACTGGATAATTATAGATTACCTCTCCATTGGATGATTTTACATTTTTCATCTAGTTTTTCACGTGAGTTTCAGTTGATGCTAGATCTTTTCCTTCTATTTATTTAGTGAAGCTAAGAGTTAACTTTGATCTTACATTAGTAACTATACTTGCATGAATATCCATGCTTTTATACTTCCCCACTGTGGACAACGTTGATGTATGGCCTTGGCCCATTGATCTTATAATTAAATCACTATTCATATTCAATTTTCTCCAGTTCAGCCCAATAAATTAAGGAAAACAGAAAATGAAGTCTTGATTTTTCTTTCCAGTGCTCCTACATAATACAAATACTCTTAAAAACCAATTAATATATAAATTTTCATCATTCATGCTAAAATCAATTTCAATTTTTTTAATGAATCTGCTTACAATTAATAGATTACATTGCTCACAGAATAAGAGATCATTTAGAACTATGATTTCACAATAATAAATTACCCTAGTTCAAACTTCGAACATACCTTATGAAATTAAAATATGGCAGGTTAATGAGCCAATCTAGTTTCCTTGGAGCCAATCTTGAGCTCGGCCTAAGTCTCAATGCCTTTAGAGTGCGAGTGTAAGGAACTAGAGGCATAAAGATTTTATTTTGTGCTTCTGTAATTCACTGTTTGACCATCAAGCCAAGCCACCAGCTATATTATCACTACTTCATGTTGGGGAAGATTGGGATTCTAATTTTTTAGTGCTATAGCCATACTTTTTCACTGCTTCACTAATCACAACCTTGGAAGTTTGTAGGGCAACAAGCTTTATTATTTCTTTGGTGTTTTATGTAAAAGAAAGGATTTGTGAACTTTTTGTAATAGGAAGGGGAAAAATAAATTGATTCTAATTTTAAAATATCAATAATGATAAGTGGTAATTTCTTTATTAAATTTTTAATTTTGAGTGAGCCAAAAAAGTAACTTTCCTTATTTTTTGAGTACAACCTTGCAATTGCAAAGAGGACTAGTGTTGCAAAATTATTGGTAAGTGGAAATTAAAGGGCATAACAATGTTTTTGAAAAAAATTCAAACGTCAAAATTAAGTCTTCTATCCTTCCTAGAACATCACATAAAATGGGAATCCACAGATTCTAGTCGTCAAATACGTGCAAAATGCCTTATGACGGGAAAAATGGAGGACTATTCCTATGCTGCTACATGAGTTAGGGTTTCATGTGGCAGTAGGGAACCTTGTATATTTTTTCAAGGATAGGAAAGGAGAATATTATCATTTAATCATCACATGAAACTTAATCGCCATTTGAAAATTGTGTCCTAATTTGAAACAATAAGACTACCCAACTATTTCATTATTTAATTTAGATTGTGTAACAGAAAAAGATATCCTAGATAACTTAGATAATGTAAGCACTTTTGCAAAAATTTAGTGGGGAGAACCTTCAATTACATTTATTCTGAAGATCCACTTGCATTTTAAGCCATTTTAATTAGTCTTTCATGGCTATTCTAGTAAAAATTTCAACCTCTTGTAGAAATTTGTTTGTCACTTGTATTAGAAATGCAAAAATCAAATGTATATAAAAATGATTTGAAATGAAAAAATAAAATGCACACTACATAAAAATGATTTTATTAAAAACTACATTAACGTCTGATATCACGCGCGCATTTTTCCTTAGCTCTTGCAAACAGCATTCGCCCTCAGCTCTTGCAGAACAGCATTCGCCCTCAGCTCTTGCAAAACAGCATTCACCCTCAGCATTTTCCCTAAGCTCTTGCAAAATAGCATTCACCCTCAACTCTTGTAGAATAACATTTGCCCTCATCATTCACCCTCATCTCTTGCAAAATGGTAAGTTCTTACTGCAGGCCCTTCCTCCTATAGTATGGTTGACTCTATTTGGGTTTTTTTGGTCAATTCCATTGGACCGTGTTAGGCTATAGGGTTCTCTCTAGATGTCTTCCAATGTTCTTTCGCATGAGTTTCAAAGAGGATGTGTAAGATGTGTTTTTGCTTGCATGAATTTGACTCCACTAGTTTCATGAAGTTTAAGCTATGGATTTTTGTTTGAAAAACTCATCCATCTCAACACCTAGTAATGAATTTCCCTTGGTCTGATCTATATTGAAGGTGAAGTGCAAAGTGCTAGAGAATGGGAGATCGAAAGTCATCAAATTTATCACAAGGGTAGTACTCCAGATCGAAAGTGATGAGCTTTAGTTCTCCAGATTTGGGGATTTTTTGATATTTGGGGATTTTCTAATGACATACCAAAGGTCACATCCATACAACCATATCAAGGTCAATGTTGAGATCATTCTCATATAGATATAGGTCACTGATATATAGGGTTAATATCATCATCACTATCCATGGAAACTGAATGGTTACAAAATCTGTGATTGTGGTTGGATCATTTATAATTATTACCCATTTACAGTAGAGCACAGAAACACTAAATATGGCCCGAGCAGAGCCTTTACAACAGGCAATGGAATTGTAGCTGCTTCATCAATAACCAATAGCTCCACTTGAGAAAAATTTCCATAATATTGGGGCTGGATATACTGCAGAGCAAACAATTGTAGTTATCATTTGTGCTCCAATATATTAATATAATTTTTACATTGAACTGAAGAAAGGGAAACAAGCAAATGCTAGCCATCATACAATGCTTTGACATAAGAGTTTTGAGTGACATACTTGAAAAAATAACTCATCCACTGATATTTATAATCATTTGAGTTATTCAAGTTAAAAAAATGTCAAGAATCAAGATTCAATACCCTCTATTATCTTCATCACCCAATACAAGATTTAATTTTTTCCCAAAGAAATGCTTATTAAATTGGCAGCCATTATTTCTCCTTGCTTTAAAAACCCCACATTTAAATGAAAACAAGCATTTCATTTCAACTACAAAAATCTATTATTGTTCAAGTGTACATGTGTGCATCACTTGTGTAGGGTATTCCTTTTCCACTTTCACATTATCCAAGAATGTGTGCAATATAGTTCATATTTTTTGTGATTTAGATTATCTTGAAGAAGGAAAGGTAAATTATTTCCCATGGAAAAAGAAGGTTTTCCCTTTTTACTACTGGAAATGGTACAACAAAGTTCCATTTCTACCGAAACTCCTATGAAACAGGAACCAAATAAAGGCCATGTCCTCAATGGACATCATTTGGCTTTGAAAATGGCCATTGCACCGTGTTGCTTCTTATATTACATCATGATAGTTTCTTAGGTCATTTCTTGTTTCTTGAGATGAAAAACAACCAAAGAAATCAGGAAGATCCTTTCAAGAAATAAATGACCATTTCTCAATCATATCTCAACTATTTTTTATTTTATTCAGTGGTTTCTTACTTTGAGAGAAATTTAACACTTTTATAAGGAATATAACATAAAAACACAAAATGAGAAGGAATTGATGAGGTAGATGACCTTTAGTTGTTGTCAATTAAGAATTGATAATACACGATGCATGTTCTATACTACAAACTAGATTCCTTCCTAGAGTTAGGACACAGAGTATTGAATCAAAGTTGTAGTTTCTAACTTCTTGTATTGGTTCATCAATCTTGAAATTCAAACATTGCATGTCTTCATTGCTTCATGTTTGAATAATTTTCATTATATCGTACAATAGGAAATTAGGAATTATGATTATTATTACTTTATGGATCTATTAAGTTACTTTTAAGTTTGCATGGTTTAGTGTGAAATTATTCTTGTGTACCCCTAGGCATAGGTGAAGGAATGCCAAGGACTGAGAACCCTAGTTTTTAAACGGTATTGTTTCTTATACCCAAAAACCCCTCAAGATCACTTCTTATTAGTTCTTAACAATAGTGTTGTAAACAATTTGAGAATTGATATAGAAAAATCTCGCACTTCTCAAGATAAAGTCCTAAAGCTAAAGTGTGATAGCATGTGTAATTCAATAGCCCCATTGTCACCTCACCAACCTCTTTTCACTTCGGGCTAGCTCTCCTCCAACTCAAGGGGGGTTCTCCCTAGTAGATTTTAGGGATCTAATGGCCCAACCAAACCAAGTCAAGAGCCCCCTAACTCTCTATGTTTACTACTATCAATCAAAATATTGAACAATAAGGTTAGACATGCATCCTGAAGATAAAATTGCCAGGGTATTTTTGGGTAATTTCAAAGGGAAAGTCCCCAAACACATATAATCAAGGAATTATAACGTGATTTCAAACATTAAATATCAACAAAAAATTTTAAAGGATATTGAAAGGAAAAAGGTGATGGAGGATAGAAAGTTCCTTACTTAAATGCTCTAAGGATTTTTCAATAGTTGCTCCAAAAGCTTCACTTCAAGGCCCTTCAAGATCGTCGGAAACAATGCTATACCATCAGCTTCAACAATGTTGCTCTAAAAATGTCCTCAAGGTCTTCACAACAAGTTTACTAGAAGTTGCTCCAACAATATATTCAATAAGGTCTTCATTGTCAACTTGTCTCTTGTTTGGGTGCCTTAATGTGCAATGACATGTTTCCAGGACTGAATTCAATGCAAGGCATATTTGAAAATCTAACTCTGTCTTCCAGTGTCTTATTAGAAATTATTTCAGTTTTCATTTTGTGTTTTCAAGTTAGATATTGTTTTCAAGTTTTTACATTTATAATTTTATTGCAATGTGGCAGAGTGATCAGAGCAGTGCAGGAACAACCCCGAGACGGGATGATCGCGGAAAGAGGCCAGCGGAAGAACATGTAAAGTGCCAGCATTGCTCTATCTTAAGGTATTTTAGTTATTTACATAATTGAAATAATATTAATTTTGTTCAAATATGCAGACACCTAGCCATGGTACGCCTGATGATTCCCTCTTTGAGGAAGAGCTTTCTTCATCCCTATCTCCAGTGCTCTTGTTGCGAAAAAAGGCACGAGAAGCAAGGTCAGAATTTAATACTTTGATAGACGCGCCTCAAACACCTAAAACAGAAGAGAGGATAAAAAAACTTATGAGCCAGCTAGAAACATATCGGGTAATAATAAAAGTAAAAAGGATATTTTTTTTGTTCTGCATGAGATGAATTGTGATAGTTTGATTTTTAATTTTTACATTGACTAAACTAACAAAAAGTTCTTTTGTATGTAGCATTTTCTGGCATTTGCTGAACCTGGTGTTGGTGGTAGTGGGACACAAGGGTAAGAGATTGCCCAACAACCCTCTCGTACACCTTCTACTCCTTTAGGTGCCAGCCAAGAAACACACCCTGCCCAAGCAGACACCCAGCCAACCGCTGAACGTGTTGGCAATGATGAGGCTGATATGGCCAACTACATTATTGTGTTTCCTAGAGCTACACGTGTCAGCTCCATAGGGACCATTAATGGCATGTTGTTGGTGAACGATGAAGGTGTCCCTATAAAGCACGTACAACTCCCAGGTAAATTTTAATATTTTAACTATTTCATGTACTCTATCTAAAACATATTTATCATGATTTTTATTTTTAAATTAATGATAATATTTTTTTTTTCTGTGTAGGAAACAATGAGTTCTACAGGTTTTTGGAGAGCCATGCGTTGGTAATTTTTGGCCCAACCATACACACAAGGTGGAATTCCCAGAATTCCAACCTGAAAAAAGAACTTCTAGATTATCTAGAAGCCCTTTTTGGGGTCGGCACATTTGACAGAACAGTGGTGGCTCGGGTAGCCGGCAAATATTTGAAATATACCAGGGACACCTATAGGACGCAATTGCAATTTAACCCTAGATACGAGCGTCCTCTCATAGTTCCAGAGAGTGAGTGGAGAGCACTCATCCATGACGGAAAAGAGAAAAGGGCAAAGAAAGAAGGAAAAATGCCAACTGGACCCGCAAGGTAAATTACAACTTTAATTCAATACCTTTAATTTTCTCTATGTCTAAAATAAAAGTGTGCTACGTCATATCTGACTTCAATATTTTGATGCTAGGTTGCCTGACACCTCGAAGGCAACCAAAGCTAGGATTGAAAAAATGGCCATCACAAGCTAGGCCAGGGCGGCTACTTGAAATTAGCCGCAAGAATTGTAATTAAGTAGCTAAACATCTTATAATTAATTGTATCACCTTCCAAAGTTTTTGTAATCCTATCAAATATGATTAAAAATACACAATCATATGTAATGTAGGGTGATGACTTCGGAACAGAAACTACAGAGGAAGATAAAAATATCACTTTCCATTTCGGCTATCAAGCCGTAGTTGAATGTCGCAGAAGCTTGGGGCAGGTCCCAAGATCCAGAATGCCTGATAAGGTAAAACATTAACCTTTCAATATGTTTGTTTTCGTCCATAAATTTAATGTCTAAAAAATTTATTTAAATAAGGGTAGCAACACTACCGATGAGGAAAATAACCCAGTTTTAGAGCCAGATATAGATGTTCCTCACGTGCAACCTGATCATTGTAGTGGGGACCGGGCCGATAATGCTACTATCAGTGAGGGTCATGACGGTAATTAATTTCCACTTATAATTTTTTCTAATTATACCTTGATGGTTGTCCTTATAACGTTTTTTGTTTAAATGACAGAGAATGTTTCCCTTGAGGATCTTACCACTAGAGAGGAAGATAGGGCAACAGTCCCAACGACGACAACTGGTGCACCAGGTAAATAATCTCATTGCAATTTTTTTTATTAATATTACCGAACTAGTTCAATGATATTTAAAAGCTGACAATTAAAATTTAATATTATCTGTTTTTGTAGGCGATGCCCCGTCACTGGATGAGCCCAGACATCGTGAATACGCAACTAGGTCAGCAGTGCGGGTTGAAAGGCACGAAACAGGAGCAGAGTACGATGATATTGATGATGTAATTAGGAGCTTTAAAAATAGGAAGAAGAAAAAGAAAATTTGACAATGTAAAATATTGTATTATTATAAGACAAACGTTACCATACTTGGAATGTTTTTTGCGTTATATAAAAAACTCATTTATCATACTATTTTTATGTCAAGCATTAATTTCAATGTTTCCTTGCATACTTTTTGTTGAATTGTTTTTTTATTAGTTATTGAATATTTTTTTTTATGCTCATGAAAGTAAAAAATTAAATATAGATTGGGTATTGGGGAATTGAGAGTGATGTGAAGGGGGGAGGGGCCATAAGAGCTTCCACCTTCACGTGGTTGGCCCTGTTTAGTAGAGAATAATTTATTGGAGTGATTTAATCTTGTAGGAAACCTCCCTCGATCCAATGTAGCAACAAAAAAGTCACTGTTGACTTAGTTGCTACTCTTTCAGATCATGGGAGGCTTGTTCCAAGTTCATGCGACTCTAATAAATTGTTCTTGAAATGAAGAGGAGCTTATTCAGGTGTGTTTTGACATTTTCAACATATGTTCTAACATTATCATAAGAATGCAACTTAGAGTAAAAAATACTACATCAATTACTTGTATTTATTGAATAAATAATGATGGATTTTGATTGACTTGGCAGTGTAGGTACAAATCCTCTTGCATCATGAGCAATACAACTTGTCAACCAGGGTCATGTCTAAGATATTTTTGCTTGTGTGCTTGACCAGGTTCGTAATGTCTCATTTTTTAAGTTCCTTTACAGTTCATCATTCAATATTAAGCTTGTTCATGATTATTATCTAGTTTTTTTGTATGTGTTTTTTCATCTATTTGATTGTAAGCAACTCTGCATGTTTCCTATTGTTCACTGCGATTTCTCCCATTACCACTCCTAGGATGAATCCGACTTTATTGTTACAAAGGTTACTTTATTGTTACTACGATTTCATAGGTTACATCATGTAAAGTTGTCAATCTCAGGTTGGTGATGAGCTTTAGTTCTCCAAATTTGGGGCTTTCCTGATATTTTCTCCCTCATGTCATTCTTGCATCATCTTGTTGTTTGAGCATGCAAATTGTCTACCACTTATACCAATTGGCACATGTAAATCTCTGAGTGGTGCCACATATCAGCTATTTTCGGCCCACTTGACCACCTGAAAAACTCAAATCCACACACCATGTGTATTTATCATGGAGTGCCACATGTCCTAGATATTTAGGCCGATATGCCTTATGTTTTGAAAGAGATCAATTTTTTTTCATTAACACTTCTTTTCTAGGCACGACACATGTTACTTGTTTAATCTGACGGTCACAGTCTCTCGGGTTACCTTATAGGTTTGACATACCACTGGTTTCTGGTATATTTCCATGGAATCGGTTTGAAAATGCCAACAACAATCCACACACCTGCAACCGTCGACAGACCTGCTGTTTTAGTAGCTGCATTTTCGCAACTGCCAATACACCTGCCGTTTTAGTTGCTGCATTTCGGCAACTGCCAATACACCTTCCATTTCATTCTCCTGGACTCTGTGTATGCATATTTTTCATATAATTTTATCACGAAGTTGGCTACAGTGCTTTGACATGCCTTTGAATATTTTTGTAGGTTAGAAGACATTTCAGGCCAAAGCTATTGAATAGACTTTATGAGATAGTTGTATTTGATCCTCTTTCTTGTGATGAGCTCAGAAAATTTTCTAGACTACATATGAAAGATGTAGTGATTTGTCTTGCAGAGAGAGGTGTTGCTTTAGGGGTTACAGATGCTGCTCTGGATTTTTTTCTTCAGGAAGCCTATGATCCTGTAGGTAATCACTTTGTTTTGCTTTCTTTCTTATTCAGAGTCTATCTTGCTAGGGGAT
The DNA here is from genome assembly GCA_034641835.2 of Pinus albicaulis. Classification (NCBI taxonomy): domain Eukaryota; kingdom Viridiplantae; phylum Streptophyta; class Pinopsida; order Pinales; family Pinaceae; genus Pinus; species Pinus albicaulis. Next base: position 1,268,911,805 of record CM076580.1, on the reverse strand, counting down.
GTGCCTATTATGGTTTGTTATGAGATGATTGTCAATTTCATCATCGTCCCTCATAATATGTTTGATTGTGTTTATAAATAATAAACAATTATTATACCAAAAAATAAACAATTAACTGTACTATGAGTAATATGATATCTTGAAATAATTCTCATTATAATTTCATAACCTCTGCTCTCACTTTCTATTGTCTATATCACTAAGTGTGTCTTCTTTAAAATTATAGTTACAACAGACAATGAACAATCAACTGCACTGTGAGTGATATCTTGTAATAATTCTTATTATAATTTCCTAACCTCTACTCTCACTAGGTGTATCTATTTTAAAATTATAGTTTCAATGGTAGATAAATTGTTATCTTAATATTATAGCTTTGATGGTGATACCTTGTGATTGATAATGTAGTTTGAAGCATCTTTGGCTTTGACTCATACAATCTCAGGAACCTCTGAGAATACAAAGGTTGTGATTGATTACGGGACACTGCCTATATTTGTGGAACTTCTTACCTCTGGGAATGATAATGTTCGAGAAAAGGTAGCACGTTTATTTTAGAGGCATAAAATTATTCTTCCCAACTATCTTTATATGTCTGTAATTTTGGAATTTGATTTAAGAAACTAGTACCCAACTTTGAGTTCAACTGGTGTTCATGTAAGGTTGTTTGGGCTTTGGGAAATATTGCTGGAGACTCTGAAACATTTAGGGATCTTGCCCTCAGTCATGGAGCTCTGAGGTAGGTGCTTGCCCAGTTTAATGATACTGCCAGAATTTCAATGATAAGAAATGCTACATGGGTTCTGTCAAATTTTTGCCGTGGTAAACCCCAACCACTATTGGAACAGGTAAGAAGAATACATTTTCTGCCTTTTCTTCTTAGTTTGCAGATACTGTGGAATTTTTTTATAGATCTTGGTGCTTGGTAGATTTGGATGTAATATGGACCTAGGCGATTGTTCATTACAATGAATCTGTCATCAGGTTTTAGAAAATGCTTAGAAATTTGGGTTTCACAAGGGGATTACACTTGCTTGCAATTATCGATTATCAATCACATTCAAAAAAAGTCTTTCGTAGCATTGTTGAGCTCTTTGTAGGTGAATTTTTGAGGTAATTTCAAAATATCTAAACTAAATTTGTCTGTCCTTTTCAATACTCTATGCTTGTAACAGAACCAGACAAACAATCTAGTGGCCAATGCAACAACAACAACACCTCTTGTTTCAATGCCTGCAATTCACCCTCTTTGCATGCATGAATGACTATGGCACCCTCTTTTGTGAACAGGTACTAGAGCTTAAGGTATTGGTTTCCATTAGGATCATGAAATTCAACATCCAAAATAGTATAAAATTCCACTGCAATAGTATTCCCCGGCAAGGGCAACAGTTCATTGAGACCTATTGGAATCATCACCCCCAAATAGCCTCCAGGGCTACCCAGAGTGTGATCATATGGAGCAATAACAAATGCTGATCCATCCCCAATTGAAACAAAAATAGGACCCACATTGGTTACAAAAAACGAGAAACACGTTTTGAAAGAAGAAGAGACTTTTGTATTAGGGTACAGAAATCTAACTGGTCTATTGTACAATGCCCTACCTGCACTTCAAATTGGTACTCCCAAATCCATACTAAGGCTCACTATGCCATTCTTTAGATGAACATATCAACATGAAGTTTGATTACAAAAAACCCAAGTCCCCTGTTCTATGCCCAAGACCTCTATTACAATGAGTAGAGTTCTGAGTGAAATACTTCACAATAGGAAGCAAAAGAAACATCGAAAAATTGCTCGCTTTAGACTGATAATTTTCTGTGAGAAAATTCAACTGCAGACAGTAAAAACATAATATCAAACACAACCAATCCACAATGGAATTTGAACATGAGGATTTGTAACCAGAGAAAACCCTCTCCAGGTTAAAAGAATTCCAGAATGGCTTTAAAATTCTACTAATGAGCGCTTACAACACCATAGCAATTACTGTCACAATGAAATCTGTTGGAAGCAAAGCCCTTTTACAGTTTCTAAATTTCCATAGTGGAAGCAAGAATATTGTTATCTCTCATGATCTGGTTCTGTGGTCAAATCCTTTCCTATGCTGTCTTGTTCTGCTAAACATGAATCTGTCTTAGCTTTGGCTCTGGTTCTCATTTAGGATCATGGCTATTTGATCTTGCTGTGGCTTTGACTGTACAAACTTGTTCAATAGGAAAATTTTGACTCTGCTTTATATAGGAGCTTCAATGGGTGTTCTCAAACTGCTCTACTATAGTAGTTGCACTCTCAATGGACTTCTACAGCAATTGGCACCATCAATCTGCTTTGTTACAATGATGGCTCATGTAAACAAACTGTGCTACAACCATTGGCACCATGAATCTTCTCTCTACTTCGTCAAATGGTTGGCACCATCAACTGACTTTGTGCTCCTTGGGGTGATGACAGTGGCAAACACTTTTTTGGGTAGCTTTTTTTTGTCTCTGATTCAAGGCAAAACTATGTTGGCCTTGATTTTTTAGTCCTTAGAACTTAGTTCTATCATATTTTCCATCCTATCCCTAGTTTGCTACCGATAAAGACATAACTTCACGATATCAAAATTGAATGTTTTTGGCCATTTATCTTTATTAATGGTACAAATTTAATTTGGTGCATTCGTACAGTATCTGAAGAGCACTCTCAGTTATATTCGATGTTTGTAACTCCTGTTCTGTTTCTTTCTTTGTGTTTATATCAACCATAAGCATTCTTAAGGTAGTTCCATGCTTGTTAAGCAGAAGGAATGCTTCTGACAGCTTCTTATCATAGTGGTACAATTCTGTTCACAGTTTATCTTTTATAAACCTCCAATTTTCCAAACGTAGTAGAGATTACAGTTTGCATCTCAAATTTTGGAAAAATATGTTTAGTATTCTACAGAAAATGCATTAAGAATACAATGTTGTGTCTAATAAGCACAAATAATTGTTGTACTGAGTCATCTAAACATCTTGACATCCTCGTTTTATATTCCTTTTCTGTTTTTGCAAAGTTTCCTCTGCTACAGAAAATGTAATTATATTAATTTTTTTCCATCGATATACGGATTGGATCTAATTATATGTAAACCCTTGCTACAGTGATTATTCTAATGGGTTAGAATGTGCATTTTTATTTTTTTCTTTTGAAATACATGCATTACCACTATGTGAGATCTTTGCATTAATTTTGAAATGTTGAGATCTTTACATTGATGTTGCCTCTTCTTGGTGGTGTCTCTGAGATTGAGCTGATCCAAAGGCAATGGATGTGCATCAGTGGTCGATTGCTCTTTGCTAGTATTGTAATCCAAATCCTATAGAATGAAAACAGGTGCCATAGCAATTATATCTAGGATTGATCGTTTTTTTCTCACCTTCACTTTAGGCTTGGAAAAATTTGTTCCAGATTTTTTAGCATTTGACTCACCTGATAGATAGTGATATATGTGGGCATTTAAGGCTATATTGGATGTAGATGAGAAATATCTACAAACAGGACAAACCTTTGGTATCATGGCCTCTGGAAGAGATCCTGGATTCCCAAATTATTCGTTCTTCCCAGGATCTGCCTTGTAGGCTCCTGCCTCTTCTACACTACTTGAATTGGAACACCTCCATTATGATATCAAATCATCCGCTACTATGAAATGACACAGGTCGTAGATGCTTTCATAGACTTGCCTTTTGGGCACTTCACCGCGAACCAAGTTTTAAAATGTCACAACCCACTTGATATTTATCCCTAGAAAAAGTGTCACATGTGAAGATCAGGTTTTTGATGAAGCGAATAACTTGGTAAAGAGAATTTTTGATTACTTATGTATTTGGCCCAACAATACAGATTTTGATGCACTATCATTTTTAACCATGTGCTGAAAAACATATAAAAAACTATGTTTTTAGTGAAATTTGAGTTCACAAGAATCAATGCCAGTCAAAATCTAGACCTTGCTCCCAGCTTACTGGTAAAAGGCGGTACTCATATTTCATGCAAGTAATGGAATGCCTTTTTCGTTGCTTTATCTCATCTTATTCGAACTTCCAAGTCTAGCATCAATGATTGTATTATGCTTCAGAAAAAAAATATTATGCTTTAGAGAAGTGTATCTACTTCTTATTATACTTCTTAACTTCCAAGTCTAGCATCAATGATTATTTTATGCTTCACACATAATCTAGTTTTCATTATAATCCTTGAAACATTTTTTATTAGTTTAATGAGACAAACATAAAAGGATTAAGCTAATATATTAGCAAAAGGATTTATGTCAAAATTCTAAGATTCTGATAGGAATTCAATGGAAATTTCAGGCATCACTTGAGTAATCTTCATTGTCTGCAAATTTTGACATCCAGAGAGAAGTTTGTTACAAAATTAGGGAGCTCCTACTTGAAAACATGTTGATGTTGATGTGTAGAAATCTCCTTACTTTATAGCGATGTGTTGGAATATTTGAAAATTCCATAATAACAATGGAGAGAGTAATAATCTCCTCTTCTAAGACAGAGAAAATATTGAAATTTCTTCACTGGAAACAGAGTTCAACACTTTGAAAAATTTCTATTCCTTCAAAAAAAAAAACTATTACAAATTATTCCTCACTGAGAGGGATTACAAAATGTGACTGCTACAAAATGCAGTGCACTCAAAATTCTTCTCTATCTCTAAAACTACGCACTGGTGTGCTCTTCAAAACACTTACACTGCTATTGTGTGTAATAATAAACTTTACAAATACATTCTGAAATAGGCTCACAACCCTTTTCTTTTATATGAAATGCATATATTAAAAACATAACACAACTATGTAAATAAAAAATCTATTAAAATGCTCCCGAGGTCCACAATATATAAATGTTTTAATATATATGTGAAATATATATATAAAACATATATATGTCACATTTAAAACAAAATATTACCAAAACCAGTGTGGGACCTTAACAAACAATAAATCTATTCCATCGCACGTTATATAAAACATATAACAAAACCTTTGTAAAAAATTCAAACCAACCCTTTAGCCGTGGAGCCCGCTGGACTTCAAACGGTGATAAACCATAATTCAAACCAAATTCTCATTCCAAAATAGCCTGCTGACTTTGGCCAATTTTGTGATGTGAAAACCAAATGTATTCCGCCCTAATATTTTTCAGGTCCGAATTTGGGCTACCGTATGGAGAGAGAGTTATGACACGAATTTCTTATCAAATTTGCCCTAGTCTTTTCCGGGTCCAGATTTCCACTGCGCGAGCGGCCCAAACAAAGATTCACTCCAATCAATTTCTGCCACGTGTCCTCCTCTGGCTTCCCGTGGTGCAGGACCGCCAAACTTTAAAGAAAACCCACTCTTCAATCAAAAGTTGCCCTATTCCCGGATGGGGGTGCATTGGATGGCTTTTAAGGAGATGGGACATGGATGTGGTGAAGTGTGGAGACACCTGCCCACCCATGTCATGGCTGACAGACGATATTTAAGTTCCAAGGTTTTCATATCAATCGCATTAATTTTTAACGTTGTTCAAGATCCGACCTCCACTCCAAGGTTTTCATATCAATCGCATTAAGTTTTAATGCTGTTCAATCAGCCGATATTTAAGTTCCAAGGTTTTCATATCAATCACATTAAGTTTTAACTTTGTTCAAGATTGGACCTCCACTCCTGTTAGCGATTCCGCACACTCCAATATGCTCCGGCCTTCGTCTCTCATCAATGAAAGATTTATGACAGGAGTTCTTCGATGCCATTGCAGTCGGGTCGATAAAATGGCGTTTCTCTATGGTTTCTTAGACGAGCTGCAACCTTTGAATTGTAGATGCTCTCCAGTTGCTCGGTTACACTGCCTGCGCACTGTGACGGGAAGGAGAAGCCAGCTGAACTACTACTTAGACCTTGGTTAAAATCTGAATTTCTCTCGGTCTAGTTTGTGTCTTTCTTCCTTGGTTTCTTGGAATCTTGCTTCTCCGTCTCGTCTTGTGCCCACTGCTGATACTACACCCATGCCTCGCCTGCGTCAAAGGATGTGTTGCCGCAGGGGTAGCACCAGAGGCCAACCCCTGCGCACTCCCTCCAGCTCCTCAACCGAGTCGTCTTCCCATTCTAGTGATTATTACGTAGGCTGTTATCCAAACACTAGAAGTGGGCGAGGTCGGCTTCTAGGATCTGGCAACCGTATGGGCTCCCCTGCTCCTCATTTCCCCATCGCTTCACCTTCTCCCATGATGCGCACTCCATTTTTTTCCTTTAATTTCTCTCTGAACCGCCCATGAATCACAGCTTCAATCACCGTGGTTTTCCATGAAGAGGCCCAAGTGGAGGAACAATGCACCCGTCTCGTGGGTCTGAGCTCAAAAAAAGCCCAGCTTTCAGGCCTTCAGGAGGGGAGCGGTGGTGTGAATGTGCAGGAACCAGAGGCTCAAGTTCATAGGGCTCGTGATGTGGAGATAACACCTGGAGAACTTGGACCTTCTGTGTCTAAATATGCTCCCGCCATGGACAGTGACATGTTTACCGAAGGATGGTGCCGAATTGTCGAAGAACCACCGGATGAGTAGCTACTTCTCTTTGGTTTAGTTTTCTTGATTCGCGACCCGCTTAATTGGGCATGTTTTTGCTTATATTAATGTGCTAGACCTCTATTTTATTTTTGAATTCTGTAAACACTGTAATCGTCAAAGATATTAAATGATGGATCCCCTGCGTGGGCAATGCAACGACTTGAAAAACATTCAAGACTGGTTTCCCCGTATGAGGGCAGTTTTCTTTTTCGATTTTTTTACAAATTTGCCATAAGTCTGGGCAATGTTTTTGACTTCGGTCATGCTATAATTTTATTCCCATTGTTAATAGATTAACCTTACTTAGAAAAAAAAAGGTTGCCATGTTTATATTTTAAACCTATTTTTTGAAATACAGAGCCATGTTTATATGATTGTTTATAGTCGAAGCACTGCGGGGTGGTTTATTATATTAATATTTCATGGTCAAATTATGCTCATAACAATTGGAACGCCCACAATTCATAACAAATATTGGAGATTTACTGTCCTGTTTTAAAGTTTCATTTTTATGTTTGTTGAAGAACCACCGGATGAGTAACTACTTCTCTTTGGTTTGGTTTTCTTGCTTCACGACCCACTTAATTTGGCATGTTTTCGCTTATATTACTGTGTTGGACCCCTGTTTTATTTTTTTAATTCTGTAAACACTGTAATCGTCAAAGATATAAAATGATGGTTCCCCTGTGTGGGCAATGCAATGACCTGAAAATTGTTCAAGACTGGTTTCCCCGTATGAGGGTAGACTTATTTTTTTATTTTTTGAAAAATTTTCCATAATTCTGGGCAATGTTTTTGACTTCGGTCATGTTGTAATTTTATTTCCACTATTAATAGATTAACCTTACTTAGAAAAAAAAATAAGTTGCCCTGTTTCTATTTTAAAACTGTTTTTTGAAATACAGAGCAATGTTTATATGATTGTTTATAGTCGAAGCACTACGGGGTGGTTTATTATATTAATATTTTACAGTCGAATTATGTTCATAAAAATTGGAACTCCCACAATTCATAACAAATATTGGATATTTATTGTCCTGTTTTAAAGTTTCATTTTTATGTTTTCCGAAAGATGGTGCCGAATTGTCGAAGAACCATCGAATGAGTAGCTGCTTCTCTTTGGTTTGGTTTTCTTGCTTCACGACCCACTTAATTGGGCATGTTTTTGCTTATATTACTGTGCTGGACCTCTGTTTTATTTTTGAATTCTGTAAACACTGTAATCGTCAAAGATATCAAACGATGGTTCTCCTGCGTGGGAAATGCAACGACCTAAAAAACATTCAATACTGGTTTCCCCATATGAGGGCAGTCTTCTTTTTTGATTTTTTGAAAAATTTGCCATAAGTCTGGGCAATGTTTTTGACTTTGGTCATGCTATAATTTTATTCCCACTGTTAATAGATTAACCTTACTTAGAAAAAAAAAAGGTTTCCCTGTTTCTATTTTAAACCTCTTTTTTGAAATATAGAGCCATGTTTATATGATTTTTTATAGTTGAAGTGCTGCGTGGTGGTTTATTATATTAATATTTCACGGTCAAATTATGTTCATAACAATTGGAACACCCACAATTCATAACAAATATTGGAGATTTACTGTCCTGTTTTAAAGTTTAATTTTTATGTTTGCCGAAGGATGGTGCCGAATTGTTGAAGAACCACCGAATGAGTAGTTGCTTCTCTTTGGTTTGGTTTTCTTGCTTCGCGGCCCACTTAATTGGGCATGTTTTTGCTTATATTACTGTGCTAGACCTCCTTTTTATTTTTTAATTCTGTAAACACTGTAATCGTCAAAGATATCAAATGATGGTTCCCCTGCGTGGGCAATGCAACGACCTGAAAAATGTTCAAGACCGGTTTCCCCGTATGAGGGCAGTCTTCTTTTTGGATTTTTTGACAAATTTGCCATAAGTCTGGGCAATGTTTTTGAATTCAGTCATGCTGTAATTTTATTCCCACTGTTAATAGATTAACCTTACTTAGAAAGAAAAAAAAATTTCCCTGTTTCTATTTTAAACCTTCTTTTTGAAATACAGAGCCATGTTTATATGATTGTTTATAGTCGAAGTGTTGTGTGGTGGTTTATGATATTAATATTTCACGGTCAAATTATGTTCATAACAATTGGAATGCCCACAATTCATAACAAATATTGGAGATTTACTATCCTATTTAAAGTTTCATTTTTATGTTTGCCGAAAGATGGTGCCGAATTGTCGAAGAACCACCGAATGAGTAGCTGCTTCTCTTTGGTTTGGTTTTCTTGCTTCGCGGCCCACTTAATTGGGCATGTTTTTACTTATATTACTATGTTGTACCCCTGTTTTATTTTTGAATTCTGTAAACACTGTAATTTTCAAAGATATCAAACGATGGTTCCCCTGTGTGGGCAATGCAACGACCTGAAAAACGTTCAAGACTGGTTTTCCCGTATGAGGGCTGTCTTCTTTTTTGATTTTTTGAAAAAATTGCCATAAGTTTGGGCAATGTTTTTGACTTCGGTCATGCAATAATTTTATTCCCACAGTTAATAGATTAACCTTAATTAGAAAAAAAAAGTTTCCTTGTTTCTATTTTAAACCTCTTTTTTGAAATATAGAGCCATGTTTATATGATTGTTTATAGTCGAAGAGTTGCAGGGTGGTTTATTATATTAATATTTCACGGTCGAATTATGTTGATAACAATTGGAACACCCACAATTCATAAAAAATATTGGAGATTTATTGTCCTGTTTTAAAGTTTCATTTTTATGTTTGCTGAAGGATGGTGCCAAATTGTTGAAGAACCACCGGATGAGTAGCTGCTTCTCTTTGGTTTGGTTTTCTTGCTTCGCGAGCCACTTAATTGGGCATGTTTTTGCTTATATTACTATGCTAGACCTCTATTTTATTTTTGAATTCTGTAAACACTCTAATCATCAAAGATATCAAACGATGGTTCCCCTGTGTGGGAAATGCAACGACCTGAAAAATGTTTAAGACTGGTTTCCCCGTATGAGGGTAGTCTTCTTTTTTGATTTTTTGAGAAATTTGCCATAAGTCTGGGAAATTTTTTTGACTTCGGTCATGCTGTAATTTTATTCCCACTGTTAATAGATTAACCTTACTTAGAAAAAAAAAAGTTTCCCTGTTTCTATTTTAAACCTGTTTTTTGAAATACAAAGCCATGTTTATATGATTGTTTATAGTCGAAGCGCTGCGGGGTGGTTTATTATATTAATATTTCACGATCAAATTTTGTTCATAAAAATTGGAATGCCCACAATTCATAACAAATATTGGAGATTTACCGTCCTGTTTTAAAGTTTCATTTTTATGTTTGCCAAAGGATGGTGCCGAATTGTCGAAGAACCACCAGATGAGTAGCTGCTTCTCTTTGGTTTGGTTTTCTTGCTTCGCAGCCCACTTAATTGGAAATGTTTTTGTTTATATTATTTTGCTATACCTCTATTTTATTTTTGAATTCTGTAAACACTGTAATCGTCAAAGATATCAAACGATGGTTCCCCTGCGTGGGCAATGCAATGACCTGAAAAATGTTCAAGACTGGTTTCCTTGTATTAGGGCAGTGTTCTTTTTTGATTTTTTGAAAAATTTTCCATAAGTCTAGGAAATTTTTTTGACTTCAGTCATGCTGTAATTTTATTCACACTGTTAATAGATTAACCTTACTTAGAAAAAAAAAAGTTGCCTTGTTTCTATTTTAAACCTGTTTTTTGAAATACAGAGCCATGTTTAGATGATTGTTTATAGTCTAAGCGCTACGGGGTGGTTTATTATATTAATATTTCATGGTCGAATTATGTTCATAATAATTGGAAGGCCCACAATTCATAAAAAATATTGGAGATTTACTGTCCTGTTTTAAAGTTTCATTTTTTCTTTTTAAAAATTGAACCCGCCATCGGTATACCGATGCTTTGTAAGCATCGCTCTTTCGATGCCTTATAAGCGTTGTTCTTCCGAATTTTTGAACGATTTCCATTTTCGTCGGTCTTGTGACGTCCGTAAATATTGTGACATTTCTATCTAGCGTCGGTATTGTGACGCTTTTGGAATGCGTTGGTATTGTGATGCTTCTGGAAAGCGTCGGTATTGTGACACTTTTGCAATGTGTCGGTCTTGCGACACTTTTGTACGGCATCAAATTGTGACAATTTAAAAACGTCGGAAGAGAGACAGTATAAAAACGTCAGAAGAGAAACGTTCAAAACATTGGACCACATTTCATCAGAATTGCGACAGTTTACAAACGTCGGAAGAGCGACGGTTTGGGAAACGTCAGAAGAGCGATGCTTGTTTGGAAACAACGGAAAAAGTGTCGGTATTGTGACACTTTGTCAAGGCGTCAAAATTGTGACGTAATGGGGAACCACGTTTTTCCTGTCCTCGAACTATTGCTCTTGCGATGAATATGTGTCGGAATAGCAACGAAGTGGCCATCGGAAATTGGGCCAAATTTTCTAGTGCTATTTCATGCACAATAAAGATCAGACGTTCTAAAAATTTCTTGAGTTCAAAGAATTGGTGGAGAAAGACACGGGGAAGCATTTGAAGGCTCTTAGGAGTGACAATGGTGGTGAGTACATCTCCAATGAATTCAATAACATCTGTAGCAAAGAATGAATTCATAGAGAGTTTATTGCGCCTCATAACCCACAGTATAATAGGGTCGCAGAAAGAAAGAATAGAACAATTGTTGGTGCAACACTAGTGATGTTCAATGATCAGGGCCTACCATTTCATCTGTGGGTGGAGGCATGCAACATAGTGGTATTCGTGAAAAACCTTAGTCCTCCTTGCATACTTGGGATGAGTACACCAAAGGAGGATTTTACTGGTAGGAAAACTGTTGTTTCGTATTTAAGATTTTTGGATCATATTTTTATGTGCATGTGACCAAAAATGCTAGGAATAAGCTCGAACCAACATCTGAGATTGGGATATTTGTGGGGTACACTGATACTCCCCACAACTATCAGGTGTATTTTCCAAACAACAAGATGAATGTTGTGAGACGAGATATAAAATTTGATGAGGAGAAAGGCATGTGATTATCCCTTGAGAGGGAGTTGGATTTGTATGTAGATGAGTAACTCTTAGTTCCAAAGAATGAACCTAAAGATGTGGAGAAGCACACATAGAGGATCATGGAGTGGCAGAAAACACTCATGCATATCCATCGAAAATAAATGGTAGAAGGTGCACCACAGAAGCTGATAGATTGAGACTTGATGTGGCAGAGAATGTAGGAGCACCTATTTTACTGCGCACATAGAGATAGTCACCAAACAGGTTTATTGGATACATGGCTTTTATGAGAAAGTGTATTATGACAAAACCATCTTCCTTTGAGCAAGAAGTGCAAAAACCAATTTTTATTGATGCTATGGTAGAGGAGTATGACTCCATCGTCAAGAACAGTGCATGGGAAGTTGTCCCAAGACTGGTAAAAAAATCAGTGGTTGGATCTAGATGGATCTATAACGTGAAGCAATAAGTGGATGGGAATCCGGAGAAGTACAAGGACAGATTTGTGGCCTGGGTATTCTCAGAAGTTGAGGGGATTGACTATGAGGAGACTTTCACACCAGTCACGAGGTACTCTTCCATTAGATCTATCTTTTCTCTCTTAGTGCAAATGGGGTGGTGCATTGATCAGATGGATGTGAAACTATGTTTCTCAATGGAGTTATTGAGGAGGAAGTGTACATAGAGAAGCCAGAAGGTTTTGAGATCTTTTAAAGTGAGTCGCATGTGTGCCAACTAAAGAGAGCACTGTATGGGATGAAGCAAGCACCTCATGTTTGGTACACTCAGATTGAAAACTATTTGACTGGGTTGGGCTTCATAAAAAATGAAGCGGATGAAAACTTGAACTATATTGTGGTTGATGGTAAGCTCTTGATTATTGTACTTTATGTTAATGATCTATTTTTGACAACTGATGAGCAATCGATAACTTCTTGCAAGGAGGATCTTGCAAGGGGGTTCGAAATGAAGGAGATGGGACTCCTCCACTATTTTCTTGGTTTGGAAATATGGCAGCGAACTATTTCCTTGGTTTGGAAATATTCCAAAGTGATTCTAGGTAAGTTTCAAATGGAGATTTGTAAACCCATAGATACTCATCTTCTGAGAAATTAGAGGAAAGATGATGCTACTTCAAGAGAAGTAGTGGACGTTACTGTCTACAGGCAGCTAGTGGGTTCACTGATGTACTTGGTGAACACCAGACCATACATTTGCTATGCAGTTAACCATCTGAGTCAAGATATGGTTCAACTGACCAAGATATTTTTGAAGCTAGGGAAGCATGTCTTGATATATCGCATGGGCACTACAAAGTATGGATTATGGTATAGACGGGCAAAGGGAGTGAAGCTTCAAGGCTTCATGGATGCATATTGGAAATGTATTCCATCAGACAGAAATAGCACATCATGAGGGATCTTTAGCATAGGATCGGCACAAGTTTCTTAGTACAGTAGGAAGCAGTGATATGTGGCTCTCAATTCAGCCAAGGTAGAGTACATGGAAGCAAGTCAGGCTGCATGTGAGGCCATCTGGATGAGAAAGATCGAGGTTGGTTTGTTTGGTTGATAGATAGATCCAACTGTGATACATTGTGATAACCCGAGTTGCATTAAAATCTTGGTTAATCCGATATTCCATGATAGGTCCAAGCACATAGAAATTCGATACCACCATCTCAGAGATTGTGTTCAAAGGCGCATTATGTTACTTCAGTACATTCCAATGGAAGATCAGAATGTAGATATTTTGAGGAAGGCGCTCACCAGGAGAAAATTCGAATACCATAGAGGGAGGATCAGGGTGGAAGATAATCCCTTTCTTGTTGAGAGGGTGTTGAAAGTCAAATAAGAAATTGTAGCACACACACTAGTGTGTGACCATAGGTCCTAGCGATACATTAGTGTGAAGGCAAATTTAATTAATTAAATTGGTGCAGTGTGTTATTTATTTTTACCTTAATTAAATTGGACAATAAAATGTGGTCTTAGCTCATAATCACTTGTAATAACTAGCTAAGTGTGATAAACTCAGTTAGCTCATGTATTTCTAGTTGATGGTGGTTGGTGAGGGATGTAGAGTGATTCTATTAGTTATGGAGTTCAAATTGCAGTTGGTGCATTAGTTTAATGCATGAGTAATAAGTTAACTCAGTTAGGTGAGTTAGAGTTAGTTGAAATAGTTGTAACTGTTTGTTGCACTATTGAGAGATCAAGTGAATTAAACCTTATTTAATTCACAATCAGTGATCTTCCATGCAACATATGATTTACTATTGATAGACGCATGCATGTCAGTTCTAGTGGAGACCTATTTGAGACAAAGGTTAAAGTGATGTTAGCTATTAGCTGTGTGATTATTAGGTTGCTCACGTGCATCCAAACATCCATTGGATTGCCCATGATCCTTTCTCATTTTTGGAAGGATGAAATTCCTAAAGGATAGGGATTTCATTCCACATGAATTGCATAAGAAAGGCAGGCTGATTAGAGGCTAAGAATTGGCTAAGTGTTAGTCTATTTCGTACAGATGAGTGTGAGACAATTGTGAGAGTGTAGGAGACCCTTGTGAGAAGAGTGCATTGTAATTGTTTCATGATTCCATGGTGAATATAAATAGAAGATAGAGGGGTTTGTAGTAGCAAGATTTCCATGGGAAATTATCTGTGTTGTGGTTTGATTTGTTTCTCTCTACACTTGTTATGATTGGCGATTGTGTTTAATTTCCACAATTGATTGGTAGAAGGATTTAGTATCTAGATTTATTACATTCATTAATTGGATTGAATCCATTGATATACATAAATTTTTATGATTTCTACAAGAGCTTTTCATATTTCTGGGTCTTGCTAATTTCTACCACAGGTTCATGTTGGGATTCTCTCATATCACTTTCCCTTTGAGTCAAGTCACCGAGGGAGGAGCGAAAGAAAAATTCTTTTGGTCGGAATATCAATAGAAGGCATTCATAGAATTGAAACATTCATTAGGGGAATTTTTAGTTCTAAAATGGGCCTCCTAAGGAAATTATAAAATAATAGTAGAAATAATAAAGTAAGATTTTATGACATCATCAAATTTTAGAGGAAAAAAGAAAAAAATATTTTTTCAGCTTGTATTTTCCACGTATCCCCCAAATTTTTAACTCAAATTTCGAGTGGGAGTACTTGTTGGATGAAAAATTTAATTCCTCATCCAAGTATTACCCATGTTGCATACTTTTGATGGATCCTGCTAAGTGAAAAATGAGACTTACATGAAAAGACATGATTGCAATCACATTTTTCATGTATTTCTAATTTTTCGCTTAGTAAGGTCCCTTGAAAGTATGCAACATGGGCACTCCTTAGATGAAGAATTAATTTTTTCATCCAACGAGTACTCTCGCTCGAAAATTGAGTAAAAACTTTGGGAGATAAGTTGAAAATACGAGTTGAAAAAGTAGTTTGATTATTTTATTATTTTTTAATATGTTTACCCTTTTACTTAAAAAATGGTGAATCATCCCCCATGTTTGAAATCATCCTTTTGAATCCTATTGGTTCTTATAAAGTTTATTTTGGTTGTACATTTTTCTTAGGAGGCCCATTTTAGACCTCAAAATTCCCCTAATGGCCTCTTCTCTGCGCCAGTGCTCACATTACCAGAATTGCAACAACCATTTGAGATCGAGATAGATGCCTCTATCTATGCTATTGGGGTACTTATTATAAAATAGAGGAATCTAGTGGCATATCACAGTGAGAAACTTTCTGACAAAGTTTGGAAGTATCTCCCACTTATGACAAAGAAATTTATTCCATTGTGCATGCTTGCCGCCAATGGAAGCATTACATTCTGTGGAAGGAAACGGTCATCCACATAGACCACCGACCCTTGCAGTTCATACAGACACAAGGTAAGTTTCATAACGGTCGCCATCAAAAGTGGTCCACATATTTGCAACAATTTCATTTGAACATCAAGTATAAGAAGGGCAACAAAAATAATGTTACAGACTGCCTCAACCAACCACCGATCGTGGCACTAACCACCATTCTCAACTCTTGTGGCCACAAGACTTCTGATTGGCTGCTTCTCTATAAGAGCAATCTAGAATTTGGCCACACATACAAGACACCCTTGGAGGGTACGCAAGTTCCAAATTTTCACCTCTAGGATGCACTGCTATGTAACCAGGGACACCTTTGTGTTACTTAAAGCGAGCGTGCCAAGATGATTTTGGAAGCACACTACAATCGAGTCGCTGGGAATTTTAGGGGTGAGAAAATAGTGGCAGTACTACAGAATTATTTCTATTGTCCAAGCCTTTGACATTATGTTCAGAAGTAAATCAGATCCTACACTTATTGCACCATTTCCAGACTAACCATCAAGAATCAAGACCTCTGTACCCCGCTACCTACCCCTAGTCTACCTTGGGAATCCATCTCCATGGATTACATGTCAGGCCTTCCTTCTATTAAGCATGTAAACAACTGTGTTTTCATGGTTGTCGATAGATTCTCGAAGATGGCCATAATGTCGACGTGTAAGAAAAATATCACAACAGAATCCACTACTAAACTCTTCTTTGAATGAGTGTGGGTGCACTTTGGGATCCCACAGTCTATCATATCAAATCAAGACATCAGGTTCCTCAACACATTTTGGTCTAGCCTCTAGTCAATGTTAGAAACCAGACTCACAAAATGCACAGCTTTCCATCCCCAAAGAGATGGCTAGACAGAGGTCGTTAACAGGATGATTTTACACAGTCTACACATGTAAAATTCAAAGCATCCACACACATGGGATGAGAGCCTTCCCAATGTACAACATAGTTATAACTGGGCTCTTCATAGCTCAAGCAACCACAAACCTTTTCAAGTGGGCATGGGGTTCCAACCACTATGTCCCACTGACGTAGCCATGCCATTTGTGGCTACTCAGGCCGATTTGGCTCATGTCCAGTTTGAAGCCAACAAAGTGAAAAAATTCATTGAGAACATTCAACACATTCACCAATAGGTTCATGAAATATTGGATAGATCCAATTCTAAGTACAAGCAATGACATGATCAACATTAGGTGCCACACTAATTCTAGGTGGGCGACAAAGTGTGGCTACATTTGCAGGAGTAGCGGCTCAATGGACCCTACTGCAAGCTTTACACACTCCAATATGGGCCCTAAACCATCACTAAATATGTAGGGAACAATGATTTCCAATGCAGTATTCCACCATTCCTTGGTCTGCACCCAATATTAAATGTGGACCACCTTCAGCCCTACTTCCCACCTCTACTGGACACCTCTGACATTGCAGAACAACTCACACCAACAAAGTGAAATAGAGAATACATGTAATATGCCACTACATATTGTATCATCGATTTTAAAATCAACAACACTCGGAAGCAGAAGATACAACTATATCGGGTTGTGAAAGCTAGCCAATTCTTGCACCAAGGCAAGTGGTTCAGCAGGGACCAAGTTCAACAAAAGTTTCCTCATCTCATGGAGGAAATCAACGCAATGGGGACCATTTCTTCTTAAGGGGGAGGAATGATCTAGGTGGATATTGGTGGCCACCCACCTATTCCACTTGGGGCTCCATCATTGTTTCTTTCATCTTTTCAATTTCCTTAATTATAGCACAAGTTACTATTTTTAGCTTTTTTTGGTTCTTGAACTTCTAGAGGCATTTTGAGGCACTCGGCGACATTTTTGAGGCCCTAAATTTGCAATCCTTAGATATTTGAGCGTGTCAAATGAAGATCGTATGCCAAAGTTACATCCTGGGAAGTTGATGTACCAGTTTACCAAAATGGGGCCCATAGTTTTGGTGCTTCATGTCCTAGGGTTATGGTTTTAGATGTTTTATGTTTTCCATTATTTCTCAATAATAAATAGGCCCTCAAGCCTCATTTCAACATAGTTCAGAGGCTTGTAGCCACCACATCTCTTCTCAAAGATAAGCTACCAACACCCTAGCTAGTTTATTTCCATTCTGTCTGTAAACAAATTTCAATTGTCTGATATTAATGAAATGAAGTGTTATTTCCACTGCATTTTTGTATTTATGGTTATATGTGTATTCTGTTGTGTTTCTACATAAATCTGGATCATATAGT
Organism: Pinus albicaulis; assembly: GCA_034641835.2. Classification (NCBI taxonomy): domain Eukaryota; kingdom Viridiplantae; phylum Streptophyta; class Pinopsida; order Pinales; family Pinaceae; genus Pinus; species Pinus albicaulis. The sequence continues at coordinate 1,268,894,061 of CM076580.1, read as the reverse complement.
TTGTGCTGCTGTAGGTTCTGAAAGACTTATCAAATGTGTTGCAAGTCATTAGGGGAATTTTGAGGTCTAAAATGGGTCTCGTAGGAAAATTATAAAATAATAGTGGAAATAATAGAATAATATTTGATCACATCATCAAAGTTTAGAGGGAAAAAAGGAAAAGCTAATTTTCAACTCATATTTTCAACTTATCTCCCGATGGGTTTACCCAAATTTCAAGCTGAAACACTCGTTGTATGCAGAATCTGATTCATCATCCAAGGAGTACCCTTGTTGCCTACTTTCAATGGATCTTGCTACACGCTAAATGAGAAATACATGAAAAATTTACCTTAATCACGTTTTTTCATGTATTTATCATTTTTTTGTGTAGCAGGGTCCATCAAAAGTATGCAACATTGGTACGCCTTGGGCGAGGAATTAAATTTGGCATCCAATGAGTACTCCCGATCGAAATTTGAGTAAAACCTTACAGAGATAAGTTGAAAATATGAGTTGAAAAAGTAGTTTTCTTAATTTTTTATTTTTTAATCTTTTTACTTTTTTCACTCCAAAAATGGTGAATCACCCCCCATGTTTGACATCAACATCTTGAATCCTATTGTTTCTTGTAAATTTTATTTTGGTTGTACATTTTTCTTTGGAGGTTCATTTTAGACCTCAAAATTCCCCTAATGGCTATTCCCAACTCTTGCTGAAGATAAGAATGTCGTCTTGATATACAACCACAAACAAGTTGGTGAAGGGACACAAGATGCCATTCATCAACCTCATAAAACTAGCAGGGGAATTTTTCAACCCGAAAGGCATGACCAATGATTCAATAAGGCCCTCCTTAGATTTGAAGGTGGTCTTTTATAAATCTATGGTAACTTTTGGAACATGGTGATATCTAGAATTTAAATTTATCTTGCTAAAATAATTAGCCCCCTTGACCTGGTCAATAAGGTCATCAATCTGCGATATTGGATACATGTTCCTCACAGTGAATTTGTTTAGTGCTCTATAATCAATGTAGAGCCTCCAAGTCCCATCCTTATTTTATACAAGTAAAATATGTCTCCCACAAGGTCAGGTACCTGGTTCAATGTTCCCTTTTTGTAGTAACTTCTAGATCTCTTGCTTGACCCGTTCATTATCCAAAATCAAGCGATGGCATATCATCCCATTGAGTAGAGGTTCTATGGGGGTCCTATGGATTGAATTATTGAATTGATAGTGTAAGGGAGCACTTGTGGGAAAGGATAAAATGTCAATGTATTCTTCCACGACCTTATCCACCTGCTTCTAATTCATGGAGGAACCTTTCCTCGGGGCCATGAATGGAGCCAAGATCTTCACCTTACTTTAAGAGAAAATAAAAATGGATTTTTTTTTCCCAATATGGGTTATGATCTTACCGCATTTATTATTAGAGATCAAAGAGACGAGAAAAGGTGGGGATACCTTTGGTATCCTGTATAACTTATTAACCAAAGTAATAATAACAATGTGAGGCCTAGACTCATACACAACATGATGCTTCCAAAACTGTAGTTGGCCTAATAATACATCACAAATTTCAATAGGAGAAACATCACATTGTACCTCATCCGTGAAGGGATTGATGTTGTGTGGAAGGTGACACTTGTAGTTGAGACAAATATATTGTCCTTGGTAAAGCCACCTGATAGTCTACAATTGTGGGTGTGTTGTGCTCTATATGATAAACCGCTTCATGACCTCTACCGAGATGAGATTATTATGGCCCTCGCTTTCGACAATTATCTACAACGATGAACCCTTCACCCAAATATGTGAGTGGAAGAGGTGTTTCCCCTCCTCTCGATCTTGAGGCTGAATGTTTTGGAGCTTGGTGGTCGCTATGGTGGTATTAGGTTCAACGTAAATAATTTTCTTCCCTTTGTCATTCCCCTTGTCAGGTTATGGCTCAAAATTAGATCTTGCATTAGACTTTGAATCTTTCACCTTGGCCACAATTGATTTCTTGGCACAAAAATCATTTTTGTTGTGAGTGGGGCTCTTGTGGAACTCACACCACTTTCCTATGTCCTTGTTTGTCTTTGTGGTGACATTATTTGCTTGCAGCTTCAATGGGTTGTCCTAGGTTTCTCCACCTGTACTTTTTCATTTTTTATGTGGTTTAATGACCCTATTGCCCTAATTTTGATTCTCTTATGAAAAGTCACGTTTTTTTTTTTTCAATCTTGGAAGCATATTGGTGCATTGCACTAAGTGATATGTCAAGGATGTACATTTCATCCTGAATGTATTTTTGTAGCAAACCACATTACTTAAGAAATAGATGTCTGTAAGATTATTTGATGCTCAAATTTATTTGTAGAGTATGTAAAAAATTTGTGAGCTCAAGCACGTCTTGGTCTCTTTATTGTCGTAATGTAGTATATTGTATGTACTTGTCCTCATATCTCCCCATAGGGTAATAACTTTCCCTGATAGTGTCTCGAAAAGAGTTCAAAGAGGGGATGGATGTAAATAGAGAGGGTTCCTTGTCCCTTTTCCCACAGTAATTTTCATAATAGTCCTTGACATGGGGGAAAGTCATGAGCAGTGAGAAAGTAAACTTATCCCAATCAAAGAAACTATGGACCAAACAATAACCTCCCAGTATATTCAACAATTTATCTACAACATATGCATCTATTTGACCTTCAAATATAAGATTATAAAATTTAACCTATACCTTGAAGGGGGTAGTGCCTCTGAAGTGATTGCTAAATAAAGATACCTCACCGGTGGAATTTGCCACAAGATCCAAGCAAAGTAATCCCTAATCACATTCCTTGTTTGCTTGGTGGCTTCTTCAAAAAATATTTTGAAAGGATCTCTTGGTCCCTCATGTTTATTTTATTTCACCATGGAAGGTCATCAAGGTTATTGAGACCTGTCTTGCAAAGGTTCAACCAGTTTGAGCCCTAACTCCTTATAGACCAACCTCATTGGGGACATTCACATAAAAATAGAGAAAGAGAAGACCGCTCTAATATCATTTATCCATATTTATGAAGGAAAAAAATGAAATATAGATATAAATAGAAACCCAAAGGTATAATGAAAACAAAAATTCTATTCATTAATAACAAACTATTAAAAATTGTTTACATAGAGAATGGAAATAAACTAGCTCAGGCGATGGTAGCTTATTTATGAGAAGAGATATGACGGCTACATGCCTTCTGAACTATGTTATAATTAGGCTCAAAGACCTATTTATTATTTAGAAAAACTGAAAAGCTCTAAAAATCCAGAAACCTAAGCCTAGTAGATGAAGTGCCAAAACTTTGTGGGCCCCGTTGGGAAAAATTGGTATAGCAACTTCTCAGGATCATAACTTTGGAATATGATGTTCATTTGACATGTATGATACCTAATTATAAATATCTATAAGAGGAATACAATTTTGACTACAATAACATGCCAATCTCTATGAGTTTTACTTCTTTCCAAAAAAACATCGTTTAGGGCCTCAAAACAACTCCCAAAGTTTAGGACTCGAAAAGCTGACAAAAATAGTAAAATGTGCTAAAATTATAGAAACTGAAAGAAACAATGGTGGGGTTCGAAGTGGAATAGGCAGATGAACAAAAATATCCACCTAGATTAGTTCTTCCCCCTTTGGAACCAATGGTCCCCATTGTAATGAGTGTCTTCATCATACGGGGAAACTTCTACTAAACTTTATCCCTTGTGAGCCATTTTCCTTGGTGCAGGGGTTGGCTAACTTTGACAACCCAATACAATTGGATCTTCTGTTGGTGAGTGTTCTTGATATGTGTGTCCATGATATGATTATTTGTGGCTTGTTCAATGTAGTCTGGGTTTAGATGTTTTGGTGTGAGTTGTTCTACAATGTCTGATGTGTCTAGTAATGGTAGAAACTATGGTCAAAGCCAGTCCACATTGAACACTGGGTGCATGCCAAGCAATGAGGAATTTCAAGCTCAAAATAATTTTCACCCACAATCTTGGTGGTAGTGTAAGGACCATATTGGAGTGGTCTAAGCTTCTGATGGGCTCCGATAAGGCAGTCTTTCTACAAATGAATGGAAACTTTGTCACCCACATGAAACATGTGTGGCACCTGATGTTGATCATGTCGTTACTTGTACTTTTAATTAGTCTTATTCAAGATGTTGTGGATGAGTTGGTGTATGTGTTGGAAGTGTTCAATAAACTATGTTTCTTTATCAACCTCAAACTATACATGTGCGGATTATGTCTGTGTAGTCGCATGAGGGATAAAAAAATAAATCAAACACAATGGTTTAAAAAATAGAATGAATTGAAAATTACTACAACCATTTGGGCCATAGAGAGCTACGTTATAGTTGTGTTGCACATAAGGAATGGTCGCATCCCTAGTTTGTGGGTTCCTATGGTTTTACATGCGCAAGATGTGCACTATCATCCTATTGATGACCTAGGTTTGGAAATTAGTTTGGGGATGGAATGAAATCGACTTGGTGAGCTTAGTGTCCAATAATGTCTAGTGGCTAGACCAAAATGTGCTAAGGAACCTACTCTCCCAATCTGATATAATGTTCTGTGGGATTCCAAAATGTACCCTTACTTGTTAAAATAAAAGTTTGACATTATACTTTGTTGTGATGCTCTTCTTGCAAGCCGACAATATGGCCATCTTAGAAAATATGCCCATGACCAAAAATACACAAATATTACCATGCGTGGTAGAAAAAAGGCCCAATAGATAGACTATGGAGATGGGTTCCCAAGGCTACATGGGAGTAGGAAGAGGTGTGTACAAGCCTTTCTTATTGATGGTTCAATTGGCGATGGAACATGTAGTGCAAGATACAATATATTTCCTAACATCCTCTCTACTTTTTGGAAAATAAAAGTATTTTATAGAATGACCATAGTTTTCTCCAGCTAAAGGTTCTTGCAACTCAACTGTAGTGTAACTCCCAAATAAATTTGGAATTCTCACTTGAAGGAAAAAAGAAGGTGTCCTAGGTAGCATAATAATGCATCTTGGAGGTGGAAATCAAGAACTTTGTTGCCATCCACTAACATCTCGTATGTGATGGTGAATTATGGATCATTCTTGTAAAGTTACAGAAATTCGAAGGTCTCTTGGCCACCAAAGTTGAAAACAATAGTTAGTTCTGCAACTGGGGCCCTACTGAGGTAATCCACAACATGATTTTTTCTACTATTCTTGTTCTTAATGTTTAAGTGGAATTTTTGGATATATGTAGACCACTTCTAATGGCGATAAATCTATAACTTCCCTTCTGTTTGTATGAATTGAAGAGATCAGCAATCTGTGTAGATGATTTTTTCCTTCCCCAAAATGTAATGCTTCCATTGTCTACAAGCCTCCATGATATAGTATATTTCTTTATCATAGGTGAGGTACTTACAAATTGTATCGAAAAGTGTCTCACTACGATAGGCCATTGCATGCCCTTGTTGAGTGAGAACTCTAGCAATAGGATATTTAGAGGCATCACTCTCAATTTCAATTGGTTGTTGCACGTCTGGAAATGTGAAAAGAGGTGTAAAGAAAAGGTAGTGCTTAAACTCAACCAACGTCGTCAGTTGAGACTCTAACCATAAAATTTTTTCTTTCACTCTACCATTGGTAACCTGACTCAAAGGCCAAGTTTAATGGGAGAATCACAACATGAACCTAGAATACAAATTAGAAAGGCCAAAATGATGCACAACCCTGTGAGAATTTTTGGGGATAGCCAACTGTGAATGACTTGGTTGTTACACGGATCCACATGCACACCTTGTGCATCTATGATGTAACCCAAATATTTGTCCTGGCCCATGCAAAAGGTGAATTTATCTAGGTTAGCACATATTTTATGCCGTTGTAGGTTCTGAAGGACCTATCAAATGTTTTGAAAGTGATCTTCCCAACTCTTGCTAAAGATAATAATGTCATCCTTATATACAACCACAAAACAGTTGGTGAAGGGAAGCAATATGACATCCAACAACCTTATAAAAGTAGCATGGGAATTGTTCAACCCAAAAGGCATGAACAACCATTCAAAAAGGGCCTCATGAGTTTCGAAGGTGGTATTACATACATATATGGTAACTATTTGAACATGGTGATATCTAGAATTCAAATCAATCTTGCTAAAATAATTAGCCCCATTGAGCTGGTCAGGAAGGTCATCAATCCACGAGATTGGATTCATGTTTGTGACAATATTTTCATTTAGTGCTCGATAATCAATGTAGGCTCTCCAAGTACCATCCTTATTCTATACAAGTACAATCCGGCTCCCAAAAGGTCATTAGGGGAATTTTGAGGTCTAAAATGACCCTCCTAATAAAAATGTACAATCAAAATAAAATTTATAAGAACCAATAGGATTCAATATGATGATGCCAACCATGGGGGATGATTCATCATTTTTGGAGTAAAAAATAAAAATATTAAAAAATAATAAAATAATAAAACTATTTTTTCAACATGTATTTTCAACTTATCTCCCTAAGGTTTTACTCAAATTTTGAGCAAGAATACTCGTTAGATGTAAAATTTGATTCCTCATCCAAGGAGTATCCTTGTTGAATACTTTCGATGGACCCTGTTACACGAAAAATGAGAAATACATGAAAAACATGATTGTAGTGATGATTTTGATATATTTATCATTTTTCGTATATTAGGGTCCATTGAATGTATCCAACATGGGTACTCCTTGGATGAAGAAACAAATTATGCATCCAACGAGTGTTTCTACTCAAAATTTGAGTAAACCCATAGGGAGATAAGTTGAAAATTTATTTTTTTTCTTTTTTCCCTATAAATGTTGATCATGTAATCTAATATTATTTATTATTTCCACTATTATTTAATAATCTCTTTAGAAGGACGATTTTAGACCTCAAAATTCATCTAATGTGAGGTACCTGGTCAAATGTTCCCTTTTTGCAACAACTCCTAGATCTATTGCTTGACCCCTTCATTATCCAAAATAGAGCAGTGGTATATCATCCCATTGGGTAGAGGTTATATGTGGGTTGTATGGATAGAATTGTTGACCTGATAGTGTAAGGGAACACTTATGGGTGAGGAAAATATTTCCTTGTATTCATCCATGACCTTATCCACCCACTTTTGCTGCGCAGAGGAACCTTTCCTGGGTGCCATGGATGTGGCCATGATATTCCCCTTACTCTAAGAGAAAATAAAAAATAAAAATAAAAATCTCAGTCTGGGAGATGATATTTCTACACTGCTTAAGAGAGGTCAAAGATATTGCGGTAGGTGTAGCTATGTATGGTATCCTATATAACTTATTGCCCAAAGTAATAATAAAAGTGTGAGGTATAGACTCATACACAACATGATGCTTCCATAAGTATGGTTGGCCTAATAATACAACACAAACTTCAAGATGAGAAATATCATGGAGTACGTCATTTGTGAAGGGCTTGATGTTGAAGGGAAGGTGATGCTATTGGCTGACACTTAGATATCGTCCTTGGTGAAGCCACTTGATGGTGTATGGCTATAGGTTTGGTGTCCTCGGTATGACCAAAAACTTCACAACCTATGCTAAAATGAGGTTCGTTTGGCTCTTGTTGTTGACAATTAACTACAACAATGAACCCTTCACCCATATATGTGTGTGGAAGAGGCGCTCCCCCTCCTCTAGATCTTCACGCTCAATCTTCTTGACCTCAGTGGTGGAAAGAGTGGAACTGGGTTTAGTTTCAATAATATTCTTCCCAATTTAAATCCCCTTATTGAGTTCTGGCTGAAAATCACAACATGCATTGAAATCTGAAGCTTTCAGCTTGACCACCAGTGACTACTTCACACGAAGCTAATTTTTGTTATGAGTAGGGATCTTCTGGAACTCACACCACTTTCATGTGTCCTTCTTCATCCTCATGGTGCCATTATTTCATGTGGCTTTGATGGGTAGTCCTAGGGTAGTCCACCTTGGCTCTGTCCCTTTTCTATGATTTGGCGGTGCTCTTCTCTTGCTTTTGATTTGCATATCCAAATTCAAGCTTCTTTTGTTTAATTTTTTTGTTCAATCTTGGCAGCATATTGTACATTTATCTAAGAGACAAGATTTCCAATAAATCCCTTTTTTATTGAATATATTTTTGTATATAACCATGGTACTTAAGCACCAGATGTCACTTAGAGTATTTGATACCCAACTTTATGTGTAGAGAATGAAAAACATTTGTGAGTTCATGCATGTCTGTTTCCCTTTGTTGGCGTAGTTTTTTCCACTATATGTAATTATCCTCATAGCCCCCATAGGGTAATATAGTTCCTTGATAATGTCTTAGAAAGAGTTCCAAGAGGGGATGACTATAAATAAAGAGAGTTCGTTTCCCCTTTTCTCAAAGTATGTTTCCTAGTAGTCCTTGACATGGGGGCAAAAATTTGGCAGTGAAAGATTGCCTTCTAGCATATTCAACCATTTATCTATAACATGCACATATATTTGAACTTAAAATATAGGGATATCGATGTTCACTTGTACACTTAAGGGGGAGTCTCCTCCGAAGTGATAGCTGGATGAAGATGCGTCACCAATGGGAATTCACCGTAGGATCTGGGAAAAGTTGTCCATAATTCAAATTCCATTATTGCTGGAGGGATTATTAGAATATTATTTTGAAAGGATCTACTTCTCCCTCGTCCTATGTCACAAGGTTTATCAAAATTTAACCTTGAGGTTCAAATTTTGGAGAACCCTAAAAAAATTTTGATGTTCGATGAACCTTGTCAAGCCTCATAGCCATTGAGCAAGGCCATAGATCAAAACTTATAACTTCATGTCAAAACTCAAGATTTTAATTTTTCCTTGCATTTTATATATCCGGGATAGCATTTTTGATGTTTACTAATGTTGATTTCTTACTATTTTATCATATAATTCAATTTATATATATATATATATATGACCCTAATGGTGAACCTTTTCCAAACCTCATAAAAAATTCGAACCCAAAAAAACCCAATCATTTTTGAACCTAAACTCAAACTTGAACCATGTGACATTGACCTTATCTTTCTTTCTTTCCGTCATGGGAGACGGTTCAGGTCGGCGAGGCTAGTCTTGTAAAAGTTAAACCAATTCCAGTTGTAACTCCTTATACCTTAACCTCATTAAGGACGTGCAAAATAAAACAAGGAAAGAGAAAAAAAATATGGTACCACTATTCTAGATTTATGAAGTAATGAAATGAAATACAAATAAAAATATAAACATTGAGATACATTGAAAAGAAAACTCCAATTCATTAATAAAAAAGTATTGAAAAATGTTTACATGCAGAATGGAAATAAACTAGCTCAAGTGATGGTAGCTTATTTTTAAGAAGAGATGTGGAGGATACATTCCTTTTGAACTACGTTACAATAAGGCTCGAAGACATATTTTTTATTGATAAAAAATGGAAAACCCTAAACTTTCAAAAAACTAACCCTAGGAGATGAAGTGCCAAGAGTCTATTGGCCCCATTGGGGTAAATTGATACATCAACTTCTCGAGGTCGTAACCTTGGCATACGATCTCCGTTTGACAAGTACGATACTCCATTAGAAACATCTATCTAATAAATACAACTTTCAATTAGAAACACATATCGTTAAAACTTGATTTGTCCATTTTCCAAAAAAACATCGTTTAGGGCCTCAAAATCGCTTCGAAAGTTTAGAACCTGGAAAATGCCAAAAATAGTAAATTGTGGTAAAATTAAGGAAACTAAAACGGGTTCTAAATAGAATAGTTAGGTGGCACCAATATTTACCTAGATCAATTTTGAAAGAGCCTCTCTCATGTGTACTAGAGAGGAAGGCATAGTATTGTTTAGAAAGAGCTAGAAAGCCAAGCACAAGTTTTGAAAAATAGAACTATGGAAGTGTTCCTAAGAGAAGGAATGCCATGACAAGTGAGAATGGAAAAATTAAGTACTCTTGGGATTATACACTTTTTATTTCAAATCAAGAAGATTAGAAGATGAGATTTTGAAAATGAAATCTTGATTTGTATATCTATAGACAACTCAAGTGAGGTGTCCATTTAAGAGGTGGTTTGGGCCCATAAAATAAGGAAACATACCATATAAGGGTTATCAAGTTTTCATGAATGTTTTCTAGGTCTTTAAACAAACCTAGTGATACACTAAAAGAATAATATATGGAATTAACCCTAATTACAAGTACACAATTATATATATGAATGGAAAATGGTCACATGTACAAATTATATCAATAATTACAACAATTTGTTTTTAAGTTGTGAATGTTCACTTATCATAAAATTTCCTATTCCTTGTCCCACATTCTTTTTAATTTGTCTCTCAAGAATCACATTGGTATGTGATGTATGTTGTTGTTTTTATTCTAATGTTGTTGATGTGTAATATAAATGATGGTCTACATAAGGAATGTGAGTCTTCATTATGACCTATTATATGGAGAAGGAAAATAAGTAGAATTTATATAGGTGAGAGTGGTAATGGATAAAAGAAAAAAAACATTAAACTCCCTTCTACAAGTATGTGGTAATACTCAAGGGATGACATGACGTGGAACCACCATTTTGATTTGTCCCCATTGTAAGCTAGGAAAAGATGACACACATTCATGTCCTCATGTGATCAAGCATATTTGTGGGTATGTTTTGTCTATCTAACAAAGATATAGGAACGAAAAACCACACTATTGTACCCAGAAAAAGATAAACATGCATTAGCGAAGAGATGCAAGCATAAAATAAAATAAAAATAGAAGTAAAGTTTCAGATTGAGGTCATATCTACAATTTTGGCCAAGTCCCATAATCCCATGCTAGTGTGTCCAAAAGTAAGCATACATGGGATATAAAAAATAAAAATTTATTTTACTATAATGGTAGGGTTATCATGGACTCAAATGTGTGCATGTTTCTTTCTGCTGGTGGAATACAATACATCGCCAAAATAGATCCCTTTCCAGCTTGAAAATAAGGTCACCTAGAGATCGAAAACACATTGCATATTCTAGGAAATTATGTAGTAGAGGGTCCATATATTCCTTTATCTCCTCCTAGGGGCATCATGCTATCTTGAATTTTCTTTATTTTAGCTCGAATGTTAGGAGAGATATATCTAGTGCACCATGAACCAATCCTTAAATCCTCGCCCTCTATACATCTCCCTCCCACTGTAGTCACCCACATTTAGATTTGAGGTTTTCTTCCATGTTTTAACATATGGACTTCATGTGTTTATGTTACTTGTTTTTATTTATATAGGAGACATTCTAGTATGACTTTGTTGACTTCATTGTACTCAGTAGTCCCACTAAGCAAATTTAATGGCCATATCTTGTAAATTAATGTAATTATGTTTCCTTATCTTATTTTCTCCCTTTATTGGCGTATAGTTACTTTAATCAATAATTTACCCAAAAGGGTACATGAAACTTAGGTATGACAATACGAAAACCTAATTAATACAGAAGGAAAACAAAAAATTCCATAATTCTATGGGACATTTTACAACTGATTGGATTGAATGTCGAGTATCCACTATAATTGATGATTGAATAATTTTAAAGGAAGTACATCTCTAAATGTTCTTGGTGTGTTTTATAGTGGTGAAATATTCCTTGCATCCCATGACTACTTAAACCATTAAAAGGTGGTGCTAATATTGCAAAACCCTCACTGAAAATTTTATGCACCAAAACAACACCTAGACAACATAAAAATATAAAGAAAAGTATCTCCATGCCTTCAGAATAAGGGAGAAGAATGAATGTGAAAAATATTCAAGGGAAAAACCGTACGTCTGCCTAGTATATAAAGGAGACAAAGTGTACATTTACAATTAGGGTTGAGGCAAAAACACTAATATAAGAATATAAATGTAATAACTCAATATCCTATGGGTTATCAATAGTTTAACATGGTGATTATCTAGGGATTAAGAATCCCATCCCCTTCATACAAGTGCTTTCCTCAACACTGTATTTTTTACAAATGTATCTATTCATGAATTGATCTTCTAATGCAGGTGAGGAGAAAATTTACTTCTATTCATTTGTGACCTTATCCACCGTCTTTTTCGATGAGTAGGAACCCTTCCTTGATTCCATGGATGTGGCCATGATCTTCCCCTTACTGTGAGAGTGAATAAAAAATAAAAAAAATCATAGTGTGGGAGATGATCTTACTCCGTTCCTTAGGATAGGTCAAAGAGATGGAGGTAGGCACAACTACCTCTGGTATCCTATATAAATTATTTCCCAAAGTAATAATAAAAATGTAAGGTCTTGAATCATACATAACATGATGCTTCTACAAGTATGGTTGGCCTAATAATACATCACATAATTCAAGAGGAGAAGCATCACATAGTACCTCAGCCTTGAAGGGCTTGTTGTTTTAGGGAAAGAAACCCTATTGGCTGATGTAGAGATCTCGTCCTTGGTGAAGCCACTGGATGGTGTATGGCTACAGGTGTATTTTGGTCAGTAGGCACAATGACTTCATAACGTCTTCTGAAATGAGGTTCTTTTGGCTCTCGTTGTTGATAGTGAAAATCAACAACAAATCCTTACATCTATGAGTAGAAGAGGCACTCCCCCTCCTTTATAACTTCAAGATCAATCTTGTAGACCTTGGTGGTGGCAATAGTGGCACTAGGATCGAAGTCAATAATATGATTTCCCTTTTCATTCTCCTTGTCGAACTCTTGCCTAGAATCACAATATGCATCTAACTCTGAAGCTTTCAGCTCAACCACTAGTGACTGCTTTGCGTGAAACTCAATTGTGCTATGAGTGGGGCTCTTGTTTAAGGCACACCAATTTCTTTCTCCTTCCTCATATTCATGGTGGCATTATTTTCTTGCGGCTTTCATGGATTTTCCTGGTTCACTCCACCTTAGATATATCCTTTGTCCTATGGTTTGGTGGTGCCCTTCTCTTGTTTCTGATTTGCAAATCCAAAGTATCTCTTATTTTGTTTAAATTTTTGTTCAATCTTGGAAACATATTGGTACGTTGCGTTAAGCGAGGAGATGTCTAGGAAATTAATTTCTTCCTAAATGTATTCGTGCAGAAAACCATGGTAATTGACCACCATATTTCACTCATAAGTATTTGATACCAAACTTTGTGCGTAGATTATGAAAAAAATTGTGAGCTCATGCACATCTTATTCCATTTGTTTGCATATTGTTGTCCACCGTATGTACTTACCCCCATAGCTTCCTAGCAGTAATATTGTTCCTTGAAAGAATACCAGAAAGAGTTCCAAGAGGAGTTGAATATAAATAGAGAGGTTTCCTTGGCTGTTTTTGTCAAGTATATTTCCCGTGACATGGGGGTCAACCTTGAGTACTGAAAAATTAATCTTCTCCCTAACACAGAAACTATGGATTGAAAAATAACGTCCCAACGGATTCAACCATTTATGTACAATTATACATATATTTTACCTTTGAATATATGGATATCCATCTTCATTGGTACCTTCAAGGGGGAGGTGCATCAGAAGTGAATGTTTTAAGAGGATGCGTCGTTTGTGGGAATTCGCCGCAGGATCTGGGAAAAGTTGTCCATAATTCACATTCCTTTGTCATTGGAGGGATTATTTGAACAATATTTTGAAAGAATATCCTCCTCCCCCATCCTTATTTTCTTCTTCCATGGGAGGCTTTTGGGGTTGGAAAGGGCGGTCTTGCAATGGTTCAACTAGTTCAAGTTGTAACTCCTTATACCCCAACCTCATTGTGGACATGCATAGAAAAATAAAGAAAGAAAGAGTACACCACTCAGATACCATTGGTCCATATTTATGAAGGAATGAAATGAAATATAAATACAAATAGAAACACATAGATATAGTGAAAATAAAACTTCAATCCGTTAATAAAAAAATATTGAAAAATGTTAACATGCAAAATGGAAATAAACTAGATTAGGCGATGATAGCTTATCTTTGAGAAGGCATGTGGAGGCTACACACCTTTGGAATTGTGATACAATGAGGATCGAAGGTATATTTATTATTGAGGAATAATGAAAGACCCTAAAAATCCTAAAACCTAACCGTAGGAGATCAAGCGCCAAAGTTTATGGGCTCCATTGGGGTAAATTGGTACATCAAATCCTTGGGGTCATAACCTTGGCATACGATCTCCATTTGGCAGGTACGACACCTTGTTAGAAATATGTAACCAAGAAATACAAATTTCAATTAAAAACCCATGTTGTTAGATATGGGTTTGTTCATTTTCAAATAAAACGTTGTTTATGGTCTCAAAATGGCTCTGAAAGTTAAGGACCCAAAACTACCAAAAAATAGTAAACTATGCTACAATCAAGGAAACTAAAAGAAAAAATGGAGGGGGTCTAAGTGGAATAGTCAGGTGGCCACCAATATTCACCTATATCAGTTTTGAAAGAGCCTCTCGCAAGTGAACTAGAGAGAGAGGCCTAGTATTATTGAGAAAGAGCTAAAAATCAAAGCACAAGTGTTGAAAAATAGAACTAGAAGTGTTCCTAAGCTTAGGAATTCCATGAAAAGTGATCATTCCAAAATTAAGTTCTCTTTTATTTACAACACTTTTTATGTCAAATCAGGAAAATCAGAAGATGATATTGTGAAAATGAGAGCTTTAGTTGTATATCTATACACAACTTAAGTGAGGTTTCCATTCAATAGGTGTTATGGGCACGTAAAATAAGGGAGCACATCCTAGATGGTTTATCATTTTTGCATCAACTTTGTCTAGATCACCCTTAAACAAACCTAGTGATACACTAGAACAAATAATATATGGCATGAACCATAATTAAAAGTACACAATGATACATATGAATTGGCGATGTCACATGTACAAATTATATCAATAATTACAACAATTTGTTTTTAAGTTGTGAATGTTCTCTTATCCTAATATTTCATATTCCTTGTCCCACATTGTTTTTCATTTCTTTCTTAATAATATATTGAGTACATGATGTATGCTTTTTTTTTATTGTAATTTTTTTGATGTGTAATAGAAATTATGGTGGACACAAAGAATACAAGTGTTAATAATCACCCATTCTATAGAGAGGGGAAATAAGTAGAAAGGTATAAAGGTGAGAGTGGTAATGGATAAAAGAAAAATCATTGACTACACTTCTAGTAGTATGTGGTAATACTCAAGGGGCGGCAAGACATGGAACCAAAATTGATTTTTTCCCCATTGTAAGCTAGGAAATGATGACACACATTGATGTCCTCATGCAATGAAGCATATTTGTGGGTATGTTTTGTCTAATTAAGACATAAAAATTAAAAAAAACACTATTGTACCCAAAAAAATATAAGCATACGTTAGGGAAGAGTTAGAAGAATAGAATAAAAGAAGAAAAGTAAAGGTTCAATTTGATTTCACATCTATAATTGTGGCAAAGTGCTATTATCCCATGCTAGTCAGTCCAAAACTAAGGATAAAGGGGATTGAAAAAATACACACTTACTTTAACAAAATGGAAGGGTAAACATGATTGAAATGTGTTCATGTTCCTCTACGCTGGTGGCGTAGCATACATCATCAAACTAGATCCCTTTCCAACACGAAAATGAGGTCACCTAGAGATCAAAAACGCATTACATCTTATAGGAAATTGTATAGTAGATGGTACAAATCTTCTCTTAGCTCCTCCTAGGGGCTTCCTTCTATCTTGAATTTTATTTCTTTGACCTCATATGTTAGGATAGATAGATCTAGTGCACCATGAACCAATCCCTAGATCCTTTCTCTATATAGATCTCCTCCCATTACAGTAACCCATAGTTTGATATGAGGGTTTCTTCCATGTTTGAACATATGGAATTCATGTGTTTATGTTACTTCATTTTATTTATATATTAGACATTCTAGTACTAATTTGTTGACTTCATTGTACTCAATAGTCCCATTTAGCAAATTTTGTGGCCATTTTCCAGAAATTAATGTAATTACCTAACCTTATCTTATTTTCTCCTGTTATTGGTGACATATGGTTACTTTAATCTATAATTAAGTCAAAAGGGTACATAAACCTTAGGTATGAGAATTTTAGAACCGAATTACATGGAAACAAACAATCTCTATAATTTTATGGGACATTTTACAAATATGTGGATTGAATGTCGAGTATCCACTATAATTGATGGTTGGATAATTTTAAAGGAAGTATGTTGGTTAATTTTCTTGGTGTGTTTTCTATTGTTGCAATATTCCTAACATCCCATGACTATCCAAACCTTTAAAATATGGTGCTAATATTAACAAACCCACACTGAAAATGTTATGCACCAAAACAACACCTAAAAAACATAAAAATAGAAAGAGAAATAACTCCATGTATTGAGAATAAGAGAGATGAATGAATGTGAAAACTCTTTGTGGGTACAACTTCCTTATACAACAGAAAAAATGTAAAAGATGAGATGATTTTGAAAGCTAGGTCTTCCTAGTATATAGAGGAGACAAATTGTACAGTAACAATTAGGTTTGAGGCTAAAACACTAATATAAGAATAGAAATGTAATAGGACAATATCCTATGGTTTATTACCAATTTGACATGGTGCTTATCTGGGTATTAATATGCCCCTCCCTTTCATACAAGTGTTTGTATAAGAAATATATTTGCTACATATGTTTCTACTTGATGAATTGATCTTCCCATGTCACCTCTTATTCTCTTAGGCTATTCCACCTTATTAGGTACATAGTAATTTCTCAATTTTGGAGTTGCTTGATCCTTGTTTCAAATATTGTTTCTAGTTATAGGATGATTTTCCATTATTAATTAATATTTTTTAAAATAGTTTAAATTGGGATATTTTCATTAATTAACATCAATAAGCAATAAAAATGGAAGGCTATATGTAAATGCATAGAGGAAACTCCAATTTGTAATTCATATTCCCGGTCCTTTGTGACACATTACAAGGACCATAGTTCTTGGGTGCTAATTGTTTCTATTTTTTTTATTTTTATTTTTTGTAGGGACATATGTTTGTATTGTTGTAGACTCTCAAATATCCAATCCCCTATTTAAAATTCTCTTACATGTTGTTCTTCTTGTTGATTCATCCTATTTTGTGTTGTAACCAAGTTTTCCTTAAATTGTCTCAGTGTATCTTATTGGAGCTTTATGTGGCCCTCCATTGATTTATCATTTTATTTCCCTCTCAAGGGTGATGTGATGGATGGAGGATGATATAAATAAAGCACCATAAAAAATAGTTTTTTGATGAGGTATAGAAGGACGTGTTGTATTCTGCAAAGGAATTTATATACTTGATTGTTTCTATTTATTAGATGTTAAGAAATGAAGATACCCGAGTTTTCCCATTAGATTGAATATGGAAAGAGGATTTGTGAGCCAATTGAGTACCAAAAATAAAAAATAATTTGGTCCAAAAATAATAGTGAAAATTTTATTTCGATGATTCTTATAGCTACAATTTACTTTAATAGGATGAGAAAGAGAGCAAAAATGGGCATATTTTGTTTGTCCATCCTCTAGTACCATGATAATATTCTTTCCTTTGGACTTGGGTAGACTTTTAATAAAATATATTGATACCTCTTCGTAATGTTAACTTGTATGGTTGATAGTTGTGAAAGACCTACGTTCTTGATTGTCTCTCCATTATTTTCTTGGAATATTAAGCATTCAAGCACTAACTTGTGAACATTAGCATTAAGGAATTATTAGGAAAACCCTTCTTCAACTTGTTAACTTTATAAAACCTTGAATCCCTTTGTATAGAAGAATTGTGCAATTCCAAAATGACCTTCTATTTGAGATGGGAGGTTCTATGAAAACATAGGTGATATTGACACCACAATGGATAATATTCCACATGAATATATCCAATGCACTTAGGTGCTATTGTAGTTGTCATTGAATGACCTTGCATATCATTTCATCTTGCTTCCATTCTATCCTTGATTCATCAACACAACCATATTACAAAATCGAAATTGCACAAAGTATACATTATGTGGCTTCTTCCTTCCTTCAAAGTGAATCTATCACCTTTTTTTTTCTTTTTTTTTTAATTTAATTTCAAAACCATAACCTAACATATTTTTATTCCATTTTTGTTTCTCTTTGAACCAATGTAATAGGAACTGGACTAGCTAGTACAACGGGTTTGACCCCAAATTGGTTCAGTTCAAGGTCTTGAAATATTTCAAACCGAGTAGTTTTCATTGAATTGGTTGGTTTTGTACAATGCCACTGAGGACGCTCCACATGAAATTAAAAAATATGTGGAAACCTCATATTCAAGCCTAGTGCCATAGTATTCCTAGGTAAGTAAAAGTGACATTATCCTTTATGTTTCCTTTTTATCCTTTTACTTAAATTTTTAGGATTACCATTAATTGAATCATTACTTTTGAAAGTGGTTCAAACCTGGTTGGATAGCATATGGAGAATGTATAATTTTATATTTCACTCAAAATCCAACAAATTTAACATTTTTTTATGTTTTAGGATTGGAGGGATTGCAAAGTTCCCATTGGATTTTTTCATGTGCAAGGGTATTGAACTAGCATTTAACCAATAGCATGAAGCCCTCTATGTACCTTCATGTTATTGACATTGATTGTTGAAATCCTTTATCATGACCCTTGAGAAAATGTACCCATCACTAAAAAAAATTTGACATGACAAGTTAAAATTTTCCTATATTATTTTAATGCTTAGAGGGTGATATGGATAATAAAGATCACAATATAAGAAATGATTTTGATTATATGTATGTATTTGTTATAGCATGTTTTTTTGTGGATAGTAGAGGAAATTTAAAGCCTTTTGTTGTTTTTTTTTTTTGTTGAGAGATGGATTTCGCTTGGTGCTATTTTGGTTATATGCACCTTTCCCTGTTACATAATTGAGAGCCTTTTGGATTCATATGGATACACATGAATATATAAATTCTTCTTTAAAATTTAAATATTTTATGTATTTTTTTATTGCTCAGTTTTTTGGGTTGGTCTTTTTGTTACTTTCTATCTAGTTTTGAGCTCTTCTAATTTAGGGGTTTTACTGGTTTAGTCAATCATTTGAATTTGATAAAATTGAGTTTAGAACCTTTTTCTTCCTTGCTTCATAGAAAATCCTCCCTCCATTTCAAGAAACCAAGTTGTTAGGGCTAACAATACCATTTTTTCTTCTTTACTCCAACTTTTGAGAATCATTATACTCTTTTTGAAATGTGGCCCTCACCTTTAGATTTCTAATTTTCTACACAATTTCTGATATGTGCATAAAAATATCCTTTAATGAAAAATGTTATCTTTGACCTTTGTGTAAAAGCTCTAGCTGGTCTTTCCATTTTCATATAAATTGCACCTCCACTCACATGAACACCCACCACCTATTTTCTTAGGCTTAATAACTTGAGGAGCCTTAGGGGCTTTAGACATAATGAGAAACCATATTGCAAAAATAGTAAGTAAACCTCCCGACCAAGTAAATATGCTTCCCGAACCATTCCCATCCAAAATCATCTTCTTTCTAGAAATATGCCAAAGCATCCTCTCGATGCTCCAAAGAAGAAATAAAATGTTTGTTGTTGTTGTAGGAAGTTCTTCATGCTGAAAAAGTGCGATGAATGTCGATGAAATTGTTTGTAAGGCTTTATAGACAATTGTAAATTTTATTTTTTCAAATGAATATAAAAAAATAGTTAATTTATTAATCATTAATTAATTTCTTGAGGCTATTGGTGCAATGCCTTGTAGATGTTTGTTGATACATCAAAATCCGCATGTGGTAGTAAAATTTTAAATTGGTAACTAGATTTTTTTGTGGGAATTACTGATTCTATAGAGGTGCGGTGATTACTCCAACACTGCAAACACAATTGATGGAATCAACACCCCCTCAAAAGCAGCTCGGCGGAATCGAACCTGGGTGTCCAGGCTATGATACCATGTAAATGTTTGCAGTTACACTAAAACTAACAAGTGGTGGTAAACTTTGGTAACTAGGATCCCAAGGGTGAAAAGTTGGACGCCAATCCTATGTTGAGCTCTTCAGGTTTCACAAATCGTTTGTCATTCAGTTTCCCTTCCCCTCTCTCTTTCTTTAATGCATTGAGAGATACATATTAGTTTAACGGTTTTTCTGAAACAAAAAGTCAATGATGCCTAAAAATTGTGATTTTTGAGGTCACATATTAGTGAAATTTATGATATCCATACACCAGAACTAATTGGCTATTTTTATGGTTAAAATTTTGTTCAGTGTCTTGGGGTTGTTGGAATTTCTGAGAATTCCTGAACAATAGGGAGAGAATAATACTCTCCTCTTTAACACAGAGAACTTTAAAAAATTACTTCACAAGATAGAGATTCACACTTTAAAACTTATATTCATTAACTGTAAAAAGTATTAAAAAATTCTTCCTCACACAGCGGGCTTACAAAATGATTGTTACAAACATAGTGCAAAAAAAACTCTTCCCTGTTTCACTGTAAAAACAAACACTCTGTATTTTTAAAAAAAAAAACGCACTGCTATGCTTTACACTGTCTCTGTTTTTCTTTTGAAATACATTGATGTGTATAACTAACTTTTCACACTCTGCTGTGCAATACAAACAAAGACATTACATATTTCCTTTTGGGCCTTTTTGTTCTATATACGTCATAGCATATAAAAACATAAAACGAAACTATATATAAAATAAAACTATTTTAAAACTTAAAACAAAATCTATTTAAAAAATTTGTCGGCCTATACCATATGATATATATATGGTATAATGTTTAACAAAACATAAACGTATATAAAAAAAAATTCGGGCCCCACTATTACAAAACACGCATATGTTAAAAAACATATATATCGTTCCAAAGGTCTGGAACTTTTTTATCGCGCGATAAAAAAAAAAACAAACCATAATAATTCAAACCATACCCCGGACTTCAAAAAACTTAAACCCAATTTCATGAACTCATTTCATGTTCCAAAATTGGGGTGATGACGTCAGTGCTTTGGACGCGCAATGAATTTTCCAATCAGATTTATAAACCCATATCGGGTCCGCCAGAGGGCTGAGGGTACGGTGGGAAAGTGTGATGCGATATCCATATCAATTCCGCCTCA
This sequence comes from Pinus albicaulis, assembly GCA_034641835.2. Lineage (NCBI taxonomy): Eukaryota > Viridiplantae > Streptophyta > Pinopsida > Pinales > Pinaceae > Pinus > Pinus albicaulis. The sequence continues at coordinate 1,268,872,915 of CM076580.1, read as the reverse complement.
ATAAACATTTCGGGTCTGGTTTGAGTTCTCAGCCCGACTTCAAAATAAAACCCGCTCTAACTGAAAACCTCCACGTGTCTGCTGACTGGTCTCTATTGACTGGTCTCTATTGCAGGGACCACCAGTCTTTAAAACTAAACTCTCATGCATTCAAAAAAAAACTAAATAATTTTCTGTCTTCTGAATAAATCAAAATGAATGCTCTGTTTCACAATTGTTCTCTGTTCTTTTTAATGTACAGAGGCTGTTCCTTTTTTTTTTAAACTACGAAAGGACTGTTTTCTATTTTCACTGAGGACTGGCGTGTTCAAACACAAACGAAACTAAATATTCAGTTATTTTGGCAAGCGGCTGTTTGATAGAAATTTTCGAACAAAATTAGTAAGAAACCTACAGTACAGTATTGCAGTTGAAAATAACATTTCAACACTCCCCCTTAATTTCAACTGCTGGGTTATCTGTCATACCGAGACGTTTTCTCAAAAACTCAAAACTCTTCTGCCCCAATGGGTTGGTCAGAAAGTCTGCAAACTACTCCTGAGTTTTGCAGTGTTCTAAAACAATTTCTCCATTGTTTACCAATTCCCTGATGTAATGAAACTTTGTGTCAATGTGTTTCATTCTCTTGTGAAGCACATAATTTTTGGATAATGCAATAGCTAAGCTATTGTCACAAAAAATCATTGTTCCTTTCACCTGCTCTTGGCATAAACTTCTTAGCATTCTCCTTTTCCAAATTGTTTGACATGTTGCTGCTGTAGTTGCCACATATTTTGCCTCTGCTGTAGACAACGCTACAATAGGCTGTTTTTTAAAAGCCCAAGAAATGGCTCTTGAACCCATGTGGAAAACATAACCGGATGTGATTTTCCAGTCATCTACACTTCCTTCCCAATCATTGTCACTGTATGAAATTAAATTTGAACATTCTAAAGCAGTATATAAAATACCAAACCTTTTAGTACCTTTAACATACCTCAGAATCCTTTTTGCTTCCTGCCGATGTGCTTCTTTTGGCCTCTCCATGAATCTGGAAATCAAACTAACATCATGCTTTATATCAGGCCTAGTTGTAGTCAAATACATGAGGTTGACAACTATGCTCTTGTACAAACTAGGATCAAAATCCTTGCTACTATCCTCTATGCTGAGTTTTAATCCCATCACTATGGGAGTGATTGCTGCTTTTCTCTCCTGCATATTAAATCTTTCCAACACTTCATTAACATATTTTTCTTGTGAGATAAAAATCCTATTTTCACTTTGTTATACTTCTATTCCTAAGAAGTATCTCAACAAACCCATGTCAGTCATTTCAAATTCTTCTTTCATGACTGTTTTAAAATTTTCAATAAGGTAATCATTATTACCTGTGAAAATAACATCATCAACATATAACACAAAAATTAGCATTTTACCATATTTTTCTTTGATGTAGAGGGTGGGTTCTCCCTCACACTTTTCAAATCCATTTTCCAGTAGATAGGAATATATCCTACTGTACCATGCTCTTGGCACTTGTTGCAGCCCATAAAGAGCTTTCTTCAATTTGCACACTTTGTGCTCTTGGCCTTTCTTTTCGTAGCCTAGAGATTGTTCAATGTAAACCTCTTCCATTAACACCCCATTTAGGAATACTGACTTCACGTCCATTTGGTAAACTTTCCACTTGTTTTGTGTTGCTATGGACATCACTGCTTTCACTATTTCCATTCTAGCAACTAGTGCGAAAGTTTCCTCATAGTCTATCCCATGCTTCTGCTTATACCCTTTGACAACAAGTCTTGCCTTGTGTCTTTCTATTTTTCCTTCAGCATTAATCTTGGTCTTGTAGTCCCATTTAACTCCAATGACATCTTTACCTTTTGGGAGTTCAACCAAATCCCACGTCTTGTTTCTTTCTATGGCATTAATCTCCTCATCCATAGCTTCTATCCATTTCCTATCTTTTATAGCTTCTTCAAAGTGGATAGGATCATCAACATGACAATATAAAGCAAAAAAATAGTTCATACCTTCATTTTCTGCCTCTTGTTCATAAATTTCATTTAAATTTCTGAACTTCTTACCTCTTTCATTAGGTGTACAAATGCTTGAAGAAGCACTTTAATTTCCTCCTCGTGGTGTGCTTGGAGAGGAACTTTCATTTCTCCTCAAGGGTGTCTTTTGCTTCCCTTGTGTTGGTACTGCTGTTTGGGGATGTACTTCAGCCAACTCATCATCATCTTCATCATGAGACAAACAATTTTTAACATTCACTGTTTTCTCTATGCTTCCATCCCAAGCTTCCTCTTCAATAAACTGAACATCTCTGCTCACAACAAACATCTTCATGGATGGGTTATACAGCTATAAGCTTTGGATTCATCACTGTATCCAATGAAAATACACTTCTCCCCCTTGCTGTCCAACTTTTTCCTTAGCAGATCTGGAATGTGTGCATAAGCCACACATCCAAAAACTTTCATGTCTGTGACACCTTGCTTTTTCCCACTCCATGCCTCTTCTAGCACTTTTTTCATAACTGCTTTTGTAGGGAACCTATTGAAAATTTACGCTTCACAATGTACAGCCTCAGCCCAATAATCATTAGGCAAAATCTTTGCCTTTAACATACTCCTTACCATGTCCATGATTGTTCTATTCTTCCTTTCAGCAATTCCATTTCTCTACAGAGTATATCTAGTTGTAAACAGCTTATGAATCCCATTTTCTCTACAAAAACGTAGAAAATATTAACAGATATACTCACCTCCTCTATCAGTTCTTAGAACTTTAATGTGCAGCCCACTTTGCTTCTCTACAAGTGCTTTGAAATTGCAGAATCTTTCAAACACTTCACTTTTGTTTTTCAAAAAATAAATCCAAGTTTTTCTTGTAAAATCATCTATGAATGTTAACATATAGTGGCTGCTTGCAAGTGATGTATTTTGCATCGGTCAACATAAATGTGAGTGGACAATCTATAAGGGTGCTTTTGCCCTTATGCTTTTCCCGGATGGAAAACTTTCTTTGTGTTGTTTCCCCCAGACACAACCTTCACAAAGGCTGTCCGGTTTCTCAATCAATGGTAATCCTCTTACCATTCATTTTCTATTCAACAAGTCAAGACCTCCAAAGTTGAGATGTCCAAATCTCAAGTGCCACAACCAATTGTCATCTTTTGGTTTTCTTTGGAAAGCCTCTTGTGTCACTGCTGCCATTTCTTCACCATTCTTCAAATCTGCTCTCATTCTGAGAGGGAACATCATGTTCCTTGTCATCTTCACTTCATTTCATACTTAAAAGGTTACATTTCATTCCAGGAACATAATAAACATCTCCTATGGATTTATTTTCACCTTTCCTTGTTAAAACATTTACATCTCCTTTTCCCATAACAGAAACTTTACTATTAGTCCCTAGTGTGACTTGTGACTTCACACTCCCATTTAACATAGAAAACATGCTATGTTTCCTGTCATATGGTTACTGCAACCGGAGTCTGGAAACCATAAATATTCACTCTTTTTATCAGCTATATTACAAGCTAAAAACAATTTATCTTGGTTGATATTTTCTCTAGTAAAATTTGCATTTGTTCTATTACCCATATCATCCTTCTTCTTCCTACATTCATTTGCATAATGCCCATATTTTTTACAATAGTGACATTGGACATTGGATTTATCATACCTTTATTCTTGAGCGTGCTGCCAACCACTTTGCTAGCTACTATCTTGGCCTTGATGCTGATTTGGATTGCTGCCCCTTCCTTGACTATTTGTTGGGCTATTTCTTCCACCTCTGTTTTGGCTTCTGCCTCTTCCTCTCTTGTTTACCTCTGTTTTGGCTTCTGATTCTTCCTCTCTTGTTTCCTCTGCCTTGCCCTCTTCCTCTTCCAAAGGACATTTGGGTCTTAAAGGCATGCTCTAGAGATGAGTTTTCATTTCTACCCAATCTCTGCTCATGTGTCATCAGTGCCGCATGTAGCTCGTCAACTGAAAAGTTTGTGATATCCTTCGTATCTTCTATGGTGGTGACAATCATATCGAACCTTGAGGGTAGACTCCTCAATAGTTTCTCCACAATCCTCCTTTCTTCAAGAGTCTCTCCATGAGACCTTATCTATGTGACCATTCGAATCACATGTGTGAAGAATGAGTCAATATTATCTGACTCCTTCATGCAGAGAGTCTCAAAGTCTCTCCCCAACAACTGTAGTTTTGCTGTCTTCACTTTCTCCATGCCTTGATAGGCTGTCTTGTGATTTTTCCATGCTTCTTTAGATCTGTTGGCTGCTGCCATCCTTGGAAACACACTCTCATGTGTTGGACCTCTAGTTAAACTGAGAGGGGGGGGGGGGGGGTGAATCAGTTTAATACATATTTAACAATTCTAAATTTTCACCAAACTTATTTACAGCTTAATATGTGAACAGTCTTAAAATGTTACAGCCAGTATTTAAATTAATGTGACACCATACTTATGTTGGGGAAGCGACGAACAATTAAGCCCAGTTGAAGAATCACATCGACATAAAAACACATAGAGACTAACGAGATGTAAGTGAAACCCCCGAAAAGGAGAAAACCACATGTATTGCTGTGATGCAAAGGCAAGCTCCAACTCCCTCTACCTTTGTTTCTGGGCGCAACCTACGGAGACTCTCACTGTTACGTGACTTACAGGAAGCCTCAATCATGTTTTTACGAGCACCAACCTACGGAGCTCAACCTCGTTTGACCTTCATGGCTATCAAAGACTAAACTTGATAGGGAAGCTCCAACTTCCTCAATTTATCAAACTAAATGTTTGATGATCTACCTAAGATATCAGCTCTGTTATGTATCTTCTCTTCTTCTCTTAATCTTTTATGCTTTATTCTTCTATATTCTGCATTATCTATTTTTTCTCCCTCTCTCTCTCTCTTTCTCTGCTTGAGCTTATCAAAATTGAAATTATATATAGAAATTCTCACATGACTGTTTGTATTTCACAAGGAATCCGAAGTGAACAATCATGACTCTTTGGCTTCTGTCTTTTTATTCCTTTTTCCAACTCCTTTTTAGAATTACTACAATATGTGCAAATTTCCAAGCTACAGTGGGATTTTTTCTTTTCCTTAGGATACTTTCCTTTGCAGCACAAACAATAAAAACAATTAAAATATTTACATTCAAATTACAATGTGAACTCTAGCTCAACTCATTTAGTCTTTTGAATCGCTACGCATTTGTTTTTTCTCTGTCTGTCTTTGTCTTTTCTGTGACTATGTTTTATCTCCTTTCAGCTCTATTTTATTTTTTGTCCTCTGTGGGGGTGTAATTGCTGCATACGTGTAACTGAGCCTTTTAAATAAATAAAATGTAATTGCTACATTTTAAATCAGGGCAATTCCAACCCTTTTCATGCCACGAGTGTCTTGTTGATGTGGCAAGTACCGCAAGAGGAACATATGTTCATCACAATGGTTTTATATTAATAATCTCCCTCCCATTAAGCTGAGGCATATATATATAACCCACGGACCACGCAGAAATTTTTAATATGATCGCAACAACTTTACGTTAACAATTTCCCTCCACCTTAAGCCTTTGGTCTTATATTACAATCCAATAAATCGGATCACATCCTCTAATATATGACAGGATCAGGCCCCACATCCGACGGTGGACAACACTTCGCAATGGCGATCGGTGGATCAAACAAAAAAAATGCGCAATGTAAAATTTGTGATGTGCGATGTTGCGATGGTCCGATATTGTGATTTCGTGATGGTGCGATGGTGCGATGGTGCGATGTTGTGATGTTGCGATGGCGCGATGGCACGATGTTGTGATGTTGCGATGTTGCGATGGTGCGATGGCGCAATGGCGCGATGTTGCGATGGTGCGATGGTGCGATGTTGCGATGTTGCGATGGTGCGATTGTTGCAATATTGCAATATTGCGATTGTTGCGATATTGAGATGTTGCGATAGTTGCGATATTGCGATATGCCAATACTATGATGCTCCGATGCGATTAGGAAGGGTCCCACCTTATGGTACTTTGGTTATTTGTTTATCAAGCGCTCCACTTATATATATGACCTTTGTTTATATGATGTGCTGCACATATATGTAATGCGTTGCATATATACTCCAGCATGGGTAGCGATTCCCAGAATTTGTGTTTATGTTATATGTAACGCTCTGCCTCTATATGCGCTGCCTTTGCCTCTGCCTTAGCTGCTTCTGCTGCTGGACCTCTGCCTACTGCTGTGATAATGGTTCTGCCTCTATGTTCACGACTCTGCCTCTGCCTTAGCTGTGTTTCTTTCTCTGTCTGTGTCGTTGCTTCCGTTCTACTGTTTGAATGTTACATTTCGACATTCTCTTCCGCCTATCTCCTTTGCTTTCTTTGTTCCATCTGCTCCTTGACTCCTTCATTCTCCTTTTGCTGCCTCTTCTTTAAATGACCCTGTCTCTGCTGCTCGACCCTCTCTACATATTGCTGCTATGCTGCTCTCTTTGCCTGTCTCTGTCTTTGCTGCCTCCTTTGCCATCAATGACAATATTTCCAACAGTCTCCCCCTTTGGCATTGATGGCAATACACTTCCTCTGTTTGCCTGATAGGATCCTTTCTCCTGTTGCTTCCTCCTCTTACTTTTGCTTTCTCTTCCTCCCCCTTTGAAATCAATTGCAAGGGGTTCGAATGTCTTGTGAAGCTTCTATTCTATGATGCTACGGTTTTATTCCTTTTTCAATATTTCATGCATTTCGTGAAATTTCCTGAATTTGTATGCTGCTACTCCAAACTTTGGATTAGATACACATCGGGTTCACTATTCTTCTGTTGCACGACATACCCTTTTTCCTTTCTGTTGATTCTTTTATGCTGAATGTATAATTTAAATATCCCTTTGATCTCGAGGACCTGTTTTCATGCTTCCCTTGCTGGCTGATCTCCCCCTGAGAATGATATTTTCGTTTCTGTTCTCCCCCTGAAATTGTGCTTTCTCTTCATATCAGAGTGTAGCATCTACAGATACTACCCCTAATCTGTCTCTCAAATATTCAAATGGATCTTTAGCAAGTGGTTTGGTAAATATATCTGCTGTCTGTTCTTTTGTTGGTACATACTCCAGTTTTACTATCTTCTGAGCCACTTGTTCTCGGAGAAAATGATACTTGATTGGAATATGTTTGGTTTTTGAGTGAAGCACAAGATTTTTAGATATACTTATAGCACTTGTATTATCACATTTGATTGAAATAGGTTCATCAATGCTTACCTTCATGTCTTGAAGAGTTTGCGTCATCCACATGACTTGTGTACAACATGCTGCTGCTATATATTCTGCTTCAGCTGTAAACAGAGAGATGGATGTTTGTTTCTTTCTTAACCATTCCACCAGACTTTCTCCTAGATAGAAAGCACCTCCACTTGTAATTTTCCTATCATCCACACAGCTGGCCCAATCAGCATCTGTGTATGTTGTCAAAGTGAAGCTTTTTCCTTTAGGATACCAAAGCCCATACTGTGTTGTTCCTTGTAGATATCTGAAAATTATTTTTACCGCCAGAAGATGGTTTTGTTTAGGTGCTACTTGATATCTAGCCACTAGACATACTGCTAGCATGATGTCTCGTCTTGATGCAATCAGATACAACAGAATTCCTATCATGGATCTTTAGAGTTTTTGATCTATATCAGCAGATCCATCATCAGCACATACCTTGCCTCCTGTGGTCATGGGAGTTGACACAAGCTTGCAATCCTCCATTTTGAACTTTTTCAGCATTTCCTTTAAGTACTTTTCCTGTGAGATGAAAGCACCTATGTTATTTTGCTAAATTTGCAGTCCCAAGTAGAAACTGAGCTCTCCAATCATGGACATTTCAAACTCTGTTTTCATCTCATCAGCAAACCCTTTTGCTAGCTCTTCTCTGTTGCTTCCAAACATAATGTCATCAACATACACTACTACAATCAGGAGTTCATTTTCATGGGCTTTTATGTATATATTGTTATCTACTCCACCTCTCTTAAAGCCTTGTTTTTGCAAATATTTTTCCAGTCTTGAGTACCAAGCACGGGGAGCCTGTTTCAGTCCATATAGAGCCTTTTTCAGTCTGCACACATAGTCTTCTTTGTCTGTTAAAGAGAAACCTTCTGGTTGTTCCATGTAGACTTCTTCTTCTAGGTCTCCGTTGAGAAATGCAGATTTAACATCCATTTGATATACTTTGAAGTTTTGGTAGCATGCAAATGCCAGGAACATTCTGATAACTTCCATTCTGGCTACAGGGGCAAATGTTTCATCGTAATAAAGTCCTTCGATTTGTGAATATCCTTTGCAGACCAGTCTGGATTTATTCCTGATTACCTGTCCTTCATCATTCATTTTATTTTTGAATACCCATTTTGATCCTATGACATTTTTCTCAGTGGGTCTAGGAACTAGTTCCCAGGTATTGTTTTTCTCAATTTGATCCAATTCTTCATTCATTGCATTCACCCAAGACTTGTCCTTGCTGGCTTCTTCAAATTTCTTTGGCTCTATTTGTGACAACATTGCTATGTATACCTCTTTAGTTTGTTCTGTTAGCTTCCTTCTTGTCTGGACCCCTGCTTTCTTGTCTCTTATGATTTGATCTTCGGGATGATTCTTCTGAGTGTATCTTGAGGGGGTTTTTGAGTTCAGTTCAGCATTTTCTGATGTTTTTCTTGTTTCTTCATCATCTTGGTCCTCTTCTTCATGGTCTTCAGGATGGCTTCTGCAATCTATATCTCTTGTCTTGTTTAGAAGTTCTTCATCAAATCTTACATCAATACTTTCTACAAATTTCTGAAGAGTCTTGTTGTAGCATCTGTATCCTTTACTTTTGGATGCATATCCTAGAAATATCCCTTCATCTGCTCTTGCATCAAACTTTCCAAGATTTTCATCATTATTCTTTATGTAACACTTGCTACCAAAGATCCTGAAGTGTTTGATTGAGGTTGAATTTCCATGCCACAGTTCGTAGGGTGTCTTGTCACTGCTTGGCCTTAAGTGAGCTTTGTTAAGGATATGTATTGCTGTGTGCACTGCTTCTGCCCAGAAGGTTTGAGAAATATTATTCTCTTGCATCATGGCTCTGGAAATTTGTTGAACAGATCTATTTTGTCTTTTTGCTACTCCATTCTACTGAGGTGTTCCTGCAATAGTGAATTGTTGTTTTATGCCATGTTCATTGCATAGGTCAGCAAAGTCATAATCTGTAAATTCTCCTCCTCTATCTGATCTGATACATTTTAGCTTGCATCCAGTTTGATTTTCTGCTAATGCTTTGAATATCTTAAACTTTTCCAGTGCTTTTGATTTGTTCTTGAGAAAAGAAACCCATGTCATTCTGGAGAAATCATCTATTATCAGCATGAAGTAGGATTCTCCACTCGGTGTCTTAGTTGTTGCAGGTCCACACAGATCCATGTGCAGAAGATGGAGTGGTCTTCTTGTTGATAACTCCTCTTTGGCCTTAAAGGATGTGCGGGTCCGTTTACCCAATTGACAATATTTGCATATGGTATTAGAAGGCCTCTTAATTTCTGGCATGTCTCTAACAACTTTCTTCTTACTTAGTCTGATGATGTGATCGAAACTTAGATGTCCCAACCTTTTATGCCATAACCATGACTCTTCTAGCTTGCTAAGATGACATGCTTCATCTCCCTCTTTCACAATGTAAACATTACTCTCTGTTCGAACGCCCTTGAGCAGAGTCATACCTGTGGTGCTGGATCTGACTTCACAATCTTGTTCTCTAAAAAGAACTTCACAGCCTTTGTCACACATCTGACTGACACGTATTAAATTTTCTTTCAGCCAATCTACAAATAGTACATCTTGGGCCTTTCCTCTGCCATTGTTTATGCTAACTAAGCCTTTTTCTTTTATTTTTCCTGATTTATCATTGCCAAAGGTAACATTTCCAGATTTCTTTCCATCAAGAGTTATAAAATTGCTTTTGTCTCCTGTCATGTGTTTAGAGCAGCCACTATCCAAATGCCAATGACTCTTCAAATCTTGAGCAGTTAAAGCCAAGTCACATTTATTCTCCTTCTTTATCCACTAGAGGTGTCCTTTTGTTTGGTATCTTTTGTGAGATGATGAATTATATCCTTTTAGAGAACACTTGGAGGATATATGTCCAACTTGATTGCATATACAACATTTGATTATAGTTTTTCCAGAATTGTGAGCATGAAAAAAATTACTTTGACTCATAAACCTCCATGAGGTATTGAACATTAGTCTTTTTCCATACTTTCTACATTCAATAATTCTATGGCCAAAATCCTTACAATAAAAACAATAACCATAGAAATTACTTGCATACCTGATGTAAGGTTGTCTCTTCCATGTTTGCATCTTTTGTTGGTTTGAATCATTCCTCCTTGCATGACAGTATGTAGCAATGTGTCCCAGCTTGTGGCAGACATAATAGTTGGCTTTCTTCATAGGAGGCAAGAATCTCCTTTGATGGCTTCCAAATTTGATATACTCAGGGGTATATGATCCTTTCTCTGTTGTCTTAGTATTTGTTACAATCTTTGTTATTAGAAGTTTCTTCTGGTATCTTTCTTTCTCATTACATGTTTCTTCCTTTGTAGGAATTATTTGAGCTGCTTCATCAGCATTCTTTGCTTTCACAAAAATTATATTTTTGTTTTCCTTTTCTTGACAAACTTTGCCTCTTCTTCATCTGAGCAGGAGCATATGTCTCTCTCTTCTTCTTTCTTCTTTTCTGTTTTAAAGGCTGCTTCCCTTGTACTTGGCTTTTTTTGTGGGAGCCTCATTTCATAGGCTGTTAGATTTCCAAGCAACTGGTTCATGGTCAAGGTCTCCCAATCAACTGTTTCTTCTATTGCAGACACCTTGGGATTCAATCTAGATGGAAGAGATCTTAGAATATTTTGCACGATTATACTCTCTGGCATTTTTTCTCCAAGAGCTTTCATATTGTTAATAATTTCTGCAGCTTTTAGGAAGAAACTGGCAATGTCTTCATCATCATTCATTTTTAAGTTTTCAAACTGGGCTGTATAGACTTTAAGTTTGGAAGTCTTTACTTTCTAGTCTCCCTCATTTATGTTTTCAAGAGTATCCCATATTTTTTTGGCAGTGTATTTGTGCATTACTTTAATAAACTCTGCTTCACATAATCCATTCAGGATGTCATTCATGGCTTTTGCATTAGCCACAAAATCTTGTTTTGAGTCCTTTTCTGTGTTAGTTTCCTTCAGGGCATATCCTAATTCCACAGCAGCCCAGACTTCTATTCCTAGAGACATTATGTATGTCCTCATTCTGATTTTCCAGAAAGCATAATTTTCACCAGTGAAGAAAGGGGATTTATTGGTTGAGCATCCTTCTTTACTAGCCATATTGGGAACCTAAGATCTCCTTTCAGTTGTTAGACTTGTACAAAGGAAACCGGCTCTGATACCAATTTTTGGACCTTTAATTAAACTGAGAGGGGGGGGTGAATCAGTTTAATACATATTTAACAATTCTAAATTTTCACCAAACTTATTTACAGCTTAATATGTGAACAGTCTTAAAATGTTACAGCCAGTATTAAATTAATGTGACACCATACTTATGCTGAGAGTAGCAAAAAATTAAGCAGATTGAAAGAATCACATCAACACATAAGAAACACACATAGAGACAACAGATGTAAGTGGAAACACAAAAAGGGAGAAAACCACATCTTATTATTGTTGTGATGCAAAGGCAAGCGCCAACTCCCTCTCACCATTGTTTTCTGCAGGCACCAACCTACAGGAGGCTCTATCCTCAATTCTGCAAGCTACAACTTGCAAGGAAGCACCAACTCCCTTCAATTTTCTGCAGGCACCAACCTACACGAGGCTTCAACCTCAGTCAACTACAATTGACAGCTATCAAGCTGCAACTTGATAGGGAAGCTCCAACTTCCTCAATTTATCAAACTGAATGTTTGCTGATTTACCTCATATATCAGCTCTATTATGTATCTGCTCTTCTTCTCTTAATCTTTTCTGCTTTATTCTTCTATATTCTACATTCTCTATTTTTTCTCCCTCTCTCTCTCTCTTTCTCTGCTTGAGCTTATCAGAATTGATATTATATATCGAAATTCTCACATGACTATTTGTATTTCACAAGGAATCCGAAGTGAATAGTCATGAATCTTTGGCTTCTGTCTTCTTATTCCTTTTTCCAACTCCTTTTTAGAATTACTACAATATGTACAAATTTCCAAGCTATAGTGGGATTTTGTCTTTTCGTTAGGATACTTGCCTTTGCATCACAAACAATAAAAACAATTAAAATATTTACATTCGCATTACAATGTGAACTCTAGCTCAACTCATTTAGTCCTTTGAATCGCTACGCATTTGTTTTTTCTCTGGCTGTCTTTGTCTTTTCTGTGACTGTGTTTTATCTCCTTTCAACTTTGTTTTCTTTTATGTCCTATGTGGGGGTGTAATTGCTGCATACATGTAACTGAGCCTTTTAAATAAATAAAATGTAATTGCTGACTTTTAAATCAGGGCAATTCCAACCCTTTTCATGCCATGAGTGTCTTGTTGATGTGGCGAGTACCGCAAGCGGAACATACGTTCATCACAACGGTTCTATATTAATAATCACCCTCCCATTAAGCCGAGGCATATATATATAACCCACGGACCACGCGACACTTTTTAATATGATCGCAACAACTTTACGTTAACAATTTCCCTCCACCTTAAGCCTTTGGTCTTATATTACAATCCAATAAATGAGATCACATCCTCTAATATATGAAAGGATCGGGCCCCACATCCGACGGTGGACAACAATTCGCAACGATGATCGGCGGATCAAACCAAAAAAAATGCGCAATGTAAAATTTGCGATGTGCAATGTTGCGATGGTGAGATATTACGATTTCGCGATGTTGTGATGGTGTGATGGTGCGACGGCGCGATGTTGTGATGTTGCGATGGCGTGATGTTGTGATGTTGCGATGGTGCGATGGTGCGATGTTGCGATGGTGCGATGGCGCGATGTTGCGATGGTGCGATGGCGCAATGGCACAATGGTGCGATGGTGCGATGGTGCGATGGTTGCGATATAGCGATATTATGATTGTTGCGATATTGCGATGTTGCGATAGTTCCGATATTGCGATATTGCGATATGCCCATACTGTGATGCTCCGATGTGATTAGGAAGGGTCCCACCTTATGGTACTTTGGTTATTTGTTTATAAAGCATTCCACTTATATATATGACCTTTGTTTATATGATGTGCTGCACATATATGTAATGCGTTGCATATATACTCCAGCATGGGTAGCAATTCCCGGAATTTGTGTTTATGTTATATGTAACGCTCTTCCTCTATATGCGCTGCCTCTGCCTCTGCCTTAGCTGCTTCTGCTGCTAGACCTCTGCCTCTACTGCTATGATAATGGTTCTGCCTCTATGTTCATGACTCTGCCTCTTCCTTAGCTGTGATTCTTTCTCTGTCTGTGATGTTGCTTCCGTTCTACTGTTTGACTGTTACATTTCGAAATTCTCTTCCGCCTGTCTCCTTTGCTTTCTTTGTTCCATCTACTCCTTGACTGCTTCATTATCCTTTTGCTGCCTCTTCTTTAAATGAACCTGTCTCTGCTGCTCGAACCTCTCTACATCTTGCTGCTATGCTGCTCTCTTTTCCTGTCTCTGTCTTTGCTGCCTCCTTTTCCATCAATGACAATATTTGCAACAGTCTCCCCCTTTGGCATTGATGGCAATACACTTCCTTTGTTTTCCTGATAGGATCCTTTCTCCTGTTGCTTCCTCTTCTTACTGTTGCTTTCTCTTCCTCCCCCTTTGACATCAATGGCAAGGGGTTCGAATGTTTTGTGAAGCTTCTATTCTCTGATGCTGCGATTTTATTCCTTTTTCAATATTTCATGCATTTCGTGAAATTTCCTGACTTTGTACGCTACTGATCCAAACTTTGGATTAGATAGACATCGGGTTCACTATTCTTTTGTTGCACGATAGACCCTTTTTCTTTTTTTTTATTCTTTTATGCTGAATGTATTATTTCCATAATCCCTTTGATCCCGAGGACCTGTTTTCATGCTTCCCTTGCTGGCTGATCTCCCCCTGAGAATGATATTTTCATTTCTGTTCTCCCCTTGAAATTGTGCTTTCTCTTCATATCAGAGAGTAGCATCTACAAATACTACCCCTAATCTGTCTCTAAAATATTCAAACGGCTCTTTAGCAAGTGGTTTGGTAAATATATCTACTGTTTGTTCTTCTGTTGGTACATACTCCAGTTTGACTATCTTTTGAGCTACTTGTTCTCGAAGAAAATCATACTTGATTGGAATATGTTTGGTTTTTGAGTGAAGCACTGGATTTTTAGATATACTTATAGCACTTTTATTATCAAATTTGATTGAAATAGGTTCATCAATGCTTACCTTCATGTATTGAAGAGTTTGCTTCATCCACATGACTTGTGTACAACATGATGTTGCTGCTATATATTCTGCTTCAGCTGTAGACAAAGAGACAGTTGTTTGTTTCTTGCTTAACCATGCCACCAGACTTTCTCCTAGATAGAAAGCACCTCCAATTGTACTTTTCCTGTCATCCACATAGCTGGCCCAATCAGCATCTGTGTATGCTATCAAAGTGAAGCTTTTTCCTTTAGGATACCAAAGCCCATACTGTGTTGTTCCTTGTAGATATCTGAAAATTCTTTTTACCGCCAGAAGATGGTTTTGTTTAGGTGTTGCTTGATATCTAGCCACTAGACCTAATACTAGCATGATGTCTGGTCTTGATGCAGTCAGATACAACAGACTTCCTATCATGGATCTATAGAATTTTTGATCTATATCCGCAGATACATCATCAACACATAGCTTGCATCCTGTGGTCATTGGAGTTGACACAGGCTTGCAATCCTCCATTTTGAACTTTTTCAACATTTCCTTTTAGTATTTTTCCTGTGAGATGAAAGTACCTGTGTTATTTTGCTGAATTTGTAGTCCCAAGTAGAAACTGAGCTCTCCAATCATGGACATTTCAAAATCTGTTTTCATCTCATCAACAAACCCTTTTGCTAGCTCTTCTCTGTTGCTTCCAAACATAATGTCATCAACATACACTACCACAATCAGGAGTTCATTTTCATGGGCTTTTATGTATATATTGTTATCTACTCCACCTCTCTTAAAGCCTTGTTTTTGCAAATATTTGTCCAGTCTTGAGTACCAAGCACGGGGAGCCTGTTTCAGTCCATATAGAGCCTTTTTTAGTCTGCACACATAGTCTTCTTTGTCTGTTAAAGAGAAACCTTCTGGTTGTTCCATGTAGACTTCTTCTTCTAGGTCTCCATTCAGAAATGCAGATTTAACATCCATTTGATATACTTTGAAGTTTTGGTAGCATGCAAATGCCAGGAACATTCTGATAGCTTCCATTCTGGCTACAGGGGAAAATGTTTCATCGTAATCAATTCCTTCGATTTGTGAATATCCTTTGCAGACCAGTCTGGCTTTATTCCTGATTACCTGTCCTTCATCATTCATTTTATTTTTGAATACCCATTTTGATCCTATGAAATTTTTCTTAGTGGGTCTAGGAACTAGTTCCCAGGTATTGTTTTTCTCAATTTGATCCAATTCTTCATTCATTGCATTCACCCAAGACTTGTCCTTGCTAGCTTCTTCAAATTTCTTTGGCTCTATTTGTGACAACATCGCTATGCATACCTCTTCAGTTTGTTCTGTTAGCTGCCTTCTTGTCTGGACCCCTGCTTTCTTGTCTCCTATGATCTAATCTTCGGGATGATTCTTCTGAGTGTATCTTGAGGGGGTTTTTGAGTTCATTTTAACATTTTATGATGTTTTTATTGTTTCTTCATCATCTTGGTCCTCTTCTTCATGGTTTTCAGGATGGCTGCTGCAATCTATATCTCTTGTCTTGTTTGGAAGTTCTTCATCAAATCTTACATCAATACTTTTTACAATTTTCTGAAGAGTCTTGTTGTAGCATCTGTATCCTTTACTTTTGGATGCATATCCTAGAAATATCCCTTCATCTGCTCTTGCATCAAACTTTCCAAGATTTTCATCATTATTCTTTATGTAACACTTGCTACCAAAGATCCTGAAGTGTTTGATTGAGGTTGGCTTTCCATGCCACAGTTCGTAGGGTGTCTTGTCACTGCTTGGCCTTAAGTGAGATTTGTTAAGGATATGTACTGCTGTGTGCACTGCTTCTGCCCAGAAGGTTTAAGCAATATTATTCTCTTGCATCATGG
Source organism: Pinus albicaulis (assembly GCA_034641835.2). Taxonomy (NCBI): domain Eukaryota; kingdom Viridiplantae; phylum Streptophyta; class Pinopsida; order Pinales; family Pinaceae; genus Pinus; species Pinus albicaulis. Next base: position 1,268,856,599 of record CM076580.1, on the reverse strand, counting down.
CTCTGGAAATTTGTTGAATAGATCTGTTTTGTCTTTCTGCTACTCCATTCTGCTGAGGTGTTCCTGCAATAGTGAATTGTTCTTTTATGCCATGTTCATTGCATAGGTTAGCAAAGTCATAATCTTTAAATTCTCCTCCTCTATCTGATCTGATACATTTTAGCTTGCATCCAGTTTGATTTTCTGCTAATGCTTTGAATATCTTAAACTTTTCCAGTGCTTATGATTTGTTCTTGAGAAAAGCAACCCATGTCATTCTGGAGAAATCATCTATTATCAACATGAAGCAGGATTCTCCACTTGGTGTCTTAGTTGTTGCAGGTCCACACAGATCCATGTGCACAAGCTGGAGTGGTCTTCTTGTTGATAACTCCTTTTTGGCCTTAAAGGATGTGCGGGTCTGTTTACCCAATTGACAAGATTTGCATATGGTATTAGAAGACCTCTTAATTTCTGGCATGTCTCTGACAACTTTCTTCTTACTTAGTCTGATGATGTGATCGAAGCTTAGATGTCCCAACCTTTTATGCCATAACCATGACTCTTCTAGCTTGCTAAGATGACATGCTTCATCTCCCTCTTTCACAATGTAAACATTACTCTCTGTTCGAACAACCTTGAGTAGAGTCTTACCTGTGGTGCTGGATCTGACTTCACAATCTTGTGCTCTAAAAAGAACTTCATAGCCTTTGTCACACATCTGACTGACACTTAGTAAATTTTCTTTCAGCCCATCTACAAATAGTACATCTTGGGCCTTTCCTCTGCCATTGTCTATGTTGACTAAGCCTTTTCCTTTTATTTTTCCTGATTTATCATTGCCAAAGGTAACATTTCCAGATTTCTTTCCATCAAGAGTTATAAACTTGCTTTTTTCTCCTGTCATGTGTTTAGAGCAGCCACTGTCCAAATGCCATTGACTCTTCAAATCTTGAGCAGTTAAAGCCAAGTCACATTTATTCTCCTTCTTTATCCACTGGAGGCCCCCTTTTTTTTGGTATCTTTTGTGAGATGATGAATTATATCCTCTTAGAGAACACTTGGAGGATATATGTCCAACTTGATTGCATATACAACATTTGATTATAGTTTTTGTAGAGTTGTGAGCATGAAAAAAATTACTTTGACTCGTAAAACTCCTTGAGGTATTGAACATTAGTCTTTTTCCATACTTTCTACATTCAATAATTCTATGGCCAAAATCCTTACAATAAAAACAATAACCATAGAAATTACTTACATACCTGATGTAAGGTTGTCTCTTCCATGTTTGCATCTTTTGTTGGTTTGAATCATTCCTCCTTGCATGACAGTATGCAGCAATGTGTCCCACCTTGTGGCAGGCATAACAGGTGGAATTCTTCATAGGAGGTTAGAATCTCCTTTGATGGCTTCCAAATTTGATATACTCAGGGGTATATGATCCTTTCTCTGTTGTGTGAGTATTTGTTACAATATTTGTTATTAGAAGTTTCTTCTGGTCTCTTTCTTTCTCATTACATGTTTCTTCCTTTTTCCTCCCGATTCTTTTACTTTATTAGGGTTTTTAAGACTTCCATTGGATTTTACTATTGAAATTGCACGCCATATAAGCACTGATTCGGTTTACTACATGTCATTGACTTTGCATTTCTAAATTGGTATTTATGATCTCATTTTGACGTCTACTTTGTTATCCATTAAATTACTTCCTAGAAAAAACTGCAAAGTTGAAATTATTAGTAAGCTATGTGGAAGTCCAAATCCTTAGCAAGATTGTCTTAAACCTTGATGCAATATAATTTGAAACATCAAAAATGAATGCAACAATTGCTTCTGATTTACTTGTATTTCAATTTTTTTATATATATGGTGTATGTGGTTTTGAATTCTTCTTTTATTGTAATCATTTAGAATGATATTAATAGTGATTCATGTATCCTCATAGTCATAGAGTGTCATGTTATGGAGTGTCCTCATTGCTAGAAGGCTGATATGGTTGAAATTTCTATAGCACACACACACACACACACACACACACACACATATATATATATATATATATATATATATATATATATATATATATATATATATATATATATATCTGTGTGTGTGTGTGTGTGTGTGTTCATGATCTAGATATATGATGGTTCTTAAAAATGTAAATTATTAAAAACTGGTTATTGTAAATGTTTTTGTTTTTTTTTCATCTATGTAGAAGTGTCATTGTTGATAGAAATAAATATTATAATCCTCCTAATATTAAATTGTAAAATTTTTCTCTTAGCATACTCATCTATATAATTATTTCCATAGCACTAAAAAATTTGATTTGTAAAGTAATAATTCATCTATTAAATAATATAAGCTAGCATTTTATGAGTAATAATAAGATATGCAATCACAATGTGCTCAATTTTTCAACTTTAATTTTTTTAGGCTTTAGGATGAGTTTTATTTTGGAAAGAATGGTCTTGAACTTAGTATTTTCAATCTCATATGTATACAATAGGGATTAATATATATGTTACTTGGTTTTATCTTGGGTGGTTCAAAGGAATGATTATTTCCTTTCTCACCTACAAAAATGACATGAGCTGAGAATGAGTATGTTGTTGTGATGGATTTGAGCCTTGCTGATTGAACTTTTTCCTTAAAGAATCTAAGTTTTACCTTGGATAGGTTGCTCATAATGAAGGGGAATACTAGAATTTTTTCTTGAACGTGTAGCCTAGAGAAGGGAAGAAAGAAAAGAAACGGAAAAATTAGTTTTTCAATCTCATATGTATATAATAAGAATTGGAAAAATAACTTATGGTTTAGCAGAAGTAAGGAACAAAGAAGGGGTAGATTTTCCAATACAATTTAGTAGACACAGCATAAGTTACTACATAATTAACTAGAATCTTAAAGTCTTACCTTGAAATGTAGAGTGCTTTAGATACCTATACCATGAATCTTATGGAAACATAAATGTAATAGTAATTGTAACCTCATCTCATCAACTAGGCAATGACCATAGAAATTTATGCACACAAAATTTTCTTATGAACCTAATTTTCTATTTATTTTTATGGTTGGGGGGATTTATGATTTATGGGGGAGATGATAGATGAAAAAATAACATCCATTAAGGCCAGATTGATTTATTGGACCTTAATAAAGGTAAATATTACTCATATTTCTTTACGTACTTGTTTCTATGCTCGAAAAACAATCAAAGAAGTGTTCCAAGGTTATCCTAGATTTGATAAATTACAACGTTAGGAAAGCTAATATTGTAATAGATATTTTGAAATTGAGTTCTAATTTGGGTGTACTTACAAAACTCTTGGAGAATTGATTTTTTATCTTCAATCATCTTATTGTTACAAATATGATGGATTCTACACATCCCTATGTGTTTTGAGATTTATTCAATCCCTAGTTTCTATCATGTTGTTCATGGGAATTTCTTCACATTTCAGCAATGTCAATTTTATTCTTTATGCCAATTAGAATTGAAAGATACTTTTTATTTTGTATATTAGGCTTGACCACCTCCTTGTAATATCTTATATCTCGTTTACATTTGAAATATTTGTAGCTTCACAAATTCTCTCTAAATTTATATTTAATAATCTTTTTAGTATTGTAGGTATCTGGAAAGAGAACATTTTCTATATCTATAAATATTTACCCAAGAGTTGGTGTTTTGAGGCTATCCTCCTTGTAATTTCCGGTTGTTATGGTTAGATTTGTAAGAAATTTTAGAAAACTTCTTGTCATACATATTGTTTATCTTGCTTTATGCATTAACCACCTAACTATGATTGTGCACTCAATGGAGGAGAGGATCTCTATGAGGAGGATAGGATGTAGTGCTATTTTTTTAGTATTTAAATTATTGTATATTTCTTTTGGATTTGCAGTACTCTTCTCCAAGATTTTATAGAAATATTATGTTTATCTATTTCACATTTGTACAATGTAACATGAGTGATAGGGTATTAAATATGAACTTTTTTTGTCCCACCATGAAAGTTTTTTTTGAATTAGAGTTGTTTTCAATCCATAATAATTTTTTTACCTTCAATCTATTCTTTTTTCAATGTTCGTAGTTCTAATCGAACTTGTAATAAATATTGATTCCAAGATACTTGTAAAAATAACTTTCTTCCAAAACTATTATAGTCATATATAACAAGGACATAAGTCATCCCTATAGGATTTTCATTATCCTAACCTTTGTTTATGACCGATGTAGAAATCCTCTGAGTATTTCTCTGTAGTTTTTAAGAACCTAGAAATTAATTGTGATAGGAACAATGTCATCAACATAATGAAAGAAAAATAATGATGCCTACAACAATGTGAGTGGAGACCAATACACCCAACTTATTCCAACCAAAATTCTAATTTATCAATATAAATTGTAGAAAATCCACATAAATTAAACTATTTCTTGTAATATTCTAAAACAAAAATACCTGAATCTATTTCTACAAATTGAAGAAACCAATTACGATGTCGCACAATCACATGACCAAGATAGAGAGAGTTTCAATTACACAACAAAAAAGATGTATCTAGGGGAATCTGAACTAAAAACCCTCTTATCCTAGTATATTGCATCAAGTCAAGAATATGAAACAATAATACACTATTTCATTTCATGAAACCTCGGCACTATCTCTCGAATGTCGGAAACTAATATCAGGGCACTAAGCTTCCTTTTGTCACATTTATCTCACAGATCCACACACAAACTTATTTTTCCCTGTTTCTTGGCCTCACCATCTCGTGGTCACCAAACCAATGATTAAACTGTGCACTCCATTCATCCTTTTTAAAGGGGAATTCAAATGGTTAAACTTAGTGAGTTATCTAATTAAGGAATGATTTATTTTATGCCTTCTTCTCAGACAATTTGGATGATTATACAACTGATAGTACACTTCCCTTTAAATCCAATCTTAATCGGGTCTTCCTCGGGAAGCTGAAACTAAACAACTATTTATGAGTGAATTATCGAGTTATGTGATTGATCACTACATATGAATTAAATCAGATTTAATTCATTGGACCTCTCACTAGTTCCTCCATCCTGTTAAAAACTAGTTAAACTCATTTTAACTCAAATAATTAAGTTGGATAATTACAACTCAAAATAAACTGTGTAGTGACCCATTAAAACTTGGAGAGAATCTCTACATGCCTCTAATTTTATCCTCAACTTAAATTGATTGAGGCTAGATAAGTCTCCCTCACTTAAATAAATCATACAAGTTGTCATGTGATGTTGAATTACAATTTACTTCTAATTTAATTAAGGGAAAATAAAATTAAAATCCATTTTGATGCCACATTCAATATTTCTTGATTCCATTTTCAATTCTCCCTCTCAACAAGAAAGGAATTCACTCTATCCCAATCTGGTACCTTTGGAATGTTCTGCATGCAACACTTCACTCTAGTTTTGTTGCTACTACAAGTTCCGAAACTGAAAAGAATCCAAACTGAATCAGTATGATGCATCTATCACTGAGAGTTCTCCCGAATGTTACTAGCTACTAGATTTTCAAAGCTGAAAACTCTACACTGCTACTAATTCTGCAGTGCCATCTCCACTACAACCAACTCTGCTATGTGCTCGAGTAACATACTCCTACTAATCTCCATCACTCTGGCATCTCACAACATGAACTACCACTGATCCATTCGACTACTATGTACTATGGGATTCTGTAGCAAGGTAATGATCCATGAGGCAATAAATATCAATGGATCCTACCCACATTTATGTACTCTTGTCACTATGACTTCACATCACTCCACCTCTCACCTTGAGGTATGGTTGCATGTGCTCCCTCTTCCCACTTTGTTCTAGAAATTTCCTATACGGAGGTCTCTACTTGGTTGGATGCCTCACTTGGTCTCCTCTCTGCTTTCAATTGTGGCTGATCCATAACTTTATGAGTCATCTTCTAAGGTTTCATGTTGATAGGTACTTAATGCTCCCTCTCAACCACCAAGTGTCTAACCTTTTTTCCTTACTCCTCAAATATTTGCATCCATCTGTAAATTCTCAAGTGAATACAAGTTCTATACTCACACATTGATATGTTTCATATTTCTTGTGTAGATGCATCTAACGAAAACCTTCCATTTTCTAAATATCACTTCATCCGAGCACTATGGAAACTTAGATCCACGGCGTGAATTATCCAACTGTTCATACTTTTCTTTGAAAAAAGAGCTTATTTTAAATTGGTGATATCTACCTCATTGGAACTCTTATTCAAGAAAATTTTATTTTGAATTTGGGTATTTTTTCTCAAGGAATTGAGATATGCTATTTTTTTTTATAATATTGAAAAACATATTTAGTTCTTCTCTGCGTACTCTCCACCTAATTTTTTTTTTGTTGTGATACCATGTAGAAAATCCACATAGATTCAAATGATATTCTAATATGCTAAAACCAAATAAAGAATCTATTTCTACAAATCGTGGAAACCAATTATGATCGCACATTCACATGAAAAAGGAAGAGAGATTTTCAATCACACAACACAAAGATGTATTTGGGGAAAGCCTCATCTAAAAACCTTGATATCTGTATATTTCTTTATGTCTATAATATGAAACAATACAATGTTATTTCTCTCCGCGAGAAACCTGTGCACTATATTCGACTATCTCAAAATACCAACCTGTGCACAATATTCTATTCACACACCTTTATCTCACAATCTTTCTACACAAAATTTTTCGTCCTATTGCTTGGTCTCACCAACTCGTGCTCACCAAAAAAATGATTAAACATGTGCCTTCATTCCTCCTTTTAAAGGAATTTTGAATGCTAAAAGTTAGTGAGTTCTCTAATTAAGGAATAATTATTTTAGGCCTTGTTCTCAATGCAAGCACCACCTGTAAAATTTGGATGATTATACAATTGATAGTACACTTCCCTTTAACTCCAATATCAGCTAGGTATTCATCAGAACTGACTTTCAACAACTATTTATAACGAGCTGATCGATTATCCGATTGATCATCGCATTTCAATTAAAGTAGATTTAATTCATTGGACCTATTGCTAGTTCCTCCATCAGTTAGAACTCATTAAATTTATTTTAACTAAAAATAATTAAGCTGAGATAATTACAATTCAAAATAAACTGTAACTAGACCTCCTAAAACTTAGAAAAAACTCTACATGCCTCTATTTTGACCCTCAATTCAAATTAACGAAGCTAATTAAGTATTCCTGACTTAATTAACTTGTAAAAATTGTCATGTTATGTGGAATTCTAATTTAATTCTAATTTAATTAAGCGAAAATTAAATTAGAATCCACTTTGATGCCATTTTAAATTTTCTTGTTGCCATTTTCAACACTCCCTCTCAACAAGAAATTAATGAGACCCTAAAGTTAGAGGGAGAACCACCAATGAATGTGTGAGGACTTCAAAACCCTTGTTATTTCATAAATTTACCCTATTAGATATGTATAGAATCAATGGTGATGGTGGCCCTACTTCATGCAAAAGCTGAGAAAAATCATATAGGAGTATACCAAAAAGTTCAAAAAAATTACCATAGTGTTGAGTATCTCCCCAAGAAACACAAATATACTCCTCAAGTATTTGGGGTGTCTACACCACCATTTGTGTGAGAAAGTGATGTTGCCCTAAGTGGATGAGGATTTTTTACAAGAAGGGTACCTAATGAACATAGGCACAAAGAGAGCATAATCAAGTGGATCGAAGCAGAAGGAAAAGCATGATGCTTATAAGGAGTGGAGGAAGAAGAAAAAAGGGAGAAATATTAAAATATGGAAGCCACATCACACTAGTGCAGATATCCCAATAAACATAGTAACATTGATGATCATGTAGGGGAGAGGTGTTGGAAGTTGCAACCAGAGCTAAGCCCAAATAACAAAAAGAAAGATAATTAAAAGAATAATATCATGACCATTGATTCGATCAACCAAGCTGATAGTAGCTTATAACATGGACGAGAATATCATATGTACGTAGGGTGTATCAGGGAGTTGAATCCCGAGTAGCCTTCAAGAACGAGAAGATAGATAAATGACCAAAATCTTCCATATAAAGATATAGGTCAAGAAGACAAATATTGATGCTTTGTTTGACTCGAATCGCGAGATGAATCTCATTATAAAAAATATGTTTAAGAAGATAGGGCTTGAAGTACATGATCATCCAAACCCATACCCATTGGTATGGGTGAATAAGGATGCAGAGTTGAAGGTAAAAAAATAGTGAAAAAATAGATTTTCTATTAGTGTTGATTTGATTGATGAATTAGATGAAGATATGGTTCCCCTTTATGTATGTGGAGGTGTATTTTGGAGTCCCTACATGTACATGCGAGATGTGATAACCATGCAAAGAGAAAACTAGTATAGTCTCATGAAGGATGGAAAATCATTCATCATCAACATGCACAAAGGAAAGTCAAAAATGTCATTGGTAAGTGCCAACCAAACTAAGAATTTGACAATTTCTAGTAAGAGGTATTTTCTATTTCTTTTAAGAGAATGTCAATTTATAGAGGAGTGAGTAAGAGGCAAGACATCCCTTGATGGGTATACTAAGAAACATAACCAACAACCGGAAGTGTTGGTACATGCATACAGTGGATGTTTTTCCAAGCCCTAAAGGGTTATCACCTAAGAAGGAAGTGGAGCACGAGATCTAGCTATTGTTAGAATCCGTGTTGCTGAAAATAGGGGCTATATAGGAAGTTTGTTATAGAAGAAAGTGAGGTGAAGAAATAATTGTAGCAAATTTGCTAGAGAAATGTGGCATTCAACTGATTACATCACCATGTCATCATTGATCATCATTGGGATAAAATAAGATGGAAATTGATGGTTTTGTATAGACCACAAGGTGTTGAAAAAAATCATGCTCAATAAAAGATAACCCATGACCACGTTAGACGACCTACTCGATTTGCTACAACAAGCAAAATAATTCACCAAGTTGGACATTAAGTATGGATTTCACCACGTTTGAGTCAAATAAGATGATACATGGAAGACTTCCTTCAAAATGAGACAAGGTTTGTATTAGTGGTTAGTCATGCCATTTGGCCTATGTATTACACAATTTACGTTTATTAGATTAATGAATGATGTACTGTGCCCTTTTATATATTCATTGTTATTATATATTTAGATGATATGTTGGTGTACAATTCTACATGGGAAGAACACATATCTCATCTGAAATAGGTGTTGAATACATCAAAGAATCACCAAATTTCAGAAAATATCAAGAAGTCTGAGTTTGCAAAATACTATTTGGTGTATGTGACAAGTGGAGGAGAGTGGAAGATAGATCCTACAAAGATGGAGACCATCATAAAATGACCAATTCCTACTATTTTTTTTGAGGTTGGGAGTTCCAATTGAGAAAAAAAATAACTGAGGAAACTCAGAGCCTCATTTTTTGTAGAAGTAGCATTTCTGCACACCATAACAACAAATGGCAAGAGTTTCTAGTGGGGAAAGGTTTAGCAAAGAGCTTTCAAGGAGCTAAAGAAGAAAATTAATCAAGCACCAGTTTTAGAATTACCAAAATTGTAACAAGTCTTTGAAGTGGAGACCGATGTGAGTTGGTATCCTATAGGAGTGGTCTTGATGCGGGGAGGAATGATTGTTGCTACCATTCTAAAGTATTTCAAGCGGAAATTATTAACTACCATACCTACAACAAGGACCTCTATGCCCTAGTGCATGATGTGAAGAAGTGTAATCACTATTTGTTTGGGATGGATAAAATAATCCATAATGATCACCAACCACTAAAGTACTAGTATACCTAGAGTAAACTACATCATACCAGGCATTAAAATTGGATGGGGTTTCTACAACAGTTTCATTTTGTGATCAAGTTGAAGAAGAGAAGCACAAACAAGTTGGTTCATATTATTTCAAGGTCACTCACATAAAACATTATATATTTGGAAACTCTTATCAAAATTGAGTCATTCACCCATAATGCATAAAAATAGGCATATTTAGAGGATGAGGACTTAAAGGAGGTGTTTTAGTAGTTTCATATCCCAGAGTCATGTGCACGACGGTGCAACAACATTAACTATCATCTATGGGATGGGTAAATGTACAATTTGGATAATCTATATGTTCCTAAAAGTTATTGGTTACAATTCATTAGAGAGGCTCACACCTCCAAGGATGTAGGGAACTTTGGTGTAGTGAAGACTATGGCCAAATTGTAGAGGTATCTATATTGGCCCAAGATGCAATAGAATGTAGCTAGGTTCATAAGAGGATGCATTCTTTGTCTTTCCAACAAGCGTAACAACAAGAAACAATGTTTATATCATCCCTTGTCTATACCCACTCATCCTTGGGAAAACATTTCCATGGATTGTGTGAGATGGTTACCAAAAACTAGGAAGGGACATGACTACTTATTTGTGGTAGTTGATAGGTTCAAGACGATGTGTAATCTAATGCCCTACAAAAATACCATAAGTGGGAAAGAAGTAGTGAACTTCTTCTTTCGACATGTATGGGTGCAATTTTGGATAACAAGGAGCAAAATTTGAAACAATGATATAATATTTCTAAGTGCATTCTAGACCACATTGTGGGACTCAGAAGATGGAAATTTTTTTTGAGATATTTACAACTTTCCATCTGCTTGGGAAGACATAAGTACTCAACAAGACTTTGGTGCAACTTCTGAGGGGATACAACTAGAAGCATCCAAAGACATGGGATAAAAATATGGTATATATACAACATTCTTACACTAGATAAATCCACACTTTTATAGGAAAGTCCACAGTTGAAAATTGTTTTGGATATTTTCCTCTTTGACCTTCAGACATTGCATATTGGAAACAAGAAGGACTGAGGAAAGATATTACAGGAGATTCCCTGAGCGCTAACATTTTTGTCTAAAAGATTAAGAAGATCCAACTATGGATACAAGAGACAGTGTAGAAGTTGAAAGAGAAATAAAAGGCAAGAAATGATTATCATAGAAAAGATAATGCATTCAAGGTGGAAGATAGAGTATGGCTACTATTGAATAAGGATATGCTACAGTGGCCTTGTAATAAAATCAAGACTCTGAGGTATGGTCCCTTCGAGATACTGGAGAAGGTGAGTGATAGTTCCTATCGACTGACCTTACCACCATAGATGCACATTTACTTAGTTGTGAATATAGAGAATCTGAAACACTATGAGCCTTCCATGCTTAATTAGGAACAAGAACAATGCCTACCTTCTTTGGATTATTTGGCATCAAATACTTTAGAAAAGTTGATAGAAGATATAATTTTGTATAAGATTTACAAAAATAAAAGACATGGGTAACATGACCTTTCACAGATTGGGAGGAAAGGAAAACTTCCAGGGAAAGAAAAATGCTACACAAAAGATAAGGTAGAAGAAAATTTTCCTCACCTCATTTAATAGAAGATTTTGGGGACCATAAGTCTCCCAAACTGGAGAGGTATTATCTTCTTTGGATTGTTATATTATTTTCATCCATCTTGATTCTTTTAGAGTGGAAGACATTGAGGAATCAACTCACTTGACTATTTTTACTGATGTGACCCCATTTAGAAAAACATGGTATGAAACCTTACAAGAGTGTTTTGAGGCATAAAATGATGTTTTTTGGGGAAAAATTGTTGCTTTAACATCAAAAATTTTCATGGTATTCGACACACAAATACCTTTCCGACAACTCAAGAATCATGTCAATCAAAGTATATATGTGAGAGTTATGCCACTCAAAATTTGACGTTCCTGTTTCCACCACCGTAATTTGGGAGGATCCCATGACATGCTCCATTAGTCATGGAAAAGGAGCTTGCCACGTTATTATGATGTAGAATACTTTATAATATTTTATATTATAAATCTGTATAAGAATTGAGGTAGTCAAACCTAACCACTTCTAGTCTATCGAGTTGTGTTATAACCAAGCGACTAATAATAAAAGGGAGTATGTTTCTTCAGATGAATTTGTTCCATAGCTGATAAAAAATAGAAAGGAGGGATAGGATAACATATAGGTGATCTATGCATTATATAAACTCATGGGCCACAAGCCATACTTCCTTGTACTAACATCCATATTTTGAGACATAGAAAGAGAGCGAAACAACCTCACCTTTGAGTTGGGTTTTTCTCCTGAATGGGTTCCCATACCAAATATTGTGTGTAATGTATGTGTGAGATATTATTCTTCCATTCACTATTTTCTGCATAAATTTCATTTGCATGAAGGTACTATTTATAGTAAATCTACAAGCATCTAAAAATCTAATAAAATTGTAATAGTGAAGAGTTTAATATTTTAAATATAATATTATCGCATTTGTTGTGGTGAACCATCTAATGGAGTATCCATGATAGTTTATTAATAAAAATTATTAGGTAAATTATAGTATATTTGTTACTCAAAAATAAAAATGGTGCTAATGGTCACATCAATCCCTTGATTTTGAGGATCAATTTTTTCGGTGTTTGTCTTGTCATGACCATGATTTAAAACAAGTAAGAATTTTAATCCATCCAAATAAAAATGTGGTTATTAGTACACGTTGCTTGTTTATTTATAGGTAAAACTAATCGCATTAAATTCTACTTTTCATAAAGAACTTTTGACGCTCTCATTAATTTGATAACTTTTTTCGACAAGCTCTTTGAGTACATGTTACGTATTCCAATATAAGTCAACCTAGCTCACAACTTGTTGAGTTGAGTTGATATTTCGGTTAAATCTTGCTCCATTTTTATAGGTTCACTAATTTATTGTCGAATTTAATAGGCTCATTTGAGTTTACATTATTATTACTTACACCAATTTTTTTTATTAACTAGAATGATTGTGAATTTTTGTTGAGTCACTCAGTTGGCTCTCCATTTTTATTTTTCCAAGTTTCTCTCGAGCCTTAGAGTCATGAATTTGATCCAAGGTACTATTCATGAATTTCATTGACATCTATCCCCCCTTTATCAAGGTTCATAAGATCAAATTTAGGCTCGAAGTGAAGATTTTTTTCAAGATGAAGAATTTCTCCCCGATAATATTGATAGGATTATGTTTGGGTTGTGATTTGTGTAGCTGGAAAATTTTCCTATTTATTTACAAAGAAAGGTTGCATGAAGAATGGCTTTAGGAAGTACTTTTAAGCAAACAATTATTATTTCTTTGATGTTTCTCCAAGTAACATGTCCTAAGATTGGGAGATGTAATCCAAGATTGGGAGATGTAACCTATACCATTAATTTCCTATGGATTTGGTTATAGACAAGGGGTCTCTATTCTATCTAAAAAAATTGGAACTTGCACTTGTCATTATATTTATGCCATGCAATTTAGGTGGTGTAGATCACACCAAGCCTCGCAATCATAATATATTGTTTAATGAGAAATATTATTGATACTCACCAATGAACCAATGACCTATTGGAAATATCTTGCCTTTTATTCAAGTGTCAAATTGAGCTCTTAAATATCCAAAGTGTTTGGGAGAAGGGTCATTTTTTTAGTTTATGGCATGTACATGAGTCATTTATTTGGGAAAAGAAGGAGATGGAAATATTTCATGGAAATATACTTAGGTGTTGGTCTTAATATATATTACTAATTGTTTTGCAAATCCAAAATTTACATAGATTTACTGATTGGACATATGTTACTTTCATTTCCTCACTTTATTTGTAGGATTAACATGTTTGTGAATTTTCATATAAGCATACATTTAATTAATATTTAACATATACTATATGTGAAGATGGTATTTTTGAAAAAATATTAGTTGGATGAAATGTTAATAAATCCCAACCTTGTTGATTCTTAGAAGAAATTATGGAAGTGTCACTAAAATTCCAACATCCAAATTCGAGATATAAATGAGACATCAAACTATATATTTTATGTATAAAAGGAAGAATAGATTTGAAATATAGTCCATTCTTCTTCTTTACTATGAAATTAATATCTGGATTTATCATGGTACTTTTGTAGGTATATTTGAAACTTGAAATAGCATGAAGAAATCTTCCACTATTATGTTTCCAAATTTAAATAATTATCAATTAAACAAGTATGTTGACTATTCACCAATAGCACTGAATGAAATCTTGGGTGTATCTAGTACCCATTATTGTAGCTTGCTTTATATAGCAACACTACCCAAATTTCTTTGTGTCGAGCTAAATTGGTTCACACATCATTGGTGAAGGTGATCCACTTGTGGCATTAAACAACAATGATTTCAAACATACATTTTGAATTTGGTTTTGAGCACTGATTTTTATGTATGATTTTCATTGAAGTGGTGATAAGGATGGATTTTTTATGTTTTTAACCTTGATAGTTTTATATATATTTTAATCTTTTCAATTTTTTTTTTTAAAACAGATTATTAATAAAATAAAAAAATGTAATGGAAAAAAAACGCATAAATATAGAAAATTTATCCTAGAAACATAAAACTAGGAATAACAATAATATTTTTAGTATATATTATTTTTTACATTCTTAAAATACAACATATATATCTCAGAACATTCCCACCATCCCATTTATCTTAGATATAAATAAAAATCATAGTTCCTAATCAAAAGAAAAACCACCATTCCAGTTCCCATACAAAAAGTAGAGGAGGCTTTACTACAAGCTACACATAGAGCTATTACTGCAGAAAATCATGTGTTTAGAAAAAATATTAGATGTTTAAAAACTACACATTTTATTTGGGGCACTACCATCAAATCCTAGTATAGGTGGGTTTTATCCCCCGCTATTAATCCTAAACATCTATTTTCCACCAAACCTTCACCCAAGACCCTTTGTCTCACCTTGCACATTATACAATGTGCAGGGATAGTTGTGCAAAGAATATACCACATACTCGAGCATTCTCCAACCTATTTTCATTGAAAAAAAGGGGTTGTAGCACAACATTATCGAATATATCGTAATAATTTCCCATTGTTTCTCTAAATTAAGAAAAACTTCTTAGTCCTCATATATTTTGTTAATGAATTTGCAACATTCATCGAAATGTTTACTTTTTACAACAAACAAACTTCTTTTTCATCAATCATATCTCTTTAGAAATGATATGAAAATTAATATTATTTGTATTTGAGTGATAAGCTAGGTCCTTTTCCGTGAAGATTACACTTTCAATATTAAAATATATCCTTAAAACTTTTTATGTACCAACCCAATTGATCAAAATACATTGAACTACAATATTTATTTTCTTGATGAGTGGCTACCATGTATTTTATTTCGAATGTTAGAACTCACTAAGATTGTATTTTTCTCATCTATTGATTACTCCTCCAAATAATATAAACACATACCTACTTTTATATCTTATTTGATTCAAATATCCACCCTAGTCTGCATCAACAAAGCCAAGTATGTCCAACACTCCATCCTATCTCTGACTTCCTTCATGCTATCAAACCATAGCTATTACTTCTACACAAATAGTCGAAACCCCACTTTATTGTCGTATAATGTTCCCTTACCTTGTGTTTACATATAATTACTTAATACTCCCACTCGGATGTGCAATGTTCAATCCATTGTATCCTATATCATACTTCGGCTTTCCACTTACACCGAAATGTGGAACATTGACATGTACTCTTTCCTATTCTTATATTATGGAATTGATTTAAAGACAAATTTACACCTACAAGAATATGAACCTTTACTATTTTACAATCATGCATATTAAACCTTTGTAATATCATCTCGGATACTTAGTGAATAAATACACTCGAAAAAAATAGAACAAAAACATCTCAACAATAATGCACACCAAAGTCAAATTATTTCATTACCAAAGACATATATTTATATATGAGATGACATGTCTCAAGGATATATTATCCATTATAATATCTCAATCACTACTTTATAATCTCTCATCAATCACTCCAACATTTTTGTCCAAAATATCTCTATATTTTTCTCACTCGAATAATAAATTAACAATAATACTAATAGTTAGAATATTTCTTAATGAATTCATTCCAATATTTTTTCCCCATAATGATCATTTCAAAATATTCCAAGATCACCCCCGAATTTTTAGAAATTTTCCTTGGAGATAATGGTTTGGTGAAATATATTGGATACATCTTCTTATGTTCTCTGATACTTGATATTGATCACTTTTGATCTATATCTTGAACAAAATGATATTGGATATCAATATGCTTGGGCTTCTTATGCAAAACCAAAATTTTCATCATTTGAATAACGGTTTGATTATCACATATCAATTGAGTGGGTTTCTCCTACTATCCATGTAGATCTTCTATAATTCGTATCAAATCCAAACTCATTCACATGCTATTGTTGATGTTGCTATATAATATGCTTTTGTTGTGGAGAAATAACTTCTGCGTTTTCTTTATTACTCCAAGAAATATTTGTTGAACCCGTTGTTGAATGAATACCCTAAACTTGATCTCATTTCATCCATGCATGTGGATCAAGTTTAATTTATATATTGAACAACCTAAAATATTTTAGGGAATGTTTGCCAAATGATAACCAACACTACAATGTAGATATCTTAAAATCCTCTTAGCTAATTTCCAATGCACTACAGTTTAGTTTCTACCATGGTTCATCATACGTATTCGATTGCAGGAAATATTTGGTTCAATGTAGTAAGTAGATCAAACTTCGACCAATTGACAATACAAAGTAACATCAGCCTAAATTAGAGTCATAATACTATATAACTTCAACCGAACTTCCAAAAAGGGTTTCCTCTATTTTGGAACTTCACATTCTAAACTTCATCGAATATCCTGGGTATACTTGGTGCATTGTGACGTAAAAAACCATCTTCCTTATGAAAAAACTTGAATACCCAACAAATAATGAAATTCACTATGTGTGTTATCTCAATCTCAACAATCATATGTGACTTAACTCTTTTAAATAGTCCAACACTATGCCTTTTGTATATCAAGTCATGAGTGTATAATGAAACTATCATAATCACCCATTTTGATTGAAAAAATATAAAGTTTGACTGAGATAAACTTTGAACTAAGCCATGATCTTGAAATACTTTATCAATTTTTGAATATCATACTCTTTGGGGATTTATTAAGACCATAAAAGACTTCTTCAACTTATAAACACAATCTTATTTTGTGCAGAATTTCAAAACCCTTAGCCGCTCTATATAATTTTCCTTCATCCACATAACCATTGAAGAAATATTATTTAACATCCATCTAAAAAAGCAATCCATTTGTACTATGTGTACTAATGTAGGAACCATCATGATTGTATCCAAATTTCTCCAAAGGAGAAAAAATATATTAGTATAATTAATTCTTTCCTTCTATGCATAGTATTTTTAAGCTAAATTATCCTTACACTCATCGATTGTGAAATTTTATTTTTAATTGGTTTTATTAACCCATTTAGTGCCAAATTAATATTTTACTTTGCAATTTTACCAAGTCCCATTTATTTGCTTTTCACCATAATATTCAATTATGTTTCCATAGCTTCATTCCACTTTATTTATTGACACCTCTACATAATTATGTGGTTCTTTCCATTTTCATTATCGTCCCATAAGTGCATAATTTTTCTAGAGAAATTTCAAATGTGACACAACTTCTCTATTTATCCAACATATTTCTCTAAATGAACCATTTAAAGCAACTTGGGTTTCTTCTTAACTTCATCTATAATTACTAAATTGGAATTTGATTCATCTAATATCCACTACATATTTTCAATTCAAATTGTTCATTTCTCATCAAACACATCTATTCTTATTATCACCTTGTTTGTTGAGAATAAAATAATTCATAACTTATATATATTGTACCCAATAAATATATAATTCACACTTTTTTCATCCAATTTTATCCTCTCTTCCTTAGGAACATCTGCATATGTAGTACATGTTTTCATATGTGAAACACTTGTTTGTATCCTCACCATGTCTTTTTTAGATTAGAATTCATAGGACTTTGGTTAAGAGTGTATACTTCTATGTGTATTACTTTCATGAAAAACTCATCCCCAAGAGCCTTAGTATTTAACATGCTCTAATCCTTTTCAACTATGATATTGTTTTTCCTCTCCATGACTCCATTTTGTTGGGGTGAGTATGAAATGGTAACCTCTTTTTTTCTTCCTATCTTCTAAAATAATTCAAAAGGTCATTTGACTTGTATTCTCCCTCATGATTTATTCTAGGGGTGAGAATTTTCAATCCAATTTTCTCTTCAACTAAAGCCTAAAACTCAAGGAAATGGGAAAACAATTTTTAATTCTACTTAAAAAAATGCACCTAAGTATTCTTGGAATAATCATCAATGAAATTTACAAAATAAAATTCATTTCCAAAAGACATGGTCTCCATTAGATCACACAGATTTCGATGCACCAATTTTGGACATTCTCTATCCTTCCATGTTTTATTTTGGAATTTTTCCCTATGTTGTTTCCAAAAAATAAACCCTTCACATACTTCATCATCCAACTTGATATATAACGAAGACCATTAACCATGTTCTACTTCCTTAACAATACCAACCTTTGAAAATCCAAATGTCTCATCCTTAGCTACTAAAGACTAATATTTTATTCCTCTATTACATTCAAACTCTATGAACTACTCGAATCAAAGGAGAGCTTGAAAATTATATCTCAATCCCTTTATCCTGATGCTAAAATTTCATTTTGATTAAAATTTTCCATAATTAAGCACTATTTATTGTCAAACACTTTATGTTGTGGTTTTTCTTCATCATTTGTCCTACAAAGAGTAGGGTTTTCCTTCAATGTCGATGTTACCAAAGTGTTAGGAATTAAACGTTCTTATTTCCATGCAATGCTAATATTGCAACTACGCTTTTACTTTTCACTTTCGAAACACTATGATCATCGCATACAAATTTACCATAATAGTCATCTTTAATTCTAGTAAACAACCTCTACTCGGATGCCATATGAAAGTTGAACATCCAAAATCAATGTACCATGTACTTTCTTCTATGTTTTCATCTAACTGAATGAATAACTTGTAATTCTGGTTCCTTGACTATATTTAAGCCTTATATCCCATGTCTCCACATTTTCTTAATTTTGTGGTCCAGTGCTTACATATGTCTGTCTCTAGGTCCATTTCTTCAAATTTCTCTTTGTAATATCCATATTTTCAGTTTTTATAATTAGTAAATAAACCTAAAGAGATTAGGTGGACCTACGGGAAAAATTATGTATGGACATATTAGTTTTGGAAATTAATAAATAAATGTGGAAACTATATTAGTTTTATAAAGATAGATTAATTTGAGACAAGGAATTCTCATCCATGAGGATGGACTAGAATACCAAGAGTTTCTGAACAATCTCTAGAAATCCTTGGAGAAAAGTAAAATAAATAAAAAAAATTATTAAATAGAAGAAAAAAGATCTAATAAAATCCTCGACAAAGTGGAAAGTTGCTTGATAAGGGGTACGAATAAAAGCCGGGTTGAGAAAAAACTAGTTTTTAAAAGAAACTTTTGTGGAAAAAACAAAATCAAAGCCTAGGCTAAGGGGAACAACATCCCAAGATAGTGGGACACCATTATGGAAACAAGGTGAGGGAAAGGAAGCTTAAAACAAGCTATTCCTAGCATTGCAAAGGGGTTTTCTACACATGGGAAGAATTGGTCTCTACTCGGGGAGAGATGTGGAATAAGCTCGTGGTTGGGAGGAAAATAGTCTTTATACTTGTGGTATGAAAATTTTGTGAAATTATCTGTCTATTACCAATTCAAATTCGAGTGCTATTTTTATGATTTTATATTAAATATGAAATTTAAATGAGAGGATAAAAAGGAAACTAGAACTAAGAAACATAGGTTTTTGTTATATGTTGTAAGAAAAGGGGAATTTTATGAATTTTTATGTAAAGTAAATCAATGGATTTATGTGTATTGTACGAGTGTTATTTTTCGATAATTAATTTCCATATGTATTTTAAAAACCCTCGTAGCATCCCTCGTGTAGAATTGTAAGCCTTCTTATAGAAATATAGGACTCTTGTAGCGACCACCTATAGCAAACGTGTAGGAAATCTTTTATTCATCACTTTTGATCCCCATTGAAAGTTTGACATAATTTAGATTGATGTTGACCCTCAAGCGCGATTTTATGTTTACTGGGGAACTTCCTTGCCACTCCAAACCTTCCTTTCCTTCACTGCACAAAAAATAAAGTAGAGTTAGTTTCATTATCGGATATTTGATGCAAATAGATTTACGATTTACAAGAAAGTGTAGGCTAGGTAGATCATACATGCAATTTTGATTGATAGCGTTATGACTTATGCAATATAAATTAACTTCCTTCGTGCCGGTAAATGCTGGTAGTTTGGTGAAGGTTACAAGTTAAAAGAACTCTCTTCGTTGCTAGTAGTTTAGCTCTATGTCTTTCCCTCAATTGATTAGTTAGCATTTTACAAGTTATAGATAATTGAATTTTTTCCCTTCATAGTTAGAAGTAGCTTTTAATTGCACCTTCATCATCAAGCTTTCATTTTAGTTCACTAAGAGGAATGGTCTTGAATTAATTTTGATCTAATGTCATAGCCAAGGGTGGCATGAGTAGAATCCCATCAACTATGCATATGGCACCATCACCTCTATGTTTGTATGAAGCAAGGGTTGATAAATAGATTTGAGTATCCCTTCACGAGTGGCATCACTCTTGGTGAAATACGCGAACTCGCCACTTACAAATTCAACATTATTGACCCTCGGTCTACCCATTTTCTCTGATTCTCTCTAATGCCTCATGGTATTAAAAAATTATAGACAAAGCGTTTTGATTTAGAGTTACTTTATCCACTATATTTTCAACAACATTCCTATCTTACAATCCTCTAGATCCACGTATCTCTCAAAGAAATTATAATCTACTCTTAAAATATCTCTAACCTTCATTAATTATTGATATTTCTTCTAAGAAGTAGATATAATCACAATATCATTTATCTCAATCCTATATATATATATATATATATATAAAATAATTAAACAATTTCATTCATTTAAGGAACCAACTCCCTTGGTAGATGAAAGACCCCTTTAGGCCTATCTAAAGTATTTTTAACTTGGAGGGTAGATGCCATCACAAAACATATGACTTGTGTTAGACTCTACATTACATTTAAGTAATAGATTCTCTTTTTTACATTGCAAGTTATTTTTATATTTGAATAAATATTGCATGTAAGGTAAGCCTTGTTGAATAATATTGAATACTAAAAAAATAAACTAAACTTGTTAAACTTTATTAGTTATTAAGAAAAAATAAAATTACATATCACACATAGAGTGTAACATAAGCATATTTTTTTCATATAAATTGAGTGATAATACACTTTCTTAATTGTTTTACTTTAGTTAAATATTATGTGCGTGGAAATAATATTACATGTTTTCTCTGCACATATTTCCCTAAATACAATTTTCTTAGACACATTTAAGTGTTGCATTTATCTTATTCTATGCAAAAACAAGTGTTGCATACAATAAAATTTAATTAACTAAAATAGATAATTTATTAAAGCTTAGCCTCACTTCACACATATGAAATTTAACTTGGTAAAGTAGGTAATCATAAATTTTTTCCCACATATCTTATATCCCAAAAAAAATCCAATATTTCATTTTTTTATATTTTTTCAAAAAAATAAAAAATAAAAAAAGTGAAAGATCATTGAAGTTACATTGTAAGGAAAACATATGAATTATGTTACACTATATATTACATTTAAGTGATAGGTTCTCTTCCTCATATTGGAAGTTAATTTTATATATGAATATGGATGGCATGTAGCATAAAATATCAATTACTTTATATTGTAAGAAAAAAAATGACTTATATTACATAGCATACTATATTTAAGTAATAGGTTACCTTTCTCCCATTGAAAGTTATTTTTTATTTATAAATTTCATGGAGCATAAGTCTTGACTAACCATTTAAATATTAAAAAAATAAACTAAAATGAATAAAGTTTATCAATTGTTAGAAAACAAAAATAGTTGGATATCATCCATACAATCTAACATTAATCATATGCTTTGCATACAACTTAAATAATGTTGCACTTTCTTAAGTGTTTTACTTGAGTTCAATTTTATCTATGCAGAAGGAAGCTTACATATTCTTCTCCAGGCACTTTTCCTTCCGCACATTCAAGTTTTACGTATGCCTTATTGTATGCAAAAACATACTTTGCGTACAATAAATTTTAACTGAGTAAAAATAGTTAATTCCCTAGAGTTTAGTTTTGCGTTAAGCACATAAAACTTGCCTAATTAAAATAGTTAATTACAAATTCACCTGTTACATTATATCCACATTGAACCTTCCTATTTTTAAAATTGTACTAAGTAAAACGATTAAGAATGTGCAGTATGAGTTATGTTATGTTGTATGCAAAACATATCACTTATCTCACAATGTAGTCATGATATGCAACTTTTTTTTCCTAATAATTAATATTAATTAATCGTCTTAGTTTATTTGTTTCATATTCAAAATGATTCTTTTAGGGTTTATCCTGTATGCAATACTTAATTTTCACAAAATAAAAGTGATATGTTTTACAATTTATTTATTTATTTTTACGTTCATTTAAAAAAATAATATTTTCAATTTTTAATCTCTAAATATTAAATACATTTTTTATTGTTGTTTTTTCCTCTCTTTCTCTAAATTTTTTAAACATATACACCTTTCAACACATACAGACAAACAAAAACACACACGTATATACCTATTACTTAAATTTAGAAATACTAGCTTTATCTAACATTCGTTCTAATAGTCAATATGCATTTTCATATGCAAAATTATTCATAAAAAAAGACGAAGGTAAATGTAACACTCGAATGTGTAGAGGGAAAACGTGCAGAGAGGGTAATTTGTGCAGAGAAAAATGTGTAAGATTCCTTTAAAAAAAATAACCATCTGAGTGCCTATTGTGTTCAATCACGCCACCTAGTGACAATGCACTCAACCTTTTAAACATATACACCTTTCAACACATACAGACAAACAAAAACACACACGTATATACCTATTACTTTCTAATCTAACATTCGTTGTAATAGTCAATACGCATTGAAACATTTTCATATGCAAAATTATTCATAAAAAAAACGAAGGTAAATGTAACACTCGAATGTGCAGAAGGAAAACGTGCAGAGGGTAATGTACGCAGAGAAAAAATGTGTAAGCTTCCTTAAAAAAAAATAACCATCTGAGTGACTATTGTGTTCAATTCATTGTGTTCAACCACGCCACCCTAGTGACAATGCACTCAAGCTTTTAATAAAATTATGTATGGAAAATACCGAGATGGAAAATTCTCCCATCGTTCACCACCTTGCCAAAGGATGTCCTGGCGTATTGACTTTATCCAATGCTTCGGCCTCCTAGGATGGGAATTGTTGTCTATTGTGAGACTCTCTTCCCATTACTTGTCAAATTGTACGTCACCACGATTATGAACCCAGTAACTTCTGGAAATCTACGGGGAAGAATGGTATAGAATGACAATTCATGATAGAACTTGATTCTTGTAAGCTTTATCTTCATTGTGTAATGAACTCCCGTAGGCTCCCAATATGTAGTCTCGGCTTCCTTATGGCTTTGTTACACACTTTAATCCATGTATTTAAATAAATAAGTCTTTGATGATCACATTGTTTGATCAACCAATCTATGGTCTTAAATGCAAAGGTTATCACTTCCTCTATATTAATTTTAGCACCTCTTCTCTCAAAGCATACTCCCTCCTAGGCTTAAAAAAATGACTCTCTAAACTCTGTATACTTCTTTATGCACTCTTTCCACAAGCAATCCTTCTTGATCTTTAATATAACCATTCTACATTACAATCGAATCGATACAACTAACAAAGATTCAATTTCATGCCAAACAAAGGTTTTCATAAAAAAAAATAAAGAAATGCTCGATTCACATGGATTCTAAAACACTCAAACGAGTCTTTCCTTTCATTAACATATAACTATTAAAATATTTACATATGAGGATTTGTGCCTAATCTACGTATAGTCGATCTAAAATATTTACATATAAGGATTTGTGCCTAATCTACATATAGTCGACCTAAGATTTGGCATGAGCCATACTTAGCCCCTGACTCTACACATTCTCTCTTATCCTCCTCATGCTTATTTGGATTACACAATTATATACAAAGTATGTTGAACTAGAATTATTTCTGATTCATTATATTTTTAACAATATTTCTATTTTAATGTTCTACATATCTCACGAGAAATATAAACTTTCCTCAAATCTCTTTAACCTTCATTGAATTTCGAGATCTCTTTTAAGAGGTAGATTAATCACAATATCCTCAATCTCAATCAGATTTACATATTATTTATATATTTATTAGGGATATAGGAAATACAAATAACTTTGTTGCACTCAATTAAGGAACAAACTCCTTTCATAAATGAAAAACCCTTTTAGGTCTAGGGAGATGTATTTTTACTTGCAAGTAAGATGTTCTTGCATCACAAAACATATCAACGATGTTACAATTTACATTACATTTAATTAATAAGTTACATTTATGGAATTTTAAGTTATGTTTATATATGAATAAGTACTTCTTGTAAGCTCTAATGTATCATTTTTAATATGTGTGTGGAATGAATATTACATATTTTTTCCCACTTTTAAAATTTGACTAAGTAAAACAATGAATAAAGTGCATAATCACTTCTATTACATTGTATGCAAAACATATGACTTATTATGTTATACAACACTATATGTACAATCTTTTTTTTCCAATAATTGATAATGTTTAATTGATTTAGTTTACTTGTTTAATATTCAAAATTATTCATGAAGGTTTATCTTACATATAATACTTATTTTACAAAAAAAATTGGTTTATTTTCCAATTTATTTATTTATTTTAAAATTTACGTAATTTTAAAAAAAAATTATTAACTTTTTAATTTCTAAAAATTAACTTAATTTTGTTAATTTTTTTCTCTCTTTATTTATATTTTAAATTTTTAAAGATATGTCCCTTTAAAAAAAACACACAATTAATTAAATGATTTTATTTGAAACACTAGCTTGATTTAACATTCATTAAAATCATTAATATGCATTGAATATTTTTTTATACTCAAAATTATTTATCAAAAAGTAAAATAAATATATAACATTAAGGAAAATTTAAAAGGGGAATGTGTATAAGGAAAATTTGTGGAGAGGAAGGTGTCTAGAAAAAAAATATGTAAGATTCCTAAAAAAAATAAGCTAAATGCAAAAGTGTTTTTTTCATACAATAAAGATTTGAATGAAACACCTAAATGTGTGAGAGGAAAATGTATATAGGGTAAAGTGTGCAAACACAAATAACACACATAAAATTTAACTTAAGTAAAACAGTTCATAAAATGTACTATCACTTAAGTTGTATGCAAAACATATCACTTATGGTACACTATATAGATGATGTAACACTCATCTTTACCATAAAACTTACCAATATAAAAAAAAATTTATCAACACCCGAAATTCAACCGGCATTTAAATAGAATGTTATATGAAATACGGTCTTACATGATTACCTTCTTTGGCATCATTCTTGGATTATTGGGCTTTCGGTACTACATAATAAAATTTGCTTGCACTTTGGATTATGTAAATAGATTGATATTGGATTTTGATTTCCGTCATGGTATATGTTATTAATAAACGGTAATTATGTTTATCCACTCCGCATTTATAATTGTCCATTTGAAACTTTGGAAAATGGGGTTGATATTTGTAAGGTCCGGCTGGCCTATACGCAGACACATGGCATGCTTCCTCCCCGTCGATTTGATATGATCGCACGGCTCAGAGACCTAGGGTTAGTAATGACCCTCGGCGCTCTAACCGTTCTGCCCTCATTGTTTCTCTTCGCGCGAGAGTTACGGAGGCGGTGGCTTTGCGGGGGTTCATCACGGGTTTTCTAGACCTTCGAGGCGATGGTTGTCACGCGGCGGCAAGAAGGCTTGCCTGCTGGACCTAGGTAACATCTCTCGTCCCGATCATAATTCTTTCTGCGGTTTCCTTTCTTTTTCGTGGATCGAGTTGAGTTTCTGTGTGAATCTAATGGGGAAGAGCTGGTTATTATTCCAACCACGGGGCTCACGAATTTCTTTTCAAGCCTTTGTTCTCTTGTCTTCTTCGAATTGCTATTTTTTTTCCTTTTCTAGCCGTTGCTCCCATGTGTTATTTTTCGAAATTTGCTAATTTTCTTTTCGTTTTGGGGTTTATGGACAGCGGAGGTCCGGTGCTTCAAAAGAATACTCCCGAGTTTCGGATACAACGGGTATTTTCTCTCTTGGAAACAAAACAAACTTGCTTCGTTCCGGAGTTACCTTGCTCTAAAACGGTGTTAATAATTTTCTCTGTTCCCTGTTAGGGAATTTTCTCTGCATGCCTAATGGTATCTCCCTTATGGCGAGGTATTGCCATACTCTCCTGCTCCGGCTCGAGTTCCCCTGTTGTTTCTCTAGCTCGCTCAAGGAGTAAGGGTTAACCTTCGCATGCATTTCACAGGGTATTCAGCTTCCAACGGGGGACTATACCCTTGGTCTTCCTTTGGCGACATGTTTAGATAATTTCTGTCTAGGTCCCGGTCGGGGGTTTGCTTTGATATGTTTAATTACGCCGTACGGGGATAAATTCTTGTTCGGGGTTTCTTATTGACATTCGCGGCCTCAAGCGCGACGGTTGTATAATTTTGACTACTCCTAAATGGAGTTTACCTTGTTATGAACTATGAATATGTTATACGATTTACTCGTCGGTCTCTGTTTATCTATTTGATTGAACTTCTCGCACTACGATGTAATTTATACTCTTAATTATAGTTATACCAATGGCGATTCGCGATATTCTCGAGCGAACTTCGTTTTTTGTCTTTCATATCTTGTTATATAACGCCGCGAAGGCTATTCTACTATTTCTACAAGATTTTCCAAAAGAATCTCGCTGTTGCTTTACTCCTAGCCATGGATGTTTGTGTATCATGGAATTTACGGTTCATCGTTCACACTGCTTCGATTCTAGTTCTTGCTTTAATTCTAGAATTTTCCTATTATTCTTGTTAAGAGTTTTTTTTATTATTATTATCTGTTGTAGGTTAATAATTCTATGGCTGTCTGCTACAGAACATTATGTGTTTCTTTTACGTTCTTGATATTTCCTTAATCTCGGTTAATCTTTCCTAGATAGTACGAGACATCAGGACCGCCATTCATGTCAGTGCTATTCCAAGGGCGGAGAACGACCAACCCTTTAGCCCCGAGTTCGGCTTGAAGGGTTAACGGTTCTCTCGTTCCTCTAATCTATGTTTATTTTCCACTATTTGTACTATACGGTTAACTAGTGTAATGGAAATGGTGGTAACTAGATTTCGAGGTTCTGTCATTTAATACTTCTTTCACGAGAATTAACCTACCTACGTACATGATATAATAGTGTGAAGAGAAGAAATAATATACTGAGTAGACCATTGTTCTTTTACGCTCTTGTAAAATTTCATCTATAGGTTGTCTTTTTAGAAACGTATTACTTATTTCCAACAACCCTACTTGTAATGGTAACGGGGACAAGATTCATCTTTTCATGGTAACAAGTTAAGTTTCTAACTACAACATTTCTACAGAAATTAAATTCAAAAGTAAAACAAACAAACATTCTACTTCTTCTTATTCTTTACTCATCCGGATCTGAATCAGCGATGGTTATAATGTGCCTCCCTTCCATGAGCTAACGTACGGTCATGCGGCTCCCCCCAGTGCATCAAGTACGAGTCTATGTAATTTACAGAGCTCACGGATGGAACTTAGGACAATCCCGGTCGAGTCCTTCCAATCCATGGAAAAACGAGGAAGTTACGGGTAGATCACGGGATGAACCGGTCCAATCTCCAACCCGAGTGCACCCTACGTCACGAAATACCTCTTCCCGAGGTTAACAAAGTTCCTCTTCCTTCCTCCATGAGATCCAACCCCAAACTCTCCTACTGGATTTTCTATTTATTCCGAGTTTTGTGGGCATGCTTGTGGGAAGCTGATTTTTCCAACTAACACCGAGATCTTGATTTATTTTTACTTGTGTTTTTTTTACCATCATTGTTACTCATGAAACTAATTCACGATAAATCTTCATAAATGTAAATTTTAATTTTTGTTCAATATTCTCATTGAAATAACATCGGTCTTAATTAAAATAAACCAAAAAGTCTAACCATTCGTTCCACTAAGACGATGGTTACGGTTTTTCCCCCTGCGGACGAGAACACCCTGTCCTCGGTGTTATTATTCTAGTTCGATAAAAAAACTTAGGATAAGCTTCACGAACAAAAGTTTCGTCTTCACGAGGTAGCTTCCTTAGGTCCAAAGTGCTTCCATTGCACTTTAACACAGGGACAATAGCTCATTTCCCGGAGCATGATTTCCCTCAGGTCGATTATACTATGTGGCTCGACCGAGAAATTCCCCCGTACGGGTTCTACTGCACAAAATAAACTTATGTTAATTAAATAAGTTTATAATATCACATTATTATTTAGTGATCATACTCTTTCACTACCTGTATGTTACGCAATGAATAATAAGCCTTGTATCATGGACATATCGTTTCAATAACGATACATGAAAAACATTATGCACCCGAATATGGCTAGGAAGAGCTAAACGATACGCCACGGGTCCCACTCTCTCCGAGAATTTGGAAAGGGCCACGGAATCGGGGTGCTAATTTTGCACTAAGACGCCCATCTTAATGTGCTTTTCTTTGGTTTAATCACGACATATACATGATCTCCAATTGCATATTCACGATAAGACCTTTTCTTATCCGCATACACCTTCTTCCTATCTGTGCTACCTTCAAATTCTGTCGAATTTTTCCTCACCTCGAGCTTCCATTTACGCTAGCATGTCACGGTCCTAGCATGAGTTTATTCTTTGAGGCTGCTCTAGTTGATGGGAGTCTGACTGCCGAGCCATAAAGTGCTTTGAGCGGACTCATCTTTAATGATTCTTGGTAAGCGTTGTTGTAGGCGAATTCTATCAAGTGTAGATACTCTTCCCATTTGATGGTTTCTTTGCATGACATACATTCTCGGCATGTCTTCCGATGCACGATTTACCCGCTCGGTTTGGCGTACTGTTTCGGGTGATATGCGGTACTAAAATGCACTTGAGTTCCTAACCACAGTAGCAGTGTCTTCCAAAAAGTCGATGTGAATTTTACATCTCTGTCCGAGATGACGCTCTTAGGTATGCCATGGAGTACGAAAATCTCACGCATAAATAAGTCTCGCTATTTGTCTTGTCTTATAGGTGGACTAGGCAGGTATGAAATGTGTTGACTTACTTAGTCTATCCACAACTACCATTATGGAATCATTACCTCGCTTAGACTTTGGTAACTCTGGTGACAAAGTCAATGAAATCACCTTCCCATTTCCATTCGGGAATGGGTATAGGTTGCATTAATCTAGGCTGGATGCCTATGCTCCACTTTTACTTCTTTCGGCATTCTAAACACTTGGTTAAATAGCTTGCTATTTCCTTCCTCATGCACTGCCATGATAATCTTTTCTTATGGGTTTCGTCGACATCTTTTGATATCTCGGATGACCGGCATAATTGCTTCTATGATATTCATCCGAGTATCATAGTTTTTAATTCCACTACGGTTCGGAATGACTATTTTCTTCTTAAAAACCAGCAACCCATCCTGGTTGATCTCATATCCCCCCTTGTCCCCCCATTGTCCTTGATTCTTGGGTTTCTTTGCCACAAATATTTATACTACGGGTCCTTGTCCGCTTCTTCCACTGATTTGATCTAGAAATCTGGTTTCCACCTCGTTAACGTATAACTCATAAATGCTATGCACTTTTACTGCTTAATGCATCCGCAACTTTGTTCTCCTTTCCCTTCACGTCTTTGCGAGATCAATTTCAAACTCACTCGAGAAAAAGCATTCCACCTTGCTTGTCGGGAGTTTAAATCGGTTGTTTAAAATAGTCTGGTTAGAGCTGCTATGATCCGTCTTTAATACAAATTTCTTCCCAAGTAAATAATGTCTCCACACCCAAAGTGTGTGCACAAATGTAGTCGGCTCTAAATCATAAAGCTGAATACCGTTGCTCATGATCTTTTAACTTGCGGGATTCATACGCAACTACCTTTCCTTCTTGTGATAAAACAGCCCCAACACCTTCCTTGCATGCATCTGTACAAACCTCGAATTCTTTACCGGATCTGCCACACTTAACACGAGTCTTTGTTGTCGACAAGCTGCTTCAATCTTTCAAAACTATCCTGGCATTCTCTTGTCCATTTAAAGATTTTTCCCTTTCCTTTGCAAAGAGGTAATAGGAAAGGCTATTTTTGATAATCCTTTTTATAAATCGCTGGTAATAGCCAGCGAGACCCATAAAAGATCGTATATCCGCCACATTCTGTGGCACCTTCCATTCCATAATAGTCTTGATTTTCTCCAGGGTCTACGACTATGCCTTTTTCGAGATATTACGTGTCCAAGATATCGCATCTTTTCTTTAAAGAAGTCACATTTGCTGAATTTCGCATATAGTTGGTGCTTCCTAAGCATCTCCAACACCATTCGCAAGTGTGCCTTGTGTTCTTCCGCATCTTTAGAATAGATCAGTATATCATCAATAAAAATTAACACAAAGTTATCCAAATAAGGATGGAATACACTATGCATCGACCTCATAAAGGTGGGTTGGTGCATTAGTTAACCCAAAAGGTAATACCATGAATTCATAGTGGCCATACCTTGTACGGAAGGCGATTTTGTAGATATCTTCATCTTTAATTCGGATCTGGTGATAACCCGAGATCGCAAATCGATCTTTGAGAACACCGTGGCCCCTCTCACCTGATCAAACAAGTCATCAATACGAGGTAGAGGATACATGTTCTTAACGAGTTAGCTTATTTAACTATCGGTAATCCATGCACATGCGCATGGTTCCATCCTTCTTTTTAAGAAACAATACGGGTGCTCCCTAGGGTGACACATCGGGTCGAATATACCCCTTATCTAGCAATTCCTGAAGTCGCATCTTAAGTTCGATTAGTTACGGGTACACTCATACGGTAAGGAGTCCGTGAAACTAGCGAGGCTCCCGGCGGTAGTTCTATTGTAAAATCAACCTCTCTTTTTTGGTGGTAAACCCTGGTATTTCTTCGGGGAAATATATCCTTAAATTCCCTGAACTACGGGTCTATTTTCTAACGCAACGATTTATTGTTAGACTTAGTTAATCCAACTTGTATAGCATACGGTTGGCATCCCTTCCTTATACATTTCCCCATACGGGAAGGCTGTAATTGGGCACGGATTTACTGAGGCTTCTTTATGCCTTGAATCTCTTGACGAATACCATTATGATCTTTGTAGTAAACTATCTTTTCCTTACGAGTCTATAAGAGTCCAATGCTTCTCCAACCAATCCATACCCAATAATATATCATAGGATCCCAAAGGCGAGAATATTTAAATCCACTACTAGTCTGTTGTCCGCCAATTTGCAATGCACATTCCGGTGTTTTGGCACTAACCCTTCTTTTAGATCCGGTGGCTAGCTGGACTAACCAGGTCTTTTTGAACTTTTGACTTGGCGGTTCTGCGGACCTCCACTAATTTAGGACTTATATAACTTAGACTTTCCCCCGGGTCTACTAAAATAGAAACAGGTTTGGGATAGCAATTTACCTTCTAGTTCTATCATGGTAGGCTGAAAAATCTGCTTACCGGTCCTCCAATGCGACATTAATTGCAGGGTATACTCCGAGCAACATCTCCCACAGTAGAGGCTTCTTGCAAGTTATTTCTTGCCTCGGTTTTACCCCACCTGTGGGCAATCCCAGATAGTAGTGCGTGCCCGCAGCCCCCAACACTTGCGAGAGGTGGCCTCCGATTTTGTGGTTGCTCGGGTTTACTTGAAGCTTCCACCGTTTTGTCTTCCCCGGGCCACCTAACCCGCTGATGATTCCTACCGAATTGTTTATTGATTGAATTTCTAGCGGTATTTCGGAAATTCTCGGTTTTTCCCCTTTTTGAACCGACATTGTTTACGTTGTCCTTCCTTGTTTGCCATCCTTTTTCCGGGATCTATCTTGTTTTTTGCTTGCGATAGCACAACCTTTCTTTCCCGATAGCGTCATCCATTGTCTTAGGATTTTCAAATTCGATACGCTCCTTCATATGGACAGGGTAAGCTGCTCGAAATCTTTGAACTTTGGCTTTCTCTTCTCTTAAGTAAGGTACATAGCGCGATAATGCGATAAAACTTGGTGATGAACTCGTCCATGGTCGATTGTCCTAGCCTTAAATAATGAAATTCTCGGGCTTTTTCATCATAAAAACACTCGAGTCAAGTACTTATCCTTAAAGATACTTGTTGGAACTTTTCCCATGTCACATCTTGATCCTCTAATCCCCGTACATTCTTTACTTCTTCGCACCATAAGGTGGCTTTTGTCTTTTAAGCGATAAATGGCCGGCCATGCTTTAAGACCACTGTCGTAATCATACACCCTGGAAATATTTGTTCATGTTAATCAGCCCGAGGCTTCCGCCACCTCCTCTCTTTCCCCATCGAACGTAGGTGGCTTTATTTTTCTAAATTCTCCGTGTAATTCCACCTTACGCATTTTCTTGGCTTTCCGTTCGTTTTCATTTTCAGATTCCGCCTCATTAAAATTTACGTGAGGATTACTTCGCTGCGACATACTTCTTTCTCTTTGGTTCATATCTTGTTCACTGTTTGCTATTCGTCCCTTTCCCCGGAATTCCCGCTATGCACTGGGATTCTTGTTTCTTTGATTCTGTTTGTCGGAAAGGATTTTTTAAGATCCTCTCTTGCTCTTGCATCATCCTGGCATTTTCCTTCCGTACCCTCTCCATCTCTTCCTGCAGCTTGTTGTCTTGTGTGTAATAAAATGCGGGTCTCGTTCTCGTTGTTCTTCCATCGATCTATTAGACCTACGATCTTTGCTCTATCCCCTGATTGAACCCACATTTTGGGGGTTTCCTTCAGTGGAGGCTTTGCATTTCTACGGTATTTTGCTATAGCGATTGTGATTGTGAAAGTGTCCAGTCTCATCTGTCCTTCCAATTAATTATCCGATTGTGCATGGGTAACATACAATTTTTTAACGTTAGTTGGCCCAATAGGGCTCTCGAGTTATAGCTGGCTTTGATACCACTTGTAACACTCATCTTTACCATAAAACTTACCAATATAAAAAAAAATTATCAACACCGAAATTCAACCTGACATTTAAATAGAATTTTATATGAAATACATTCTTACATGATTGCACTACTTTGGCATCATTCTTGGATTATTGGGCTTTCGGTACTACATAATAAAATTTGTTGTACTTTGGATTATGTAAATAGATTGATATTGGATTTTTTATTTCCATCATGGTATATGTTATTAGTAAACGGTAATTATGTTTATCCATTCCGCATTTATAATTGTCCATTTGAAACTTTGGAAAATGGGGTTGATATTTGTGAGGTGCGGGCTGGCCTATCGCGCGACACATGGCATGCCTCCTCCCTTCGATTTTATATGATCGCATGGCTGCGAGGCCTAGGGTTAGTAATGACCCTCGGCGCTCTAATCGTTCCGCCCTCATTGTTTCTCTTCGCGCCGAGAGTTACGGGAGGCGGTGGCTCTTCCGGGGGTTCATCACGAGTTTTCTAGACCTTCCAAGGTGATGGTTGTCACGCGGCGGCCGAAGGCTTGCCTCCGGACCCGGGTAACATCTCCCGTCCGATCATAATTCTTTACGTGGTTTCTTTTATTTTTGTGGATCGGTTTGAGTTTCTGTGTGAATCTAATGGGGAAGACTGGTTATTATTCCAACCCCGGGGCTCACGAATTTCTTTTCCGGCCGTTGTTCTCTTGTCTTCTTCGAATTGCTATTTTTTTTCCTTTTCAGGCCGTTGCTCCCATGTGTTCTTTTTCGAGCTTTGCTAATTTTATTTTCGTTTTTGGGGTTTATGGATAGCGGAGGTTCGGTGCTTCAAAAGAATACTCCCGAGTTTCGGATACAACGGGTATTTTCTCTCTTGGAAACAAAACAAACTCGCTTCTATTCCAGGGTTACCTTTCTCTACAACGGTGTTAATAATTTTCTCTGTTCCTTGTTAAGGAATTTTCTCCGCATGCCTAATGGTATCTCTCTTATGGCAGGGTATTGCCATACTCTATGCTCCAGCTCGGGTTCCCCTGTTGTTTCTCTAGCTTGCTTAAGGAGTAAGGGTTAACCTTCGCATTCATTTCACGGGGTATTCCGCTTCCAACATGGGATTGTACCCTTGGTCTTCCTTTGGCGACATGTTTAGATAATTCTGTCTAGGTCTCGGTCGGGGTTTAGCTCGATATGTTTAATTACGCCGTGGAGGATAAATTCTTGTTCGGGGGTTTCTTATTGACATTCGCGGCCTCAAGCCGGCAGTTGTATAATTTTGACTACTCCTAAATGGAGTTTACCTTGTTATGAACTATGAATATGTTATACGATTTACTCGTCGGTCTCTATTTATCTATTTGATTGAACTTCTCGCACACAATGTAATTTATACTCTTAATTATAGTTATACCAATGGCGATTTGCGATATTCTCGAGCGAACTTCATTTTTGTCTTTTGTATCTCTGTTATATAACGCACGTGAAGGCTATTTCTTGTTTCTACAAGATTTTCCAAAAAGAATCTGTTGTTGCTTTACTCCTAGCCATGGATATTTGCGTATCACTCGGAATTTCTAGTTCATCGTTCAACTGCTTCGATTCTAGTTCACTCGCTTTAATTCTAGAATTTTCCTATTGCTCTTGTTAAGAGTTTTTTTTATTATTATCTGTTGTAGGTTAATAATTCTATGACGCTACTACCGAACATTATGTGTTTCTTTCTCGTTCTTGATATTTCCTTAATTTGGTTAATCTTTCCTAGATAGTACGGTGCGTCGGACTGCCATTCATGTCCGTGCTATTCCAAGGCGGAGAACGACCAACCCTTTAGCCCCGAGTTACGGCTTGAAGGGTTAACGGTTCTCCCGTTCCTCTGTCTATGTTTATTTTCCACTTTGTTTGTACTCTACGGTTAACTAGTGTAATGGAAATGGGCTGGTAACTAGATTTCGGGTTACGTCATTTAATACTTCTTTCACGAGAATTAACCTACCTCCGTACATGATATAATAGTGTGAAGAGAAGAAAGAATATACTAAGTAGACCATTGTTCTTTCAAAGCTCATCGTAAAATTTTCATCTATAGGCTTGTCTTTTTAGAAAAGTATTACTTATTTCCAACAACCCTACTCGTAATGGTAACGGGGACAAGATTCATCTTTTCATGGTAACAAGTTAGGTTTCTAACTACAACATTTCTACGAGAAATTAAATTCAAAAGTAAAACAAACAAACATTCTACTTCTTCTTATTCTTTACTCATACGGATCCCTGAATCAGCTGATGGTTATAATGTGCCTCCCTTCCATGAGGTCGACATACGGTCACACGGCTCCCCCAGTGCATCAAGTCCGAGTCTCTGTAATTTTCGGAGCTGCGGACGAGAACTTAGGACAATCCGGTCCGATCCTTTCAATCAAGGGAAAAACGGGGAAGTTGCGGGGAGATCACGGGACGAACTGGGTCCAATCTCCAACCCGAGTGCACCCTACGTCACGAAATACCTCTTCCGGGTTAACGAGTTCCTCTTCCTTCCTCCACGAGATCCAACCCCAAACTCTCCTCCGGATTTTCTATTTATTCTAGAGTTACGTGGGTAATCGTGGGAGCTTGTTTTTCCAACTAACACCGAGATCTTGATTTACTTTTACTTGTGTTTTTTTTACCATCATTGTTACTCATGAAACTAATTCACAATAAATCTTCATCAATGTAAATTTTAATTTTTGTTCAATATTCTCATTGAAATAACATCAGTCTTAATTAAAATAAACCAAAAAGTCTAACCATTCATTCCACTAAGACGATGGTTACAGATGATATGAAATTTTATTTACCTAATAATTAATAAACTTTAATTCTTTGAATTTATTTGTTTAATATTCAAAATTATTCATCAATGTTTGCCTTGCATGCAATGTTTGCTATTATATAAAAATAACTTGCAATGGGAAGAAAAAACCTATTACTTAAATATAATAATTCTATTTATAAACATGAGCTTCATATAACATTCATTCAAATCACTAATATACATTGAAACAATTTTATAATCAAAATTATTTATAAAAAACTAAGCTAAATGAAACACTTAAATATATGTAGAGGTAAATATATGTAGAGATGAATATCTAGAGAAATATAAGTAAGGTTCCTTTCACATACATAAAATTTAATTAAAATAATTAATTTGAAATTCACATGTTACTTTTGGATTCACACCAAATACCATCATTCCATTTTTAAAATTTTACTAATTAAAATAGTTCATAGTTCATAAGGCTCATTGTCACTTAAGTTACATTGTATGCAGAGCATATGACTTATGTTACATTATATGCATGATATGTACAAAATTTCATAATGTTTAATCTTTTAAATTATTTGTTTAATTTTAAAAACTATTCATTATGGTTTAATTTGTATGTAATATTTATTTTTATTTATTATTTTTCCAAAAAATTGGTTGATTTTACAATTTATTTATTTATTTTATTTTAAAATTTGTCTTATTTTAATTTTTTTTATTAGCTTAAAATTTATAAAAATTAAATATGTTTTATTGTTATTTAAACCTTTATTTTTATTTTAAATTTTAAATATGTGTATATTTAAAAACACAGACACACACATAAACCTATTACCTAAATGCAATGATTATATTTATAAACACTACATTCATCTAACATTTGTCCAAATCATTAACACATTAACATACATTGAAACATTTTTACACTCAAAATTATTCATCAAAAACTAAGTTATATGCTACAATTGCTTTTGCATATAATAAGATAAATGCAACACTTAAATCTTCAAAAGGAAAGTGTGTGGAGGTGAATGTGTGCCAAGAAAAATATGTAAGCTTCCTTCTCGAAACATAGAATTTAACTCAAGTAAAATAGTTAAGAAAGTGTAGCATCACTTAACTTGTCCAAAAAACCTATGCCATTTGTGACACTGCATGAATGATATGTAATTTTTATTTTTTCCAAATAATTCATTAAGTTTAATAATTATAGTTTATTTGCTAAATATTTGAAATTACTTATGCTATGTTATCTTCAATAATTCATGGAAAAATAGCTAGCCATGTGATTATGATGAAGAAGAGTCTTGAGAAATCTATATTGTAACTATAGTTAAGTGTTGAGATAGTCAAACCTAACCACTAGTAGGCTACTGAGTTGTGTTATATCTGAACCACTAGGAGAAAAAGGGGTTTCATTCTTTAAGTGAATTTTCTCCACAATTAAACAAAAAAATGGCCAAGAGGGATAAGAGATAGACGATTTGTGCATTGTAGTAGCCCACTTGCCACAGGACATATGAAAGCCATATTTCCATTCGGAGGAAATGAGGAGAGTGGACTTCTCTTTAAGCTTGTTTTTTCTCCCAAATGGGTTTCCTAGGTCATAACATGTTTCAAATGTGTTATGTGAGCTTTTATTTGGCTGTTCTCTATTTTCTCAATAATTTTAATTCACATGCATATGTTATTAACAATAATCTATAGATCTTTAAATCTAAGGAGATATGAAACTGTAATAGTGTATATTTTGGATTTTTAAGTATAATTTTATTAGATGTGTGCTGAAAATTTTCCCATTGAAATATCCATTGCAGTTTACGAATCACAATAATAAGATGTTTAATATCTAACAATCCAATCAACTAATACTATGAATTTTTTATTTACATAGGGACCCATTTCATTTGAAAAAAATTGAATGGATTTGTTTGGAGGACAACACATTATTAATGTTTTCAAATATTTTTATAAATATTAATAGAGCCATTAAAATTTTAAATATAAACTCCCGACCACATTATTTTACATTTTCACCATGTTTTTACTCTCTTTTTAAACTTCTCTAATATGGTTGGGGCATATTTGGAATAGGATTTAGGTTTAACTTTTGCGCATATTTGTGGAATGGGTTTATTTCATATGTGTTGTTTCACTTTAGGAAAAAAGAAAATAGATTTACTTTAGAAATGCAACATAAAAAAATAGCTATTTAAGTTTTTTGGACCGTGCATGTAGGCTCATAATCAAGTTTGGAATCAATGATTACTATGTTTGCATTCTATAATGATTGATATTGTAGTGTTACATACATATGAAGAATGTTACCAATATGTGAATAAAATTTAAGGTTACAAGTTTTTATATTTTTATGTGTTTATGATAAACTTAGTTCTTTTGGCTCCACTAACCTTAAAAAAATTATTAATTTAAATATGAAATATGAATAGCTCATGAGTGAGAGAATTAATTTTTTAATTATTAATGCAAATAATGTTGTATAATATTGTTTTGGTTAGATTATTAATATTTTCAAATAATTTTATATATAGTCATAGAGACATTGAAATTTGAAATATAAACACCTTACAATGTCTTCTTACTTATTCACCATGTTTTTGCTCTACTTTTAAACTTCTTATCCCTAGTATTAAGGCATATTTCTAATAGGATTTAACATTAACTTTTGGTCCTATATGTGGAATGTTATTTTGGGTTTATTTTCTATGTGTTGTTTCACTTTACCCAAACATAAAATAGATCAACTTCAACAATGGTTCATAAGGTATAGCTATTTAATTTTTGTGGACCACACATCTAGGCTCATAATTAGGTTTCAAATCAATGATTACTATGTTTACATTTAAAGTGATAAAATTTAAGGTTAAATCAATTCTATTGGATTCACTAAGAATTTTTTTTATAAATTTAAATATACAATTCAAGAGTGATAAAATTATATTTTTAAATTTTTTTGGTGAAAAAAAATCTCACATTATTTTGAAATGGAAACAAAATTGCATTTTTTATATGGTTATAATATTTTAGAAATATTGGATAAAATGGCTTCAAAGAGAAGAAAAAACTAATAAAATAAAATAAAGTATAATACAATGGGGAAGATTAAGTAATTTACAGATCACTTATCTTCCCCTTGTTTCATTTTTTTTTTCTAGACCTATTTCCATTCCACATATTTGGGTTCAACTGGTATCAGAGCCATATCGCTCATGGGTGTCTCTAGACGATGCTCTTTATCCGAATTTGAGCTTTCTAATATGTGGACATGCTTTCTTCCCACCATTTCATCATGTTTGTGTGTCATAGTATTATGATGTTCAGAATTTTAGATTGTTGTTGAAGTTGTTCCGCTTTGATTGAGTGTAGAATTTTCATTCTTACCCTAAATGTTGCCTCCTTCTTTGGCTAGATTTTCCATGGTTTCTTCTTCTCCTTCTTCAAAGAGTTGTCCATATATAAAATACCATCCTTTTGGTCTATGTGTCTTTTTTTTTTTGTTCCTTTTTTGTTCCAGTGGACTTGTCCTGCAAGTGTCCTATTTGAAAATGGATTTAACATCTAAGTGTCATCATTTAGTAGTCTAAAAATTGGTATGAGTGAAGGTTTCTTTGTGTAAATATAATTTGACATGTTAGACCTTTGCAAAGGTCTATCTAAATGCATATTCTAGAAAAAGTAAAAATATTGTTCTTCGTTCTTTCAAAGTCCCTCATTTTGAACTTTTTGAGAATATTTCAAAGATCCTCTAGGACCTGATGGTGCGAGAAAGGAAGAGAGAGCTTTGGAAGTCCTACCCATACCGAGATTGTTAGTACTACAATATTTTTTGCATCAAAATATGGAAACCATAGAGTAATAAATATCCCAAATCTACCCTGAAACTATTGTCCTTCATTTGGAGCATGCTCTAAATCCTTTTTTGGTATCAAATTGAACAATGAAGAAATGTTTGGAACATTAATAATGTCACAATTGGGTTTCTAAGAGGGAAAAAATGGCTAGTGTAATGCATTTGATTTTGGATAGAAGTAATTAAACCTATAGATAATTATCTTGGGATGAAGGACTCTAAAGAGATATTTTACCTCTATAATATTAACTTCCATGGTACATGGTGTATAAATTATACAACATATATGTATATCATGGATTCAAACAGTTCTAACAATATACTAAAGCTAGATATTGAATCACTTCTACAAATCGCTTGCGGAAATTAAACACAATCACCAATTACATGAAGCAAAGAAAGAATGAAATCAAACCACAACACAGATAATTTACTAGGGAAAGCTTACTTCTCAAAATCCATCTATCATATATTGCATATTCCACAAGGAGTCATGAAACAATTACAACACACTCCTCTCACAAGAGTTTCATGTACTCTCACAACTGTCTCACACTAATCCAGACAAAATTGGTCCAACACGTAGCCAATTCTCATCTTGTCTTCAGCCTGCCTTTCTCACACAACTCATGAGGAATGCAATCCTTATTCGAAAGGAATTCCAACCTTCCTACACTATGCTTGGTATCATGGGCATCCTATGGTGTTTTAACTACACCTAGGTAGCCTGGTAATATCAAAACTGATAGTTAACCTCCCTTTAACGTTTGTGTCAACTGGGTCTCCACTGGAACTCACATGGATGTTAGACCACTGATTGTTATTTAAATAATATTTAATTCACTTGATCTCTCACTAGTCCAACAACCAGTTACAACTAGCATAACTGACTTTAACTCGCTTAACTGAGTTAACCGATTACCACATGTATTAAGTAATGCACCAATTTCACTTCGAACTCTGTTACAACTAGAATTACTCTACATGCCTTACCAACTACCGTCAACTCGAAGTTCATGAGTTAACTGACTTTATCACACTCAATTAACTATTAAAAGTGATTTTGAGATAAGATTACATTTTATTGTCCATTTCAATTAAGGGATAATTAAAATATATATGCACCAAATTCAACCCACTCTAGTGTAGGTGCTGCTAAGACCTGGTGTCCCACACTTGTGTAGGTGTTGCTTGGGCCTCTTGGTACCACACCTAGTGTAGGTGCTGCTTGGACCTCCTTGTCCCACCACTGTGTGAGTATCACTTGGACCGACAATCCCACATTAGTGTGTGTGTCTTCATGTTGTTTCTGGATGTGACTTTAACTGTTTCTTATTGCAAACTTAAACACTCCCTCTCAAAAAGAAACGAAAGTCCTTACATGCGACATGCACCCCTTGCATGCGACATGCAACTCTTGCATGTGACACTTCTCTAGTGTTTCTTGCACATGAAACTCTTGCATGTAACACTTGTCTAGTGTTTCTCGTAGATGCAAAAATTTTGAAACTGAATAGCCTCCAAAAAACTGAATTAGTATAATACGTTTGTCATGAAATTCTTCTGACTGTTGCTACCTACTGCACATGTCTATAGGATCCTCTGCATTGCTGACATCTACATCCATGCACTCTACACTGCTGCCAACTCTGATTGGCACTCCAGTATTTGACATTGTCACTTTAATTTCATGTCCTCCTGACATCTAACTACATCAATTTAACTGATATTGCTACTGTTGTATTGTGGGATCCTCATAGCCAGGTTCAATCCATGAGACAAACACCATCTCAATCAATCCTGCCCAAATTTATTCTCAGGATTATACCCACACATTGCCCCACCTCACACCTATATGTATAGTTGCATGTACTCCCTCTGCTCATCTCGCTCAAAATTTCTCTGCTTGAGTGTTTTCTGCCACTCCATGATCCTCCGCATGTGGATTCTCCACATATTAAGGTTCAGTCTTTGGAACCAGGAGTTCCTCACCTGCATGAAAATCTAGCTCCCTCACAAGGGAAAATTTTGTGGCTTTCTCACACTTCCCCATGGTTGGAATCTATGTAGAAGTCACATCTACATCAAATCTATAGAGATTATTCACACGAATCCCAATATTCTTGACTTTTTTTGTGGCTTTATGCTGAAGGAATGATTTCCCTTCACTAAATACCACATCATATCCTTTATCTTCCAACATTGTGACTGAAATTAAATTTTTCGTTCAGCCTAGTACATGCATTACATCTTTTAAAAAGAAGGGTTTACCTGACTTTCTCTGGAAAGAAACTATACCAATCCTGGTAGAATTATACCTTTTTTCATCACCCATTTCTAAATGCATGTGGAGATCCTTCTCCTCCAAGCTACTAAAAATTTCTCTGTCTCCCATCATGTGGAAATATGCACCACTATCCAAGTACCACACCAAACCTATTGCACTTGACACCATGAATGCAATGAGCGAGAAGCCAAGCTCAAATTGTGAGGCCAAAGCCGCACCAGTTATAGGTCCTGAAGAATTATTATTATTCTTATTTTGTTGTAAATTTGTGGCATAATTTCCATGCTCGTGACAGTGAAAACACTTCACTTTGGACATATCACGCTCCTTACCTTCTTCACCAGTCTCAGATTTGGAATGAAATTTATTTCCCTTCCCCTTCTTCACCTTGATAGCCAAAGCACAATCTTCTTCATCTTCATTCTTAGATGAAGATCCATCTTTAGTGTTCCGTCTAAACTCCTCTTGTACCAAATCCAACCACAATCATTCCCAATCTAGAAATGTTTCCCTTCCATTGACAGAGTATTCATAACCGTTCCAACTCTGTGGAAGTCCTAGAAGAGCTAGGCACACTAGGCCATCATGAGCTACACTCCCAAGCCCATCCCGAAATTGGACAAACTTTGTTAAGTATACCAGAATAGTGTCTCCCTTTTCCATCTTGATCTTCCTGAGCTTGTCTTTCAGTGAAAATTTCCAATGGTCACTGCTACTCAGAAATAGATCCGTCAAATCCTTCCACATTGCATATGGAGTCGATTTTCCATGGACGCTTGAGACAATGTGGTCTCTTACTCCCT
Source organism: Pinus albicaulis (assembly GCA_034641835.2). Taxonomy (NCBI): domain Eukaryota; kingdom Viridiplantae; phylum Streptophyta; class Pinopsida; order Pinales; family Pinaceae; genus Pinus; species Pinus albicaulis. The sequence continues at coordinate 1,268,813,456 of CM076580.1, read as the reverse complement.
CCAGTAGGATCTTCCTCACCCTTGCAACCTTATTTTTCTAGTCATCAATATTTGTAGCATCTGTAACAATGGGTTTGGGAATGTCATTGTCAACGAATTCCTTCACTCCATTATCTTCAAGTACTGCCTCCATCCTGTCTTTCCATGAAATATAGTTAGACCTGCCCTACAGTGCATACTCCAATCTCAAGCCATTGAAAGCCATCTCGATCCTGATTCACTTGTCGCACCAAGAGTAGCTTTAAAATTTTGAATTCTATTTAGTCACAAACTCAACTTCTTCCTTATTGTAGTAATTTCCTATGCTCTGATACCATGTAGAAATTATACAAAATATATGTATATCATGGATTCAAATCGATCTAAAAATATAATAAAGCTAGACACTGAATTGCTTCTACAAACCACTTGCGGAAATTAAACACAATTGCCAGTTACATGAAGAAAAGAAAGAATCAAATCAAACCACAAAAAACATAATGTCCTAGGGAAAGGTTACTACTAAAAACCCCTCTATCATATATTGTATATTCCATAAGGAATCATGAAACAATTACAATGCATTCTTCTCACAAGAGTCTCCTGCACTCTCACAAGTGTCTCACACTAATCGAGACAAAATTGGTCCAACACTTAGCCAATTCTCAGCCTGCCTTGCCCATGCAGTTGATGTGGAATGCAATCCTTATTCTCAAGGAATTATAGCCTTCCTGCACTATGTTGGGTATCATGGGAATCCCGTGGTGTTTTAACTACACTTGGGTATCCTGCTAATATCACAATTGATAGTTAACCTTCCTTTAACCTTTGTCTCAACTGGGTCTCCACTAGAACTGACATGCATGCAGCTAATAATAGTAAATCATCAGTTACTTGTTAGATCAATGATTGTGAATTAAAAAATGTTTAATTAACTTGATCTCTCACTAGTGCAACAACCATTTACTACTAGTGCAAGTGAATTTAACTCACTTAACTAAGTTAACTGATTAAAACGTGCATTAATTAATGCACCAACTGCACTTTAAACTCTATTACAACTAGAGTTACTCTGCATGCCTCACAAACTACCCTCAACTAGAAATTCACGAGCTAAATGAGTTTATCACACTCAATTAACTATTAAAAGTGATTTTGAGATAATATTACATTTTACTGTCCATTTTAATTAAGGGATAATTAATATAGACATGCACCAAATTTAGCCCACACTAGTGTAGTACTGCTAAGACCTATGGTCCCACACTAGTGTAGGTGCTTCTTAGACCTCCTGGTCCCACACCTAGTGTAGGTGCTGCTTGGACATCTTGGTCACACCACTGTGTGATTATCTCTTGGACCCATGATGCTGCATTAGTGTATGTGTCTTCATGTTGTTTCTAGATGCCACTTTCACTATTTCTTGTTGCAAACTTCAACAGGTGGTTTCTTAATTGATATAAAATATAGGGCCCTATATTTCTTTGAATATGATCTAGTGGGGTAAAATACCTCCCTTTCACTACATATTTGAAAGAGGTAGACATTCCATTTAGTATCCTAGGTCTCATAGCTTCACTATGCAGCCTCAAGTTTAATAATATGGTTGATTTCCGTTACATGTTATAGTCTTTGATATGGGAAGAGTTTTGAAGCATCTTCCCCTCATATAGGAGACTTCAAAATTTCATAGAAATGCCCCATTTTACCTTTATGCTCTATTTTTTAGAGTTAACAGAGTATGAACTCCTTGAATAGAGGATACAAGTATTCTCATCTATATGTTTGATAAAAATATGAAACGCGTCATGTTACTTCTCAGCCTAAGTAGCATCCAACTTGGATGCAAATAAGAGAGGGGTGTTCTTAGATAATAAGGAACCATTTATGTCATTTTATGTACCAAGACCAAGGAATGGAAGGGAAAATATATGGGAGAAACATCCAATTCAGAAATAACTTATTCGCCTCAAGCTTCCATACACACTAGGTAGAGAAATAATAAAAAAACTAAAAATATATGGGAGAAGAGTATAAATGTTTAACCTATTCTCCACTCCCACCTCAACTGCACCATATATGAGAAAAAGTATCAAAACAATGTATTAGTTTCTTCTTTCCAATTTTGAGATGAGTTAATTTCAGAAAAAGTGCCATGATAAATGAATCTTCCACATATCAGATCCATATATGTTTTTAAATTTCTTTAACACAAAAACAACTAAAATATTTTTGAATATCTCCATGACTAACACAAAAATGTCCACAACCTGTACCATGCACATATCACAACTTAAAGACACGTTGTTAGTGCATTTCATTTCCTTCTAAGAAGATGAAAAATTAATCCTCTATTATGAATTTTTTTTTAGCCTTGAGCAACAATTAATTATATTTTTAATTATTAATGTAAATAAGGATTTATAATAATTTTTTTTTAGGTTATTAATATTTTCAACGAGTTCCCCCACATATGGAGGCATGTGGGAAGCCCAACATATCCTCCTAGATTATTGACAATGCTCAATACATGGAAGAGGTTATTAACTAGATGGAATTCATGAGAATTAACTGCCCTGACCTTGTACATTGATCTCTATTTCTTCTTCTCTAGCATTAAAATCCCAAGAGGCATGGCCTCTCGACTATTCCCCCCCTCCCCCCCCACTGTTATTTCTTCTCACGATTTTCTTCACTCCCTCTTACCATTGTCTAATGTCTCACGACCTATGAATTAAAGCGATGAATAGTGAAATAGAATGGGGGTGATGCCCAAACAAAGGAAGAGGTCATGGAAATCACCCCAGCACCCTGGATGAAGCATTTATCTCTACTTTGTTTTACTGAAACATTTTAGAGAACATAAGAAGAAAATTTATCACCAAGGAAGAGGATGAGACCCGTAGGAGTTGCAATTACCTCTTGTATCAAGGAGAGGCATCTGGAAAAATATAGAACCATAGGTTTTATTTTTCAATTATCTCCTTACCTTTTTCATTCCTCCTCCTCCCCTAATTTTTTGGCCACATACCTCAAAATTAACTATCCTCCCAAAATCTTGTTCCCATCTTCCTCCACTTTTTCCCGCTCACTCTCCCCACTATTTTGTCATGCTATTTGCCTCTCCTTAGTGCTGCAATGACTCCTCCTCCCTCAGTGCATCTACACTCCCTTCCGATGGCTAATGCTCCCCCCTCTCCCTCCTCATCCTAGCCCCTATGGATGTTAAATCTTGGAAGAAGTTCTGGTGGACTCTATCAATACACAAGCTCAAGGAATTGCTTAAGTTCATGGAGGAACCAACACAAATTAAATTTTTCTCTAGTGTGGCATGCGATAACCTCTTGAGCCCCATGGTGAGCAGTATATTGGTAACCTTTAATATAATTTCGTTCACTGGAAAAAGGCATGGCATTTTATTTTTGGCTTAGCCTATGTCCACCTTGTATGGAGCTACAAGGATCCCAACTAAAATATTTTTTGTTGTCATATTTGAGTCTCAAGAAACCAGAACATAGCCGCTAGGCTTAGTTTTCCAATTTGTTTTTAATGTCAATATGTTTTCAAATATAGATTTCTTGAAAAATTGAACTTTGGTTTCTGCTTCTAGGGGTGGAGGGTTTCTATCTCTCACTCTGGTTTCCTCACTCAAAGGTATATGCATCTCCCAATATTGTACATTATGTAATATTTTCTCTATTAATATAATGTAGATATGATTTATTACAAAAAAAAATAAAAATTCTTAGAGTTTTATAGATATTAATAGAGCCATTAGAATTTAAAATATAAATTCTTTATCACATTATTTTACTTTTACTACGTTACTCTATTATATTAATTTTAGAAATTTTGATATATAAATTTTTAAATGAACCTACATCCATCTTAACATCATATCTATCAATCACTAAGAGGAATCAAGTATCTTGAGGTGCAAACCAAGCTTTTGATTGCAAAACATACATAAATACTTATACCTCCATGGATTTTATCTTTCCCACAACTTGATATATCTTAAGTTAATATGGATTTACGTTGATAATGAGGAAGATGCATAAATTTTTATAATTTTTTTACAATATTTAGATCAATTATTTCGATAAGCAACTTAATTATATAAATTATTTGAATTCATTATATATATACCTTTGTTATCGAGAGGTCACCGGCTCAATTCTCTTCATGCTCTTTAGGTCAAACTCCATGGTTGAGCTGGAAATAAGTGATCCCGTCAAGTAGATCTTCCTAGCACAAATATTTCATGGAGCAGTCACCAATCTGAGGGGTGCAAGAAGCATATAGAAAACACACACACCAACCATGATAAAATTTTGTAATATCTAAAAATATGGAGTTGTAAAAGTTTAAAAAAAAAACTTAATTATTTCTTAATAGAATAATAAGAGACAATGTACAATTCATACCATTCTTAATATAAAATTTAGATTTGTTATTTAAAATATATTAATAATAATAAAAAGTTTAATGTGGTTCATAAATATATTATTTGGATATTGACATGTATTTAGAAACATATTAATAACAAAAAAAACCATTTTAATGTAAACAATATATATATATCGAATTTAAAAACATAATTCTTACTGCGTTCAGAGGTGCCTACAGCTGAATATGAAGGCGATGTTGTAGTGGTGTAAATGTTTGTTTCTAAACATTCACATACCAACATAATTAAAATATAATATATGGTTAAAATAATATAGAAATTTTAATGTAATATATATATATATATATATATATATATATATATATATATATATATATATATATATATATATATATATATATATATATATATATATATATATATGGAATTTAAAAAAATAATTCTTACTGCGTTGAGAGGTGACCTACAGCTCAGTATGGAGGCAATGCTGTAGTGGTGTAAATGTTTGTTTTTAAAAGTTTACATCCCAACATAATTAAAAAATAATAAATGGTTAAAATAATATAGAAACATATTTTCAATTGTGTTTATCTGAGGTAGTGAGGGGGAAGGGTTGTTATCGAATACCAGTTAGTGATATGATGAGAATTTTTATAATGGTTTAATTGCTACAATATTTTTGTATGGGAATCATTCCTTGTGAAGTTCCAAGTGAGTATAATTTTGGCCTAGTATGGTACAAAAAACCTTACTCTAACCCTCGGGTTGAGAGGGAGGCTGATTTCTTTCCTATAAAAATAAAATATATGTTTATGTAGAACCATATCTAAATTTAATTAATAATCACATCAAAACTTAATACTTACAATAAACCTACAATATAGAAAGATTCTTAACTATGGATATATTCAAAGCCACTTTACCATGGATATTATTAATTTGTAAATAAGTTTTGTTATAATATGATGATTTATCAATATAACATGCCCAAGAACCATAATGTTTTTAAAAATTAATAATTTATAAATATTTAATTTTAATTTAATTTTATAACACTTTTTAATTAATGCCAAAAGGTTATAATTACTTTTGAGATATATCTAAACACTGTATCCTCACTACTACTAAAAATATTTAGTTGATATTTCATAAAAATTAAATCAAAGTTTTAATAAAAATAAAAATTAGAATACTTTTATATATCGAGATGTTAAATTTATTACACTGAGAGGTACTCCCCATCCTAGTATGATAGAAACGTTGCAATGCAATGTAATATAATGTCATGTAAGGTAAACATTTTTATTCGATCAAAATAAAATAAAAATAAAAATAGCATTAAAATGGAAATAAATTCATAGTATCCATCCATGCTATTAAGTCATGGTATTCATGTGGAATATAGGTTATTTAAAGGGGAAATTAAACCAATATAGATCCATCTTAACTATGGATCTACCAGGCGCTAAATGGGATCAAACCTTTTGAGAGGTAAACCTATTTTAGATTTAAAAGAAATTTGATCCCTCATAGCTCTTGGTAGATCCATTGTTAATATGGATCTATGATGGTATAATATAAATAATATTATCAAGAACCCCCATACATTCATCTTAAATAAGGGTTTACCAAGAAATGACAAGAATCAAATCTCTCAAGGTGCATACCTTTCTTCAATATTTGTACTGAAAAATAGTTTTGCAACTTGGTATATTTGATACCTCAAGATTTTTACTAAAAAGGAATTTTCAACTTAGAATATTTATACCTCTCCATGCTAGGTAGATCTAGACCTATGATGGATCTATCCAAGTGGTTAAAACATTTAAACAAGTCTCAATATTTTACATTTTGACCATTTTTCATGTGTGTGTTTGTACCTCAAGATATGTGTTCCCTATGGATGCTTTCTAGGTTCATGATTAATATAGATCTATAACAGATTACATATTTAAAATAAATCACATAATTACCAGCATTTATAAAGAAAAATAATTAAACTGATATATTATCATATCTCACAAATTGCAAACATTTTTTTTCAAATTTTCACTTAAAAAAATATTTGCACCTTAAGATATTTGATCCCTCTAAACACTTGATACATTGACGATTAAGATTAATGTATACATGTTTACATATTTAAAGGAAGTCACATAATTATAGCTATTTATAATGAAAAATAATTAAACTTATATGTTATCTACATATATATTAAATATTATATTTTTTCTTTTATCTAGATAAATTGGTAACTAGGTTGATTTGACATGGAGACAATTTGAAATGCTATTACTATAACCTCTAGGTTCCTATGTATACTTATTTAATAATCACAAATAAATATTACCAATTACCATAGCCACTACCAATTACCACCCAATTGCATTGTTCCCAAAAACCATGATACATATTAACATTGAATGTAACAAATTATGCTTATTTAACTTATGCATCACATCAAATATGAATTCACAATATATATCAAACTTATATCCATTTACCAAAACTTCAGATATTTGAATGAAGGATTATCACCATTAATAACCTAAAATATTTAAACTTATATATTATCTTAGATAATCCATATATAGTCACCATAAAATATACCATAAAATAATTTTATTGATAATTAAGAACCAAAATATTAAACATTACCATAATTATTTTTAAGTGATTTCTTAAAAATAGAAATAGTTATTAAGTGATTTGAAAAGCTTCTTTGGTCTCTAGGGATGGATAGAGTGCCTTCCCAAAAAGTGGTTTTAGTCTATTTGCATAGTTTAATTGCAGTACTCTATCTAAAAAATTATTAATAATATTTTATATGGTCGTTTAAAAATATATATTTCATTAAATCACTAAAAAAAAATATTTCAAAACATGTAATATGTTTTTTCTCTTTGGTTTTTTAAAAATATATATTTTATTAAACTACTAAATTACAAAAAATATTTGACACCATGCAATAATTCAATCATTGATTTATTGAATAGAAATAATATAATACTTAATGAATAAGTATAAATTTATCTTAATAATGGATCTAGTAAGTGTAAAGCGCGATCAAATCTATGAAGATGGAAGCCTTATTTTGAGTGAAAACTTGAGGAAAGGTTTGTCCCTCCAAAAATTTGATTCCTCTCAATTTGTAGTATATCCAAAGTTAAGATAGATCTAGACCTTAATATTATTAATTTAATAATATTTTATGTGGTCCTTTAAAAATATATATTTCATTAAATCACTAAAAAAAAAAATTCAGAACATGTAATATGATTTTCCTTTTTGGTTTTTTAAAAATATATATTTTATTAAACTACTAAATTACAAAAAATATTTGACACCACGCAATAATTCAATCATTGATTTATTGAATAGAAATAATATAACACTTAATAAAAAAGTATAAATTTATCTTAATAATGGATCTAGTAAGTGTAAAACAGAATCAAATCTACCAAGATACAAACTTTATTTTGAGTGCAAACTTAAAGAAGGGTTTATCCCTCCAAAAATTTGATTCCTCTCAATTCTTAGTATATCCAAAGTTAAGATAGATCTAGATCCTAATATTATTACTCTGATATATATATATATATATATATATATATATATATATATATATATATTCTTAATTTTAATTTTACTATATAATTTAATTTCTTAATGTGATATGAATATTATTGGGGCTAGAATGGCTCTCTGGCCTAGTATGTAATGTATTGTCCTGTAAATATTTTGAATAAATCAAATTACATTAAAAAAATAATAAAATTAGTAATTAGAATTATTAATTGAAACGTTTTGACTGAATTGTAAAAAAAATCAAAATAAAGTTTCCAAAATAGATATAATAATGTGTGCAAAAGGTTCTCCTTAAATTGCAGGTTAAACAATTAGTTCTGGCTTTGTTTAACATGTTTCTGTGAGAGGATTGATTAAGTATTTTAACCTTTTATCATTGTAAAACATAAAAGAACAAAAATAAAACTTCAACAAAGCACATTACTCAGCTATTTGTTGAGCAGTTCACCCCTCCTGGGATACATCTGCTGGTTCAAGCCTCCCAAATGGCATGTCTCTCTTGTATTAATTTTCTCAAAATGCAAGTACAAGTGAAAATAAGCCTTAATAGGTAGAAATAAAAGTAAAATAAGCTTCAGAAGATATGCAATAGCCAGAGAGGACTATTCATTTAAATAAAATGGATAAAGGATGCCCAATACACAACCTACTCCATGATGACCCTAATGGCTCCTTGATCTGCCCCAAAGCTAAAAATACTGAATATCACCTCTATTTGACCTGAAACCTATTCCAAACTGATCAGAATGTTGAAGAGACCCAAAATTGACTATTTTTGCACTTAATTTGGTTCAATAATGAGGGAATTATGGCAGAAACAAGGAAACTGCCCAATGTCCCCCAAAAACCCCACTAAAGATGGACTAACTCTAGTTAGGAGTGCTAAAATGGAATATTATCCATAAATGTCGGAACAACACCCAAATCTGGCTCTAAAATTTAATGTTGCAATAACTATTAAGTGGGGCGGTCATGGTGACCTCCACCCAAACCATCGCTTAAACTATTGCTTTAACTGCACACTTAATATGGCATCGTGCTGGGCACATGGTATGGTTTTATCAAACCATTTTCTCCACCAGTTGAGCCCTTTAGGCCTTGGATCTCTACCGCGAGTCATATGAATGGGGATACACATGGGGCTAGCCCTTCGTCCAGAAAACCAAACTTTATTCACAGAAAAAATGGTAAACGTGACCCATAGTGGTTAAGATCTACCACGCAAACGGGCTAGTCAAGCCTGTGGTCTGGCAGCCAGGCCACCCATGTTTGAATCCACGAACTTACAAACAATTTTTTTTATAACACGAAACTCTGCCCGACCGTGCGTAATTTGCTGACCTGAATGTGGGTGCAGTGTGAGCCATCGACCCGACCTGCACACCTCCTCATGCAAGATGACCTCTGGTCGACCCGAATAAATGTTCACAAGGCGCCCGAATTAACGTGCAAACCCACTGTTTCATGCAGAAGCTGAATAAACATACAACCTTGACCCGACTCCCATGCAGACCTGACCTGAATGTGTTATGAGGTTGACCCGAATTAACGTGCAGACCCTGACCCGAATGCATTCGGACCTGCGCACAGACTCGTGCAGGTCGGGTCGGCTTTCAAACAACAAATTTTTTTGCCTTGGATTTTTCTAACCAACTAGGCCTAGGGCCATGTGGCAGCCTCTGGGCAGGCCACGTAGCACCCAATGATTGGCCTCCTCTAGACATCAAAATTTCCTTTTGAAATATATATATAATTTTTTCTAAAATGTCAAAAGTCAAACTAAGTCAAACAGTCCTTTTATGGAGTTTACTGGGCGTTTTCAAACCTCAATAAATTTTTCATGCAACCTCAATTTTGAGAACCATTCATGGCACCAGAATCACAGCGACGAGACCTTTATAGGTGCTTAGATTGCAACCAATTCTGATCACTTTAATTTTTAAGCAATTTTTATAACTTGGACATAATCTCCTGATCACACCTCCCCACTAAGAAGCTTTTGGACCCCAAAATTTCTCTGGACTACTGAAAGTGATTTTCACAGTAATTGAGAGTACATCACCCTCTTCTTTTCAGCCTCCAAACACTTGTCTTGCATGGCTAGTGACTTTGAACCACAACTAGAAAGAAATTCACACTTCCCTTCCTCGATGCGGTTGTCCTCCTCTCAAGAATTGTCTTTCTTGCACTCAGTCAGAAATTTTCTGGTGAGAAATTTGCAGAAGGAAATTGAACATCGCTGCCTTGATCAATTATCCAAGGTGGATCAAACAAACGAGAGATTACAACATAAAATACAAACAAACGAGAGAAGCCTTTAGCCCAATATTCCTTTTTGTCCTCTCCAGGACTTAGCTATCAATAGTTATTCCTTCACCTCTAGCAAACTCAAACAACAGTCATTTTTAAAATAGTAAAACAATCAATCTTTTACTCTATTTTAACACCTTTCCTTGAAGACATGCTCATGGCTTCTTCTACTTCTCCTGGAGGTGAAATTGAAGGTGGAGATAATGCCACTCTTTCAATCCTTGGCTGAGGATTACTGTAATTCCTTGCCAATTGACCTTCTCCTCTCTTAAGCTTCAGCCTAGTAAGCCTCAAAAACCTTACAAAGAGTAAACAAACTTTGCACAAGAACAATACAGAGAGAAAAATTAGATCTCCTAATTCTCAAAACTTGAGCTCTGATACCAACCTGATCTAAAATGGAAGTATTTTTTATGCTATGCAAAGTATCTAAACAGATATAATACTGTGTGCAAAAGGTTCTCCTTAAATTGCAAGTTAAGCAATTAGTTCTGGCTTTGTTTAACAGGTTTTTTGAGAGGATTGATTAATTATTTTAACTTTTTATCATTGTACAACATAAAAGAATAGAAAAAAACTTCAAAAAAACACATTACTCGGCTATTTGTTGATAATTTCACCCATCATGGGCTACATTTACTGGTCCAAGCCTCCCAAATGGCATGTTCCTCTTGTATTAATTTTCTCAAAATGAAAGTACAAGTCAAAATAATCCTTGATAGGAAAAACTCTCTGAAAAGCCAGCTTTAGAAGATATGAAATAGCCAAAGAGGACTATTCATTTACATAAAACTGATAAAGGATGCCCAATACACTGCCTTCTCCATGATGGCCCTGATGGCTCCTTGATCTTCCCTGAAGCTAAAACCACTAAAGATCATCTTTGTTTGACCTGAAACCTATTCCAAACTGATAATAATGTTGAAGAGACCCAAAATTGACTATTTTTGCACTCAATGTGGTTCAATAATGAGGGAGTTATGGAAGAAACAAGAAAACTGCCCAATGTCCCCCAAAAACCCCACTAACTTTGGAGTAACTCCAGTTAGGAGTGCTAAAATCGCATATTCTCCATAAATTTCGGAACCACCCCAAATATGGCAGTAAAATTTAATGTTTCAATAATTATTAAGTGGGGCAGTCACATGGTGACCTCCACCCAAACCACCGCTTAAACCGCTACTTTAACTGCAAATTTAATATGGCATCATGCTGAGCACATGCTACAGTTTTATCAAACCATTTTCCCCACCGGTTGAGGCCTTTACGCCCTGGATCTCTGCTGCAGGTCTTATGAATGGGGATACACATGGGCTAGCCCTTCCTCCTACTAAAAAAACTTTATTCAAACAACAAATGGAAAACGTGACCCATAGTGGTTAAGATCTACCACGCAGATGGGCCGGTCAGGCCTGTGGGTTGGCATCCATGCCACCTATGCTCGAATTGGCGGACTTACAAACAATTTTTTTTATAACAAGAAACTCTGCCCAACTGCGCGTAATGTGCCAACCCAACTGTGCATGCAGTGTGACCGTCGACCTGACCTGCACACCTCCTCGTGTAGGATGACCTATGGTCAACCCGAATAAACGTTCAAGAGGCACCCGAATTAACGTGCAAACAGACTGTTTTGTGCAGAAGCCAAATAAACGTGGAACCTTGACCTGACTCTCGTGCAGCCTTGAACTGAATGAGTTTAGAGGCTGACCTGAATTAACATGCACACCCTGACCCGAATGCATTCAGACTTGCCCATAGACTCGTGTAGGTCAAGTCGGCTTTCAAACAACAATTTTTTTTTCCTTGGATTTTTTTTGACCAACTAGGCCGGGGGCTACGTGGCACCCAATGATTGGCCTCCTCCAAACATCAAAAATTCCTTTTGACGTATATATTTTTTTTTTGCTAAAATGTCAAAAGTCAAACAAAGTCAAACAGTCCTTTTATGGAGTTTACTAGGCGTTTTCAAACCTCAATAACTCTTGCATATGACCTCAGTTTTGAGAACCATTCACAGTGGCATAATTGCAGCAACAAGACCTTTCAGGTCGTTCATATTGAAATCAATTCTGATCACTTTCATTTTTGAGCATTTTTCATAACTTGGACATGATCTCCTAATCACACCTTCCCATTGGGAAGCTTTTGCACCCCAAAAGCTCTTTGGACTACTGAAACTAATCTGTACAGTAAATGAGAGTACAACACCCTCTTCTCTTGAGCCTCCAAACACTTACCTTGCATGGCTAATGACTTTGAACCACAACTAGAAAGCAATTCACACTTCCCTTCCTAGATGCGCTTGTCCTCCTATCAAGAACTGTCTTTCTTGCACTCACTCAGAAAATTTCTAGCGAGAAATTTGCAGAAGGAAACTTAACATCACTGCCTTGATCAATGATCGAAGATGGCTTAAACAAACGAGAGATTACAGCATAAAATACATGCATACAACTGAAATTTTCATATGTACAAAATGAGTACATCTTACTGTGCTAACAAGTCCATCCACTTCTTACCAAGCCACTTCCTTGGCAACTTTTGCTGCTACAACTCTTCTTCATGTGAAACTTTTTTTTTCACATCAATAATGGAATCCTTGGTTCCACCTTCGCCAATCTTTCTGTCCTCTTGTTGCATGTGCTTGGGATGACTAGTTGGATGCAAAGTCCAACAATGGGAGTCAACATGTCCCCTCTTTTGGAAATATGTGCAAGTATTATGCACCTTCTTTGAAAGTTGTCTTTTCTTCATCTGCTTCCTGTATGCCTTCTTCCTCATCCAACATCTCGAAACATCATGGTTAAATCGACCACAATATGTACAACAAATCTTTCTCTCATTTAAGCATGCAAAATTATCATGCTTTGCAGAAACACAATCAAATTGATCATGGGAAGATTTATACCTCTTGTGTTGCTTTGCATGTTCATCCTTTTTTCCTTCATGATGAGATGAAATATTAGAGGCTCCAACTTTCATTTGCAGACTAACATCATCATTCTTATCTTGAAAACTGTCTAAACTCGCATGCTTGCCATAAGCTGCATGTCTACCATATTCTTGCTGCAACAAAGGCTTAAAACAATGGCAATCATCTTTGAAATCTTTTTTACATATTTTCATCTTATAAATTTGAACAAAGGTTCTCTTTAAAGTAGCCTCACATTCTTTCATGGTTTTAGAGTCTTCGCCATTAAATTGCACATAACCAAGACCAAGATTCTTGGGTCGTTCCACAACCAAAATAGGATCAACCATGCCTTGTGCATGCTTGCCTAAACCTTTGCCTTCATAGCCCATTTTATTCATTAACTTGGACCCTATACCTCTCGTATGCTTTTTCAAAGAACCAACACATCTTTCTAATCAATAAACTGAAGACAAATTACAATGGATTGCCTCTTCCTCAGGCATGTTCTTGGTCAAAGCTTCTTGAGATTGATGGAGTTGCATCTCCATATCATGCAATATTTCAAGAATTTCTTTCTTCTCTTGCTTCATGGAAAACAATTGTTAATGAAGTTCAATGCTTTCTCTTTTATCCTTAAACAAAATTTGCACCATGTCCTTCAATATAATAAAGTCATGCTTCATATCTTCATCGAAGAATCTTGTGAAGGAGGAACATCTCTTGTAGAAGTTTTCATTATGATGTCAATGAACAAAAGGAACTTAAAAAAAAACTCACAAAGCTTTCTAAACAAATGACAAGATTTTTTTTAACCCAAATGGATGTAGAGATAGATTCTTATTCAAGCAGCCAAACAACAAACAAATCCAAGAGCTTCTTAACAAACAATCGTCAAGACGGTTTGTGTTCAAAGGGTGACCTTAAGGTACTTTGGGGTAAGGAAGAAGCCTTCATCCCTTTCTTCCTTTTTTTCCTCTCTAGGACCTAGCTATCAATAGCTATTCCTTCACCTCTAGCAAACTCAAACAACAGTCAGTTTGCAAATAGTAAGATAATCAATCTTTTACTCTGTTTTAACACCTTTCCTTGAAGACATGCTTATGGCTTCTTCTGCTTCTCTTGGAGGTGAAATTGAAGGTGGAGATAATGGCACTCTTGCCCTCCTTGGTTGAGGATTACTATAAGTCCTTGCCAATTGACCTTCTCCTCTTGTAAGCTTCAGCCTAGTAAGCCTCAAAAACCTTGCAAACAGTTAAACAAACTTTGCACAAGAACAATACAGAGAGAAAAAATAGCTCTCCTAATGCTCAAAACATGAGCTCTGGTACCAACCTGATCTGAAATGGAATTATTTGTTACGTTATGCAAAGTATCCAAACAAATATAATAATGTGTGCAAAAGGTTCTCCTTAAATTGCAGGATAAACAATTAGTTCTGGTTTTGTTTAACAAGTTTATGTGAGAGGATTGATTAAGTATTTTAAGTATTTATCACTATATAGCATAAAAGAATAGAAAATAAACTTCAAAAAAGCACACTAATCAGTTATTTGTTGAAAATTTCATCCCTCATGGGCTACATCTATTGGTCCAAGCCTCCCAAATGGCATGTCCCTCTTGTATTAATTTGCTCAAAATGAAAGTACAAGTGAAAATAAGCCTTAATAGGAAAAACTCTCTATAAGTCATCTTCAGGAGATATGAAATAGCCAGAGAGGACTTTTCATTTACACAAAACTGATAAAGAATGCCCAATACATTTCCTTCTCCATGATGGCCCTGATGGCTCCTTGATCTTCCTCGAAGCTAAAACTTCTGAAAATCACCTCTGTTCAACCTGAAACCTATTCCAAACTGATCATAATGTCGAACAGAGCCAAAATTGACTATTTTTGCACTCAATTTGGCTCAATAATGAGGGAGTTGTGGCAGAAACAAGAAAACTACCCAATGTCCCCCAAAAACCCCACTACATGTGGAGTAACTCCAGTTAGGAGCGCTAAAATGCCATATTCTCCATAAATGTCGGAACCGCGCCCAAATATGGTGGTAAAATTTAATGTTGCAATAACTATTAATTGGGGTGGTCACATGGTGACTGCCACCCAAACTGTCGCTTAAACCGCTGCTTTGACTGCACATTTAATATGGCATTGTGTTGGGCACATGCTACAGTTTTATCAAATCGTTTTCTTTGCCGGTTGAGGCCTTTAGGCCCTGGATCTCTGCTGCGGGTCATATGAATGGGGATACACATGGGGCTAGCCCTTCCTCCCTCCAACAAAACTTTATTCAAACAAAAAATGGTAAACGTGACCCATAGTGGTTAATATCTACCATGCAGACGGGTTAGTCGGGCCTGTGGGCTTGCAGCCAGGCCACCCATGTTCAAATCCGTAGAGTTACAAACAATTTTTTTTATAACATGAAACTCTTCCTGACCGTACGTAATGTGCCGACCTGACTGTGCATGCAGTGTGACCCGTCGACCTGACCTACACACCTCCCCATGTAGGATGACTTGTGGTCGACCTGAATAAACGTTCAGGAGGCACTCGAATTAACGTGCAAACCGACTATTTCGTGTAGAATCCGAATAAACATGTAGCCTTGACCCAACTCTCATGCAGACCTGACCTAAATGCATTTAGGGGCTAACCCGAATTAATGTGCAAACCCTAACCCTAATGCATTCAGACCTACCCACAGACTCGTGCAGGTCAGGTAGGTTTTCAAACAACAAATTTTTTTGCCTTGGATTTTTTTTGACCAACATGGAAGCCTCTAGGCAGGCCACGTAGCACCCAATGGTTGGCCACCTCCAAACATCAAAAATTCCTTTTGACATATATATTTTTTTTGCTAAAATGTCAAAATTCCTACGAAGTCAAACAATCCTTTTATGGAATTTACTAGGCGTTTTCAAACCTCAATAAAGTTTGCATACGACCTCGGTTTTGAGAACCATTCAAAGTGATAGAATTGTAGTGGCGAGACCTTTCCGGTCGTTCATATTTCAACCACTTCTGATCACTTTCATTTTTGAGAATTTTTTATAACTTGGACATGGTCTCCTGATTAGTTCGTCTCATCAAAGATGTTCTGTGAGGCTTTATATTAGGCGAGGACAGGCCAAAGGTAGGCCTCTCGAATGTGTTTGAGAGGGATTTGTGCATATCTTTGGAAGGAGGATATAGATACTGCCGGTGTTTTTTAAGGAAGGTTCATATATCATGTTTTTATAGTAAGAGCTTATTCGTAGGCGTCTCTTTCTGTGTAATGGTTGCGCTATTGGCAAACAATTTATTCTTTTGTGGTTAAATTTTTTTCTCCTAATTAAGAAGTTTTTATTTATGGGTATACATCATTTCTTTTTGTAAATTATAGGTTGGGACCATTTTGTGTCCAATTGCATTCATTTTAAAATATAAATGTTATTTTGAAAAAACCTTTACTGCCACTAACATTCTATATGTATATGTATATATCAAATCCTAATTAGGAAGTTTTTATTTATGGGTATATATCATTTCTTTTTGTAAATTATAGGCATAAATACAATGTTGGGACCATTTTGTGTTTAATTGAATTCATTTTAAAATATAAATGTTATTTTGAGGTAAAATGTTTGACCTTTACTGCTAGTAACATTCTTTATGTATTTGTATATATGAAATCTATATTGTTTTGTTCTTTTTCGTGTACTCATATATCTATATACTCTTCATCATTAATAATATTTTTATGTTGGAGGCTTTCTCTTTATGAGATTGAGTGGGTAAAGACTGTTCACCCCACCCAATCAAAGAGCTTCCTCATCGCCCTTCTAACAAGTTATATTTTGACATGTGTAAATAGATTATTAGTCCGGGCTATCGTAGCTTTCCACCACATTTCCATCTCCCATATAATTATACATGACAGTATAGGGGAAATCATTGCGACGACTAAGGCAGTGGGTGAGTGCGCGTAGCCACATGGGGACAGTCGTCAAAGGACAGTGGGATGGGATGGATTAAAAAATGGGAGGAGTGAGCATAACATGACATTAAATGCTTCCACCTTCGAGGGTGTTCAGGTGTATTGGTTTTGTGCCACGCCATTATTACATATTGGAGCTATTTCATAAATTGTCCCTTTATTTTAATAATATATTACGTAAGGATAGAGGAAAATACTTCGTAGATTTTTGTTTATGGTTTATGGCTATATTTTTTCATTGTGAATTTTCATTTTTATTATTATATTGTTTATAAATTTTTAATTTGTATAGTTGTGATTTTTCGCTTTCATTATTTGCTATATAAATATTTTTCACTAAAAATGCCAAGAGACTAATATTTCTTACCCTGAGCCAGTTATAATGCCTCGTCATTTAGGATTCTATGTTGATTTGAGTTTTTATTTTAATTATTATATTATTTATAAAATTTGAATTTGCATAATTGTGGTTTCTAGGTTTTATTATTTTTATATAAATTTTTTTCACTAAAAAGGCAAAGAGTTTAATTGTTTACTAGGACGCATTATAATGCTTGGTCATTTGGAATTCTCATTTGACTTTTTTTCTTTTTATTTTTTTTCGAGGTAACATAATTTTTGCTATAAAATTTGGGTGATTATAAAAATAGCTCATGTTTCTATATTTGAGAGGTATATTTGATAAGATGTTAATGTATATTTCATAATCTTAACATCAAGATGATAAAACTAAATGAATGATCTTATATGATAAGTTATAAGTTAAATTTGAATAAATTATAATTTTTTTCAATGAATGATCTTATATGATAATTTTTTTGAATGAATGATCTTATATGATCAAGATGATAAATTTGAATGAATGATCTTATATGATAATTTTTTCTTATATTTAATAGATTTAACATTAAGATGAAAAATTTGAAACTATATTTTAGTAATAATATTTTATAAACAATTTCTAATATACTTAAAGTTCAAATGTTGTGCACTTGTTAATTTATTTTTTCTCTTATATTTAATAGATTTAACATTAATAGTATTTTATAAACAATTTTCTATTTGAAAACAAATCTATCAACTACCACTTATATCATTGTGTACAGTTATTTTGATATTAAAAAATTGAAATAATATGTACCTTAAGATTCAATATTGTTATTAATCAGTTAGAAAAATAATAGAAATCAGGAAAACTATTTTCATGAAATTGGATGTCAGAGAAAATAAAATACGTGATTGGGGTAGAAGGGCCTAGCGGCATTGGCTCTAAATCAACCGTCGAAGATTCCACTATTGCCGGCAACCTTCCCTCTCTAACAACAATAGTGACTAGAAATTACAAGCTTCTTCTGGTTATTTTCCTCTGGTGCCTAGCCTCATGTTTTATAACAAATCTTATTAAATATTTTTGATGTACATGTGCCAGTTTTGGAATTGGAGTGGAAACTGCAAGAGTATTGGCTAAATGGGGGTAAGATTGATAGATTGATTATTCTTGCAAGAAATTTGAAAGCAGCAGAAGATGTAAAATCTAGTATTCAGAAAGAGATTCACACAAGATAAATCATGGTGATGGAATTGGATCTATGCTCTTTTACATTGGTAAGAAGATTTTCCACAAACTTTGAATCGTCTAGCTTACCGCTCAATATTCATATGTGAGTCTTAGGAAAATATTTTCTTGTATCTAAGATATTAAATAAGCATATCAATTGCTATGAAACCCTCAGTAACGAATGCGGTACTCTACATACTTTGCGTGTGTCTTTTCCACTGCCTTTCTTGCAGAAACAATGCAGGAAGGTTTTCTGAAGAATTCGAGGTATCTCAAGATGGATTTGAGATGAATTTCGCTATGAAATATCTTGGTAATTAACATACACACTTTTTTTTTTAATCTTGTAACCTTACAGAGCAGAACTCAATTAAAATCCTACACTGCTCTAACTAGCAGTTCTTATTTGTAGGGCACTTTCTTTTAACTAAGCCTCTTATTCAACAAAATGATGCTTAATTGTAGGGAACTTTATTTTAACGAAGCTGTTACTCAAAAAAAAGAGAATTCAAGGAATTATTATCAATGTTTCATCTTATGTTCACAGTTGGATTGGAAAAGAAGGAATCCTCTTTGACCAGTTAAACGATCTAGTTGGAAAAGAAGGAAACTGGTTTGACTTGTTTCTTTCCTTAATTCTCTTCTTTCACCTCTAATTTTTTGGGCAATCAAAAAATTTGGTTAATTCAAGCCTATTTATTTAAATAAATTCCATATACAAGGAAAAAGAGAGTTAGAATTAGAACAACCTATTTTTCCTGGTGTTTTCAATGAACATTGTGATAGTGTAACATGAAGCTTGACTTTTAAATATATGTCTTGTGATAGGCAGCATCGACAACATGCTATGTTGCTGCTCATCCCAAAGTGAAGAAAATCTTTGGAAAATTCTTTGCAGAATGTAATGAAGCATTTTCCTGCAACGAGGCAAATGATCCAGATAAAGCTCTGGAATTGTGGAGAGAAAGCGAAGCTATGATAGAATCGGCACAAACACATTAAATGCATTTAATGGATTCAATGATTCAATGCATTCAGATACTATTCAATGTGTTTAGTTAATCATACTATTTTAGGATTCTAAATGATTTATTTTGATCATGTATATGAATTTTGTATATCATCATAATGTTTGTGTTAATTAATTCATGTTTATAGATATAGTTTTAAAATTAATTTAGCTATATGGATTAGAACGAATGCGGTACTCTGCATACTCTGCACGTGTGTCTTTTCCGCTGCCTTTCTTGCAGAAAGAATGCATGAAGGTTTTTGGAAGAATTTGAGGTATCTCAGGACAAATTTGAGATGACTTTCACTACGAACTATCTCGGTAATTAACATACACACTTTTTTGGCAATATTGTAATCTTATAAAGCATAACTCAATTAAAACCCTACACTACTCTGACTAGCAGTTCTTATTTGCGGTGCAATTTCCTTTAACGAAACTGGTTATTCAACCAAATGATGCTTAATTGCAGGGAAAATTATTTTAACCAAGTTGTTACTCAACAAAATGAGAATTCAAGGAAGGATTAGCAATGCTTCATCTTTTGTTCACAATTAGATTGGAAAAGAAGGAATCCACTTTGACTAGTTAAACGATCCAGTTGGAAAAGAAGGAATCCAGTTTGATTCGTTTCTTTCCTTAATTCGCTTCTTTCACCTGTACTTTTTTGGGCAATCAAACAATTTTGTTACTTCAAGCCTTTTTATTTAAATAAATTCCATGTATGAGAAAAAAGAGAGTTAGACTTAGAACAACCTGTTTTTCTTGGTGTTTTCGTTGAACATTATGACAGTGTAACATGGAGTTGACTTTTAAATATATGTCCTATTATAGGCGGCATCGACAATGTGCTATGTTGTTGCTCATCGCAAAGTGAAGAACATCTCCAGAAAATTCTTTGCAAACTGTAATGATGGCTCTGGAATTGTGGAGAGAAAGTGAAGCTGTGGCAGAATCAGCACAAACACATTAAATGTATTTAATGGATTCAATGATTCAATGTATTTAGATACTATTCAATGTGTTCAATTACTCATACTTTGTTAGGCTTATAAATGATTTATTTTGATTATGTATATGAATTTTGTTTATCAGCATAATGTTTGTGTTAATTATTTTGTATTTATAGATATAGTTTTAAAATTAATTTAGTTATATGGATTATATGGTTATATATTTAAATAGAAATTAAAATAATAATAATACATTTATTTGAATGAAATGGTTTGGGGTTATAACTAATTCAGAATCTAAGTATACCAAGTGCATCTACAATTTTGCAAATCAGTTCCATTTTATACATCTGCTATGTGACCCATGATGTATTGATAAGTTAAATATTCAATTAAATCACATAATTGTATACTACTCTTTCCTATGTTACTGCTCTACACTGTTTCCCTTGTAACATATGGTGCAATTACAAGTATATTTAAAGTTCAAATGTTGTGCACTTGTTAATTTATTTTTTCTAGTTTAAATATAATTTGAATGAATGATCTTATACGATAAATTATAAGTTAAATTTGAATGAATTATTAATTAAATTTTAACGAATGATTTTATATGATAATTCTTTTGAATGAATGATTTTATAGGATGAATTTTTCTTATATTTAATAGATTTAACATTAAGATGATAAATTTGAAACTATATTTAGTAATAATATTTTATAAACAATTTTTAATATTTTTAAAGTTCAAATGTTGTGCATTTGTTAATTTATTTCTTATAGTTTAAATATAATTTTTAATTTGAAACTATATTTCAATAATAATGTTTTATAAGCAATTTTTAATATATTTAAAGATCAAATGTTCTGCACACGTTAATTTATTTTTTCTCGTTTAAATTTAATTTCTAATATACATCTTACTAATCTGAAATTATACCTTAATTGTATGTTTTGCAATTTACTAGTATACCACTGAAGTGAACCAGTTCCTTTAGTTGATGTTATGAGTTTCACATGCTCAATAATTATTTTGAAACGTTCTGTTCTATGTAGGGTTTCTTTTCCTTCATTTTCTCTCTTTGATTCTTATCCCATCTTGGTACTTTCTCCACTTCTCAAATGTTATATAGTAAAGCATAGGATGAGAAGGGGACACCAAGAAGAAGGATACCATCATTACTATGCCATTACTCTGAGACAATTAGCTTTATGTTATGCCATTACTCTAAGACAATTATTACTTTATTTTTAAATTTAACCTCTTACTACATTATTTAAAAGATATATAGAAACTAAATTTCCATATATTTTAATTAATTATTGTTTTCCACATTCCCAGCGTTACTTTGCCCCTCTCTATACAAATAATAATTTATATATGTTCTCATTGTAACTACAATCCATATGTCGATTTAATTCCATATATTTATGTTAAAAGAAGAAAAATCAATGGTATTTTAAGGGCTAATCAGGTTGCTATATTAAGAGCTTATTCGTACCTGTAGAGAATTAGATATGAACTGAGAGCGGAAGAGTCGGTTTTTTTTTACCTCTACAAATGAGAATATTGGATATCGCTTTGTATAAGGGGTTAACTAATAATGATATAACAATATCTATCTTCTTTATATAACAATGTTGTTAATTATAGACTTGTTGTTAACTATAACATAAGTGAGTAAAAGATTGACGTATTCTTCACGAGTAATCAATATGTCTAAGTATTCATAAGATTCAAACATCTAGATCAATATGGTGAAATATGAAAAAATGTAAAAGTAATTTTCGAGGCTTGGAATTTTAAGGTAACTCCGTTTTCATCTTATGGTGATGAGGTTTCTTGTTTGAAATATAAAAATATATAACTTTTATAGTTAATTTATAGTTGAAAGAGAAAGAGATTTTTTATTAGTTTTACCTTTTTGTCAACCTAATCCGAAATTGATTTACCATTTCATCAATTTTTAGTTTATTTTCCATTTCAATACTTTTTAGTTTTTCAGTTTAATATTGTATTAAATTATAATATTTAATTTTGGAAAACAAATATTTATTTTAAGTATTTTTAATGTTTGATTACATTATAATTTGAATATCTTATTGTTATCTTTGCACAATAAGAATAACATGACATTATATTACTAATTATTATAACTTATGGATGTAGTTATAATATTTATACTATTAATTTTAGATATTTGTGTAATGATTTTAAATTTTTAATCTTCATATTAAAAGTACTTAAAATTAAAATCTTTGAAAATAGTCATGTTTACTATCCATAATTTAAGTATTTGCATAAAAAATATATAGGAACAAGATGTAAACAAATATACTTAACCATCATCATTTTTGTTCTTCATCAATTTAATAAGTAGGAGTACGAATGTAAATGTGTTACTACCCACTAAAATTTATGCAAGTCCTTATCCCTTAGTAGGCAATTAATTTGTCCACTTCATATATCAATGTGCAATTTTTCTCAAAAAATAATTTCCACTTGAGTTGGAGGAATGACACTAGCATGCACTTGTTAAAAGTAAAGCAATCCAATAATTGTTCTGATCTTCAATATGTCTCATCTTTAATATTTTATTTTGTTAATATGCTAAGGCTTCCTAGATCTACAATTATTAATTTTACTATGCCTTGAATTTGAAGAATTTAAAAAATTTAGATATAAACTAAAAGCAGAAGAGTTAGTTTTTTTCACCTCTACAAATGAGAATGTTGAATAGAATTGGTCTTTTTTTACCTCTACAAATGAGAATATTGAATATTACTTTGTATAAAAAGTTAAATAATAATATAATAATATCTATCTTCCTTATATACCAATATTGTTAACTATAGATTTATTATTAACTCTAACCTAAGTATATATAGTGAGTAAAAGATTGACTTATTCTTCGTGAGTAATCAATATGTCAAGTATTCATTAGATTCAAACACCTACATCAAGATGGTGAAATCTGAAAAATGTAAAAGTAATCTCTGGAGGCTTGGAATTTCAAGGCAACTCTGTTTTCATTTGATGATGAGGAGGTAAAGTATTGTGAGCGTATTTCCTTTTCGGTATGGTAGGCCTCTAGGATGAGTTTGTGAGGGATTTGTGCATCTATTTGGAGGAGGGATATACGTATGTGTTTTAAGGAAAGTTCAGATATGAGGTTGTTATAGTAAAAGCTTATTTGTAGGCTTCTCTTTCTGTTTCGAATGGTTGCACTATTTACAGACAAGTTCTTCCTTTGTGGTTTAAAATTTTTCACTTAATTAAGAAGTTTTTATATTTATATATATATTATAGGCTGGACCATTTGTGTCCAATTACATTCATTTTAAAATATGAACGGTATTTTGAGGTTAAAGGTTTGACCTTTACTGCCAATAACATTCTATATGTATATGTATATATAACATATAAAATCTTAATTAGGAAGTTTTTATTTATGAGTATACATCTTTTACTTTTTTGTAATCTATACACATAAATACAAAGTTGTGACCAGTTTGTGTTCAATTGCATTCATTTTAAAATATAAATGTAATTTTGAGGTAAGGGCTATTGTTTTGCTGCAGGTGTGTTTTAAGGGCTATTGTTGTGCCGAGAATCGTGAAGGTTCATATATCAGATTGTTATAGTAAGAGCTTATTCGTAGCTGTAGAGGGTTAGATATGAACTGAGAGCGGAAGAGTTGGTTTTTTTAACCAACTCTATTAGAGCGCAAGAATATTGGATATTTCTTTGTATAAGGGGTTAACTCATAATGATATAACACTATCTATCTTCCTTATATACCAATGTTGCTATAGACTTATTGTTAACCATAACATAAGTCTATATAGTGAGTAAAAGATTCACTCATTCTTCATGACTAATCAATATGTCAAGTATTCATAAGATACAAACATCTACATCAAGCATATATGGTGAAATATGAAAAAATGTAAAAGTAATTTCCGGAGGCTTGGAATTTTAAGGTAACTCTGTTTTCATTTGAGGATGAAGAGGTAAAATATTGTGAGCGTGTTTCCTGTTATTATTTTATATATTTTTGGAAATATAAAAATTATATAAATTTTATAATTAATTTATACTTAAAAAGAAAGAATTTTTATTAGTTCCTCTTTTTAACGAGCAATTGACTTACCATTTCATAATTTTTTTAGATGATTTACCATTTCATTACTGTTTAGTTTATTAGTTTAATACTGAATTATATTATAATATTTAATTTTGGAAAATAAATATATTTTTTTAAATTATTTTAATGTTTGATTGGATTGTAATTTTAATATGTTATTGTTACCTTTGCGGAATAAGAATAAGGTGGCATTATATTAATAATTACCATAACTTATGGATGTAGTTACAATATTTATACTATTAGTTTTAGATATTTGTGCAATGAATTTTCATTATTAATCTTCATATTAAAAGTACTTAAAATTTAAATCCTTTAAAATAGTCATGTTTACTATTCATAATTTAAGGAAGAATTTGCACAAAAAATATATAGGAACAAGGTGTAAGCAAATATACTTAACCATATGTTGGAATATGTAATTCCTACTTGTCTAGGGTGTTGACTATCTATGTAATGAGTTTGTTTCTATATCATAGGAGGTAGCTAAATCTAAATATTCCTAGTTTGGTGTGTCGTTGAGATATTCTCTCAACTACCTTATTGTGCGTCCAAGATAATTTTCCTACTTGAGACAATTATTCATGTATATATGTGTAATCTCTTTGATTAATATAAGATAGTGTGCATAGTGAGATTTTATCTTGGTATGCCCCTCCTGGGTTGAGGGAAATAAGAGTACATCTAGGTATTGATTTTATTTTATTTTTTTGTTTGTCCATCGAGTTGGGTTATGGGGCTATGGGTGTGTTGTCAAATAAGAGGTTGCGTGCGAAGTGAGTCATTTCATAGATAGAGGCCAGGATCTATGATCCAGATCGGGCCTGAGCTGGAGGAGGAGTTTGTGAAGAAGAATCTCGGGTGGCTGGATGAGTTGAATTTGATGGTGAAGCATTGACAACTGATGAGAAGAACAAATGATTAGATCTACCTATATTCCAAAAGGCAAGAATAATTCATGGCAACCAATTCCCCTATTTGGTTGCGTGAACCCATGAAATTGCGTGAGCGAGGAGCAGATAAGAAGGTTATAGCATCGATTGGTGAGCTAAGCGCCATCACCATCGATGTCTGAGCACTCAGTATGGCAGAGCAGGAGATGTGATTGAAGCTCATCTATCTGTGCGCCAAAGCCGAGGGACCCCTGGAGAGCCCCTACTCGACCATTCTCAGTGATACCCTTAACCAAGACCTCTTACTTCAGCAGATAAATTAGAATTGCATTTAAGTAAAGGTGTTAATGAACATAAATGAACAATTTTATGTTGTAAAGAAGAGGAACATAACATGTGAAGATCAGCAATCATTACAACACGTTGTTTGATAACGAAGTTTGTCTAGGAGGGAATACATCTCTGGGCCTCGGTGTCAAGATGGTGTAGGCCGCTGCATTAAGTGTTGTAAGAAGAAGATGTACATGGATGTGTTTTCGCTGACATATAAGGAAAATTCCCTCACACGGGAGTGGCTAGACCTCTCTACGAGATTTTCCAATGCAGAACCCTCATGCATAAAAATAAATCCTATCAGTATGACAATAGCTCACACATAAATACTATTAATATATCGCCAATCATCGAAAACAAGGAATCTCAACAACATACATGAGTATTCTGCCAATATGGCATCAAGGGATATCAAACATAATACAAGTCCATGACATAAATTACATCAATAAAAAAACAAGAGAAGATCCCACGACTCATACATCAATAGGGATCTGTACAACACTAAGCATCTCAGGAACAAAGAAGTACATGAAATCAACTCATCATATACCTCATGCTGAAGATGAATGAAGAATGGGCAGTTACATGGTTGGATCTGAAATCACCATCACAATCATGGCATCGAAATGTGTGAAATTGACTGCTCACTCATTGAAAACTAACACCTGCAACTTCACTTCAAAAACTGACCAAAAAATATAAATCTCAGATGGAAAATATGAACATGCCATCAGATTCGTGACGTCAAATAGTGCAAAATCGACTGTCCATTTGTTGAATTACGAAAAAGTGAAGATCTAGGGCAAAAAGGAATCTTTTAGATTACCCCTAGATTCCTCCACGTGCCTGATCCATGGGTGGAATGGAAATATGCAACTCAAAAGGTGAATCTGACATTGCCATTGCATTCGTTGCAAAAAACCGTGAAAAATGATTGTAAAATTGACTATATTCCGACATGAAGAAAAATTACCTCCATGGGAAAATTTCAAGGCTCACGGTTCTGCTCCCTATGTCTGGGCCTACTCATGGTCCCACCATCTCGATTTCCATGCCCGCTCCTGCTCTACCTAGCTTGGGTGCATTTGGAAATGATGGGTTTATATTAACTTTGGTGGGCAAAGTATTCAAAATGAGCCTATTTGGCTAATGCTTAGGGGCAGACTTTACTTGGGTGGAGGTCGGTGGGTCCAACCCCACCGTATTCGGATTCTTTTAAAAAACATGCGCAAATGTTTTTTTTTAACCCCAATGCATTTAAAAAAAAACGATGTGACAATTTTTTTTTTGGGGGGGAGGGGGGGGGGGGGACCCAAATTGGGCACCCTGCCCGTGATCTCTACCGGAGTTTAATATTTGGAGGGTTGGTGGGATGGCGGTGGGTTACAACCCCCACCATCCACATCATATAAATGGTGGTAGTGAGATGTGGTAATGCCACTGTAAGGTAGGTGAGGTGGATTGTTAGTGGTGCCACCCGCTCGGGGCCCGGCCCATGTGGGTTGGGCAGGTTCAACCCCCACTGAAATCGACATTGATATATATGAAATGCATATATATATATATATATATATATATTGTTAACGTGGGTGGCGGCGTTGGTGGCCCGCTACCCAATTTTTTTATTTTTTATTTTTTTTAACAACTTAATTGGCCATTTTTGAAAATTTTGATTTTGACCATAGGAGACAAATTAATCGCCCCATAAATTTTCTTGAAATTGGTCGGATCTGGCCAAAATCTGGTGGCCGGGTTTCATCCAAATTGCAGCCTCCTTAACCTGCTCGGTCATTCAAGTCAACCCAAAAATTTGATCACTCCTAACTTTCACATACGAGCTCGGTTTGACAAACCGTTCACACCATTGAAATTAGGATGACGAGATCTACAACCTGAACCTAGTTCGAGAGCAGTTCAAACACTTTTATTTTTTAGCCCTCTTTGTGTTGTGTGTGTCTCTGGAGCCACCTGGATCAATCCTCCCCACTGAGGAGATTTTGGTCCTCCAAAATCATCAAAAGAATCTGCATTGTTGTGTACTGTTTTTGCACCACAAGCATCCTAAAAAATTCACCCTTCCTTCTCCTTTACCTTTGTCCTTCAGAGCCTTAAGCAATGAACTAACACATGCATCCTCTGCAAACCTGTTGTACAATCCCATGCAAATACAAGCTAAAATTGACCAAACTATGACCTAAATATACCCATACTCGCCACGAGTTTATAAGATGTACAGTGTGGTCAAGTTTACATCAAAATGGAATCATACCCCAGACAAGACATCATCGTCACATTTTGAAGTGATGGAAAACACCTCATCACTTTTACATGAAATAAATGCATCACACAACTCATAAAACAAGGCCAACATCATCATCATCACATTTCAAAGTGATGGAAAACACATCATCACTTTTACATGAAAGAAATGCAACACACAACTTATAAAACAAGGCCAAAATATCGACGTCATATTTCGAAGTGATGGTAAACACCTCATCACTTTTACATGAAAGAAATGCATCACACGACTCATAAAACAAGGCCAAAAAATATAATTGTCACTTAAACATGTGATGGAAAACACATCATCACTTTCACAATTAAAAATGCTACAAATGATTTACAAACAAGGCCATGACAAGCTAACATATCTAGTAAAAACAATCTAGAAATACCATCTCTCACTTATCAAAGTGAGTGGATCATTTCCCTTTGGTGAAGTTGCTTGTCGATCAGCTCTTTCGACTGGTGTATGTATGGGCACTTTGACTTTAAGGCGCTGCTCTGGATGGAGTCTCCAACATGTGGCTCTTTGGTGGCCACTTCGGTTGCAATGGGTGCAAAAGGTCTTTCTCCTCCAAACCTACTTGACTGATTTCTTTTCCTGTTAGAGAGAATGCTTTTCATGCCTCATCCTCCTTTCTGTTACCATCCTTTTCCAATGCTTGGAAATCACATGGTTATTTAAACCAAAAAAATGGCACGTTTTGCGATGCCATGATTTATGACCGTGATTATCAACATTCTTATAATCAAAATACACTCTGGAATAATTAGATTTATTATACGTTCTCGAGTGATCTCTGGTGCGATCATGGTGATGGGAGCTCACCTCAAGTTTTTCACTACCATGGAACGATGGTGAACTGCTTCCATCATTCCTCTTCCTTGGTGAGTTCAATAATGGCTATTTGCCTTTGATGTCCTTCGAACATCCTTCTACAGTGTACCCCAAACCTGCTTAACGATGTCGTTGCACAACGTCCAATGATTCGGTTATGCCTTGGCCATGAATGCCAAGTCCTCCTCCTCTGTACCCCATCTTGGTGAGGAGTGTCACGTCGATACCTTTGACAGGTATCTCCACACTTCCAACCGAAATGATATCATGTGAAGAAACTAAAGAAAAATCAACATTGTTTACCTTAGTTTTCGATTTTGAAATATAGGAAGAAGGCTTCTGTAAGCCTTCATTGTGCTTCACTACCTCCAAGGCCTCTATTATGGCTTCTAGCTGAAGCTGCAACTACTTATTCTCCTCATTCTCTTCCTATAGGAATGACTTCAATGCATCATGATCTTCTTGCAGACTTTCGTTGTTGTGCTCGGAATCTTCCCACGCTTCTGTCGTGGCTTGCAACTGAAGTTGCAACCGATGTTTGTCCTCCTTATCTTCATGTAGGAGTGTCTTCAATGCATCATGATCTTCTTGAATAATTTCATTTTTTCACTTCAATTCTTCGCACACCTTTGTTGTGGCTTGCAACTGAAGTTGCAATCGATGTTTGTCCTCCTTCTCTTCCTGTAGGAGTATCTTCAATTCATCGTTCTCTGCTGCTTGTTTTTCATAAGCCTCGTACAACATGTCCGCTTTCTCGGACACCCCAGGCATGGTTTCATACATGTCCTTGACATTATACATGGCTCAACTCAGTGAATGTTCATTGTTCACACCTGCAATCCAATCAGCAAGAATACTTGTTCTGATACCACTTGATCCAGGGTAAAATTTTGATACACTTAACCAATACCTTTTACTTCGGTTGATAAATTAGAATTGCATTTAAGTAAAGGAGTTAATGAACATAAATGAACAACTGTAATATGTAAAGAAGAGGAACATAACATGTCAATATCATCAATCATAAGAACACGTCGTTCGATAACAGAATGCGTCTATGAGGGGCTACATCTCCGAGCCTTAGTGTCAAGATGGGGTAGGCCGCTGCATTAAGTGCTATAAGAAGAAGACTTACATGGATGTGTTTTCACAGACATAGAAGGAAAATTCCCTCACACAGGACTGGATAGACCTCTCTATGATATTTTCCACTATAGAACTTTCATGCATAAAAAGGACTCCTATCAGTATGACAATATCTCACACATAAATATTGTGAGTATCCCGCCAATATGGCATCAAGGTATTTCAAACATAATACAATTCCATGATAGAAAGTACATCAATAACAAAACAAGACAAGATCCCACGACTCATACATCAACAGGGATCTGTACACAACTAAGCATCTCAGGAACAAAGAAGTACATGAAATCAACTCATCATATACCTCATGTTGAAGATGAATGAAGAATGGGATGCTATGCAGCTGGAAATGAAATCACCATCGCAATCGTGGCACCGAAAGGTGTGAAATCGACTGCTCACTCGCTAAAAACTGATTCCTGCAACTTCACTTCAAAAAGTGACCGAAAAATATAAATGGAAAATGGAAAATCTGAATATGCCATCAGATTCATGACGTCGAATAGTGAAAAATTGACTGTCCATTTGTTGAATTCTAAGAAATTGAAGATCTGGGGAAAAAAGGAATCTTTTCGATTCCCCCTAGATTCCTCCACGTGGCTGCTACATGGGTGGACTAGAAATCTACAACTCAAAAGGAAAATCCAACCTCGCCATTGCATTCCCTGTGAAAAACCATGAAAAATGACTATGAACTTGACTATATTCTAACATGGAGAAAAATTACCTTCCTAGGAAAATTTCAAGGCTCATGGTTCCGTTCCCTATTTTTGGGCTTGCTCATGGTTCTACCATCTCCATTTCTGTGCCCACTCCTACTCTGCCTAGCCTGGGTGCATTTTCAAATGACGGTTTTATATAAACTTTGGCAGGCAGAGTATTCAAAATGAGCTCGTTGGGCTAACGGTTAGGGGCGGACTTTACTTGGTCGGAGGTTGGGGGTTCCAACCCCACTGACCCCACCGTATTCGGATTCTTTTAAAAACCATGTGCAAATTTTTTTTTTTTAACCCCAGTGGATTTAAAAAAATTATGTGACAGTTTTAGGGGTGGGGGGAGGGGGCGACCCACATTAAGCGGCCTACCCATGATCTCCTCCGGAGTTTAATACGTGAAGGGTTGGTGGGTTGGCAGTGGGTTACAACCCCCACCACCCATATCCTATAAATGGTGGTTGTGACATGCGGTAATGTTGCCGTAAGGTAAGGTGAGGTTGCTTGTTAGTGGTGTTGCCTGCTTGGGGGCCGGCCGACGTGGGTCGGGCACGTTTGACCCTGGCCAACACCGACATTGATATATGCGAAATGCATATATATATATATATATATATATATATATATATGTTATATGGTTGTCGTGGGTCGCGGGGTTGGTGGCCCGCCAACCAATTTTTTTATTTTTATTTATTTTTTCTGTTTTAACAACTTAATTAGGCATTTTCAAAAATTTTGATTTTGACCGTAGGAGACAAATTAATCATCCCACAAATTCACCTGGCCGGAGCTGGCCGTAATCCAGTGGCTGGGTTTCGTCCAAATTGTGACCTCAACTTGCCCAGTCATCCAAGTCAACCCAAAAATTTGACCACTCCTAACTTTCACGTACGAGCTCGGTTTGATGAACCATTTGCATTGTTGTGATGAGGACAACGAGATATATGACCTGAACTTGGTTTGAGAGCAATCCAAAAAAAATTATTTTTGAGCCCTCTTTGTCCTGTGTGTGTCTCTAGAGCCACCTAGATCACTCGGCCAATTCTCG
Organism: Pinus albicaulis; assembly: GCA_034641835.2. Taxonomy (NCBI): domain Eukaryota; kingdom Viridiplantae; phylum Streptophyta; class Pinopsida; order Pinales; family Pinaceae; genus Pinus; species Pinus albicaulis. The sequence continues at coordinate 1,268,781,339 of CM076580.1, read as the reverse complement.
GGCCCTGTGGAGCACCTTGGGTCGTTTGCATATTAGAACAGGGTCCCGACCACCTCACATTCATGGGATCAAATCCTCTACCATTGATGTCCATGGTGCTCGCTATGGAGCACATGCCTCCCACCTGGTTCCGTAACTACGATCTAGACCCCGTCGTCAATGCAGATTCAAGATGAAGGCAGTAAAAATTTCAATCGTTGTGTATTTTATGGTGAACCCATGGTGTTAGCTTAGAAGACAACTTGTGCACAATGGTGGATCTGATTTGAATTTTACACACCAATCCTCTTGCACATTATGGAAATCGTAGGCAGTGACGAGAATGTGAATCAATATTGAAACAAAAGCATAGATCATGGACACTAAGGAGATAGAAATCGATGGATTTCTTGAGCATTTCACCCATGTTTGTGGAGGAGCTGCATGAGGAGGAACAAGCGTGGAGAGCGCTGTGCATTTCTTGTAGAGTGGATTGTGTGCCAGTGGTGGAGAAGTTAGATACTCCCCCTGCCCAAAAAAATTCATTTCTCTGCCCATCATCATCTGTTGAACCTGTGGGTGGCTGATTGAGGACTGCGTATGGTAATCAAATCGATTAAAGAAGTTTGTATGATCTTGTAGTTTGTTCTAGATGTATGTAGTAGAAGTGGTTTTTTAATTGGATAATGGTAAAATGTTGTCGACCTTAAGCTATAGAGGTCACAAAGCTCCATCTAACTGTGATGAGTATTTGTTGAAGCTAGAAAATATGTGGTCTATTATCAAGTGAGTTGATTATGTGCTTAGAGAGTAGCGGCTTCATCTTATGTTTATTTTGATAGGAATCGCTATTGCATCGACATTATTTATCCTTACGCCTGTTTTATTTTTGGGCATCTAATGATATTGTTCTGAATTTTGAGGCCATGAGGATTGTTGGAGGTTGCGGAGGCCATGGAAGGAGCGTGGCCTGGCATGGAGAAGAGGTCATGGATATTTCTTTTGCAGCTGGAAAAGACCATACTTTTGCTGGACAAAGACTGCATCATCTAGAGACTTAAGGCTGTGTTCTCATGCATACGTGAGACAAGAGGTTGATCTGAAGGTTGATCTCATTGAGCAGAGGCCCTCTCCTTCGAGATCTATTCTTTTTATGTGACAACCAGTCCACCATTTCTGTCTTCAAGAAGATTTGCAATTTTATGCTTGTGGAAGGCCATCATGGTTTTTGGCAAGAAAACTGTTCAAAAGAATGTTGATTATGTGAGTAGACTTGTCACAATCTTGGGAAAAATGTATAGCGAAATGTGCAACGTGACTGAAAAAGTGCCTCTGCCAGACCATCGAAACAGTCAGAGATGGATGGATTCGTACGCAACCACAAGGAAAATGCCTCTTTTTACTGAGTGTTTCTAATGAGGGAGATAGGTTTCCATGCATTTTCATGGTGTCATTGCCTGATTTGTAGTTCTTCAAATCACATTGCTAGCAGTGACAACACCGATGGTGTCTACAAGACTTTGGGATTTAATGTCATGAATGGTGTTTCTTAATATATTGATTCACTTTTTTTAAGAATCGTAATATTAGTAATGTAAATCTGGTTGAAATAATTGATTTATTTGTTGTGACATTTAGTCTGGCCAACTATTCTCATGAGTTTGAATTTTTTTTTTTTGGAGTTGGCAATTCCAACAATAGACAAATTTACTTGAAGGAATGATTTACTACTGGATATGATGAAGACATGACAATGAAAATGGCATCAAAGGATAGTGGTTGGAGCTACATCAGAGATTGGAGGATGATCAATTTTGTGCGTGCCCAGTGTGATCAGGGGAGTAGATTGTGATGGAAACAGGAAAGTTGAAACAAAGTGTCTGAAGTCTTTGCTTGTGTAGCAAGAAGATAGAAATTCGGTTGTTTGTTTTAAAGATGTTAAGCTGTTGTGGATTTGCATGTTCAATTGTGAGGAGATTAGCTTGACAGTGGGTCTTTGATGTTGCATCTTGTCAGCAAGCATGAGGAGGCAAGCTTGGAAGCAGTTACACAGCCTTGATACTATGAACAGGGGAAGTGGCGTTACATTATGATGCCAGGGAATTGGATACTGAAACGAGAAAAATTGTGTGTAAAACCATCGAATTTTATGTGTGTTGATAGTGAATTTGTGGGCGACGCAAGATTAGACTATGGAGTCTTGGATTCTTGTTTTGAGAGGGACAATTTGTTATTGTTTCTCCTCGTGTGGCTGTGAGTACCTACGTCTAGATCATCTATGTTGGAATGCACTGCATTGAGATCAGTTGAAAAGTCGTCGATCTGTTTCTTTATCACTGGACCCCTCTAAGGTATCGTTGGACAATAATGGTTTTTGTTATGTTCAGGAAATAGTCATCTTTGGGCAGAGATAGAGAAATTTGATGTCCTTGTTAATCTAAAAAATTTATTTTGTTTCTTGGAATCATGCTTAAAATTATTGACCCTTATTGAGCATAGCTAACTCAATGTAGGTAAAATTAATTTGTTATAATTCGCAACTCTAACAAATGAGAGGTTAAGCATGGAGTTCCAAGAATTTATTTCACAAATAGAAATATGCCTAAGATATGAACAATGAAAAGATGAGTTTAAGGAGCAACAACGTTGATTATTATAGAAAACTAAGTTGAAAGTTTTTTTTATGTGAGTTTCTCGGAATAGAATCTTGATGATGAGTGACACAGTTGAATGGTAAGTAAGTCTAGGATGGTTTTTTAGTTGTCTTTTTATGTACCTAGTAACTCCAAGAGTTGGAGTGTGTAATGTAAGCCTTGTAAAGGCATATGTATCCCCGTGAAGTTTGTCTTTATCTAAAAACCACTTTCTAATTACAGATTTATAGTCAGCCAGAAACCATCTTTCGTCACTTTGAAGTGATGCTTTGTGGTAAAGCAGAAACCACATACAAAGCCTTCATGGCTACAGAGCCTTCGTGGCTATGGTGCGTTGGGTGCACACAGGAGCTTTAGTGCTCATAGAGGAGCCTTTGTGCTCACAGCGGAGTAGGTGGTATGTAGAAACACCTTACTCACAGGAGAAACCTAATTTCTCACAGGTCTGAGTATACTGAGAACATTTTTGGGGGGGAATTTTCAGATACAAGTACAGGTATACAGTGATAATGGTTGACAAAACCTTGTATGTGAAGCACATCCTACGAGACTAGCGGTTGCAGCGGTTGGTACCCATGCATTCCGGTGGATGGTTGCTTCTTTATATGGACTTCGATACATCTTTTGTTGGTTCTGGACATGGGATTTACCTGTTTATGGTGGATCTGAGTCGCAAACATATCCTTTGTTGGTTATGGACATGGGATTTTCCTGTTTGTGGTGGATCTGAGTCGCAGACACACCTTTTGTTTGTTCTAGACATGGGATTTGTCTATTTGTGGTGGATCTGAGTTTTAGACACATCTTTTGTTATGATTGACCACAACTAGATTTTGTGAATCGCTATCGACAAGTAGTAATTAAGGGGGTGTGTTGGAATATGTAATTCCTACTTGTCTACGGTTTTGACTCTCTATGTAAGGAGTTTGTTCCTATATCATAGGAGGTAGCTAAATCTAAATATTCCTAGTTTGGTGTGTGGTTGAGATATTCTCTCAACCACCTTATTGTGCATCCAAGATAGTTTTCCTATCTTCGAACAATTCTTCATGTATATATGTGTACTTTTTAATAGTAAAGAAATCCAACAATTGTTCTGATCTTTAATATGTCTCATCTTTAATATGTTATTTTGTTAATATGCTAGGGCTTGGTAGATCTAGAATTAGGATGGATCTACACTAGTTTAATTTCCCCCTTTAAATAAGCTATATTCTATATGAATACCATGGGTGAATATTATGAAATTATTTTTTTGAACATTATTTTTATTATTTTTATTTTATTTTCACGTTATTAATTTTATTAGGCCTTGAGGAATTTAATGTTATTAATTTTACTATGCCTTGAGTTTGAGGAATTTAATTTTATTACTCCTTGAGTCGAAGGAATTACATTACCCTCCACTTCCCCTTTACTCAAATCAAATGTTAGACAATTGAAATATTTTAGGTCATTCATCCATATAGAAATTATAGAAATTTTATAGTTAATTTATAATTGAAAAATAAACAACTTCCATATAGAAATTATATAAATTTTACCGTTAATTTATAGTTGAAAAATAGAGAACTTCGTTTATTAGTGTCTCTTTTTTGGGAACATAACCGGAAATTGATTTACCATTTCATTACTTTAGTTTATTAGTTTATACTGAATTAAATTATAATATTTAATTTTGGAACATAATTCTTTATTTGTAAATATTTTTAATGTTTGATTGGATTATAATTTGGATATCGTAATGTTACCTTTGCATAATAAGATGATATTGTATGAATAATTACCATAACTTATGGATGTAGTTGCAATATTTATACTATTAATTTTAGATATTTGTGCAATAAATTTTCCTTATTAATATTCATATTAAAATTATTTAAAATTAAAATCCTTGAAAATAGTCATGTTTACTATCCATAATTTACACTTTGATTTGGAGGAATTTAATTTTATTAGGCCTTGAATTGGAGGAATTAATGAGAATTATAGACCGAAACAAAAGAGGTAGTTGATCATATGACTTAGACATTCTAGTTAGGAGTACTCATGGGAGAGGATGTACACCGTATAAAAAATACAAGTGAAGCAAAATCAAAATTGACAGGAGCTTGTGAGTACAATGTTGAGACTACTAAGCATTCCATCAATTGACATATTGAAACTCAAATTGTAACATATCACATATGACTTCATCCATGCTAATTTTCCATATGTAATCGCCTATGTTATGAAATATAGTTATTATTAGTCCCTACCAAGGTAGAATAAACAACTTATAACATTTAAATTTGAAAAATAAATATTCATTTTTTTATTGTATTTAAAAAAAAAAAACTAATTTTCGGATAAATTGAAGTTATTATTGCAATGTTTGCACAATAAATTGACATGTGGATATTTTATGCCATAATTTATTGATATGGTTTCAACATAAGCATTATTTCTAAATATTTGTGTACTTATTTTTCATTCTTAAGCATTGCAGGAAACCCATCCAAAAATAAAATAGTTCATACTCAAGTAATTAACATAATTAGTATTTGTTACTTTCCCCATAATTTAAGCAAGTATTTGAATAAAAAAATAGGTAAGAATGATATTTAAATAAATATACTTACTAGAAGTTATTTCCCACATTTATTTATGTTTTTATGAGCACTTACTAGAAGAGGTATGCATGTCTCTCTAGGTCTTATAGTGATATTCCTTTTTAATATACTCCAAGCTTAAGAGGAGACTAGATACATTAAACATTTCAAGAACCATAATGGACCATTACAAAGAAATATATAACATCACTATCTGACACTATGTAACCAATGTCGATACTTCATTGCCACTCATCTTGGATACACCACACCATTCACATGCTATAGCACACCACTAATTTCTCACTTGAATCTTCTCATCGTAGTATTCATTCATCACAACCTTTGCACTTTTGTGTTTTTGACATCTTCATTTTTCATTTTGGTTTTGGCATATTGGTCTTAGATTTGTATGTTGTATTAGCCAATTCTAACAAAATGACTTCAGATTGAAGTCCTAAATCTCAATATGTATAAGAAATTTCAAGACATATTCACCTTTACCTATACACAAAAACAAAAAAATAATACCAAATAACAATATAAGCACAAACAATGATCTAAAAAGATGGCCATGCTTTTATGCATAAAGGAAAAATCCTTAAACAAGTAATGCAATATCCACTTTTACTATGATTCCATGAGTAAATATTTTAATCTTTTTACACATGGATCCACCACACTTCCTACACCTTGGCTCAACGCTGTGCCATTGTGCAACTTCGTAAATGTGACACAACAGGTCCGCAAGTTGCTCAACTTTGATCCTTCCTCAATCACGTCTTCAGGTGGAGAACGGCTCTCGAATCACCGATGAAATGCACAGTCCAATTCACAAGGAGTGGATCGACAATGTGCTCTTCCACAGTTTACCCACTACGCCTACTCACCATCTCCCAGTGCAGACTCCGTCGACGTAGATCAGCAATAATGTTTACCCATACTTGTCGTGCAGACTCCTTTGACGTAGATTCAACAATAATATTTACCTATATCATATTTACCCATACTTGTCGTGCCCTTTTCACTAGTCTACAACACTTATCTCCACAACAACACTCCACACCAATCTTGACACCACCGAAAAAGAAAAAAGAAAACAATATTTTCAGGAGGCTCAAAAATATTTACTCCAGTGCCCTGGTCGGTACTAGTTCATCTCTCATCCAACACAATCAACGCACAACTCGAATATTCTCACCACATGAGTCAGCTCCATGCTCACATAGATCCACACTCTCCATGCTCCATGCTCACTCTCCATGCTCACATAGATCCACACTCTCGGCTCCACTGATGCAAAAATGCAGTCGGCTCTAAATCTCCACGCTCAATAAATACAATTTACTAGTTTGAACAAGCTGCTTTAGACTATTGCAGCTAACAGTGTGGGCTCCAATTTGATCACAATCAACTGTTGCACGGCATTACCCTAACCTCTGGTATAAATACTACCAACCTTGGTGGATTACAAAACACAAAGGAAGATTAATCCATCTACTTCCTTATCCTATATTTACACCACGACATCTGCACCACACAATTCCTCCTCAGTTACAGGAATACATCTGCACCACACTGAGCAAACTTCTTAGAGTTGGCTAACTTTACACAATCCAAATCAATTTGGTGTGTTTTTCCCTCTACTGAGCTTCTCGATTCGACAATTGTGAAATGGAGCAACAACACATTGTCAGAAAGTGCACCTAATTTCATAAACAGTCAAGGTCTTCTATAGGGGAAGGCGGTACGACCAATCATTCTGCTGAGAAGTAACTACACTGCACTCAACTGATCCGTCGAGGGAAGTTATAACTACATTGCGCTCCACCGATCTATTGAGGAATGGTGTAATTGCACTACGGTCCAACAACAAATATCAGTCTCACAGTAGTGGTAACAACAGCACCCTCACAATGGTCTCAACCCAAAAAAAAATATGAGTAAGGCCTAAACTCAGTCTATACCTACTTAAATTTTCATAAATCACTCTTTTCTTTTATATATTGATAAAATAATATTACATATAAATACATAAAGTGTTATCTTAAGCTAGAAAATTTGTCTTGGACACACAATCACTCTCTTGTAAGAATATCTTAATCACATTAGAATTTAGGGAACATCTAGATCTCAATAACTCCTAAACATTAGGAATAAACTCCTGTACATAGAATGAATCACAAAAAAGACAAGTAACAATTATATTTCCAAGTATGATTTGATTTGATTATGGACTACTATTCATTTAGCATTAAGCAATGTAGGTTATAATTTTTTATGCAGCTTTTACGAGAGAACAATTTCTAACTTGAGAGGTAGGGACTAAACTAGCCTGCAAGACTTATTTTTCTTATTCAAATTTATTTTAATGTGTTTGGGTTGAAAGGATCTACATGCGAATATGTTATTAATGTTGTAATGTCATGTTAAACATTTTGAATGAGTCAAATTACATAAGAATAAAATAAAATAAAATAATTAATAATCATCACAATAACTCGAATTATAATTAATAATTGTACCAACCTATATTCAACTTAACACAAAAACAAAAGAAATATTGTTAATAAAAACAAAATTAGAATACAACAAATTTATTCGAAGGATTTGTCATTTTTTTTAATTAAGACATTATGCTTTGTTATTATTATTTTTGATCTATTATTTATTTTATGAATAATATAACATCTCTCCTATAGTAAACAAAAATTTAAGTAACATATCCCCCATATTGAACCTAGATTTATATGTTTACAATCATCTATGGACACTTAAACATCTCCTCCATGCATAACTTGGTGTATCCTTAGTTAAGATAGATATAAGAGGGTTCTTAAAAATACTATATATATTATATAAATTTCACATCTCTATATATAAGAGTGCTTTCATTTTTAATTCGATTAAAAACTTGATTCAATTTTGATGGAATATCCACAAAATATTTTTAGTAGTAGTTAGGATACAGCATCTACATAACATTGACTATATGTGAGACTTTTTAAAAAGTTTTCTACTTTATTTTCGGATCTAATTTGTCTATAATCGAATGGGGATTCATTGAAACCAACCTAGATCCATCTAACTCTGGATCTATCATGCGCCGAGAGGGATCAAATCTCTCGAGGTGAAAACCTATTTTTTGAGTGCAAAACTTGAGGAAAGGTTTGCACCTCGAGAGATTTGATCCCTCTCGGCGCATGATAGATCCAGAGTTAGATGGACCTAGGCTGGTTCCAGTCGGAGGCATCAACGTCACATTTTTCAGATTATTAAAATTTTTGTATATTTTTGATATGTAAGATGGATCTAGGCTGGTTTCAGTCGTGTGCTGCCAAGGAAAATATATCAAAGATATGATTAATTTTATCAATAATATGTAAATATATCAAATAGTAATATAATCATTTTAAATATGCTAAATATTTCTGAGATTAACTTGGTCATTTTAATTTTAAATTTTCTTAGTTACCTCAGTTCGTTGAGATGATAATTATTGTTAATAACTATAATGATGAAAAATGATGAAATAATTTTTTTAAATGCAAAGTGAAAATAATAGTGTTGAAAGATATAAAATGTGAATAATAAGAACATACTCATGTTACAATCAATCTCAAACTATTTTCTTCTACTATTCTTATTTCCTCCCTTGTTAGTTTTGTTATCTTTTCATATCGATTATATGAAAAAGAAAATTTAAATCGTAAACCATTTAAATCTTTAGCTCGATGTTGTAGTAAACATGATACCTTGTCTCTCTTGCTCTCCAATATTAATAGCTTAAATTACTATAACACAAAAATCAATCTACATTGTTAATAACTTTTTGTGCTTACACTAAAATCAATGCATATTGTTAATCCAATCACTTTAATATTAATGTACCATCATATATCCAATTACATCAAATCATAAATCAGCGTATACATTGAAATCAATGCATTTAATGCAAGCAATCAAATAAGATTAGAAAATAACTTCTACATTGAAATCAATGCACCTAATGCAATCAATCAAATAAGATTAGAAACCAACATCTACACTGAAATCAATGCATTTACTCAAAGCAATCAAATAGGATTAGAAATTTCCATCTACACTGAAATCAATGCATTTAGCGCAAATAATCAAATAGTATTAGGGATAACCTACATTGAACTCAATGCATCTAGTGCAAGAAATCAAATATAATTGTAAATCGACGTCTAAATTGAAATCAACACATCCAGTGCAAGCAATCAAATAGTATTAGGAATCATCACCTACACTGAAATCAATGCATCTAGTGCAAGTAATCATATATCATTAGAAATAAATATCTACACTAGAATCGATGCATCTAGTGCAAATAATCAAATAGGATTATAAATCACCATCTCCACTTAAATCAATCCATCTAGTGCAAGAAATATTCTTCCCTCTCTCCACCCTCCACCCATATCTATATCCCCATCAATCTCTTTTTTTTGTCTCTATCTCACCCCCCTAAACACACATGCTCTCGCACTCCATATATATCATTCTCTTTGTTGATCACCCTCTCTCCCCATCTCTCTCTTCTTCCCTCTCTTCCCCTTCTCTCCCTCTCCCCCGCTAATATCTCTCTTTCCTCCTTTTGTCCTCTCTCTCTCTCTCTCTCCATATTCCTTATCACTCACTCTCTCTCTCTCTCTAGGAACCAACATCTACACTGAAATCAATGCACTTACTCAAAGAAATAAAATAGAATTAGAAATCGCCATCTACACTGAAATCAATGCATTTAGTGCAAACAATCAAATAGGATTATAAATAGTCTACATTGAAATTAAGTCATCTAGTGGAAGTAATCAAATATAATTATAAATCAACATCTAAATTGAAATCAACACATTCAGTGCAAGCAATCAAATTGTATTAGAAATCACCACCTACAGTGAAATCAATGCATATAGTGCAAGTAATCCAATATCATTAGAAATAAATATCTACACGAAAATCGATGCATCTAGTGCAAATAATCAAATAGGATTAGAAATCACCATCTCGACTTATATCAATCCATCTAGTGCGAGAAATATTCCTCCCTCTCTCCACCCTCCATCCATATCTATATCCCCCTCCATATATTCTTTTTGGTCTCTCTATCTCACCCCTCTAAACACACGCGCTCTCGTAATCCATATATATCAATCTCTTTTTCAATCACCCCCTCTCTCCATCTCTCTCTTCTTCCCTCTCTTCACCTTCCATCTATATCTCTATCTTCCCCTTCTCTCCCTCTCCCCCATTAATATCTCTCTTTCCTCCTTTTGTCCTCTCTCCCTCTCTCTCCATCTTCCTTATCACACACACACACTCTCTCTCTCTAGAAACCAACATCTACACTGAAATAAATGCATTTACTCAAATAAATAAAATAGGATTAGAAATCACCATCTACATTGAAATCAATGCATTTAGTGCAAACAATCAAATAGGATTAGAAATCATCTACATTGAAGCCAATTCATCTAGTGCAAGTAATCAAATATAATTATAAATCGACATCTAAATTGAAATCAACAAATTCAGTGCAAGCAATCAAATTGTATTAGAAATCACCACCTACACTAAAATCAATGAATCTAGTGCAAGTAATCAAATATCATTAGAAATAAATATCTACACTAAAATTGATGCATATAGTGCAAATAATCAAATAGGATTATAAATCACCATCTCCACTTATATCAATCCATCTAGTGTGAGAAATATTCTTCCCTCTCTCCACCCTCCATCCATATCTATATCCCCCTCCATCTCTTCTTTTCTGTCTCTCTATCTCACCCCCCTAAACACACACACTTTCGCAATCCATACATATCAATATCTTTGTCAATCCCCTCCTCTCCCCATCTCTCTCTTCTTCTCTCTCTTCACCTTCCATCTATATCTCTATCTTCCCCCTATCTCCCTCTCTCTCCATCTTCCTTATCACTCACTCTCTCTCTCTCTCTCTCTCTCTCCACCTTTCTCTCTCTATTTCTTTCTTCTTACCTCTCTCCTCCTCCCCCTCCAAGTCCATCTCTCTTTCCCTCCCTCTCTCCACTCTCTCACATCCTCTCTTTCCCTTTCTCTCCCATCTCTCTCTCCCTCTCTCTCTCTCTTCACCCACCAACTATGTTACTATATCCCTCCCTCTCTCCTTATATCTCCTTCTCCCCCCTTATCTCCATCTCTCCTTATTTGTCTCTTTATCTAAGCCCCAAACATACACACTCTCTCTTTGTCTCTCCCTTGTCACTCCTTCTCTCTCTCCACTTCTCACTCTCTATATTTCTTATTTCCTACATCTCTCCCCCTCCAAATTCATCTCTCTTATCGATCCCTCTCTCCTCCTCTCTCTCAAGTCCTCTCTGTCATACTTCCTCTCTCTCTCTCTCTCTCTCTCTCCAATACTCTCTCTTCCCCCATCACTCTCCTCCTCTCTCTCATCCTTCCTTTCTCTCCCTTTCTCTCCCACCTCTTTCTCCCTCTTTTCCCTCCAATCCTCTCTCTTCCCCCATCTCTCTCTCTCTCTCTTTCCACCCCTCTCTCTCTCCAACTACATTACTATATCCCTCCCTCTCTCCTTCTCACTTTTTCTCTCCCCCCTTCTTTCTATACATCTTACTTTGTCTCTTTATCTCACCCCTAAACATACACACTCTCTCCATCTCTCGCTTATCACTCTCTCTCTCTATTTCTTCTTAGTTATGTAAACTAAGGAACATAAATATTCGTAAATATAAAGTAGATTATGGAGTAAATATGAAAAGAGGTTTTATTTACTTACCATACCTATAGTTTATTTATATTTTTATTTATTTACCATACCCCTTTTCTTTACTATGGTATTTGGCCCATAGGCTTGTTATATAATTAAATTTTTATTTATAATCCTATTTGATATATTTTTATTTATTTACCTTACCTATTTATGCCTCTTTTATATTTATTTATTTACCATACCTCCTTATATCTATTTTATATTTATTTATTTATTTATCATACTTGTTTATACCTCTTTTATATTTATTTATTTACCCATTGTATTGGGCCCATGGTATCAATAATAATTTGTCCCATGGTATTCGTCCCATAGGCTTCATCTAAATAAAACCTCTTTTTAAAAAATTTTAGAATATAAAAAGGTTTATGGAATAAATATAAAAAGATTTTTTATTTATTTACCATACATCTAGTTTATATATTTTTTTTATTTATTTACCGTAGCTCTAGAGTAAGTATAAATTCATTTTACAAATATTTAGTTAAAATAAATATTAAAATATTTTGGATTTTGATTGTTTGTGTTGAATTAACACTTTTCCTTTGATTTAGGAAATGGTATTGACTTTAGTAAAGAGTAAATATGTTTAGAATTTTACTTAATTTGGAGATTCCATGTGGTAATTTTTTTTTGTTAAAGGTAAATTTATGATCCATTCAAATTCACGTATATAATTTACTATCCATTCAAATTATATAAATAATACATAATTGTATTAGAAATTGATATATGTTCTAGCACAATGCGATTTGTATTTTTTATTTTTTATTTTTAATTTAAAACTTAAGCCGACATTTTGTATGAGGACGTGACCCAGCTGACATCAGGGTCATATTGGGCTGTAGATGCGCCTCTCGGCGCAATGAAAATTTTGATGGTGAAAACTACAAAATCAAAGTGTCACTGGGTTTTTAAGGATGTTGAATCCATATATGTAGTTAAAAAACTAGTTTGAATAACAAAAATCAATATTTGACCATATTATTTTTCACTGGATTTTGGCCATAAATATGTGGTAGACTCCAAAAATTCTCAATTAAAACCAACACTTATTTACTTATATTGTAACAAAGTCAATTTACAAGTTAATAATATCCAAAAGAAAATGGCGTTCATTATATATAGGTTAAGAATGTTGTTATATTCTTAGTTTATTATGAGTATTAATTTTTTATAATTAAATTTAAAGATAGTTACATATTCATTACTTTAATTTATAGATACTATTTACATGTTATATATTTTTATGTGACATGTATATTATGATTTTACTTTATGTAATTTTTTTTGCAATTTTATTAATAAAAAAAATTACAATATAACACAATGAATTTTGTTATTTTATTTATAGTCATTTAAGGACACTAAATATCTCTCCCATATAGGGTTCTATATTATTATAGAAATAATAAATATATATTCACTCACGATTTACCAAGTGTCCATAGGGATCCAAATCTCTAGAGAAACAAACTTCTTTTTGAGTGAAAAAATTAAGGAAAGATTTTTACGTTAATGCATTTGATTCCTTTCATTACTTAGTAGATACTTATTTAGTATGGACCATTTTTTTTCTAAATAATATTATTTATATTTTTATAAATTTCACATCTCTATAAACTAGCATAGAACCATATTAACTCAAGAAAATATTTTTTTACTATAAAAGTCATTTGCATCTAAAGAGAATTGATCCCCCTGGATTTTGGTATATTGCGATTTAAGATGGATCTATCTTAGTTTAATTTCACCTGTTAAATAGGTTATATTCCACAAGGGTATCATGGGTTCTTATGCCATGGATCCATAACATAGGTGAATACAATGAAGTCATTTTTATTTTAATGTTATTTTTTTTACGAAGTAAAAAATTTATTATTAAATTACATTACAACATCTCTACCATATTGGGTTGGAGAGCGCCTCTACTTGTAATAAAACTAAGTAGTATTTAAGTGTGACTTTTTGAAGTTTCTCTAGATGTATTTGTGGTCAAACCTTGATTTATGTTGTTTGAAATGGGTTTTTGACTACATATATGGATTCAACACCCTTAAAAACCCCTAGGGAACTTCAATTGTGAATATTTCACCCTTAATACTTGAGATTTCAATGAATCTCTGCTAGATTCTAGTAATATTAGAGATCGAAAAACTTTTCAAAAAATCCCACTCAAAAAATACTCTCAATAAAAGTATTGTCATTTCTAACTTTATTAAAATCACATAATATATTTAGTATAGGTGAGGAAAGATGGCTTAGATATCTCTCAACATGACCTTTTCACTTTTATACATAATTATAAAATGTTATCAAATTAAATTAAAAAATAATATAATTTAACTTTGAAATAATTTATGGTTTTTGGGAACATATTATTAGTAAGACATAGTATTGGTTCATCGTTTTATAACAAAGCTTCTTTACGAATGTTTTTCATAAATAAATTTGTAAACCAACAATGTGGATATATACCACTAGCAAATATTAGTGAATGCAGACTCATCATTGTTATTGAAGAAAAATCATGAAACGTGTAATAACCATGTGTAATAACCTAATCGTGGCCTCTATGGGGGCAGGTTCCATTAGCTTATTTCCTTATGTACAAGGAAGACTAGCTATTTTCAAAGCATAAGAAGTTTAATAGCTACTTTTCATATGTTATATATTAAATATTTTGGTTTTCCTCTATTCAAAAAAATGTTTTTAATGTCATTAATGAAAACAAAAATTCAAAGTAAAAATTGAATTTTATTATAATATCACTTTTAATTATTTATTATTAATTGATCCAATATTTGAATGTTTAAGAGAAACTCATCAAATCTATCATACTAGGCACTATATTTTTTTCCTGAGGGAAAAAATCATACCCTACATTTAGATGTTTTGATGGTTCTCTATGATTTATTCTTCTTCTTCAGAAAGATAAGGGTTGGATAATTTCCATCCCTTTCGCTTGTTGGACCACCTCTTTTTATTTTCTAAGATATTTTTTCCTTTGGGCATGAATTATACAAGCTCCTAGTTTGAAAACAAATTCGACATCTAAATGTCATGCTCTCATAATCTAAAAATTAGGTCCATTGGATGTTTTTATGTTTCAATTGAATGTGGTCAAGTAAACGTTTGCTAAGGTATATCTCCACAAAAATTATAGTGAATGTAAAGGTACCCTTTTAGGTTCTTTCTTGGTCCATATTTTATATTCCTAGAGTATTTACAATGTCCTCTAGGACTTTACAGTTTTAGAAAGGTAGAGGGATATTAGGTAGTCGCACACATGCTAGTATTGTTGACCCCACCATATTTGTAGAATAAAAATATTGGAATCATGGGGTTATGAAGAGCCTAGCTCTACCTTAAAACCATGGGCTCTCATTCAGGATGTAATTCAGATCACTCTATATGCCAAAATGAATAATGACATATCCTTTGGAACATAAATAGAAATCACAATTTGGTGTCCAAGTAGAGAAAACCCATTGTTGTAAAGCATCATATCTATGTAAAAATCCATTGAATTTGTGTACAATATCCCTATATTAAAGATCATAGAAAATATAATTTACCTCTGGGTGGTTAACTTCCATGGCTAGTGATTTTTCTAGTTTTTCAGTGATATAGGTTCTCAAATTGTTTTCGATATGATTTGGTTGAATGTGTGTGTTCCATTGAACTACTTGCTTGAGAGAGTAATATTCATTGGATTTTCTAGAGTAAGAAACATCCTTATATGAGTTTGGTATGTATGGTTTCTTGTTACTCATAGGTCCACCACACAACCTGACAATCATGACTATAGTGGAGATCCTTGTAAATCCATATTCGTGAAATGCTGAGGAATCCATTAACTACTTACCTTCATGTGTTAAGAATTTAAGAATCATATGGATTCCCATATTGTACTATTAACATCCCCCATGAGTGTTAGACATTAGATAGACCATTTCTCCTCATGTGTTTCATGAAATGTGCTTAACCGCCTCTCATGGATCTGTTCACTCTAGCGATGTGTCCATTTACCACCACCTGCTGGTTTTGGTTTAATGGAAATTATGATTCCAAAATGTTGTATCGGAGCCAAATTTCTCGAGTTGGAATCACACCTCACTTTTGTTGGGGGGGAGATTGTTGGACATTGGATAAACTAGTGCTCCTATGTGTTTCACGACATGTGCTTAACTACCTCTCATGGATCCGTTAACTGTGGGGATGCATTCATTTACCAACACCTATGTATTGGAGCTTTCAATGGGGGATTCAAATCTTCCTTCCAGTGGTAGATGGTTAATCCATTCAAGGCGTAAGATCCCCCTTTCAATGGGTGTTGGTAAACGAGATTAGGGGGTTGGATCTACCTTCTAGTGGGTGCTAGAGAACGAGATAAGGTTTCATCCTTTTGTAGGTGGGTGCCTACGTACTGATATTAGTTTCCATCAGCACTATATTTTAAGATTTTTTCCTTTGTAACAAAATAAGAAGACAAAGACGACGACAAAAATGGTTTTCTCCCACACTGGGTTTCCACCTAAAAGTCCTTGTCTCCTAATGTGTTATTTTGTTTCTTATGTGTGATGATTTATTATATTCTTAATCCTTGTGGTTACTATTTAATTAAATGATAACGAAGTAATGATACATTGTTTTATATTGAACAAATGATGAAATATATGAAATTTTAGTTAACTCGATATAAATTATTTTCATTTACTAAGTCAACTACATAATTGGGTTGCATAAATAATAGTAGCATATGAAAATAAAAATAAGATATTAAAACTTAAACTAAGTTTAAAATACTTATTCACCTATCCCCCTTTCATTATTTTTAGCAATAATGAGATGGAATCCAAATAACCATAAAAGGATCGATCTCCCACTAAAGGTCTTGATGGATATTTGAAAATCCTCCCTAAATATTTAGAAGTATTCCAAATCCATGTATACCTCTCCTCAGATCAAATCATATCTAGGAGAGAGTCAAATATCCATGCAAAAACGAATCCCCCTTGTACACAGGTTTCCGCTCCTCCTTGATCTAAAGTTCCATTGTGATAGGGCATGAAAAGGGACCGAATCTGATGGTTAGTAGCCCAGAACTACAGCCCCTCCACAACCTCTTTATGGATGCAAATCCAGTAAAATCAAAGTATACTTTAAGCTATTTTTTATATTTTTAGGCCATGATCCCATTCATCTCCAATCATATAAGTCGTGAGTGAAGCATAAACATTTCTGTACCTGTAGGGCCTAATGCACAGAGTTATGGAAAGGGAAGTTCACAGCCTACAAAACCACATGGAGTTAATTCTCTTTTCCATGGATAAAAAATATCACTACAACCTCACTCCTAAGCACTCCATCTATGCATGAAATTGTCCTATGATTAATAGAATCACTTTCCAAATGTTCATGAAGGGAAACCATAGCACTCCCTGAGATTTCCATCTTTCCTCACATGTTAGGCTTTATATTAATTTTAACCTTTTATTAATTTTTATTGATACCACATGTAAATGTTAAATGTTTCCAAACATTTACACCACTACAACATCTACCCCATATTAGGATATAGAGCACCTCATGGCACAATAAGATAAAGGGTACATAAATAAAATACTTTTCCATGCAAAATTTACAAAATTGAGCTTGCAAAAGTATGCTTATAATTTTCTTGGACCTAGCTTCATAATTCACTACTATATTCCAATTATAAGTTCTATAAAATACCTATAATATAAGTATACAAAAGACATTTCATAATGCATTGTTTAAACTAGAAAACCATTCACGTGGTCACTGGAATCTAGAATCCTTAAGCTTGATCATTATTGGTTGTCTAATCCCCATGATGCTTCTCCTCCAAACTAATATTCCTTCAATTGCAATCCTCCTTCCCACCTTCAGTAACTTCATAATTCAATTCCAAATTTATCAAACTCTTCCTTTTTATTCCTCTTCACACTCTTCCAAATTCCCGTCAAGGTCCTTAATTTTTTTTTCCATAACTCTAAATTATGTAGAAATGATATCAAAATTCCATTCCAACACATTACCCACCATGTCGACATTAAAAATTAACATTCTAAAATTATTGGTGTTCTACACAAGGGCATGCCAAATAATGATTCTCCTTAGCCTATTTCCATCTCTGCAACCTTTCATATTCTTTCCTATTACATACTTAAATTCATGACCTTCCCAAATAAATAGAGCACAATCTACTAGAGAATTCAATTTAAGCACAATTGAATTCATATATAATACAATGTTCCACCCATAAAATGGAAATTTGAATATTCAAAGTAATTGCTTGGATGTCACTCACAACAATAGGCTTGATAAATACAAACATATTTTCCTATATGTCCCACATTGTCCTTGAGTACAATATCCTAATCATGTGGGAAGAAAATTTACCTTTCACATGAACATTTTTTCCATCTACATAATTTACAAGCACCTAAATCCGAGTTGTATCCATTAATGCAGGCTCAATAAAATCCATGGCACCCCTTTGGCTTGATTACAAGATTTAATTTTCTTCCCGCATTAGTTACATTAATCACCCCTCAACCAACTTTGTTATCCATTGAATTGTTTATGATATTAACATGACTTCAATGATCCTATATAATCCCCATGAGCATATGCTTCCATTCCTCTTGTCTTATTTTTGGTTCACCTCACAATTCATGTAACAATGTGCCCCTTTCATATTTCCTCGACTTATAACATTAGTTTTATTCTATCTTTCAATAATCGATCCTGAAGTGAAATGGTTTTTCCCTTATTTATATACTTATAATTCCACATAAAAAAAATTGGGATTATAAGTAAGCTACTACCAAGGATGAGGAAAAAAAATTTCTTCCTCTCCTATCTTCAATTCTTCATATTCTAAATTTGTAATGGCCCCGAGTATATTTCTGATGTAAAAAAATATAACACAAAGGTCATGGGATGCATATTCCAAGATGAATGGTGGGAAAAAATCCTCGTGGGTGTCACTTTCAGTTTATTTATGGCATTCAAAATTGGCAAATGCAAAGAGAAATTAATTGCCATTTTATTTATGAAATAAAAGAAAATAGGAGAAAAGGAAGGTGAAGAGACACAAATTTGCATGAGAGGGAAATTGAGGGAAAAATGAAAGAAAATGAAGAAGATATAGGCCTCAATGATTAAAAGGCTTATGAGCATCAGCTCACAAAAATTTATCAGTTTATTATTTATCTCTCTCATTCATTCTCTCATTCTCTCATACTCTTGCACAGTTAGAGAATTCTTGGAGTATGCTTGGAGCACTCTAGTTTTCAATTGGATTGGAGAAAGAATGCAAATGAAAACAGTTACAACTAGATTTTTTTGCAGGTAACAGGTTTCATGTATGAGCTCCTTGTTGATTTATGGATTCATGGTATACACATGTGGTTTTACGGTTATGTCTTGTCATTAATATGTGGTTTTATTGGATTGTAAATGGTTTAATCCTTGCCTTGCTATTTCCTCAATAGCCATGGTGTTGTGGATTTTTTTCCACTTGATTTTTTTTTCAATGGTGCTCATAATTCCTTATGGTTGTGGGTTGGAAAAAATTCTCTGGAATCCTTGGAACAACTTGGTTTTAGTTAATAGTATTGGATCCTAGGTTGAGGAAAATTCTCTATAGCCCTTGCTGAGTCAAGTTATTAATCCCTGGAGCTAGGGTTGAACAACACCATGGAGATATAGAAGGTTGCGCGTTTAGGTACTAGTCCTTGGAGCCCTAAATAGCTTGGGTAGAGACTGATTTGGTTAGAGTTAGTGAAATCTGATTGCGAGGTGGAATCACTAGTTGAGGGTTCATGTGGTTTGGCCTCTAGAAGGCATGTTTTTGTTTTCTTTTGTTTATTCCATGAGATCCCACATTCATTCTTGCAATATGGAACGAAGGTGATTAGATGAAACAGATATTTGGTTCAATCCAATCTATGGTCAAGTGGTACCTGAAATTCACTGATTTGGTTGGTATTTTCATATGATAATAAGAGTAATTATTCTATTGTGATTAGTGTATATTTGTATCTATAATGTTGGTGATATTATGGCTAAGTTTCCATGGTTAATATGTTAGTTAATAATTGGTTATTTTTTTATTATATGATGTATATTTTCTACAGCTCTTGATGTGTTTTGATGAATATATGAATGGTTGATGAATGCATGGAATACCAAGTTATATTGCAGCTATCTAAAGAGGGTTTAGAGCCTTCATAATGATTCTTATATGAATACTATGAGCTTATTATCATATATGCATTCGTTACCCATGTAGTATATGTTTAACAGGTGTTTGAAAAAAATTATGCGAAGTACAATATAGCTCAAGATCTTGTTAAATTTTAAATGTTTGGAATTTTCATAATGCAATATATTCTTATGGAAAGCTTTAGGAATTTTTGGGCAACAGTATAGACATTGTAATGAAAAGGTGGAACCAATATTAAGACTGCATGCTCTAAACTAAATATTTTATGTCACAACCACTAGAAACGAGGCTTGTCAATGTGGTGGGAGGCTCACAACCACACATATTCCTTGTTGTGGATGTAGTTGGGGGTTAGGTCAGTGAATAAATAGTTCCATCTCAATATTTTGTCATCAGCAATTGCAGATTGTCCTCTTGGTGACCTAGTGTCTCAAGGAATGGTTGTTAGTTGGCAGTGTGTTAGCTTGTAGGCCCCACTTCCTTAACTGGAACTGGGCGGTTGAGTCATGTCATAGTAACTCTTAACATCATGTTTACCCTCACAGGTTGGTGAAATTGTGTAAATGTGGGAGGGGTAGTTACAAGGTTGTATCAAAGTCAGTTTTCACTCTCTTTGGGTGATTTTTAGTATATTTAGGACATCGAGCTAAATTTATATGGCTGTACATGCATAGTAGGTCATACATGCATCATGGTAGTCATTATGTAGTTTGTTTCATCATGATTTTGTTGGTATTTTATTAAGTTGATACATTGGTTGAGAGGTAGCAGGAGATGCATATCATTAGATTTAGGATGTAACATTGAACCTCGAGGTACAAGAATATTGTCATATATATTTGTATGTTTGGAATATAGGTATGATGGATAGTGGGTTTTATATGCATTGTGGTTATATGCATGGTTTTCATTCTATTTTTTTTTTTTGGTTACTTGTGAGCCCTATTATTGGACCAAGGGTGTTGCAACCCCCAAGGGCTACTCAAATTTACTTATCAACCTAAGGTTTGTACAAACTTAGAGGTGATGGTGTTTTATGCACAACAGATGGATTCTACTTATGCCACCCTCAACTAGGTATTTTTCTCAGTAGCACTTCTAGGCCATTCCTTCTACTTGATTAAAGTGTAGCTAGCTAATGTAATGCAGGGAAATGCTTCTAGTCTAAGAGAAAGAAATTTTTTATCAAAATTCTACTTGCAATTGATAGTGAAAGAAAAGCATAAACAATTAGCCTAATTGCAGAAAAAAGAAAGTATGGTATGGGAAATCATTCATCTAGATATCTACTTATTTGAAGTAAATAAATTATTCTATCATCACACACTTCATGAAATTATAAACCAAATCTTTCCTACTGTTTCACTCAAATTGTACTTGCATGTAAAATTCAATCTAATTCTTAAATGAAATAAAACCCTAATTCCTACTATGTTTTTGTAGCAAGGAAGGAATGAGCTTTGGAGTGCCCTAATAGTCTCTTCTAACCATGGATTCAGAGTCAGGGGTCAAGTGCATTCTATTATATTCTAAATAGGAGAAAATGAGCTAAACGGGAGTGAAGAGATGACCTACAATGCTACTACAGGAAGTTGCTACACGATGTCCTGTAATTGCTATAGGATATCCTAAAATGCTACAAGAAACAGGACTAGAGGTTTTTAAGGATGAAAAAGGTTCAAGGAAGGTGTGGAAAGGTGAGATAAGGTGGAATTAAGTGACTGAGAGGTGGCCAACGCCTCCAGCCAAACTTAGAACCCTTGGGAGGCATGTTTTTCAATTGGAAGGCTGCTCACGGTGGTGGTGAAGTAGTTTCACAAAACAGGGTTTTGGAGGAATATTTGGAGGTTGGAGAGGAGGAAAAATGGGATGAAAACGGTCCTTTCCTTGCAGTTGTAGAAAACCTTGCAATTGATACACACACTCATGCATTCATTATTGGTAAAATATCATGTTAACAAGTTGAAAAGATGAGTTGAATGGAAAAACCTACTTAATCTATGCTAAAATATAATTTAACATAAATCTAACTCCTAACTTACAAGATTCATATTATGAACATGATAATCACCCTATCTATGTTTCCAAGAAATCATAAATTAACTTCTTTTGATGATGAGAATCTGGATTAGGGGAAATTTGTTTCCAAAAATCAAAGTGCTTAGAGTAGTACCAAACTAGAATTACTAGATCGGGCTCATTGCGAGGAATCCGACGCACTTCATTTCACTCAAAAAAAACTTCGTATGTGAAAGTTAGAGCCTGATGATCGTTTTGAAAAACAAGATTTAAAAAAAGGGGGGGGGTGAAACAAGGTCAAAGTGGAAAAAAAGGGGGTTTCCTCCGGCCCAATGACAGGATGAAAAGTGTCGAATTATAATTGGTTGTGACTTGGCAATTTTTTTTATTTGGTTTGTGGAGGACCAATTGGGAGCTGACACATGGCTAGCCTGAAGGCCGCCACGTGCCTTCCAAAGGCCGAATTGGTTAAGTCTGAATTTTGAATTTGAATTTCAAAGCTCAGAAATAAAGTTTCATATGGGAAAAATTTTTGGTGGAGGTTGGGCTCAAACCCATGACCTCCCCCACACAACGTGCCCACCTTACCAATATAGTACACATTAGACCTTGTAATATAAGGTGTACAGATTTTATTTAACATTTAAAATACGTTTCGGTGGAGGAAAGAAGGGCTAGCCCCATAGAGCCAGCCCTTACCACGGGACCAAGGCTCGTGAAAAGGCGTGGAGGGCTTAATACTAATGGCACGAATTAAGTTTAAACATGGGTTATTAACACTTAAACCTATGGTTTAGCATTAATCCTTTTGGTTAATGCACATTATTTAAAAACGTGCTTAGAGCGCTTACCACAAATTAAAAATCCACTTACCACTAATTAAACATTGATTAATTTGGTAGAGGTTTGGTAGGTTCTGCTATTTTCGGTGTCACTACCAATTTTGGCGGACATAACTAGAGATGTTCGATATTTGGAGGATTTTACCTAGGGAAAACTGAATGAGCCATAAGTTTGGCATATTTCGACCAATTTTGGATCAAGAAGATTCATTCCTAGATGATATTGATGCTATGAGCATGATGGTGCAGGTTGTAGAGTTGTTGGAGCACTTTTGTAAGTGATTTTTCCACATTTAATATTAAAGAAGCCAGGGCCAACAAGGGAGGAGGTCATGCCTAGATCAGCTGAAGACCATTTACAGATCTTGAAGAGTCTATTTTGAGGATTTTGTGTCTTATGAATCAAATGGGGTAGGTTTCAAATCCATTGGAGCACTATAGGGGCATGTAACCAGAAAATTTACCATTAATCCAAATAGGTCCTAGTGAGTTGAACCAGGTCCATGGAGACGTTGTTGGGTATGTGTTATATTCTTTCCACGACTAAGCATGCGAGGGGGGGCGATAGCCCCCCCTGTCGGGGTCTGGGGTAGCACCCCGACAAAAAAAATTTGGTCCTTAATTTCTGGTGGGTAGTCTGCGCCCATGGTTTTGTGCATGATTTTGCACATGGTTTTGGGGTACGATGGTTTTTGGCCCCTGGTATTTTCTATCTCCAGTCCAGGGAACTACAGTTATGTTCTAATCCAAGGTTTATGGATTGGTGTTTATGTATGCTTCGGCATGTATATATATGTGTTCTAACACTAAAAGGAATATAATGAAAAATCAAGCTGGTTGTCCCGATTTTGGATCCAGGGGAAAATCTCTGTGTTTATTTGTTTTATGTTTTATGCTCTCGCTATTGTTTATTTTTTGTTATAAGATTCGTGTGCAGATAATTTTTGTTCAGGGTTAAAACCTACAATTGGTATCAAAGTTGTTTTGGATTCAAGGGGATGGCCTTTACTGCTGAGGGTTTTTTGCTCGGGCCTGAGGTAGACCCTGTTCAGTGGGAGATCTGCGGGATCAATTCTTGCAGTGAAAGAAGATGGAGAGTCGCAGAAAGATAGAGATCGAGAAATTTAATGGTCAGAGTTTTGAGTTGTGGAAGCTCAAGATGGAGGATCTACTGGTGGATAAAGACCAATGGATCGCGGTAGATCTAGATACTAAACCAACGACAATGTCAGATGAAGACTAGAAGAAACTGGATCAGAAGGCTAAGAGCACAATACGGTTGTGTGTCTCAGATTCAGTATTGTTGAATGTATATGGGGAAGCTATGGTGAAGACCTTGTGGGAAAATCTAGGGACTTTGTACCAATCTAAGTCTCTGGTGAATAAATTGTTCCTGAGGAAAAATCTGTATAACCTGAGGATGAAGGATGGAGACTCAATGACAGAGCATCTGAACGCCTTCAATACTGTGGTAAGTCAGCTTTCATCTTTTGATATTAAAATCTCAGATGAAGATAAGTGCATCAGTTTGTTGTGTTCTCTACCAGACTCGTGGGACAGTCTAGTTATTGCAATAGGTAGCAATACAACTACCTTGAATTTTGATGGCATTGTCTCAGCCTTGCTGTCGGAGGAAATGAGATAGAGAAATATGGAGGGTCAGAATGGAGATGCCTTATCTGTACGAGGAAGGTCCCAGAACAGAAATAGGAATAAGGTTTCGAGTGGGATATCTAAATCTAGAGGGAGATCTAAATCTCTTGGAAAGTTTTTAAAGGTGTGCTGGAAATGCGGAAAGGAAGGGCACTACAAAAAGGACTGCAGATCTAAAGCTCCTGAGAAAGGAAAGGGATCTGATGATGCTCCTTCTGTAGAGGCAAAAACCACCTTGGATGAAGGTGGGGATGTGTAGTTGATTGACTTAGGTGCATCCTTTCACTTCACTCCCCATAGGGAGTGGTTCTACAAGTATGAGAAATATGATGGCGACGATGTATTCCTAGGGGATGATAGGAAGGCCAGAATCGTTGGACGTGGAAAGGTCAAGTTGAATCCGCAAGGTGGAAGGATTAGAACACTTCCTGGTGTTCTGCATATTCCTACATTGGCCAGAAATCTAATTTATGTAAGCAAGATGGATGATGCAGGTGTAAAAATAGTGTTCAAGTAATATGCCTACAAGATGGTTCGAGGAGCACTAGTATTAATGCGGGGAGTTCGGACTGGAACTTTGTACAAGCTACAAGGTAGAACTATTATTGATGGGTGTAATAGTTCTGTGGTTCCTGAAAGTGGAGCAGAAATCCTAGCTGTCTCTGGAGAAAATACCATGCTATGGCATCAAAGGCTTGGACATATTGGAGAGAAGGGCCTTCGGATACTGCACAGAAATGGTATGGTAGAAGGTATGTCTAAATGCTCTCTGGATTTCGATTTCTATGAACATTGTGTATATGGGAAGTAGAATCGAGTGATTTTTCCTTCTGGTGCTAAGAGGGAAAAAAAGATATTAGAACTTGTGCATAGTGATGTGTTTGGACCTGTGTTAGTTCCATCACTGGGAAATTATATGTACTATGTTTCATTCATATATGACTTCTCAAGGAATACATGGATATATTTCTTGAGGAAAAAATCTGAAGGCTTTAACAGATTTAAAGAATTTAAGGCTCTGGTGGAAAACCAGACAGAGAAGAAGATAAAGGCTTTGAGGATAGATAATGGTGGGGAGTTCTGCAAGAAGGAATTTTAAGAGTTCTATAAGAAGTGTGGTATAGCACGGCAGAAGACTACTCCATGCACACCTCAGCAGAATGGAGTTGCAGAAAGAATGAACAGAACACTGATGGAAAAGGCAAGAAGCATGCTCAATGGTACGGGGTTAGGACAAGAATTTTGGGCACAGGCAGTGGAAACTGTTGAGATTTTCAGATTTATTAAAATAGGCAAAAATCTCATTAGGTGACAAAAATTAGGTTGTGTTGCTAAATTAGCTCTATTTTGTTGGGAGAGAGTTAATGCATCCTATATTTGCTGTAAGAGGATTTATGAGGCAGTTAGATTCTCTTAGCTATAAAAAATGTAAGCCCGTATGGGCAAGTATGCATGAGGAGGATTTTGTATGAGGAAGACTGAGCAGATGAGAAACTCTGCAATTGTATTTTTCTCCAGTTGATTAATGAGATTGATCGATGCCCTGTTAGGTGGACGTAGCCCAGATTGGTTGGGTGAACCACGTTAAAAGCTGTTGTCTTTATCTATGTTTTATTGAATGCTGTGTGTTCTGTGTGTCATTCGTTGTGTGTTTCCGCTGCCGCATCTCTAACAAGTGGTATCAGAGCTTCTGTTGTTGAGCTGGTACCTGCATTGGGAAGCAAAGACGTCGCTGCATTTGCATGAATTATCATGCCCTGACTGTTGTGTCATTCACTGCGTGTGAAGGCTGCCGATGGTGGGAGCATTGCATGGTGTGTCTACAGTGCTGAACTATTGCACAAAACGGCGACAGGAGCCACAGCGAGGCCGGATTCAATAAAGTGCGCAGACTGCCGTGAGCAGGAAACACTGATATGCGCAGAGTTTAGAATCAGTTTCTGAAATGCCGTCGATTTGTAGTACTGTTATGAAATCTCTGTGAAACGAAGGTCGACGCTTCCATACCAGTCACTGTAAGTTAATTCGCTTTGAAGTCTTTTGATACGCTTTGGACAAAGGTTTGCAGTTTCTGTTATAAAGCCTGTGTTGATACGCTTTTGACAAAAGTCAATTTGCAGTTCTTATGAGGCTGGTGTGATATTTTTTTTTTTCTTAAAAAGCACAGAGTCGATTTGAAGTTTTGTTTTTTAAAAATGCTGTTATGAAAGGAAGGTCGACGCTGCCATATAAAAATCGACTTATTTTAAATAGACCGACTTCTCCTCTCAATTTCAAAGGGGTCTAATATCGATTTATTCAAAGGTGTTTTCTGAAGTTTTCTTCATAAGGATCGATTTGAAGTTCTATAAATTGATTTATGTAAATCGATATGAGTGGTGTTTAAATGAAAATCGATTTGGTATCAAATTCACACATGGTATGAAAGGTGAAGGGCATTTATAAATAGTTTTGAATATTGTTTATTTTTTGCCATTTGCATATGGTATGAAGTGAAAGGAAATATATATATTTTTTTAAGAGCATTCTTTAAAAAAGGGCATTCTTTATTTAAAAGTTGCAATTGGAGGTTGTTTTCTTGTGACACGATATGGCAAAAACACAAAGTGCCCGGTTTGAGATCGAGAAGTTCAATGGCAAAAACAACTTCGAGATCTGGAAGGTTAAGATGCACGATCTGTTGATTCAACAAGGCGTGGCGAAAGCGCTATTGGGGAAAAGAAAAAGGCCTTCTTCCATAACGGAGGATGAATGGGATGAGTTGGATGACAAAGCTCTGAGCGCAATTCGGTTATGTCTGGCGGATGATGTTCTGTTCAACATTGTGTCAGAGAAGACCGCCGCAGGCTTGTGGATGAAGCTTGAGAAGCTCTACATGACGAAATCTTTGAAAAATCGGATTCTCCTAAAGCGGCAGCTTTATGGTTTGCGGATGAAGGAAGGTACCTCGATTACTGATCATCTAAATTTTTTCAATACTCTATTGGTACAATTACAAAGTCTAGATGTAAAATTTGATTCAGAGGATAAGGCAATAACTCTATTGTGTTCATTGCCCAAATCGTGGGATCACTTTGTTACTTCCATAAGCTTTAGTACTGCAGACATCCTTGAGTTTGACGATGTGGTTGGAGCCTTGTTGTCTGAGGAGACGAGGAAGAGGTCAAATGCAGACACCTCTACATCAGAGATAATGATGGCTAGAGGTCGCGCAAGAGAGAGACACTCCAGGGGTAAGCATAGCAACTCTCATTCAAAGTCTAAAGGAAAGAAGACAAAGGTGAAGTGCTGGCATTGTGGGAAAACTGGACACCTGAAGAAGAATTGTTGGAAGCAACAGCAGGCTGCTAAAGAAGGCTCTTCAACAGAAAAGAAGGAAGCTAA
Organism: Pinus albicaulis; assembly: GCA_034641835.2. Classification (NCBI taxonomy): domain Eukaryota; kingdom Viridiplantae; phylum Streptophyta; class Pinopsida; order Pinales; family Pinaceae; genus Pinus; species Pinus albicaulis. The sequence continues at coordinate 1,268,753,161 of CM076580.1, read as the reverse complement.
CACGACAGATACAGGTTCGGCATTTAGTTCAGGTATGAGCGACGAAGTGTTGTCTGTTAATATGTCAAAACATGATCAACATTGGTTGTTAGATTCCGGGGCATCTAACCACATGTGTATCCATAAAGACTGGTTTAAGACGTATAGATCTGTTGATGATGGCGTCGTGTACATGGGTAATGATGTTACTTGCAATATTGTTGGGATAGGAAGTATACAATTGCAAATGTTTGATGGCACAACTAAATTGTGAACAGATGTGAGACATGTTCCAGACTTAAGAAAAAATCTAATTTCTTTAGGAGCATTGGATACGAATGGATATAAAACTGTAATTCAAGGTGGAGTTATGAAAATCTATAAAGGTATCTTACTAGTAATGAAGGCTAAGAAAGTAGGAAATCTGTTTCAATTAGAAGGAAGAACAGGGTCAGATCATGTGTCTACGGTGTCTGAACATGACAGTAGTTCCATTCGCCTATGGCATCAAAGGTTGGGCCATATGAGCCAAAGATGGTTAAAGATTTTGGCTGATCGCAAATTACTTACTAATCTAAAGTTTGGAAAGTTAGATTTCTGTAAACATTGTCTGTTTGGCAAACAAAGTAAACAAAAAATTAAAACAGGCAAACATACTAGTAAAGGTATACTCGATTATATTCATTCAGATGTTTGGGGTCCAGCCCCTACAGCGTCATATGGTGGCTCGTCATATTTTGTATCGTTTATTGATGACTTTTCTAGGAAGGTGTGGGTCTACATGATGAAAAAGAAGTTTGATGTTTTTACAATTTTCAAACAGTTTAGAGCATTGGTAGAAAACATCACTGGTAGAACTATAAAATGTTTAAGAACTGACAATGGTGGTGAGTTTACCTCCAAGGAGTTTGAAAACTATTGCAAGGATGCAGGGATCGAGAGACATAAGACTACTATTTATACTCCTCAGCAAAATGGAGTTGTTGAACGTATGAACAGGACTCTTTTGGAGAGAGCAAGGAGTATGCTGAGTAACGCTGGTTTACAGAAGGAGTTGTGGACAGAAGTGGTGGCTACAGCTTGTTATGTGATAAATCGGTCGCCATCGATAGCGATAGGTTGCAAGATTCCTCAAGAGGTATGGAAAGGTCACCCTTGTGATTATTCTAAACTCAGAGTGTTTGGTTGTGATGCATATGCTCTAGTGCCTAAACATCAGCGAACAAAATTAGATCCAAAATCAAAAAGGTATATCTTTGTTGGGTATGGTGATGGAACAAAGGGATTTAGATTGTGGGATCCTACTACCCGCAAAATCATCATCAACAGAGATGTAAGGTTTAATGAATCCTCTCTTGTACAGTTAGATGTAGATAGTAGATTGAAACAGGATGATGTATCTGATTTACAACACATTCAGTTTGAAAGCTCTTCTAATGATAGCTATGATGACCATCGTTCAGATACTAGTCATGAACATGTTTCAGAATCAGATTATGAACATGGTTCAGATATAGAGCATGAACAGGTCTCAGATGCTGGTCATGAAGAAGTTCCTGCAGAGGGCAGTCAGCAAATTGTGGAAGCACCAGAAACAACTTTAAGGAGGTCTACAAGAATAAAACGTCCTCCTAGAAGGTATGATGATTATGTTACTTCAGTTGCTTTGACCGCTAACGATGATGAACCTTTGTGCTATCAGGAAGCTATAGAAGGTTTGAAAAGTGATAAGTGGAAAGCATCTACGAAGGAAGAAATGATGGCCTTAGGTAAGAATGGCACATGGGATCTGGTTGAACTTCCAAAAGACAGGAAAACTGTGGGATGCAAATGGGTTTTCAAGGTGAAACGGGGAGTGAATGATACGGAGGACAGGTACAAAGCGAGACTAGTCGCAAAAGGGTTTTCTCAGAAAGCAGGCATAGACTTTCATGAGATTTTTTCACCAGTTGTTAAAATAGTTTCAATTCGAATTGTGTTAGCTTTAGTTGCTTTGTTTGATTTAGAGTTACAGCAACTAGATGTTAAGACTGCTTTTTTACATGGAGATTTAGATGAGGAAATTTATATGGAACAACCGGAAGGGTTTGTTCAGCATCGCAATAAGAAATTTGTCTGCAGGCTCAAGAAGTCATTATATGGCCTGAAGCAGTCGCCTCGGCAGTGGTATAAGAAGTTTGATTCTTTCATGTTGAGTTAGAAATATGTTAGAAGTGAATATGATCATTGTGTGTATTTCAAGCAATTGAAAAATGGCATGTTCATTATCTTAGTGTTGTATGTTGACGATATGCTTTTAGCAAGCAAAAGCATTGATGAAATCAACATGTTGAAGACTCAGATGGCAAGGACATTCGATATGAAAGATCTAGGAGCAGCAAGACAGATTTTGGGCATGGAGATTTTCAGAGACAGGAGCAATGGTAAGCTGTGGCTATCACAACAAAAGTATATTGAGAAAATACTTTGAGGTTTGGTATGAATAATGTGAAGCCCGTGTCAGTCCCTTTCGCTTCCCATTTCAAGCTTTCTTCGGGTTTATGTCCTAATACAGATGAAGAAAAGGATTATATGTCTCGAATTCCATATGCCAATGTAGTAGGATGTTTGATGTATGCGATGGTTTGTACTCGACCAGATATTTCACATGCATTTGGGGTTGTCAGCAGGTACATGGAAAATCCGGGTAAAGAACACTGGTCAGCAGTGAAATGGGTGCTTCGGTATTTGAGAGGCACAAGTAGTTATTGTATCACTTACAATAAGAGTAGTGAATTTGTTTGCGGGTATGTTGATTCTGATTTTGTAGGTGATTTGGATAAGAGAAGGTCAACTTAAGGGTATGTCTTTACTCTTGCAGGTGGAGCTATTAGCTGAATGTCAAAGCTACAAAACATTGTTGCTTTATCCACTACTGAAGCAGAATACATTGCTGCTTCGCATGCCTGCAAAGAGGCGGTATGGCTGAAAGGTTTTCTTGGTGAGTTGGGTAGGTTACAGGACAACATCAACTTACTGTGTGATAGTCAAAGTGCAATACATTTGGCTAAGAATCCGGCCTATCATAATAAATGAAAGCATATACCAATAAAGTACCATTTTGTAAGACAAGTTATCACTGAAAGGGGAGTCTCTCTTGAAAAGGTGCATACAAAGGAAAACTGTGCAGACATGTTCACGAAACCAGTTTTGTTAGAGAAGCTTTGTTGGTGTTTGGCTTCTCTTGGCTTGCAGAAAAAATAAATAATAAAGAAACAGGGCATCAGGCTAATTGTTGTCAAGGTGGAGATTGTTGAGATTTTCAGTTTTATTAAAATAGGCAAAAATCTCAGTAGGTGACAAAAATTAGGTTGTGTTGCTAAATTAGCTCTATTTTGTTGGGAGAGAGTTAATGCATCCTATATTTGCTGTAAGAGGATTTATGAGGCAGTTAGATTCTCTTAGCTATAAAAAATGTAAGCCCGTAGGGGCAAGTATGCATGAGGAGGATTGTGTATGAGGAAGACTGAGCAGATGAGAAACTCTGCAATTGTATTTTTCTCCAGTTGATTAATGAGATTGATCGATGCCCTATTAGGTGGACGTAGCCCAGATTGGTTGGGTGAACCACGTTAAAAGCTGCTGTCTTTATCTGTGTTTTATTGAATGCTGTGTGTTCTGTGTGTCATTCGTTGTGTGTTTCCACTGCCGCATCTCTAACAGAAACTGCATGCTATTTGGTTAACAGGTAGCCTTCATCAGTGTTGGAGGATAAGACTCCACATGAGGAATGGACTGGTAATAAACCCTCTCTTTCACATCTAAGGGTATTTGGATGTGATGCATATGTACATGTTCCAAAGCAGAAAAGGACCAAGTTGGATAATAAATCTGAAAGGTTCATCTTTATTGGGTATAAGGATGGTTTAAAGTGTTACAAGCTTTGGAACCTAGAAACAAGGAAGGTTGTGTACAACTGAGATGTGGTGTTTAGAGAGGTTAAAGATGTTGTTAAACATGAATTCATACCAAAGGAACCTAAGAAGATATATTTTGAGCTAAAGGAGGATGAATCAAACTCTACAACAGAGGAAGACTCAGAAGAGGAAGAGCCACAAACTCCAGCTGTGAGAAGATCAGCTCAGGAAAGAAGACAACCAGAAAGGTATATTCCATCTGCTTTCTGTTCAAATTTTTCTTTAACTATAACTGATGGTGATCCCAGAACTGTCAGGGAGGCAGTAGATTCAGAGGATGGAAAACTCTAGAAGGAGGCCATGGTTGATGAAATGGCATCCTTGCACAAAAATGAGGCACGGGATCTGGTGGAGTTGTCGGTTGGAAGGAAGCCCATCGGGAGCAAATGGGTGTTTAAAAAGAAGATGAATGTAGAAGGCAAGGTGGAGAAATAAAAAGCATGGTTGGTAGCAAAAGGTTATTCCCAGGTGTCGAGAATTGATTTTGGTGATATTTTTTCTCCTGTTGCCAAAGTTACTTCTATTAGATTACTTTTAGCCGTTGCTGCTGCATTTGATTTTGAGATAGAATAGATGGATGTGAAGAAAAAATTTCTTCACGAGGATCTAGAAGAGGAGATCTACATGAAGCAACCTTAAGGCTTTATGGTGAAGGGTAAGAAAGAACTGGTGTGCAGGTTGAAGAAGTCTCTGTATGGGTTAAAACAGTCACCAAGGATGTGGTATCAGAAATTTGATACCTATATACGGGGACTTGGCTTCACCAGAAGCAAGGAGGATCACCGTGTTTATTTTAAATTAATTGGTGACCGTGTTATTTATTTGGTCTTGTATGTGGATGATATGTTGTTGATTGGAAATGACAAAGAAATTATCCAAGATTTGAAGACCCAATTGTTCTCCAAATTTGACATGAAGGATCTTGGTGCTGCAAACTATATTTTGGGCATGGAAATTAAGAGAGATTGGGAAAAGAGGAAGCTCTGGTTAAACCATAGGAAGTATTTCGAGACTATATTGCAGAGGTTCAATATGCAGGATAGTAAAGCGGTAAATTTTCCTATTCCTATAGGTGTAAAGTTGTCTGCTGAACAATGTCCCAAGACACAAGAAGAAGAGGAGGATATGTCCCGTGTTCCATATGCAAGTGCAGTGGGTAGCCTAATGTATGCAATGGTCTGTACTAGACCAGACATTGCACATGCAATGGGAGTATTGAACAAGTTTATGTCAAACCCAGGGAAGGAGCATTCGACAACAATGAAGCGGGTTTTCAGATATTTATGTGGCACTAGTGATTATGGCTTATGCTACCAAGCAAGACCAGGATTGGAAATAATGTTGGACATTCGTGGTTTTGTTGATGCAGACTGGGCTGGAGATTTGGACCAAAGAAGATCTACAAGTGGGTATGTGTTTAGCCTATTTGGAGGCACAGTCAGTTGGATGAGTAAAAGACAATCTGTAGTGGCTTTTTCAACTACAGAGGCAGAATACAAGCAACCACTCATGCAAGTAAGGAGGCAGTTTGCTTGCAGAGATTGTGTTCAAGTATGGGGTTGGTACAACAAGCTATAAGGATAGACTGTCATAGCCAAAGTGAAATTTTATTGGCTAAGAACCCTGCTTATAATTCAAAAACAAAGCACATTGATGTTCAATATCACTTTGTTAGAGATATGGTTGAGGCCAAAAGGGTGTTGCTGGTAAAGGTGAACACTTTGAATAATGTTGCAGATGCATTGACGAAGTTTGTGAACACTCAGAAGTTCTCTTGGTGTAGAGAAACAATGGGTGTTGAAGAATTGGGCCAGTGACTAAGCTCTCCTTTGGCTCCATGCGGAAAGAAAACAAGTGGGAGAATGTTGGTATGTGTTATATTCTTTCCATGACTAAGTGCACGAGGGCGGGTGATAGCCCCCCCTGTCGGGGTCTGGGGTAGCACCCCGGAGAAAATTTTTTGGTCCTTAATTTCTGGTGGGTAGTCCACGCCCATGGTTTTGTGCATGGTTTTGCACATGGTTTTGGGGTACTATGGTTTTCGGCCCCTGGTATTTTCTAGATTCGGTCAAGGGAACTATGGTTATGTTCTAATCCAGGGTTTATGGATTGGGGTTTATGTATGCTTCGACATGTATATGTATGTGTTCTAACACTAAAAGGAATATAATGAAAAATCAAGCTGGTCGTCCCGATTTTGGATCCAGGGGAAAATCTCTGTGTTTATCTGTTTTATGTTTTATGCTCTCGCTATTGTTTATTTTCTGTTATAAGATTCGTGTGTAAATAATTTCTGTTCAGGGTTAAAACCTACAAATGTCACCCAGGAGGGGTGAACTATGTTATCAGCTATTGTGTAATGTGTTTTTTTTGTTTTATTTCTCTGCAATTTACTTGGCGTACATGTGTTTTTAATAGCTAATTAACTCAAGAATTTGTTCATAAAAGACACAAAACTTGCACATAAACCCACACATAACTTGCTAAGTTGAGATGATCCTAAGCACATTTATTTTATACTGATGAGGGAGATAGCATAGCAAAACTAGTTTTTGCATATTCATATCATTTTATCGGTGGTTGAAGATCCTTCTCCTAAAGCCCCCATGAGAGAGGCGAGGAAGAGATTCTACAAACATAGTTTTGATGGATTTTGTATGCTACTACAATGTAAATAGACTAAACAAGATGTTAACACAAAAAGAGAGAATATAAATACACAAGAGGCACTTAGCCCATGGATTGGGCCTGAATCCAAAATAATTATCCTTATCAGACTAAATTAGTGATAGAACAAGAAACTTCTCATTATCATTGCATAAAAATGTCAAGTACATGATATCACAGTAAAAATAACACTAAATCAGAGCTCAAGGGCTACCTAGTTGAATACAAAGTTCGAACCCTAATCAAATATTACATATTCTTATTTATACAAATGGGTAGCTACTAAAATATCCCAAAAAAGTAGGAATAATTCCTCCTTGATCTTGAGAAGAGTGGATCTTCGCTCCTCATACCTATCACTTTGCTTGGTTTCCTTTTCGTTCCAATTGTTGGGAGAGACCTCGATGTGATCTTGGTTGATACAGAGAGTTAAGGAAGTGGAAATATCTCCTACAATATCTCCTTGTTGTCTACTCTGAGCCCTTGGGTGGAAAATATCTCAAAAATAGATTTATTTCGTGCAATTAATTCATAGTAGGAAACGAGAGATGAAAATTATCATACACCCTTCTCATTAAGCATAATATGACAAAAATGTAAATAAATGTGATAGAGAGGTATCTTAATAGGTGAAGTATTTCATTTTAAACCCTTAAAATATACCTAATGATGGGCCTCACCATCACCCCCTTACTAAAATGGTTTCTCATCCTCGGAGAAACTCAGTCCTCCTTGTTGATCCCTTTAAAACCCCTGGTGGCTTCTCTGACATCCCAAGGAAGCAAAGAGGGAGATCCTTCTGGTGGGTGCCATCCTTCATTCCTTTCTGCCTCAACCCACTCCTTTTTTTCCTTTTCCAGATCTCTCCCTTCATGCAGCCCCAGCAAAAAAGGTGGGCTTAGATTCAAGCCCATCCATTATATCATCATTATATGAATATATTGGTTTTAGAAGGGTTCTCTTTCCAATTCATTTATCATTTTCTCAAGAGAATTATATTCCCTCAACTGTACACTAAGTGGTAAGGTGTGCCATCTTCTTTCGCATGCATGAAAAATATCTTCTCCTAGCAACCTGGATATATCATCAAAGTGAACAATGGCCTGACCTTGTGTCTCAATGTATCTAGGTGCTAGTACATCATCATTTGAGATCAATTGATGATTACTAATGATCTCCCTGGGGCTTATTAGTTCCAATCTAATTTGTATAGGTTATCTTTCTTCTCTTACCGTGAATCTTTTTGTCTCTGTTGCTCTCTCTTCTTCATTTGATAGCCATGATGCTAGAACCTTTAATTTTATATCACCCAACCTATAATCTCGTTCCCAATTATTAATATTAGATAAAATGAGGTTGTGCATGTAGAATTCAGCCATCCTATCCCTCTCTCCTACACTAAAACATTTGTAGAAATCAATGAACTATGTATATATTTGAAATGGTAAGGAGCCATGTTGAGCTAAGGTTTTGATATGGAATTTTATCCATTTATCCTTTAGGTAAACTCCATAGGAATTTAATGGTCATCTATAATACATGGTCTCCATGCAAAGGTTTTCCATGGTGGAAAGTTTCTTGTCCTTATCCCATATTTTCCCCTGCAGCCTCATGTTCTCTTCTTTTGTTTCTTGCAGTTGTTCTTTCACCATAGATTCTATGAGCCTTACATAATATAACTATTTTCCCATTTCAAGGAGCCTTTCTTCCATCAACCCCACATCCCAAACATCCTTTGATTTCACTATCTGCATCCACCTGTGGGTGCACCATCTTTATATATCAAACACATGTAGGAGGGGGATAGTTAATTTCTCAGGGATCAGTCTTCCTCCCTTAATGAACTTATAATAGGATCCAAAATTAGGTTGTTGTGTAGGTTCCTAAAATAATGTGATTTTTATTTCAACTGTTTGTGGGGAGGCTACAATCTTTTGGAGTTGGTGTTCATCTTGTACCCAATTTTGCACCTATTTCCCTTCCATTTGTGCATTTTTACCTTCAATTTGTGCATGATTTTCTTCTTATTTCTCATCCTTCTCTTCCTATATCATATTTCGAGTTTCCTATAGAATGCTCTATTTTTCTTATAAAAGTATCTATTTTCCTGTAGCATGCTCTTTCCCTCTCTTTGGATGTCAGTGGGTGCTTCTGGTTGCTTGAAGGGTGATTTGATGGTGTTGTACCCCCTTACATAAGATATGGGAGCCTTAGTTTTTTGGTTTGGAGAGGTGACCTTCTTAATATTTCCCTTATCTAGCCCTACCTCCTCAATTTTACTTTGGGACCCCTCAATGGTAATTGGAATTTTTGTGGGAGTCTAGGGTCTTCCTTGTATTATTCTGGTGCTTTTCCTTGTTTTAAAGTAGATATGGGTTTTTCTAGGCCTTCTCTTCTTGGATTTCACAGGATTTCCCAAGGTATATAAAGTGGCACGAACCTCATCTTCAGTGTTACCTGAGGATAAACTAGTCTGTTGAATGGATATTTCAGTTTACTTTGTCTTTGTGGTTTGATTAGGAGTCAAGCCCCCCTATTTTAATTCTTCTTCCTATTTTGTCTTTTCCTCTTCTTATTTTTCTTCAGATGTTTCCATTTTTATTGTCTTTTCTTCCTCTTCTTCTTCCTCTGATATGGTGTCTCTACCCCCAATGCTAGATACAGGGGTTTCCCAAGGAGTAATTCTTTCGGTTATAATGAGTGTCTACCTGTCCATATCTCTGAACATGAACCATGGGATAGGAATTCTTAAGTGGTTTAGGGAATCTTCCACTATAAGCTTAATAAGTCCATGATGGGATAAGTTTTGATGTTTCCCTTATTTTAATTTTTGGCTCATGTCCCTGATGGACTAGAGGAGGTAGTAAGGTAGATTCAATCTCTGGTCAAGAGGAAAATTTTCTTGGTATCTGAGCTCATGAAATAGCCTAAAATGATATTCATACACTACACTTAGTATTCCTTCACAGGAGATGTATCTTAAAATGTTAATGACTACCCCATTCCATGGGTAAGGAAAACTTTCTCTCCTAATCCCATTTTTACCTTCCACTAATCTCAACGTGGACCTTAATAAATTATTATTTACAGTGGCACTAGTGACCCTCCCTTCCTTATTCCATTTGATTCCCAGGGGTAGTGTGGTTACTTTGTTGATCACTTCAGGACTTAGGGTAATGGTTAACCCTCTTATTACAGTTGTGACACTAACATCTGATTGGGAATTCAAAGGCATAACAAACTCAAAGGAAAATTCATCATCATATCCTTTTAATAATTCAAAGAAGCCTAACCACAAATGTATCATAAATATGTCTACTAAAGGAGGTTGAAAATGAATCATTATGGTGTATGTAGGTTCTCTCCTATTGAAACCACTCCCCATCTTGTCTTAGTGACCTTGACTAGGTGTAGGGAAGGTGTTTTTTCTTATGGAATTAGTGTTGAATTTAGTGGTAGTAGAGGGTCACAAAAAAAAAATGTATCGCTCCAACTCTATATACTAGCTGTCTATTTCCATCAAAAATACCCTCCAATTTCAAAATTTTATGACTATTGAATGCAAATTTTTAAGAGAAACTATGAGAAATTATGATGGATATGTGAGATGATGGCAACTTACTTCTAAAATAAATTCTCTAAGCTAAAAAATGATTTTTATTGAACCAATTGGGCCTTTTCTTGCATGCATATACCCCCCTTTCCTTTTGTAGCACCCCTCGGTTCTTCCTATAGCAGTCATAAACTTTTTGTAGCAATTAATGAACTTCCTGTAGTAGTTAGAAGACCTCTTATATTAGTTACATAACTTCCTATAGCAAGGTATTGTAGCAACACAGGGTCAATAGTTTGAAGCTCCTCTATGGATTGAAAAATTTTCTCTCTCAAATCGATTGTGGGATGGAAAAATGTGTGAGGCAAAGCATACTCAAGTACCTTTTATGCTATTTCGAGTTGGATTGGAGTGTTGTTATAAGCTATCCCTTACATGAATTTTCCTCATTTGGACCATTGGTCCACCTCAAATATATCATTCTCTTCACCCTTTTAATCAACACCCACACCTCGTGATCGTACTTTAACTGATTTGACAGCTATAGGACTCCACCATTAATGTTTTTTTTAAGTAGTAGACGATGGCCAAGTTAACTCGCCACCTTTAGCTTATTAAGGTTTTCCCTCTTCGACATTCATTCATTTAGTCACTTATGCATAAGGATAGGGTGAGATATTTCCATACTTGAGTATTACCTCCTTGTCAATTTGTTGCAGGATGATGCATTATGAAGCTGGAGCTGGAGTGGCATCAACTGAGTTTGTATTGTTGCTTGAGCTTTTGTTGTATGCCTTCGTTATTTTTGAGGCATTTATCTTTATTTGTTTGTTTTGTGTGCAGGTACCTTTCTAAGTCTTGAGGTGAATTTTTTTTGGTAGGGGATCCTTCTTGGAGTGCCATTGTTTCTTTCAAAATAATCTCACAAGTCTTCTTGGCTTCCATGAATGATTAAAACCATCTTCAGAGCTTTTTTTGAGCTTACACAGGCCTTGCCACATGAAGTTTCCTCTTCCTGCAGTAGCCTCTTTATTTCCCTATTTTGGACAATAACTTTGCATGGGTTATGAGAGAGAATTTTGAGAGGTCATAGGGTGATGGTAGGATGATGATAGGATGATGAGGAAGTATTGTGGCCTTAAAAAATCGAGTGAAGGAACTTTGTGTTTTTTGTAAAAGAAATTGTTTTACAAAGGTGATAGAATGTAAGGTTTGAAGGAAAAATCCTTGTGCTTGAGAATGAGGAGTGATGAGAAGGTGGTAGGAAATGATGGGAATACTCTCCCCATTGAAATTTTGACACCTCAATGCCCTTGGCGGATGTAATTTGTGTTGATTCACGCTCTCGTAGCTCACTATAACTTCTTCTAGCATTTATAGGACTTCTATTACTAGCACAGGAACTTCTTGTACCACCTCAAAGAGGGTGATTTTTTTTTTTTTTTGAGCTCAAGGATGGTGTGGATGGATTTAGCGGTGAGTTGTGGTGCTGAAGAGAGAGTAGATGGATGAAGGTGTGAAGAGAATTTCGAAAATTCCCTTGCTTTATGCCCATGACATGACACTGTTCATAATTCCCTACAAGATATAAAAAAAAAACTCAACAGCCATGGTGTCATTTCACCTTCTTGTCTTAGTTCTTTCATTTTGCTTTTTTCTCTTTTTTTGTTTTTTAATTTCAAGACTAGTGAGTTCCCTGAGAAGAGGTTTTCAACCCACTAGCCCCCCGTAAGCGCCTCAAAGAGCTTTTCACTCAGGGATGTTTTATTTTTCTTTTATCTCTTTTTTTGTCTAGGATTGCCTCAGAGAGGGTTTCAATCATAGAGGTGGCCTTGGATGCCTCATGGAGGTTTTCACCCAAGTCTCTTTATTTTTTTATTTTTTATTTTTTCCCTAGGAGGATTTTGAACTGGAATATTTGAGACTCCCAATGACATTTACCTCCATGTTGATTGTTTTGATGAACTCTACCTTAGAAATGCGGTTTTTGTAGACCTTTATTCTATAACCATTGACACGCGGAGGAATCCCCTCCTCATCAATGGTTATGATATGAACAACCTCATTATCATGGAATTTATCTATCCAGTATGGTCCTACCCATATTTTCTTTAGCTTACCTTTAAATTCCTTGAACCTAGAGTCATATAGAAAATTCCATTTTTCTTCCTGGAATACTTTCTCCTTAATGTGCCTAACATGCCAAACCTTCCTTTGAAATTATATGACTTCAGTGTATACGAGGTTCTACATTCTGAATTCATATAAGCCATTGAGTTGAATTAGCCTTTCTTTTTGTGCCCTTTTGATATATAAATTGAATTGAGCTACCATTTTGAGAGTGTTATATTTAAATTCAATGAAAATCAAAGCTTTCGTCCCATGAACTAGATCATATGGAGAAAACCCAGTAGTTGTCTTCTAGGTGGTGTTATAGGCCCAAGTTTCCTCTAATAATTTGTCTGTTGAATCTTTCATGCTTCTACTAATGACCTTCGTGAGGATACTTTCCAGTTCTCTATTGGTAACCTCTACTTACCCATTTTCTTGAGGGCGATAGCCAATAGTTGTTTTGTGCTTGATGCTATGCTTCCTTAGGAGGCTCTTAATCAAGTCTGATGTGAACTAATCTCCTTTATTAGTGACTATCTCCCTTGAATACCCAAATTTGTAGAACACATTTTCCATTAATAACTCAGTCAAATTTTCTTCTACTGATGCCTTCATAGCCTTAGTCTCAACCCACTTTCTCAAATAATGAGTGCATACTATGATCTATTTCTTTTTCCTGTATGGTGGATCAATTGGCACATTAAAGTCCATGCCTCACTTGTCAAATGGCTTTAAGGACACTTGAGTTTATAACGGCATTTCATCCGTACCTGTAGCTTTTACCATCCTCTAACACAAGTCACATATGTTGGTATACTTAATGGCATCTTGACGAAGAGTAGGCCAATAGTAGCTAGCTTGCAAGGCCTTTAAATTTGTCCTCTTGGCAGCAAAATGACCCCCACATGTCCCATCATGACATGCTGAGAGGATGTCAAAGGCTTCCTCCTCCTTGACACATTTCCTTAGAATCTAATCTGATACTAGTGAAAGGTGCACTCTTTATAATAATTATACTCTTCTCCCTCGATGACATATTTGCAGGAAATCTCCAAGCAACCAGGTACTTAGCTATGTCAGCAAACGAGGGAGAGAGTACTAATATAGAAAATAAGTGCTCATCTGGAAGTTGATCATCAATCATATCCTCATTATTTGTAGGAAAATTGATTATAGACAAAAAATATGCAACTACATTTTATTTCCTTGGATTTTCAATGATAGTTAAACCAAACTGTTGCAACAAGAATAACCACCTGATATTTTTAGCATTCACATCAGGTTTGTTCATCAATTATTTAGTAGTTGCATGGCTAGTATGCACAAAATTTTGGTAGCTGGTAATATAATGTTTGAATTTATTGAAGGAATTGACAACAACTAAAAGCTATTTCTCAATAATAGATGATAGTGTAGTTCAATTCAATCTTATACATTATTTTTTTGATGAAATAAATGGGATAGGGAAACTTATCATCCGTTTGTCCCAAACCTTCACCTACAACTTTATCTAATTCATCAATATGGATATGGAAGGGTAGAGCCTAGTTGGGACCTTGAAGTATAGGGGCAGTGGTTAACTTTTCCTTTATGATTTCATAGGCTTCTTGAAAAAAACTTGACCAACATAATTCATATTACTTGTCCAACAAGCCAAATAGTGGTGAAGCAACCTTGCTAAAATCCTTTATGAATATGCTATAGTAACCATAAAAACCCAAGAAAATCCTAAAATCTCTCTGTTTCTCAGGAGTAGAAACCCTTTTTATGATTTCAATATTGTTTGGGTCTAATTGTATCCTTGACCAAGATATGGAGTGGCCAAGGACAATCTATAGCTTTCTCAAGAATTAACACTTCTAAAGACTCTAAAAGAGATGAATTTAAATGCATCTCCTTAGGAATTTAGCCATATTAGATAGGGCCTCTTGGAATCATACCCATAGCGAATGAAATAATCCAGTATATTTCTGCAAAATCATGAACAAGCTCGGAAATTTTTTTGAGGATTGCTCTTTGAAAAGTGGCAGGGTCATTGCATAGGCAAAATGGAAGAAAAATATAATAAAAGGCGCCCCAAGGAAATGTAAGTGTAGCCTTTTCTTGGTCTTCAGGGATGTTATGGATCTTATTGTAACCACTGAATCCATCCAGGAAAGAGAATAAATTCTTCCCTGTAAGACCATCCAATACTTGGTCAATGAAAGGAAAATGGAAATGTTATTTCTTTTTGGCTTTTTTAAACTCTCTCTAACCAACACAGATCCTCCACTTCCCATTCTTATTTGGGACTAGGACTAGAGGAGACACCCATTCACTTTCTGATATGGGGTATATGAGCCCTGTATCATGCAACCTATGTAATTCATCATTTACTATGTCTTTCAAGGCAGGGTTCAGTCTCCTCTCAGGCTAGCACAAAGGCTTGCATCCCTCTTTGATATAAGCATGGTGTGTGCATACTAAGGGATGCACCCCTTTCATTTATTTGTAATCCCAAGAAAAAGAATATAATTTCTCTCTCAACAGCTAGCATAGTTTTTCTTTCTCTTTGACCGAGAGAGAGGGATTAATATTTATGGTTCTAGATAGGAAAAATTCTACAATATTGGTAGGTTCATGGATTGATTCAATTGAGCATAGCTCATTCCAAGGATTTCTTTCAGATTCTCTCACAATTTCATCAAGTGGAATGGCAGTGGGGTGTTGGTTTTGAAGGATATTGTCAATGAGGTCATCTTCGTCAGGTTCCCCCCCTCTGATAACAACATATAAGGTACAAACATGGTATGGTGCTGCATGGTACACTTCATATTCTTCTTCACCCTCCAACCAAAAAGTTAGATAATTTTCAATTGAAGGATGGGGAGGGGGATATAATACTAGTTGTTTTTAAAAGGTTCCATTCATGATGGTCATGTTCCGAGCCCTAGAGTTGATATAACTATTAGCAGTGGCCAAAAAAGGTATTCCTAGGATAAGGTGATAAAAATTAAACTTGGTTTTGGGTTAAAGTACTAGTAAGTTATTGGGATACTCCCAACAGTAAATGGAGACCAAAACATCCTCAAGAATTCCCTCAGGAGCTACTGTGGATGTATCTATAAGTTGCATATCTCTAGTGGTATTTCTCAAAGATCCTTGGAGGTTGAGCTTGAACATGGTTTCTTTTTCCATCAAATTGATGGAAACCCCAAGATCAATCAATGTATGAAGGAAAATTATGCCATCAATGTGTACATCCACTACTAGGCTCCCAGGGTCTAGGAACTTTGGGAAAATCACTCTCCCCAACATCAAATCAGATAATTGACCTACAACATTAATGGTGGGGGTGTCTCTCTTTTTTTATTCTAGGAATTTTGAATTGTTTTTATTTGATAACCTTATTATACATTAGAACATATTTAATATCCTATAGAAGTGGTACCTTTACACACATATTCTTCAATTCTCTTAGAATTTTAGTCTCTTCTCGGGTGTGCTACCTAGGATGGACCAATATCTCAGGAAAAGGAGGTGGATTTACTTGGGGGGGTACTCTCTTCCTTTTCCTCTTCAATCTCTTCAGGTGGAGATGGTGGATCGTTATTTGGGAGCACTCTCCCAGACCTTAGGTTAATCTCATGGATCTCCACATCATAGTAAGGGTAAGATGTCTCTCCATTATAGACCTATTGTGCATCTTTATTATTCGGGTTCGAATTATGTTAAGAAGGCATCTTAGGTTTCTTAGATGGATCGAGATGAGTAATTTGAGGTTGAGGTTGGGGTGGAGGAAGTAAATTGGGATGTTGGTTTATTTGAGGCCTCCACCCTTGTGATGGGTTGCGCCACTTAGGAGGTTAGGGAGCATATTGTTGAAATGGTTGATTGACAGGTTGAGAATGATATGGAGTGGCATAAGGCCAAGAAGGTGGTGTTGGCAATGATGGGTGAGTATAAGAATACCAAGGTTGTAAGGGTGCATTTTGTTCTAAATTATCATAAGAATAAGGTGCACCATGCATGCCTGGTTGGTATGGTCGAGGTCCTTGAGGCCTCCTTTTATTTATGAAGTATATTTGCTTTGGTCCACCTTCCACCCCTTGGGATATAATTTTTGGGCCAGGTAAGGAAGGGGATTTGTATGTTGCATGGTTTTCTTCACAAATTGAGAAAATTTATATTACATTCATTGGGAATTTATTCCTAGGGTGTATTCTAGTGCACCTAGGGAAAAATATGGCTAGGCATCTCTCTCCGTCCTCTTGTTTCCTTTTGATATGCATGTTATCCATTTGCAAGGAAATGTTATGCAACATTTCACTCTCAAAATCCTCTAACATGTTCCATATCTCACTTCTGATGTATGAGGTGGAGGAAGAGGTATTAGCCAAGATTTTATTACTTCTACCCTTTTTTTTTGCTGCCCTAGATTGGTTTCTTAACACATTCTTGATGTAATCATAGGCCAACTAGTAGATATATCCTCTAGATACTATGTTGATAGTTTCCAACACTTCCTCCGTGATCCCTTAGAGAAGAACTAACTTGATTGATCCAAGATCAAGGGTGAAATGGATCCTCTTGTACATTAGTTGAAACCTTTCCTCATAGTCTTCTAAAGATTCATCAAGCGCTAGGGTCATACTAAAGATTTGTTCATTGGTTTCTTTGGACCTGCAATAGCCTTTCTAGTTTTTGTTCAAGGACTCTTGCATTTGGTCCCAGGTAGTGATGTTGTCCCCAAGTAGACCCATGAACCAATGCAAGGTTGCATCCTTGAGGGAAGAGGGGAACAATTTCCAATTTTTTTCATCTGAGGCATATTCATAAGTCCTACATACACTAACAAACTCCGACATGAAACTGTCAAGGTCATCAAAAGTTAATCTATGCAAGTGTGGAAGGGTCAAAGGGCTAATGTTTTCATCCTATTCTCTCCATTGGTTTATCTGATAGGAAACACTCCCTGGATTATTTTTAGAACCATATATTGAACAAGTTAAGTAGGTTCCTCTCCTTCCCCAATAGATTCTTCAAAGTTTTGAGGGTTCTCACCTAGAGGGTATTCTAACTCATAGTCATTGAGGAAAAATCACAGGTTGACTGTGTGGGGGTGTGGGTTTTTTTGGTAGAAATTTTACTTGATTTTCCCTATTCCTACGAGGCATGAAATCCAATTTTTTTGTTTCTTTTTCACCTTTTTAAACTATCTACAAACAAAAAAAAAAACAATGCTTAAGGAGAGAGAAACCATCTATTTAGAAACCTCTCTGACAACGACGCCAAAAATTGGTGAGGCCTTGTAATATTTCACCAAGAGTGCTACTACTCCAAAGGTCTATTCGAATTTAATTATTAGCCTGTGGTTTGTACATACTTAGAGGTGATAGTGTATATGCACAACAGATGGATTCTACTCATGCCACCCTCAACTAGTTCTTCTAATCAGTAGTACTTCTAGGCCATTCCTTCTACTTGATTAAAGTGAAGCTAGCTAATGTAATGCAAGAAATTTCTTCTAGTATAAGTAAAAGAGAATGTCTATCAAACTTATGCTTGTAATTGACAGTGAAAGAAAAGCATAAACAGTTAACCTAGTTGTAGAAAAAGGAAACTATTCTATGGGAAATCATTCATCTAGATATCTACTTATTTGCAATAAAGAAACTATTCTATCATCACACACTTCATGAAAGCATAAACCAAATCCTATCTATCTTTCATTCAAATTTCACTTTCATGTAAATTTCAATCTAATTTTGAAATGAAATAAAATCCTAATTCCTACTCTGTTTTTGAAGCAAGGAAGGAAGGGGCTTTGGAGTGGCTTAAGATTTTTTTCTAACCATAAATTTATAGTTCTGTGCCAATTACATCCTATTCTAGTATAAACAGGAAAAAATGAGCTAAAATGGACTGAAGAGGTGACCTACAACGTTGCTACAATAGTTTGCTACAGGATGTCCTGAAGTGCTACAGGAAACAAGTTGAGAGGGTTTTAAGGGTTAAGGACGTGCAAGGAAGGCAGGGAAAGGTGAGAGACAGTGGAATTAGGTGAGGGAGAGGTGTCTGACTCCTCCATCCAAAATCATAACCCTTGGGAGTCTTGTTTTTCATTTGGAAGGCTGCTTAGGGTGGTGGTTAAGGTAGTTTCACAAAACATTGTTTCGGTGGCAGATTTGGATGTTGGAGAGGAGGATGAATGGGATGAAAAGGGTCCTTTCCCTGTAGTTGTAGATAACCCTGCAATCACTACACACACTCATGCATTTATTATTGTAAAACTATCATTTTAACAAGTGGAAAAGATAATTTGAATGGAAAACCATACTTAATATATGCTAAAATGTAATCTAACCTAAATCCAACTCCTAACTTATAGTAAGCATATTATGAGCATGATAATAACACTATCTACCTTTCCAAGAAATCATAAAAAAAAAAAAATGATCTATGGTTGGAGATCTTTCTACTCAATCTTCCATTACAGAGGTGAGGAAGAGATGCTACAAGCACAGTTTTTATGTATCTTTTATGCTACTAGAATGTAAATAGACTAAACAAGATTTTGAACATAAATAGAGAATATAAATACGCAAGAGGGACTTAGCCAATGGATTGGGCCCTAACCCAAAAGCGCCAGCCCTCTGAGACTAAATCAGTGATGGAACAAGAAACTTGTCATTATCATTGCATAAAAATGTATAATAAATCATATGATGGTAAAAAATAACACAAAATTAGAGCTTAAGAGCTAGATAGCTTAATATAAAGTTAGAATCCTAATGAGATATTGCATATGCTTATTTATACAAATGGGTATATATCAACAACTTCATGAAAAGTAGGAATAAGTCCTCCTTGATCTGCAGAATAATGGATATTATCTCCTCATAACTATCGATTTAGTTGGTTTTCTTTGCCTTCGAGATGTTTGGAGAGATATCAATGTGATCTTAGTTGATTGATATAGTTAAGGAGGTGGAAAAACCTCCTACAATCTCTCCTTCTTGTTTACTCTAAGCCCTTAGCTGGAAAATATCTCGAAATATCTTTATTTCCTGCAATTACTTCACATTAGGAAATCATATGATCTGATCACTGGTCGAATACTACCCAATCATCTCCTATATGGTATTAATATATTTTATATGACTATGGCTTATACAGGCTTAAATGAGCACGTTGGTCCACATAGACATAATAAAATGAACTCTACATAATCAAGAAGCACGAAACACATAAGATAAATACAACCAAATTGGTAATGGATTTCATCCCTCCATCTCACTGTTGCTACATCTTCGGATCTGGTTCAATTGGAATGCAAATCCTCTATATTCCTTCGTCAAAGTAAGCTTCTTACATTCAAGCTCTCTGGCCAAGTATTAGCCAAGCACTATGGCTCTCAATGGCTAAGTATTCTCTCCTATCTTTTCCCCCTTCTCATGGCTTACATAAGGAATATATATAGTTTTCCTCACCTACTCTCCAACAAAAAACATTAATTACAAGACCCTCAATTTTAGGGCCTAACTACAAGGAAGGAAAAACAAGATCCATGAAACTAGGATCCCCAACAATGTCAGGATCATAAATGGAAAAGTATCAAAACCACCTAAAGACTTTCCAACCATGCCCTTGATCCTCTCAACGTATAATTGAGAAAAAATAGAGAATTGGTGCGAGGTGGATTCTCACATATAACCATTTTCCCAAATTACATTAAATTAATAATATGTGGGACAAATTTCTCTCACAATTATTAATCATTCATATCAATAAAGAATGGATTTAACAAAATGCATAATAAGCATAATTTCACCCACATAAATACTTGTCATGATTTTCACATCAGCATGGTGCCAAGCTCTTTTCATGTGCGAAGGTCATTTCAGATCACACCTCCCCACAAAGAGACTTTTGATATCTAAAAGTATCAGTTTCAATCAACTCAACTCTATGAAAATGTCTCTGAAAGGAACATTCCATCATGACTCCTTCACCTGATGTTCTTTGAAATCAGAACACAATGGAAGCACCTGCAACTATTATAAAAACAAAGCCTAAAAAGGCACATTCTTGCAAGATTTCTTCACCACAGTCCTTCAGAATCAGAATGAAAAAGCCCACATCTGCTGAAAGCAACAACCTGTAACTAATCATACATGTTTACAACACTTTCCAAGAATTCATTGGTCAAGTTTACATGTCAAAATGTCTTAGGAAATCGCCTCATTCAACCCGATTACAAATAAGCCAACAAGGCT
The DNA here is from genome assembly GCA_034641835.2 of Pinus albicaulis. NCBI lineage: Eukaryota > Viridiplantae > Streptophyta > Pinopsida > Pinales > Pinaceae > Pinus > Pinus albicaulis. Next base: position 1,268,732,636 of record CM076580.1, on the reverse strand, counting down.
TAATGCGTAAAAATATGCCTTTCACTCTCCCTTACATAATTGTGGCTAAAAAACAAGCCTTTTACAATTCTTCATAATCAGCTGTACATCATGACTTTCATGGTGGGATTTGTGGCCTATGGCATTCAATAATTTTCATGCCAATTGTTTGATGCCAAGATATGATGGTAACCATGGCCTTTTACATGGAAATTACAAAATAATTAATGTGCCAAATATATGGACAAAGTGGAAAAAATACTAATTGTTCAAAACCCCTTTTACATAATGTGTACATACATGCTGAAAAAATAAAAATAAAAATTTCACCCTTGTTCAAAATGTGCCATACCTCATATTCACTTGGAATGTGAAAACAAGTTAAATCCCCCATTATAAGAGTGCATCAAAGGACTATGGGAAAAAAAAAGAAGTAAAATGAAATAAAACCCATTCATTTTAAGCCTTCAGAAATTGGTTAAATGGCACAAGAAAAAGGGCTACCATTTTAAATATTCATCACCAATCATTTCTAGCTGAGTGTTATAAAATATGAGAAGAGCCATGTCACGACCACTTGAAAGATAGCAGCTTTGGAAGTGGCCAACAACACACTTACTAGATATGGTCAAGAAATTTCATGCATCAGCTTCTTCGTAATGGGAAACATATCCAACACATTCTCAAATGCCTCGTAACATTATTTGGTTCTCCTTTTTGTTAACTTGGGCAATGACCTTCTCTTGGAAATAATGGTCTCTCATCGGTCCAATCAAGTAGCACTGCATAGCCTCTACATTCATGCTTTCTATGTAGGATGTCCCAACGCATATTTTACTGAATGAGGTGGACATTAATGCTTAGAGCTTTCCAATAGAAGCATTTTCAACCTTCTCTTGTAGTCGCGGGAGGATGAGGAATTTTATCACCATGTTCCTTGCATGCACCACGCATGTTCCCTCTCAATAGTGGTGTGTATCTCAACAGCCTCGATAGGGTGTTGCTTCAACATTATGCATTTTTTGTGATGTTTTTAGAAGGAAAAACCTTCATCGTGTCCTTCACGAGAAGTAGAAAAGGTTATTTTGATATACCAATGGTGCTAACACAGAGAATGCAGGCCAGTTTATCATTTATCTCTGTTGAAAAGGCAGAGGATTCAATCACACAAATAACACGAATATTTCACATGAACAATGAGCTGCTGCTCTTCAATTAATCACAAAACTCTAAATCATAAAACTCTCTTACTCTCTTGAAAACAATGAACCCGTGAAGGGTATTTAATCTAATTAACATGCACACACTGTCACTCATAATTGAACTTGATCTACTTGCTTAACTCACTGTCTAAGTCGCTCACCAAATCTAATTGAAACTCAACTCAACTAACTCCACTTAACTATTTGTCTAAATTCTGCATGAGGAAGTAATTATATATTTTAACACTCCCCCTTAATTACGACCTCTAAACTAAAACATAACTCATGACAACTCAAACATGCCTGCTGGTCTATGTCTCAGCAAGGCTTACAACACCCAAGTTTCTTTTGTGAAACTCAAACAAATCTACTGCTAATGGCTTTGTAAAGATATCAGCCAATTGATCACTCGTTCTACAAGGCTTCAAGTGAACTTCTCCATTGCTCACAATTTCTCGAATAAAATGATATCTAATATCAATATGCTTGCTCTTTTGATGAAACACACTATTCTTGGATAGTGCAATTGTTGATGTGCTGTCACAAGTATATTGCTGTTGATCCTTGTTGTTTCTGCTTCAGTCCATCCAATACTCTTCTTAACCATACTTCTTGACATGCTGCTGAAGTCGCTGCTACATATTCTGCTTCTGCTGATGATAATTTCACAATAGGCTACTTCTTAGATGCCCATGCTATCACTCCTGAACCGAGATGGAACACATAACTGGATGTGCTCTTCTGATCATCCAAACTTCCTACAAAATCACTCTCTGTATATCCAATCAATTCTTTCTTTGTTGTACTTGCATACATTATGCCATAATCTCTGGTTCCTACAATGTATCTTAGAATTCTTTTTCCAACACTCCAATGTGTGTCTTTTGGAGTTTTCATGAATCTGGAAATCAGACTCACTCCCTGCATAATATCTGGTCTTGTCGCTGTGAGATACATGAAGCTGCCAACCAATCTTTTGAATAGAGTTGGATTGAAATCTGCCCCTTCATCATCCTTACTTAACTTTGTACCCGTTGCAACTGGAGTAGGTACAGGTTTGGAATTATCCATCCTGAATCTTTTCAGAAAATCTGTTGCATACTTATTTTGACAAATAAAAATTCCTTTTTCAGATTTTTCAACTTCAATGCCAAGAAAATATTTCATTAGACCTAGATCTTTCATCTCAAATTCTTTCATCATGGCTGCTTTAAATTCATATATTTCAAGATCACCTGTAAAAATAATATCATCAACATATAAGCAAACTATCAAAATATGTCCATGCTCATTTACCTTTGTGTATAAGGTAGGCTCAATGTTGCTTCTGCAAAATCCATTCTTGATCATATAACTTTCGATTCTGCTATACCATGCTATAGGTGCTTGCATCAGTCCATAGAGCGCTTTCTTCAATCTGTAAACTTTATCTTCTTGTCCTTCAACTTCATAACCTGGAGGCTGCTGCACATAAATTTCTTCTTCTAAAATTCCATTCAAGAAGGCTGATTTGACATCCATCTGATACACTTTCCACTTGTTCTGAGCTGCTGTCGCTAGAACTTCTCTTACAGTATCCAATCTGGCGACCGGAGAAAAAGTTTCTCCAAAGTCTATTCCCGGTTGCTGCGAGAATCCTTTTGCTACAAGTCTTGCTTTAAATATGTCAATCTCACCTTTCTCATTCACTTTGGTCTTGTATACCCACTTCACACCAATGAGATTTTTATCGTTTGGTAAATCAACCAAATCCCATGTATCATTCTTTTCAATTGAATTCATCTCTTCATCCATGGCTTGCACCCAATTGTCATCTCTGATTGATTCTTCAAACGAAGAAGGTTGGAATGCCAACAATGAAAAATTTGAACTAACATCCAAATCATCATAAATATCTTTCAAACTTGTCATCTTTTTCTTACCAGAACTTGATTCATTACCTGATTCACTGTTTGGAGAATTCTGGTCTGTGGATCTACTTGAAGATCCATGCTTCTCTGAAAATCTTGGAGTCCTTGCTGGTGTGACTCTGTTTGGTGTCTTCTCTTTTGGTTCTTGTTGCTCCTCTTCTTCTACAATATCATCCTCCATCAATGGTGTTGGAGCATTGGTTAGTGTGTCTACAGTCCCATTCCATGACTCTTGTTCTTTGAACACAACATCTCTGCTAATGATTGTCTTCTTTGTGACAGGGTTATATAGTTTGTAAGCTTTTGATTGCTCACTATAACCAGTGAATATACATTTTTTACTTTGATCATCTAATTTGCCTCTTATTTTCTTAGGCACATGTGCATAGGCTACACATCCAAAAACTCTGAAATGAGATACACTACAAGACATACCTGACCATGCTGCTTCTGGAACTCTGTTCATCACGCTCTTTGTAGGAGATCTGTTTATCACATAAACATCACATGCAACTGCTTCTGCCCAATACTCATTAGACAAGAATATTACTTTCAACATGCTCCTTTTCATGTTCATGACTGTTCGATTCTTCCTCTCTGCTACACCATTATGCTGTGGTGTGTATCTGGTTGTAAACTGTCTTCTGATTCCATGTTGTTTGCAGTACTCATGGAATGCCTTCGAATCGTATTCTCCACCACGATCCGATCTCAATACCTTGATTTTTTGATCACTTTGGTTCTCCACCAAAGCTTTAAACTCTTTGAACTTTGAAAAAGTTTCAGACTTCTGCTTCAAAAAATAAACCCAAGTCTTCCTACTATAATCATCAATAAAGGTGAGGAAGTAACAACTTCCACCAATCGACTGTGTCCTCATAGGGCCACACAAGTCAGTATGCACCAATTCAAGTGGTTTCTTTGCTCTGTAAGAAATTCCTTTCGGAAAAATTTCATGGTGTTGCTTGCCTAAGATGCAACACTCACACGTGCTAGCAGGTTCTTTGATGGGAGGTAGACCTCTCACCATCTATTTCTGCTACAATAATTTTAAACCAGAAAAATGCAAGTGTCCAAACCGAAAGTGCCATAACCAGTATGCATCAGAACATGCAGTTGTAAAAGAACTAACCTGATCATTGTAGTTTATAATGAGAGGAAAGAGTCTGTTCCTCGTCATCTGCACCTTTTCAATCAGCTGCTTGCTTGGGGATTTGTCGTAAATAACACATTGTTTCCCCTGAAAGATAACTTTGTATCCTTTCTGCATCAGTTGGCCAACACTAATCAAATTGTGTTTGAGTCCAGGGACATAGTATACCTCTGATATGGTCTTTGGCTCCCCCTGCTTGGTCACAATGTTGACCACTCCTTTGCCATCTACAGCCACAGTCTTTTCAGTCCCCAACTTGACCTCTGTCTACACTGTGACATCCAAATTAGCAACCAAATCCTTGTTGCCTGTCATGTGGTTACTGCAACCAATGTCTAATAGCCAGACCTTATTAGACGATGCATGCATGGTGTTGCATGCTAGAAACATAGAGTCAGTATTTTTTGTACTAACATTAGCTCTCTGATTGCCGTGATCTACAATATTCTTCCTACAATCACGAGCATAATGACCAAATATATTGCAATAATAGCACTATACCTTTGATTTTTCAGACCTTTGATTTTTATGAAAACTTCTGCTACTACTACTTCCATGTTGATGCTCATGATCGTCTCGCCCATCTCTGTGACCGCCATAGTTGTTGCCTCGTCCTCTGCCTCTCGATCGACCTTTGCCTCGACCTCTTGAAATATAGACTTGACTTTGGAAGGTCGTTTCCAAAGTGGAATCCTTATTTCTGTCTATCCTTGCTTCATGCGATAGAAGGGATCCCATCAACTCATCAATTGTGAGTTTTTCCAAGTCCTTTGCTTCTTCTATGGCTGGTGCCACCACATCAAATTTGGAAAATAGGGATCGAAGAACGTTCTCAATCACTGTTCGATCTTTAATATCTTCTCCATATATTTTTAACTGATTGATGATAGACATGACCCTATTCAAGAAGGAATCAATGTCCTCTGTCTCCTTCATCTGCATACTTTCAAAGTCTCTCCTGGTGTTCTGCAGTTTAACAATGTTAACTTTCGCCATACCTTGATAGCTGGTCGCCAAGGTGTCCCATGCCTCTTTTGCTGACGAGGTTATCATGATCTTCTAGAACACGGCTCGATCAACTCCCTGCTGGATAAGAAGCAATGCTTGCACATTCTTCCGCTTATCTTTCTTCCACTGTTCCCTCTCTGCATTACTGAGGGCTCGTTCTTCTGCATCATCTTTAGGTTCTGCAAACCCATACTTGACATGATCCCAGACATCATGCGCTTTTAGCATGGTCTCCATCTTAATGGCCCACATATCGTAATATTTCCCATTGAAAGATGGAAGTTGTGGCTGAAAACTTGATGTGGCCATCGTGCCTCAAAAAAATTGTCTCTGACAAAAAAACCCTAAATTTGTCTCTTTTATGAAAGCTTTGCAAAGCTCTTTCTCCCTTTTTTTTTTTTTTTTAAATCTCTCAATAAAACCCAAACGCTAGGTTTTATATAAAAAATTATTCCTTTGTATTTTCATAAAAGTTTATAAAAAAACTTTATATAAAAAAAACCTTTGATTTTTTTTTGTTATATAAATAAAAAATCTTTATAAAAAAGATTATATAAAAAAAAATCTTAAAAAAAAATTATGAATGCCCAATTCGCATGCACGTATTGTCTTTTGTGAGTGCCAAACAAAAAATTTTGAATAAAGCTCATCCACGTATTTTGTTGTTTGGATTTCCCAACAAACTGAAAAAACATTCACCCACGTGACTTTGAATAAGACAACACGTATGTACCTTGTAAAAAGAATCATGGGCCTGTGGTGTCGGTGTGTTCACTTCCGCCGCCTATTTTTTTTTACTGAACCGGGTTCCACACCCCCGATAAAGGCAAGGCTACGGTCTAAACCGGAAATTGCAGAATTTTGAAATTTCGTCGAATGTCTGCAGCTTCGTTTTGAGAGAGGATGCAGTCCTTCCTTGCGGATCTCCATAGGTTCTGCACTAAAAACGTGCGGACCGCGGGTAAAAGAAATTTTTTTGTGTAAAAAAAAATTTCGGCCTTTTGCTTTTGACCTGCTTACGGGCTCTGCTTGCCCACGGATCTCTGATCCTTCCTCAGCTCTGATACCAATATTTTGGAAAGGTAGAGGATTCAATCACACAAATAACGTGAATATTTCACACGAACAATGAGCTGCTACTCTTCAATTAATCACAAAACTCTGAATCATAAAACTCTCTTACTCTCTTGAAAACAATGAACTCGTGAAGGGTATTTAATCTAATTAACATGCACACACTGTCACTCATAACTAAACTTGATCTACTTGCTTAACTCACTGTCTAAGTCGCTCACCAAATCTAACTGAAACTCAACTCAACTAACTCCAGTTAACTATTTGTCTAAATTCTGCATGAGGAAGTAATTATATATTTTAACAATCTCAGCAGCATGAATTTCATCGAAAGATCCTGCTTATTACAAATACGAAGAGAACAACATCCTCCCACTCATCCTCATTCAACATTCATTGAATAAACTGCAACCTTGTCTTAACAATAGAAATCGAGTACAGGACCACAGTGACACCTATAGATAGGCCTGCCCCTACTGCATAAAATTTGGCTTTGTCGAGTCTGTCCCAATTAATTTTTTCCACAAGAGGAGAAACAAGCCCTTCATCTCCCTTTTGAAATTTCGCATAAAATCTCCAACAACCCAGCTAAGAGTCTTCGTGGAAGAAAGGGCTCAGGCCTGTGGTTTTGTGTGAACAAGCTACTCCATGTTGCTCGATTCCACAATTTCCATAAGTGTTGTGGTTGTGGCAGTGACCAAGGAGATTGGTAAGTTTGCTACTTTGAATTTGTTACATCATTCAAGTTCAAGCTAATCAAATTTGAACAATGGATTTGACCAAGGGAAGATAGCCAAATCTAGCCCTTGGCATCCTCTACGTGAACTCCATAGATCTGTTGAACATAAAACTTGAACAAAATTACACCAGATCGAACTGAGAAATTAAAAATAATTGAAAGTCTGTGAATTGATGAGAGCTCTGAGCTTGTCACCGAAAAAGATGATTGATCGGGCAGATCCATTCCAAGATTTCCTCCACATCATGCAAATTTTGTGGCACGAAATCTGCCACACAATCTCTGCTATTTGGAAATATTTAATCTTGTCGAATTGATAATCTAAAGGATATGATAAGAGCTAATATTTATGAAACCATTTTATGAAGATACACTAACCAATTGCGATCATTCTGCTCAAGAATATTTGGAATCATCGTAAATATTGACATTTGTTTTCATTATTAGAGTAGAAGGTAATAAAACCAAGACTATTATTGCTGCCATGTATAGCGATAGATTCTTCAAAAGAAAGAAAAATTCCTTGGAGGATATATTTTAGAGCCCATGCAGTTGTTGCACCTATGCACATAATAAATCCATACAAAATGAAACTTGGTTCTCCTCCACTATCAATCGCAACTCCTGAAACTACAGACACAAGGGAGGTGGATGTCGAGGATTCCGCTAAGTATAAAAGCATGAACAAAATCGACACATTTTTATGTGTGGGCACAGAAGCCATCCCGACAGCAGAGGCTTGAGCCAGAACAATATATGCCATCTGCAAGAATGTATGCAACTAGTAGTGGCCATGCAGATGGAATGTTACTATTGTGTGGAGGAAAAGATAGTTCTGGTCTAGTTTTAGAAGGTGAATGGTAATCCTTCTTGGCCTCTGTTGAGGTCGCATCTATTGGGGTAACAGTATCACCCATTTTATTCTCATTTTTTATTTTACATGGGGCATATTGACTTCCTTCCTCCTCGGATAAGATTCTAGAGTTCATTGAACCAAACCCAGTGTGGTGACTAACCTTAGAGAGTGAATCTTAGAGCATCTTCCATGTTAGCATTTTTTTTAGTTGCAGGTATTCGATGTTTCTTGCACAGGTTCTAAAGCTCTCTCCTGGAGAGACTACGATAATCTACACTTCCATATTTGTTGCCATTAAGAGCATCAAAATCTAGTAATTGCAGTTTATGGTTACCGTTGTTGAGAATTCCACGGACACAAAAGTTCTTTTGTCTTAAAGCACTTGATGGTACTTATCTTCAAAGTCTTACGAAGTGCACTAGGCAGTAGGTTATTCACGTCAGGGTGTTCTAAGCTACCAACCGATTCAGCCAGGGGTTGACCAAAAACCATTTTATTTTTTGCCTTGTTTTGACAAAACTTCAGGTCACAATAAATTTTCCATCTAGACATCGTTTGACGCAATTCAAGTGTCTCAGATTACTCTTGTCGAGCTCCTCACGATGGTGTCGTTACTTGTTGATTTCGAGTTAGCCAAATTTTGAGCATTTTATATCAAAATATGGACACTTTCCCACATAAAACTTGAAATTTTTCAAAAGAGAAGAAATGTACCTTGCAAAAACATCATGAATTGATTACCAAACCAAAACCAGGAAATTCCTTCTTCTAAGCATGCTTTTTGAATGGTGGGTGGAGCCTTCTTGACGATCTCTTTCACCATATGTCTTCTTGACTTGTGGGGAATTTTAGGGTGCAACTTCTAGCACTTATTCTCCAAATGGCCACTGATTTTGCAGAAATTACGTCGTTTCCCATTCAACTATGTCTTCATGATAGGAGGATTCATAAGGTTCTCATTCTTCTTGGTCTCTCTTCTTATGGGCACATTTGTCTTCTGAACCCACTCTTTCTTTGTATGATTCTTAACTACATCATGGTTAGCAAATCTGTCAAAGCAATCACTTCTCTTATATGAAAAAGCATAATGTGAATGGTTGTCATACCTTCTTGGCTTGTCCTTGAACTGATGAGGACTAGGTGGCTTGATCCCTTTCTTGCAATCAGGTGATGAAGAGATGGCTTTTGCTTCAGCTACCTCTGAGAATTCTCCTCCCTCTTCTTGTCCATAATCCAAGCCTGCAAATAGTTGTCTTGGTACAACCTCCAATGGCTGGGTGATTCCTTGGCCATTTATGCCAAGTCCACCTCTGTTATACCCCATATTCATGAGGATTTTAATTCCAACATTGTTTCATATTGAGAGAGAATAGGACATCAAGTGACATCATATACCTCAGTTTGAGATGCATCCTCTGTCATCTCATCCATTTTCAATTTAGACAATATCTCCTCTTTGGCCTGTAGCATCTCCTGAAGCTCCTGCTTATTGAGCAATAATCTTTGCAATTCTGCATTTTCGTCTTAAAGGCTTTCATTTATCTCTTGCAACTCTTGTAGTCTTTTAGCGTGCTTTGCTACTTTCCCCATCCTGAAAAGCAATCACCTTCGTTGATACCATTTTATTCGATCACGGGTCAAGTACTACCCAACCAAATCGTGTACGGTATTAATAAATTTTAAATGACTATGCCTTATACATGCTTAAACATAATAAAATGAACTGTACATAATAAAGAAGAACAAAACACATAAGAGAAAGAAAACAAAATTGGTAACGGAGTTCACCCCTCCATCTCACTAGGGCTACATCTTTGCATCTGGTTCAATTGGAATGCATATCCTCCATATTCCTTCGTCAAAGTAAGCTTCTTATATTCAAGCTCTCTGGCCGAGTATTAGCCAAGCACTATGGCTCTCAATGGCTAAGTATTCTCCCCTATCTTCTCCACCTTCTCATGGCTTACATAAGGAATATATATATATAGTTTTCCTCACCTAATCTCCAACAAACAGAATTAATTACAAGACCCACAATTGTAGGGCCTAACTGCAATGAAGGAAAAACAAGATCCATGAAAGTAGGATCCCGAACAATCTCAGGCTCATAAATGGAGAAGTCTCAAAACCAACTAAAGAATTTCCAGCCATGCCCTCGATCCTCTCAACCTATAATTGAGCAAAAATAGAGAATTGGTGTGAGGTGGATTCTCACATAAAACCAATTTCCCAAATTACATTAAATTAATAATATGTGAGACAAATTTCTCTCACAAATATTAATCATTCATATCAATAATGCATGGGTTTAATAAAATGCATAATATGCAAAATTTCACCCACTTAAATACTTGTGAGCAATTTCACATCAACATGGCCCCAAGCTCCTTTCATGTGTGAAGTTCATTTTGGATCATAATACATGAAAAAAATGATACACCCTTCTCATTAAGAATAATATGAAAAAAATGTAAATAAATGTAAGATAGAGGTAACTTAATATATGAAGTATTGAATTTTAACCCCTTAAAGTATACCTAATGATGGGCCTCATCAATTACATGGGTGATAGATGCTAGTTGATCAATGAGGTCATATGCATATGCGCGAGATAGTCATGCATGGCAATAACTTGTTTTTATATGCATTGTGGTCATACACATGTGATTATGGTCTTTGCAATTATATCTTGATGTTATTATGTATCATACTAATTTGGATTGGCTTATGCAAATGGTTATGTTTATGATATTTAGGTATGAGTCAATATATTTCTGATATTGTGTCATACTAATGTGGAGTGACTTGTGCAGATGTGATAGCCTCCCCTCGAATAAATTGAGGTATGAGTTTGATTATGTCATCTACTTGGTTCATTTAACATTTTATGTTTGCAAGTTATTTGAATGATTGATTAATTGCATGATATTAGTATATGTCTATAAGGTTTCATGAAGGAATGATCTTATTTTAAGACAATTGTACGAACACAATATGCATTGAGACAACTAATATCAACTTTAGTGCAAATGGGTGCTAGTTGTAGTATTATGAGAATGATTGTGAGTTGATTATGAAATGATTGTTAGTCTTGGTAGAGGTTGATTTCAAATTAATAGACACAATGCCTTGATATTTTGAACATGTGACTGACATATATGAATAGTTGCACAAAAACATGCTTGGTATTAGTGTGAAAAGGTAATATTTAATTTTTTTATATAACTAATAGTTGGGTGAGGTGATATCACATAATAAGGCTCAATTTTAGTAAGGAAAAGGTAAAATAAAGGAATTGGGTGATAATTCCTTTGTCTATGTTTGAAAACCATGATTCCAAATGAATGAATCCTTTGTATGAATATAGAAAGTCTCCTTAACCTTGATTTTTTTTAGCATTTTATGTGCTATATTCCTGAACATGTATTGGACAAGCGTAATTATTGGATTCTAGTAATAGTTGGATTCATCAGGAGAATTGGAATCCCTTGAGAGATGATATGTGTACATGTTCACTTACAAGGTATCATACTAAATACAACAAGGTAAGGTAAGTAATATATTGTTATATTTATTTATTAACTGATATTTGTGTGTTTATGGTAGTATGATGTAGGGGATTGCATGGAGAAAAATATTGTCATGAAATATTGAAGAAGGCTCAGGCTGAGCTTTACATTCAAAGAATTACGAATGGATGGGATTGAGTCATGGTGTTTTTTGCTAGTCTTGTGCTTTCAGTATTTTTTGATTTCTTTTTGTTTAATTTGCAGTTTTGATTATTTCTAGTGCATGGCCATGCCACTTTGTTTTTGTTGTTTTATTTTTGCTTTGTTTTCTTCTTTTTGTCTTATTTTTCATTCCTTTTATGTTTTGAGGGTCTTATGAATTGGTTGGGGGTAAAGGAAAATTAATGGAGATCGGGGAGAGCTAAATGAAACCCAATAGGTAATGTAAGACTTAGATGAAGACCAGTGCATAAGTAAAGGGAAGTTCAAGGAAAGGGTATGACATCCAGTTGGATTGGTTGGGTCCATTGGAATAAATGGATGGTGGCAGGAAAGTCATGAGAAAGGTAACAAAAAAAGTAAAGTAAATGGATTTGAGGCATCATATTCCTTAACTATGTTGGGAATTGTTATTCTGAATGTTGTACATGTTTTGCATGGATAAAGGGAGTTCTCTTAACCTTTACCTTATGATATTATCATGATTATGCTAATGTGTATATATGTATGTACATATTTCGTTGTCCGATAGCATTGTGAGGGATCAAGGTTTCTTTATGCTAATGTTTATATGTATGTATCTATGTATGTATGTTAATTTATGACAGGATCGTGAGAGATCATGTTTGTGGAGGATTTATTTGTTATGTAGGTGAATGGCATGAAGAGGTTCTTGGTTCAAAAGGAACCAAGTGGGAAGATTAATACCAAAATATCTATGAGGTTAGTATCATGCGGTTATGAATTGATATTATGTGCTTATACTATTCTTATGTGTATGTTATGGACATGTTATACTCAAGGATACATCAAAGGAATGAAAGAATTGTGATTTCTGGCATGTTGGGACAATCATGGATAGTCAAAACACACTATAAGAAAGTTTTCCTAGTAGAGATAGTGTAGCATATGGGTGTGATGTACTAGAGTTCTGTGTATGTATACATGTTTTATATGCCGTGTTGTGTACATGTCATATATGTGGTGTTGCGTACATGCCATATATGTAGCATTGTGTACAGATGGTGTTGTGTATATGTTATATATGTGGTGTTGTGTACATGTGGTGTGATGTACATGTTGTACATATGGTTTTCTATATATATGGTGTTGTGTTCATGTTGTAGATGCAGTTTTGTGTATATATTGTAGATGTGGTGCTATGTACATGTTGTGTAGGTGGTTTTGTGTACATGTGGTGTTGTGTCCACATTGTGCCGGTTGTGTTGTGCACATGTGATGTTGTGTACACGTTTTCTAGGTGGTGTTGTGTACATATTATGTGGGTGACGTTGTGTACATGTGGTGTTGTGTACATATTATACGTTTCATGTTGTGTACATGTGGTGTTATGTACATGTGGTATTGTGTAAATGTCATACATGTGGTAGTGCGTTACATGCCATTTTTATTTATTGTATCGTGACATGTGTATTCATTGTATTTAACTTTTTGTACGTATATGTATTGTGTTATACACCGAGCATAGGTGTATGTATTGTGTTGTGGTGCACATCGGGTGTAGGTTTATATGTTGTGTTGTACAGCAGGTGTAGGTGTATGTATTGTGTGGTGTCTACAACATGTGTTTATGTACATATTGTGATGTATACTATGTGTATGTGTTTGTGATTGAAGAGAAGAGAAATATTGTGTGCTTTCCAGATGTGGAATCTAATCTGATGTGTGTATGGAAAGGAAAAGAAAAAAGGTAGAAGAAAAGGACTAATTGAAGGATAAGTATTAATATTTTATTTTATTTTTATTATTCATGTGATCTATGAATCTAATTTATAATGGTTACATGTGATTTAAGATTATAATTTATGATGGTTTTGTTTTTATCTAACCTGATGTGATATGTTTACACATGATGATTTGATAAAAGAGTTGGTTTTACTTGTTGTGACACGAAATAAAAATAATTTCAGGTGTACCTTATTGATGGCTACCAATGGGGTATGATTTGAACTTATTTCAATTTATTTTTAATATAATGGAAATTATGTGCTTGGTAGAGTAAATAATGGAAATGCTCAGTTTGCGTTGTTGAAACTAACTACAAGTATTTTAACAGCAGTAGTGAAAGGAATTGGAAAATGCAAAAATATGTTGGTAAAGAACTTTAGGAGCGGGGCCATTGTGGGACACTAGTACCCAATAGTGTCCATTAATTAACATAAGAACACTATGACTAGTATGATGGTTTTGAAGCAAGGACATGGCTTGGTTTTTGGTCCTTTCGATGTGAGGAAACCTTACCAAGGGATGGATTTCAGAAGGGACTTTATAGCAGAGAAGGGGATGTCAGTGAAACTTGGAAGGTGTGCGACTACATGGAAGGGGTTGACCGGATTTCCCGAGGGACTTAATAGAGAAGGGAATGCCCATGAATGAATTTTTTTGGTCATTAAAATTTCCAGAAGGAATCAAAATCACATTGGGAATGTTTCCTAGAACAGTGGGTTGGTAACTATTTACTGAGAGGAAAAGTAGTGCAAGGATCATAGTGTTGGACATTAGATGCGGATTTGAATTTGGTAGTGAATTTTGGACTTCCTGGGTAGGAGATGAATCCTGGTGCTACTTTTAGGGTGGAGGTGTGAGCCTATACTATAGATTCCCTTGTTGATTTATGCGGCCATCGTATGCTTTTATTTATTTGTTAGAGAAAATGTTCATACGTATGTATATGTATATTATTGTGAATACTGTATCGAGATGGTTATTATAAAGCTCCATAGATAGTATGGTTATTTGTTGGTTGAAACAAATGTGTAGAATATTATGTGGTTTTTATTGTAAACATCATATTAATTTGTATTATAAAGTTGCAGAAAACAATATGATTGTCATGTTTTCAGTTGTGGTCATTGTAAATAATGCAATGAGTTGGCTTATGAAGCTCCATAGGAGATAGGTTTTTTTTTTAATGTTTTATTGATCATAGGTGTCATAGAAAAAAAAAGGAAATGTTCTCACAAGGGGGAGGAGTTTGTACCATCCCCTGGTTATTTTTTCATTATAAAAAATATAATACCAAGGTCATGGGACAGATATTCCAAGTTGAATGGTGGGAAAACATCCTAGTGGTTGTTGCTTTCAATTTCTTTATGGCTATGGAAACTGAAAAAGACATTGCAAAAGTAAAAGAGGAATTAACCAAAATTTTATTTATGAAATAAAGAAAAATAGGAGAAAAGGAAGGTGAAGAGACAAAAATTTGCATGAGAGGGAAATTGAAGAAAAAATAAAGGAAAATGAAGAAAATAGAGGCCTAAATGATAAAAATGCCTATGCAGATCAGTTCACGGACTTTTTACAATTCAAACTTTAGCTCGCTCGTGTATTCTCTCATTCTCTCATATTATTACACACTTAGATAATTCTTGAAGCATGCTTGGAGCACTCTAGTTTCCACTTGGATTGGAGAAAGAAGGCAAAGGAAAGTAAGAAAGCACAACAGAATACGTGAATCAACAACTACAATTAAATTTGTTTGTAGTTAATAGGTTACATGTGTGATCTCCTTGCTGATTTATGGATGCATGGTATATGCATGTGATTTTTTGGTTATGTGTTATCATTGGCATGGAGGATATCCTAGATTGACTGTGGTTTTATCCTTTCCTTTCCATTTCTAGGATAGCCATGTTGTTGAGGTTTTTTCTCCAATTGATTTTTCTCTGATGGGTGCTCATAATTACTTATCATTTTTTGTTGGAACAAAAGTTATAGAATCCCTAGAACACCTTGGGTTGAGTTACTAGTCGTGAGGCCTAGGTTCAGACAAATGCTCTGGAGCCCTTCGTGGGTTGATTTAGTAGTCCTAATTGGACTCAGGTTGGACAAATGCTTTAGAGGATTTGAAGGTTGCAGTTCAAGTTACTAGTCCCTGGAGTCCTAGATAGCTTAGGTAGAGACCGATTTGGTCGGTGTTAGTGGTTTCTGACCATGAGGTGGAATCATTGGTTAAGCATTTAGGTGGTTTTTCCTCTAGAATACCTAGCTTGGTTTCTTTTGGTATATTCCATGAGATCCCACATTCAAGCTTGGAATATGGCACGGGGGTGATTTGATGAAAGAGAGATTTGGTTTATCCCAATTTGTGGTTCGCTAGTACATGGAAGTACCTAACTTGGTTGGTATTTTCATATGTTAATAAGAGCTAATGTTCTACTGTGATTCACAAATACTTATATCAATTATGTTGGTGATATTATGGGTGAGTTTTCATGGTTTATATGTTGGTTATTTCTTGGTTATTTATTTCTTATATGATGTATATTTTGTATGACGCTCGAAATATTTTCATAAATATATGAATGGATGATGAATGCATGCACTAACAAGTGTTATGGAAACTAGGTAGAGAGGTTTTAGAGCTCTCTCGGCAATTCTTAGGTGAAGAATATCGCCTTATGATCATATATGCATTGATGACTTGTATCTTACATGTTTAACATGTTTTTGATGATTTTTTTGTTAAGTACTAGGCCTATATAAGCTAAGAGATTGTTTAAGTTTGAATGTTTCGCATTGTCTTCATGTCAATTATGGTTCTGGAAAGTTTCACAAATATTTGGGCAGTGGTATGGAGGCTGGCCGGAAAATATGGCACTAATACCACGTTCGTATTCTCTGATCTGAAGATTTTAGGTCACAACCATTGGAAACTAGGCTTGCGATTGTGGTTGGAGGTGCACAACTTCATGCATGCCATTTTATGGCTGTGGTTGCGGTTAGGTTAGTGAAAAACCAATTCCAACTCAGGATTGTGTCATCAAAGGTTGTGGTCTGACTTCTGGTTGACCTAGTGTCTTGAGGGATGTTTGTGAGTTGTTAGTGTTTTAGTTTGTAGGCCCCACTTCCTTAACTGCAACTGGGAGGTTGGGTCATCTCATGTTTACCCTTGAAATCCAGTGAAATAGGGTAAATGTTGGAGGAAGAGTTACAAAATTAATTCTCAGATTTTGTTATATACATACCTTAACATTGATAACTTAGGACATGGTAGAAATCCACAATTTCAAAGAGATGGCATAGTGAGATAATGCGTTGAATTGGATTCCCCCTTTTTGTATTTATATGATGTTGGCTCATTCAAAGATTTCCTATAATTATCCTAGAATCCCCAAATACTTTTTCTTTTGTTATAGTTTCTTTTATGCATGAAAGTGAGTCACATCCATAATGTTAACTCATTGACCTGATTCTTATTGGTGATCCCTAAATTCCAAGCATATTTTTTCTGGTCTTCAGGGAAAACGATAACCCCTCCCACTCTTGCCACCCTTGGGCTCTATATTATTTTTAACCTTTTATTATTTTTAAATTGATCTAACATGTCAATGTTTACAAACAAAAATTTACACCACTACAACATCACCCCCATAGTGAGTTATAGAGCATCTCTGGATACAATTACATTCAAAATTGAGCCAACATGTTATTATTTACAAACAAGCATTTACACCACTACAACATTGCACTCATACTAAGTTGTAGATCACCTCTCAACTCAACAATATGAAAAATAAAATAAACCAATAATTAATGAATGTTTAATATTTTCCTTGAATTACAAGTAATGAAAACCTATAAACATAATATCATGTAGGCTTCCACTGTTCATATTCATAGTAACACTATTTTTGGAGATATTTAATGTGTATGTGGTATGAAGATTATGTCCAATGTTTCTGGTGGATAATCCACCCATCCTCAGGGGCCAAACTCAGTAGAACAATTGGGAAAGAGTGAAAATATGACTATATATATGTGAGGAGAGGAGAGAGGAATGTTAGATTTCAAAGGTCAAAGGTCCAACAAGCCATTAAAAAAGATTTTTGGAGAAAAATTTAAAATATTCTTTTAATTATGATGAATTATAGGGCTAGAGGGTTAGGTTAATAAATAAGTTAGGATAGTCCAAAAAATGAGGGGAAAATTTACTTCAATTAAATATATAACAAATTTGATAGGGAGATGGGTGGCTAAAGGGGAAGATTAATAAAATATAATATATGTGATGATAGTTTTAATGAAGGAAAAATGTCTAAATAAAGATATTAAAATGTTTAAAACAAAAAAAGTGGGGACACTTAAACAAATGAAAGCAAAGCAAGGATATAAATATAAGAAAACAATAAGGTAGTGCAGGGTGCAAAATAAAATAATAAATCAACCTCAGATCAATGGTGGGGAAAAAGAGAGATAAGAGATTAAGGTTTTGAATGAGAGTTTTCAGTGATGGCTTAATTTATAGCAATATTCATGATTAAAGTTATTGAAATGCTATTTTACTTTGAGGGTGTCATGAATGATCTGTGTGGAATAAAACAAAGCAGGGGAAAGGACATTTTCTTGGTAAAATGATATAAGGTACTTAGATTAATAGGAGTGTTCAACAAGGGAATTTTTTTCAAAAATACTTAATATTAATTATGATTATGTGTTTTTTCAACTCAAATTTAATGGATTGACTTGTTTGGCCTATATAAGAATATTTTTCACAAGCACAAAATTTTACAAACCCCAAGGCCTACAAATTGATCCTTGGAAGATTTCAATAACTTTTTTAATATATTGTAGGGTTTGAAAAGAGTTTTAATGTTTTTATTGGCTAATATTTTTGAATGTGACTTGTGGTCCCTTTTATATGGGGAAGTGAAACCATAGTTGTCGCGAGGGGGGTCGGGGGTGGTGGCGTTGGGGGTTGCGTAGAGGGAGGTCATCGAGCAACTCTATAAGCCTTGTTGAGACAGATAAAGAAATATCAATTATTTTAAGGGCTTTCCTGAGATGTGAATATTCTTTAGAGAGGAACAAGGGATCATAAATGTGAATATCCCTATTCAAGAGGATCTTTAAGAGGACAAATTTCTAGGCCATATCACTTGGGAATGGGCATTGAGGCATAAGCAAGTGTGGCTCTTTTTTCGGAATGCTTGATGCGACAGTGAACCATGAAGGTTTCTAGAGACCAAAACATCCTTGGTAAATTAGATGTGAGGGGACTAGTCATTGAGGTGGTCCAAGAAGACATGAAGGGAAAGAATCCCATCGGAAAAAAACAATAAAGGTATCATCCACAAATTGTTGCCAACATTTTGGCTTAAGGTACCAAGAGATGACCAAGAGAAAATCATTTCCCCCACCCCCTTCTATTCCACTCAAATCATTCACAAAACGATAAAAATAAAAAACATTTGAATAAGTTTCATCGTGAAGATGCCTACAAGCTAAGCCATTCATGGAAGCCTCTCATTCAAAATCTTAATCTCTAATATCACTTCCCCCCCTTAGTTTCAAATTAATTGCTTATTTGATGCCTCATGTGCACTCCCCCATCCCCGATTTTGTTATATTATATTTCTATATTTTCTTTCATTTCATTTGTTTCGGTATGCCCCAATTTTTCAGGTTTAAACATTTTTATACCTATTTTTTAGATAAAAGTATTTCGGATTGATCACATCATTAGGATTTGGTCAACGTTTCGAACATTCTAATGTGATTCATTCTTAGGACAAGGTGAAAAAAGAAAATCAATCTAATAGAATAAATAATCAGGAAGCTTTATTGCTCGAAAATAGCCGTTAAAAATTATGGATCACAAAAGTCTTAGATCTAACATTTCATATCTTTATTTAGACAATTTTCCTTCATTAACACTTTAATCATATATATATATATATATATATTATTTTATTAATATCCACTCTCCCCTCTTCCCCTCTCTATGAAATTAATTATAAATCTAATTATATATTATAATTAGATTTATAATTAATTTCATAGAGAGGGGAAGCCGGGAGAGTGGATATTAATAAAATAATATATATATATCTATATATATATATTATTTTATTAATATCCACTCTCCCGGCTTCCCCTCTCTATGAAATTAATTATAAATTTAATTAAAATAGGATTATCAATATACTTTTCTTGTTAGAGCCCCCTTAACTTTATCATTGACCTAACCCTCTAACCATCTAATTTATTAATTAATTATTTTTATTTTTTCTCCCACCTTCAATTTTAAAACCATCTAATTCATTGTAATTTATTAATTAATTATTTTAATTTTTCTCCCACATTCAATTGGAATAGCATGGTTGGTGTTTTCCTCTCCTTGCATCGATATAATCTGAGTTGCACTATTTTTTCAACCATTTTGCTTAGTTTGATTCCTAAGAGTTGGTTCGGTATCCACCCAAACCCTAGATATAACCCTCATATACCATACATAGTATGCAACTATTCATTCACTCGCTTCTTTTTCGAATCGCTTTCTTCACATTAATTCTACCTTTCAACTTCGCGTTCCCAGCAGTGTTAGAATTTACATTGATTGAGAGGTGATTTGACCTCCCCCTTTGAACTCCAGATACGAACAAGGTGACTGAGGTTTCGAACACGGACGAGGATTGCCCCGTTGCCTGCAGAAAATTTGTTGAAGATATCACCTTTTTGCCACCATGAATAATTCAAACATTGGTAAGTATAATGTACATTCGATTATTTTCATAAATTCTACGACGTTCCTAAAAATCGGCGTGCTTTAATGGTCGTGTTTTGTGACATTGGCAGACCAATCTGTGGGAGTCTTTCCTGAAGTCGTAAGAGAGTACCTGGATCTGGGAGTTGCCACGTGCGTTGCATTCAATCGCAAGGGCACACTTCTTGCGGGTGAGTATTCAACCCGTTTTCGCCTACCTTCCTCCCCAACCCCACCTGTGTTTTTTCCTCTTTCTCCGTGTAATTGTGCATGTAGGGATCGGAAGTTCTGTTTTTATTTCTTCCTATTTGAAGGCCTGCGTCAAAATTTTGGGTAAAGCGTGTGCTTATCTAAGCTCACCGAAAGGGGAAAATTGTTGAAGATAAGATTACACTGTAAAATTTGAACAGAAATTAAAATATACTAGTGATAAATTTAACAGTGGTTAGGCGTCCCTTAGTCAATTAGGTTTTGGTTACCCAATTGTAATCTTGATGTATTCGGAAGCGATGCGATTGATTGTAGTGGAATTGAACCCGGGTGCACCTCCTACCCTTTACTCTCACCAAATAGAAGTGCCATGGTCACCTTTCTTTATGGGCTGTGGAGTTGAGATTCCTCAGAAAGTGCCAGCAATAAAAAGGTATTATCATATCGATTGTAGAGCCAGCAAATGAATTCTCTCTTGAAGAATAACCAATAGATTTCCTTCATTTATCTACGGACCGGAAAATGATTTGGATTGTAGACAATACGAAGACGACTTCCCTTATTTGTTGTGAAGCAATGGACGTCTTTCCCTGTCAAGTATTCCTCCATCCAATTGATAGAATGTTATTTTTGGACGCTCTACTCTTCTAAGTTATTTTGTTGGTATTTTGAGCACGTTAATATTTAGATATGAAATAAATGTACTAGAATTAGAAATTAAATCACACAAAACACAAAAAAATTACGTGATAAAACACTAAGAGTGTGTCAAAGAAACTTCTAGTCCCCAAGAGATTGGAAATTTTATTTCTCTATGTCAAAATAACTCTCAAAAACATTACATCAACATTTGTCGGCTTGAGGGGTCTTCACTCAGGTTCGGATGTTCAAGGTTTGCCAACAAACTCCTATACTATTGGCCCTTTTGGCAGTGACCTGCTTGCGCAGGGCAAAGTTTCATCCAAAATAGTATGGGTGAGTGTTGGAATCAAGTTTCCACACCTTAGGAGAGGGTAAGTAAGTCAAGCAGAGCTGCGTTCACCCTGACCGTGACTCGATTCGGTATCACCAAGCCTAGATTCTCTTCGCATCCACGTGCGTAACAACAATATTGCTCACAGAAATCAAATCGAGAATTCATATAACAATACAGAGCTATTTCAGATATCCTTGTATGAAGCAAGTAGAACAAACCCAGATCACAGCATAAATAAGTACACAAGTATGTTTGTGACTTAAACCAATAAAACAACAACATATATTAAGTAATCAAGACGTCATAGGTTCATATCACAATAATTCATGTGGATTCAGATAGGCAACAATACTTCCGCATTCATTAATCTTTCAGATCTACGTACAAAACCCCAAAAACCCAACCTGCGCACGTAGCAGTAGGGTCTGCACACAGCATGACAAAAGCCCTCTACGCACACAGCAACAGTAGTCCTTACCCAAAAACCCTAACCAGATCTATCGATTTGCACTTCGCAGCAATCTCTTATCATTCTTAGCTTTTTCAACAACTCAAAAAGGTTCAACTATTCTAACCTATGCATCCAGTGATCTGTAAATCGTGGTTTGCGGACTCTTGGTTTACCCTTGACCAATTTTCAATGCTTTAAGGGCTTTGACCCACCCCAAAACCCTTGTGTTATACTAAATATAATCAGAAATATACAAAATGGACCAGTTTCGCAGCTTTGTAGAAGACCCTATTCCAACAGTCCCCCAACACAATCTTGTGACTCGTCCCGAGTCACTGTGTTAGTAGGTTCATCATATGCATCTTCGCAGCTGTCTCAACCCTGTAGTCATTTGATCCGATATGGTTTGTGCCGACTACCATTGACATATCCTGGCAGTACATCACCGTGCAAGGTAGCCAGCCGAACAGCTCCACCATCCGTGATCTTCTTAACAATATAGGGGCCAAGCCAGTGCTACCAGAACTTCCCTGGATGTTTTGAAAACTGAATATCGTATAAGAGGACCAAGTCATCCTGCGTGAAGGTATTTTGGCAAATATGTCGATCATGCCAGGCTTTATCGCGGGCCTTCTGCACCTGTTGATAGAAATTAGCCAGGAACCAATCTTCCTCCAAAGCCATAAGCTGTGCTAAGCACTCCTCCTTGATATCAGGGTCCACCATGTTTGTAACTACGATGATACGCAGACTAGGAATAATTTACTCCATTGGCATAATGGCCTCCTTGCCATAGACCATGCTAAAAGGAGTTTTCCCAGTTAACTTTTTGTAGGTGGTTCGATAAACCCAAAGAACTGATAGGACGCGTACGTCTCAATCGCTATGATCGGCATTGCAGACCTTTGTGAGTGCTTTCTCCAAGATTTTGTTAAAGGCTTCAACCCCACCATTGGCCTGTGGGTGATACGGTGTGCTTTTTGCATGATGGATTCAGAACTCCGTGGTCAAAGCCTGGATTGTTTTGTTAACGAAGTGTGTACCCCTGTCACTCATGAGGATCTTTGGACACCCAAATTTGGTCAAGATCTGTTCAAAAATAAAATGTGCAGCAGTATCCGCAGTATAATCCTTTACTACTTGGGCTTCGACCCACCTAGTGACATAATCAGTGGTAGTAATAATGTAGCGCACTCTCGTTTTCTTTCTTGCTAGGTTGATCGGTCCAATGAAATCGATGGCCCACTTATCGAATGCTTGTAGAGCCATTTGTAGTTGAAGGGGCATTTCATCCCTGCGAGATGGCCTCCCTATTCGTTGGCACGTATCATAGGCTTTACAATGATCCTGGGCATCATGATGCAGGGTAGGCCACCATAACCCAGCCCTCAAAACCTTTTGCACCATTTCTTTCCCTGCATAGTGACCTCCTGCTACTCTGTCATGAGCTTCTACCAATATAGTATGCCTTTCATGGTCCAGAACATATCTCCATAATAATTCATCCACTCCCATCTTATATAACTGACTTGCAATGATGGTAAAATCTGTTGCTTGAGCGACTAGCTCTTTCTTCTGTTGCACTGAATACTCTGGGGGAGCCATCCTGGTAGTCAAGAAATGAATGATATGAGCGAAGTAGGCATCTATGACCATAATAGAAAACAACTGCGCATCAGGTAATCCGTCTTCTAGTTCGGTTGGCTCTTCACCACACTTTATTCATGAGAGGTGATCTGGCCCAGCATTCAAATTTCCCAGCTTAACTACGATTTCAAAGTCATATTCCTGAAATAACAGTAACCATCGGCAGATTCCCTCCCCCCCAAAACGGGCTTATTTACGAGGTACTTCAAGGATGAATGGTCTGTAAAAATTTTGAAGTGTCCTCCTAATAAGTAATTACGATATTTTTGCAAAGCGTACACCATGGCCAACCCCTCCTGTTCGGTAGTGGAGTAATTACGTTCAGCAACTAAGAGTTTTTGACTTGCAAAGGAAACTAGATGATCAATGTCTCCTTCTCCAAGCTGCTTAAGGATAGCTCTGAGAGCAATGCCCAATGCATCGACGTGGACATGAAAGAACTCCTACCAATCAAGAAATATCAGAATAGGTGTCGATGCCATCTTTTCTTTAAGTAACTCAAAGCTCTTTTGACACTCGTCATCCCAGAAGAACGAAACATCCTTTTTGAGCAATTTCTCCATAGGGGTCGTGTTCAATGCGTAGCCTTGAATGAATTTTTGGTAGTAGCCTGTGTGCCCAAGGATTGAACGCAGTTGTTTCTTCGTTGTTGGTATTGGCAAGTTGATGATTACTGCAATTTTGGCAGGGTCCACCATTAGCCCTTGTTGACAAACTATATGGCCGAGCAGGATACCAAAGGGCACACAGAAGATACACCTCTTGATATTTAAGGAAAATTGGTGCTTTTGACAGGCATCCAACATCATGCGCAAGTTAGATACCTGCACCTTCACCAGGCCGAAGGTGGTCCAATCATCGAAGTGTACTTCTAGGAACTCGTGGATGAATTCTTTGAACACTGCAACCACTACTCGTGACAAATAGCAGGGGCATTCTTGAGACCAAGCGACATGATAGTATATTGAAACGAGCCCCAATTCGTGGCAAACGTAGTTTTGCTGCAATATTTAGGAGTGATTCTAATCTGATGGTACCCGGAGAATCCGTCCGTAAAAGAGTATGCTTCCTGTCCCCCCACGCTATTCAAAATTTCATCTGAGAATGGTGTAGGGAATGGGTCATGAATATAGGCGTCATTCACCTTGCGTAGGTCCACGTAGATCTGAATCTCCCCTTTAGCCTTTTTCTCCTGAACCACCCTTGGGCTAACCTAGTCGGACTGTTCGACAGGTTCGACGATACCCGCAACGATCATTTTATCAAGTTCTTCCTTGAATTTTTGCTTATACTTGGGGTTCAACCTATAGGGTCGTTGTTTTACGGGCCGAGCATCCGGTTTGAGAGTGATATGCATAACCCCTAAGTCACATGTGATCTCCTTTAGTTCTGAACATTTTGTTGGGAATAAGTCCTGGTATTCAATGAGTAACTTGGCCACTTTGCTTACTGTATTTTCATCCAAATAGTCCCCAATCTTAGCCAACTTAGAATGTTCTTCCGTCCCAATATTGGCTTCGCGCAGCCTGAGGGGCTTAGTGACATCCACCTCTTGCAGCGGGGGTCCTGCAACGGGGCGCTCTCCCTGTGACTTTAGGATAGAGACAGACCGCGGGTCTTCTTCACTTTCATCCCTTGCCAAGCTGCAACAGTTGACAATATCCTGCATCTGTGATTCCCATGTTGGCACCCTGAATGCTTTCGTGTAGCTAGTTTCTTTGAACACGAATGTATCTATACCCTAGAGAGCTTCATCAAGTGCTTCTGACCCCCTTATGAGTCCAAATGTCCCTACGAATTCATCCCTCAGAATTTCCTAGTGGTGGGTGCATTGATGCATCTCTGCATCTAGGTACCATGTAGTCAGGATTGGACCTAACGCATGAATGAACAAATGAACCCACTATTTCATGGCCCGGTCACCCCATGCTTTGATCTAGGCCAGCAAGTGGTTACGCGGGTCCCTTGGGCCAAGGAACATCTCGACCCGCACACTTACTAGAGGCTCAAATCGGAGGATCATCATGTCCCAACAACCCTCCTATTCTTGGAATGCCCCTTTTTGCGTCTCCCACCATCTTGCAGGCATTTCATGCGTCGCTA
The DNA here is from genome assembly GCA_034641835.2 of Pinus albicaulis. Taxonomy (NCBI): domain Eukaryota; kingdom Viridiplantae; phylum Streptophyta; class Pinopsida; order Pinales; family Pinaceae; genus Pinus; species Pinus albicaulis. The sequence continues at coordinate 1,268,707,094 of CM076580.1, read as the reverse complement.
GATTAAGGGCTTGTTGTCGCACATAATGTCTAGGCATCACGACAATGGCTCAGATCGGGGGCTGTCACCTTGATCCCCAATCTCTCTATTTAAGTTGTCTCCTTATAACACACTAAGTGGGGTAGACCCTATGGAAATGGAATTAAGGAGAACTCGTTGGGAACCAACCAGTTCGGGAGACACAGTTAAACGATCAAATACTTGTGAAAGTTCTAGCAAGATTAAATGATTTGATTGAATTGGAAATATTGATACCAGTGCCTTATGGAGTCAAGTATCTTGCTAAGGTAATTACAAACAAGTACCTGATGAGAAACTGCTGCTATGCAATGCTAATTTAGAATGCAGAATGCAAGGAAAATTATTTGAATGAGTGAGATGAAGCAAGTTTATAAGATGAGAGTTAATGTTAAAAATCCTAAAGCACTTAGATTATAAATAGTCTGATTTAATCACTGAGTACTTAAGTGAGAGTGTCAATTATGAATATGTCAAAATTACTCGATTAAAAGATATACAGATCCACAATAGAGCTCTCAAAATCAAATATCAATCATACTTACTTGAAAAGATTTCCTAAACATTAGTATTCAATAAACATCCAATAATTCAAGTAAATGAAACAAAACCCTAATTAAACATTAGGCAATTTTAATTGATAAAACACGTTCCAAAACTCAGATGCCAATGATCATCGAACCCAACTAAAACATATGAAATTTATTAGCACTTAAATCTCAGTAATTATTTATCCAGATATACCCTAAAAGTATAATGCTAATAAAACCACTTCATCAAGCAATTTATGGAATAAATGATGTTCTTAAAAACCCAAATCCAGAAATTAAATTTTCTCCTATAGTCAAACTTAGGATATATTTTTCAGCAAGATTTCAGATCTGAAATATAAATGGCAGCAGTAATTTAAGCCATAGATCAGCAAACAAACGATACCAACACCAATGCCCAAAATGACTAAAAATTGTAAAAATTGTGGAACTCGAAGAAAAATCAATTTTTAGGGCTTGATTAAGAGAAATTTCAAATCTGATATTTTTATTTCAGCAGTGAAATAGTGACAAATCAGCAAGATAAAACAGACCAACATAGCTGCCAAATTCTTCCAGAAATAACAAAAATATATTAAAACTTAAAAATTTCAATTTTAAGGCTTTAAGAGATTTGGATTCAGTAATTTTCAGAACTGTAGGTTTATAACAACAATGAAATGATAACAGGTCAGCAAATTGAAAATACTGAAAATGATCCCCACAATTTCTGAAAATGAAAATTTCTGAAAATGAAAATGATAACAGGTTAGCAAACTGAAAATTTCTGAAAATGAATATTTTGCAATTCTAAACAATTTTGACCATATAAAATGTGTTTTTATGGCCTAATTATTTGTGATTTGATTGTTGTAATAAAATCTGCAAAAAATAAGGGTTTAGAGATCAAACCCTTAGCCCAAGGCTTTGAAGATCCCACTGTTGAAAATTCTTGAAGTTTTGGGATAATGTTGTCGCTTGAAAATTAGAAATTTTGAGACCAAAATCCCGTAAAAATAGCCTCAAAAACCTATACGTCCTCAAGGGTCTAGATCTGGCTCAGATCTGAAGTTTTCCTTGGCTTATTTTTTCAGATCTATTCCTGCGAACAAATATTGAGCCCAAATATTGTCCTCTAAGGTCTAGATCTGGTTCAGATCTGAAAATTTCCTTTGCTGATTTTTTAGATCTGAAGATTTCCTTGGCTGATTTTTCAGATCTGAAGATTTTCTTAGCTAATTTTTCAGATCTAATTCTACACAAGTTAAAAAAATAAACCCAATACCCAATATATACAAAAATGACAAAAATCCTAAAAACCCAAATGTTAGAAGTCAAAATTATGTCACAAAACTTTAGATCTACACATGTAAATTATAAATCTATACAATATATTTACATTTCTATGAACAAGAGTTGCAGATCTATCAGATCTGAGGAGTATAAGTCTGACTTCACTCCCAAATCTGAAGATAAGGCTCTTACTAGCCAGATCTAACTTTAAATTCAAAAAAAATAAATTAAGATAATTTTTTTACTTAGGCACAAGCTCTAGAAAGAGCCTGCAAAAAAATATTCCGTAATATAATCTTATAAATTAGGAAACAATGGTCTTTTTTTTAGATTTATGAAATTTGAGAGTCGACTGGTCTAACTGAAAACTTCCCCAAATGCTCAAACCTTAAAAAATGATCTCTGCACACTTAGATCTGAATTTAATATTGATAGAGATTAAAAGATAAACATGAGACCTTTTAGAAAAATAAATAACTAATATTTCCGTTAAGTCAAAATGCTATTTTAGAAACCCAGAAAACTGCACAAGATACCTGTATGCAGATTAATCCATAGAGGTCATCAACCATCAAAAGCCAATAGAAGTAGTAGAGTTTAGGGACAATATCACCACATAGATCTGGAAAAGGAACACCAAAGTTTGTAACCCCAAAGCCTTTATGCTTTATTGATAAAAAATTACAAGATATTTCAAGAACAAGTGCATGATTCAAAGATCGAATGATTGAAAGACTGACAAAGACCTCTAATTTATAAGATAAAATCTCCAACGGCTAGTTCAGTTAATCCATGTCAAAATAATCTCGACCGTCGAAAAGATTTAATCATCTTTTAATATGGACCATTGAAATTATAATTTTGAGGAAATTCGAATTTATCATTTAATTTAAGTTTAATTAACTTCAAAATAATATTTTTGAGTTAATTACCTCAAAATTTTGACTTTAATTCAACTACCAAGGCCCAAGGGACCAAAATTTCTTGAAATTCTCAATATTCCCTTGGCCTGGGAATTTTAAAAATCTATTTTTTAAGGACCCACGAATTTTTCCTTCGAAGAATTTTAACTTACCTAGGACCTAAAATTAATTAAATTTCTAGCTTAGGATTTTTAATTAATTTGGCCAGAAAATTTAATTAATTGACTAAGAAGGGATTTAATTATTTTTTCCAACCCTCTTTACATAAGATAAATACATTTAGACACATGAAGGGAGAATACCCATTCGTATATACCCTCAAAAAGCTACCCAATTCTGCAACTCAAAACATGATCTACTAGACCAAGTAGCTTCTAATAAAATAATCTAGCCAATTAGCTAGGATTATTCCCAAACTGCTTTTACAAAGACTCGATAGAAAACACTAGAACTCACTTAGCATCTAGATGACAAAATCCACCCTAGCTCTGGAGTGAGGTGAGAGGGGAAAACTCTGTCGATTACTTGTGTTGAAAAACACAAGCAAATCAATAAGACAAAAAACCTCTTAGGATAGAAATCGTCACCAAAATACTAGGCTTACCTAGGTTGTTACATACATGATGGTCTTACTTAGATCATTTACATCATAAAAATTCAAAATGGGTTTACATCGTTTATAAAACTATCGACTGGTGATGGAATCTGAATGGCATAAACACGTCGAACATGATGAATCCCATTTGAAAAAATGGGGGTGTACTACTATGGGGTCGTTGAAAAAGTGTGGTCAACATTTGGCTCTACTTGGGGACACGTTGCTTCATCAGAGGAATGTGACAATCCAAAATCTATATGCAAGCAACACACAAAATTACATAATTAGCGTCCATTCAAATATCATCATATAACATTAAGCACATGAAAAATGGAAGCTCTTCTTTCATTTATTACTCTACTTAACATTAAAAGTAAATCTAATCTAACTACAAAATGAAATGTTGAAATAACAAGGCGTAAGGTTAGAGATACAATACAAATGATGCCCTGTGGCATCAGATGTGTTCAATATAGTGCATACTAAACATTTGTCTGCTTTTAGGTAAGTCTGTTGGTTGTTTTTGAGATGTTCCATGCCCAATTCTGCATAATGTAGGACTCTGCCTTATCCGAATATCAAGCTGCTCTCGGCCATCAAACACATCAAATTTCTTACTTCTTCTTTTCTGCTTTTTTCTCTTATTTTTAGTTGGTTGTGATGTCAGCAATGAGACCACTGTAGATTTCTTGTCCTTATCTTGAAAATGTTTGTACAAAACATCTGATGAACCTGGAATGTGACCAATATTATTCTGAATATACTCTGTGAATGGTGACACATAAGCTTCGTCTTTCTTAATGTCTTTTGCAACCATAGTTAATTTTTCCTTAATCGGAAAAGTGACTTCCATGTCATGAGATGGAAATTGCTTCAGCAAACTGGGAGGCCTATAATCTGTTGACAATTCTGACTTGGGTTGGAAATTTTGCATGTGTGATCTTTCCATTTTTTCCAACTTATTTTGAATACCAGTCATTTCATTAGAATTCTTAATATTTATAGTATTGATTTCCTTCGCATGACTCTTTTCAATAGTCAACAATTTGTGTTGAAGAGACATCTGACCAATTTCCATGTTTCTTATGACATTTATTTCTTATGCATGACTTGCTTCAATGGAATTTATCCTATTTTGAAGATTGATCTAGTTAGCTTCCATGTTTTGAATCATTTTATGTTGTGAAACCAACTCCAAAAATAGAAGAAAAGAGATATCAACACCTTAAAAATAAGCTACTTCGAGGGGGCAACCTCCAATACATTACATAAATAAACAATTCTTGGATGATGCAAATGACCAAAACCTTCTTCCATATATAAGATTCCATGGTGCCACAATGTAATCCTAGTCGGGCCACAATGTAATCCTAGCCGACCTAACAATAATAATTTAAGGGCACAATAATAACAATATTGGGGTTACACGGGTACAACAATAACAATAAGGGGGGCTACACTAACATAATAAAGGACTACTCTATTAATATAGGGACCTAGCATGCCCCTCTCCTTCAAACAAGTGTTGTCCTCAATGCTTCAGTAGCTCTGGGTGCTTTTGTATAAAATTCTCATCCTCCCATGTAGAATCTTCAGTGGGTAAGTTCTTCTGTTTGATGAGATGCTCTGAAATTGATCGATTTCATAGTTATTGAGTTCTTGTTTCTGTGACTGCTTCAAGTTTGAATATGGTTTTTCCTTCTTCATAAAGTTCTGGCAATATTGTTTGAACTGGAATTTTGTCCCCTATAACCTTTTTTAAAAATGAAACATGGAAAACTGGATGCGCTCGCGAAGAAGCAGGAAGCTCCAATTTCTATGCCATAGTACCAATATTTTGCAAAACCTTGTAAGGACCATAGTACTTTGGCGATAATTTATTATCCTTCTTAGCTTGCTTGAGGGACATTTTTTTGTATGGTTGTAGCCGTAAAAGTACTCAGTCTCCCACATCAAAACTTCTCTCACTGCGATGTTGATATGCCTATTGTTTTATTCGATTTTGTGCCAAATTTAGGTTATCCTTTAAGAGTTGGAGAACTTCTTGTTGATGCTCAATGTGATCCTCCACTACTTGAACCCTAGAATTTTCCCTTAAGTAAGATGTGATGGATGGTGGATGATATCCATAAAGTGCCATAAATGGAGTCATTTTTGCTGCAGTATGGAAGGAAGTGTTATACCACCATTCAATGAGACGTAACCACTTTACCCATTGTGCTTGCTTATTAGATACAAAAAAACGAAGATATCCTTCCAAACATTTATTCACTATCTCTATTTGACCATCGGATTGAGGATGATAAGATGAGCTATGAGCTAGTTGAGTACCCAAACAAGAAAATAATTCCATCCAAAAATTTCTTGTAAAAGTAGGATCTCTGTCACTTACAATAATATTTGGGTTTCCATGTAGCTTTCGAATTGTTTCCATAAATGTGGTAGCAACTGTACTCGCTTTAAATGGATGAGATAATGAACAAAAGTGTGCATAATTGGTAAGTCTATCATCTACCACCATAATGATGCTCTTTCCTTCAGACTTAGGTAAACTTGTGATAAAATCTATTGAAATCTCCTCCCAACGTTGAATTTGAATAGATAAAGGTTGTAGAATACCCAGGGTCTTAATTGTCTCAACTTTATTTTGCTGGAAAACCAAACATTCTGCCACAACTTTTGAATATCATATTTAAGACCATCCCAAAAAATTCTTTCTTCACCTTGTGGTAAGTTTTTAAAAATCTCGAGCGTCCTCCTAAAGGAGAAGTGTGTAATTCCAAAAGAATCTTTTGTTTTAGTTTGGAATTCTTGCAAATATATAAGCGATCTTTGTACCATAAGGAATCATTTTTCTAACTAAATGTATCAAATGTACTAGGATCTTGCTGCAAATTTTGAATGAGAGCCCACACTTCTTCATCCTTCTTCCATTCATCCCTTGCTTCGGCTATCCAATCTGGTTGGATAATTGAAATGGCACAAAGCAATGCTTCCACCTCTTCATCCTTTCTTGAGAGTGCATCTGCAACAACATTTAGCTTCCCTATTTTGTAGACAAATTCAAAATCATAACCCAACATCTTTGTGACCCATTTTTGCTACTGTTCTGAAGATAGTCTTTGTTCCAAAACTTGTTTAAGACTATCATTATCAGTTTTTACCTTGAAGTGTCTTCCCATTAGGTAAGGTCTCCATTTCTTTAGTGCATGTAGTATTACCAACATTTCCTTCTCATAAATAGTCTTTTGTAAATACTTTATTTTGATTGAACGACTTTCAAAAGAAATGGGTATTCCTTCTTGCATTAAAACAACACCAACTCCATTTCCTAAGGCATCACATTCCACAATAAAGGTTTTTGTGAAGTCTGACATAGCTAAGACTGGTGTTAGGCACATTGCCTCTTGAAGATGTTCAGAGGCCTTAGTTCCTTTAGGAGTCCATGAAAATGCATCTTTCTTCAATAATGTTGTTAGAGGTGCTGTTATTATCCCATAATTCTTAACAAAATTGCGATAACACCTTGTTAGCCCAAGAAATCTGTGCAACTAATTTATGGTTGTGGGGACTTTCCATTCTTTGAGATGAAATTCGGGAGCCTGAAAAAGCACTACATTCCACAGATCATATCTCCAAAAATATTGTGAACCAAGCTCTGAAATTTTGCGAGGATTTTCCTCAGGATTTCAGCTTTGTGCCCTAAAAATTTCAGATTTTGAACCTTCGTAGAAAAAAAAGTTATAGCGAAAATGCCATGATGACATGTTTAGGGAGGCGAAATGCTAGAATCCAAAGCTGTGATACAAAATGTTGTGAAACCAGCTCCAAAAATAGAAGAAAAGAGATATCAACGCCTTAGAAATAAGCCACTTCGAGGGGGCAACCTATAATACATTACATAAATGAACAATTCTTGGATGATACAAATGACCAAAACCTCCTTCTATATATAGGAGTCCATGGGGCCACAATGTGATCCTAGTGGGGCCACAATGTAATCCTATCTGACCTAAAAATAATAATTTAAGGGCATAATAATAACAATATTGAGGTTTTAGGGGTACAACAATAACAATAAGGGGGGCTACACTAACATAATAAGGGACTACACTATTAATATAGGGATCTAACATTTTATCATTATCCGCTTTCATGGCCATGAAATTTTTTTGCATATAGTTCATCTCCTCTTCATGATTTTCTTCCACGAATCATCATTTCCTTGACATGTTTTTCTTCTAAGGCCAATAACCTACTCTGCATAGAGCTAATTTCCCTGGCGTGATCCGCTATTATTTTTTCTTCATTAAGTTCCATATTCTTAATTGTCTGAGCTTGATTTAGTTTTATATCCTTAACCATTTGAATCAATTCGTTAACAAGATGCTTATCGTTGTCAATACTGATTTGACAACTTGTTTCTACTTCACCACTATCATGGATTTGTGCTGTCGTGGTACAAGTGGATTCATCCTGAGAATTGTCCTGGACTTTTCTGTTGATAGCTAAGTTCTCTACGAGATCACTTTCATTTCTTTGCATAGTATTGGGGGCACAAGGCAAGTCATCTTGTTTTATATATTTATCTTTAAACGCATTGATTATGTGTTGTAAACAATAAAAATACTCCTCAGGACAATTTCGAAACCAATCGATAGCATCACCTTTTAAGGAATAGCCAAAGATATGTATCTTGACATCTTCATGATTATATTGTGAAGGATGACAATATTTATTTATTATAAAAGTGATTGTCGATAGATGCTTTAGAGCAATGGCTGCATTACCACCCGAGAAAAAAGGAAATTTAGGAATGGCCTCTTCTGGCATGTCATGAAAGGTGTCATCCATGATGACCTGCTTAAAGGTTAAGTGGATGTTAGAGAAAGAGATCCATGTTCAAGAATAGTCAAAAGGACCTCAAGAAGAGAGCTTCTTAGCAGGAACTCTTGTAAGAAATGAAATAATTGGAGTAGCCACTTGAACATGAAACTAATTTTAAAACAGAAGAAATAATCGAGAGTAGCAGATGGATATCAGGGGGGTATTCTTGTCTAGGAGTAAATAGATGAATAAGTGGAGTTGCCACCCAAACAAGAAGCCAACCGAAATGTCTAGGTGCTAAAGCTGTAAATGATGAAATGATTAGTGAGATGACGAAATATAAGATGATGAAAAGATGAAGAGATGAAGAGACAAAATGATGCCAAAAAATATGATCCCTTGTGACAAGCTAATGAATGGCGAAAAAATATTAGAATATTAGAAAATGTCATTAAGATCAAGGACAAAAAAATAGATCGGCAAACTGAAAACTGAAAATGATCCCCACAATGTCTAAAAATAGTAAGTTTTACCAAAAAAATGAAAATTCATGTTTTTTAGACCTTATTTAGGATATGCATAAAAAATGTTCAGATCTGATTTTACATAGTTATGCAGAATTTCTAGCAAGCTTCAAAATCATATCTAGGCAAATTTAAAGATTCCTAAATGGTCAAAAATTCCGAAAATGAAGATTTTGCAATTCTAAACAATTTTGACCATACAAAATGTATTTTTAGGGCCTAATTATTTGTGATTTGCTTGCTATAAAAAAATATGTAGAAAATAACGGTTTAGAGATCAAACCATTAGCCCAAGGCTTTGAATATCCCACCGTTGAAAATTCTTGAAATTTTGGGATAATGTTGCCACTTGAAAATTAAAAATTTGGAGACCAAAATCCTGTAAAAATAGCCTCAAAAGCCTATACGTCCTCAAGGGTCTAGATCTAGCTCAAATCAGAAGTTTTCCTTGGTTGATTTTCAACCAGTTATTTTCCTTCATTTTTGTTAGGGTCTACCTCCCTTAGCTTGCAAGGAGACAACTTAGATAGAGAGATTGGGAATCAGGGTGACAACCCCCGATCTGGGTCATTGTCGCGGTGCCTAGACATTCTATGCAACAACAGTGTTTCCATCCTTCTGCTTCCTTCCTGGGAACCTATCGAATGTTCGAAAATTTCTAATGAGCACTATAGAACTGGCAGAAGTAGGTAGGCTTTCTGCCTTGCTGAGGAATGCGCAGGAAGTCTCGGTGGCCAAGACACGTGTCACCGAGACACTGCGCAACCGGTTTTTTGCTAATTCTCTCATCTCTCCCCGTCCTTAGCCGCAGACGAACTATCCTTTTCCACAGCGTACAACTTTTCCGCCTCCCTGCTCGACCTTGTCTCTCATACCTTTTTCATAGAGGTGATCGACCTCCGCTTCATCGCGTACCGACTCTGTATATCATTCACATTCTGCAGGATCTAATGGTACTATCACCCTTGTGCCATTATTCGCAAACACCATGCTTCTCTTTTTGAGGTTGATGATACCACCCATATCTAAGGCCTAGTCCAATCCTAAAAGCACAAGGTAGGGGTCCGCATCTTCTACAATTTCTATTCCTTCAAAATCAGTGTGGGCCTTTACTCCCTCGATGTCCACTGTAACTTTAGGAAACCTTCCTAGCAGGATGATTTTCTGTTGATTTGCCTTGCGCAGCTAAATACTGGACCATTCCAACTTAGGTTATCCCATTTGTCACCAAGTCTGCTTACGTAACACGTTCGCATCCAACCCTAGGTCCAAAATTACCTAGCTCATTTCATAGTCACCAATCTGCGTAGACAACTGCATTTCTCTTTCGGTGCGTTTCTTATACCTGTATAGTTTGTGCACATCCTTGACTTCCAGGGTTAGATTGGGGCATGTTGCGCATCTATATATTAATCCCTGAAGGTTCTCCATAACCTCTGGGTTGCGCAGTAGTTTCATACATGCCTGCAAAAAGGGCTTAACCTCCGCATCTGCCTTGAGGTTCGCAAGTGGTCGAGCGGTAGTTGCTTCTGTCTCAACAATGTCTTTGTGAGCTGTGATAAATGTTTATTTTCCCCTTTTTAGGTCCAGGCCTTCTTGTTTGATAGCGGCTTGACAGATCAGAGGCTCCATCGCAACCTCCTCCTCAGGTCCCCTTGTGGCCATCCCACTATGTGTCACCACATTCACACTCAAACGCTTGCTTCGCAACTCAGCCTTAACTCTCTTCACATTCTACGTAGGTGTTGACTGCTTTTCCTACATTTTCGCTATCAAGATCGAGAAATCTTCAATGACATGGTCCAACTATCTGCAATCTCAGCAGGACTGCCTAGTGGGGTTCAGGAAGTCCCTTGCAAAGTGTCCTGCTTCTCCACAGTTATAGCAGATTAGCTAACCTTGTCCCCATCCTACACTTCCACCGCACCCTCCTCCCCTACCCCTTGATGGGGAGCTGCCTATACCTACAGGGGTCCTTGGTGATGCAGGGTCTGATTGTACTCTGTATCAGTTTCCTCAATCAATCATCAAATCATATGTTCGGCAGTTCTGTTCATCATGTCCCACTGATTTGCAAAACCTACACCATTGCTTCTTTACCTATGGAACGTATGCAGCAAGGCTAGGACAATGGTTAGTATCGTGCAACATTGCGACGTGAAAATCATCGCACTAGAGCGCTAGCCCACTAGGTCCCACAACTTCCCTAGGGTGCAATGGGCTCGGTCCCCCGGCTTGCACATAATTTGCTAATAGAGGAAAATTATCCTTGGTGTGGCCATTCACCCGGCATCATATGCACCATCTTTCGGGGTAGGCTTCTGCCCCTCGTTCCTTTCGCAGGTTCTATATCTTTACATGCATCGCTTCCAACTGTCCCTGGATCTGTTGGATGCCCAGCTGAGTCTCGTCTTGAGGTGTAGCTTCTAAATTCATGGTACCTTCCAAGGCCTTCTCCTGCAATTCAAAAGTTTGGTGTCCCATAGGTACACGAAGATGAGGCAGCAACATAGCAATAAAGCATTCTATGTGTTGTTTTTCATCATATTGGAATCCCCCTTCTCTGATCACCTTCTTTAGTCGTTGATTGGCCTCTCACACAGATTCAGAAGGTCCTTGCTTGAAATCCTTTAGATCAACCATGATTTGGAAGTAGGACTTAGGTTTCTTAAACTGTTGTTTCAGGGCATTCTTAATTTCTTCAATGGTTGCATTTATGTTTTGGCTGATGTATCCCATGTACTAGTCGAAAGCTCTTCCTTCGAAGGCAAGGAACATCTGTGCCCTTTTCAATGCATCACTAGCCATGTTCTGCGCAGTCCATACCGATCCTGCTACAAACCATAACTGATCCATATTGTCATCCCCCACACCCTTAAAGGTCAGAAATTTCATGTGCGCAACCATGTAGTCTTTCGGTGGCGGAGGGGTCAGTGAATTCTTACCTCTAGGCTGATTTGAAAGTGGTGTGGCTAGAGGACTCTGCAAAGCTACTTCCCTTACTAGACTGTAGACCAGTCTATCTCCTTCTATGTTGGCCCTATAGTATTTTCCAATCCGCATTGTGCTCCCATCCAGTTCAGATGTCATTCACTCAGTATGGCTACAATGAATACTCTTTTCGCACAATAATATCTTGATCAATAATGGCAAAGTCTTCAGGAACTTACCTTGGAACCTTGTGAATAATATTTTCTCTGATTCAGAGTAGGAGAAAACTGATCGATGGAAAATTCTATTACAAATCCTCCTAACACATTGTCTACCCAATGGTCCACTGTGTGATTGATGGTGTTATCAGTCTTTTCTAGCTGTTGGATTAGTTCAGGGGTCCAATCTGTGATCCGGTCATCCTTCCAACACTTCTGAAACTCGACCAGACTTGCGAGCCACTCCTGGAATTCGATTCCAATCGTTACAAAGAAGATCTCATAGATCTCTGTGAAAATGTACTTATTCTTCCACTCTTTGGTGGTAAACCTCTTACTACGGTTTTCTTTTATGGAAAATTCCTGAACTTGCTGTTCAAACCATTCATCAATTTCCTTCCTCTCCGGCTTCTAGTACGGCCTTGGCATTACCTGATCCCTCTCTCAAAATTCTCCAGGTCGAGGCAACAGAACCATTTCTTGGCTTGAGGGGTCCTGACCGAGGTTCGGATGTTCAATGTTTGCCAACAAACCCTTATACTACTAGCCCTTTCGGCAGTGACCTGCTTGCGCAGGCCAAGTCTTACCCGAAGTAATATGGGTGGGTGCTGGAACCAGGTTTCCGCACCTTAGGAGAGGGTAGCTAAGTCAAGTAGAGCTGCGTTCACCCTGATCGTGACCCGATCTAGTATCAACAAGCCTAGATTCCCTTCGCATCCACGCAAGCAACATCAATATTACTCTTTCATATAACAATACACAGCTATTTTCAGATATCCTTATATGATGCAATTAGAACAAACCCAGATCACAGCATGAATAAGTACACAAGTATGCTCGCAACTTAAACTAATAAAGCAACAACATATACTAAGTAATCAAGACGTCACAGGTTCATATCACAACAATTCCAGTGGATTCAGATAGGCAACAATACTTCCTCATTCATTAATTTTTCAGATCTACGTATAAAACCCCAAAAACCCAACCTGCACACGTAGCAGAAGGGTCCACACATAGCAGGACAGAGGCCCTCCGCGCACACAACAGCATGAGTCCTTACCCGAAAACCCTAACCACATCTATCAATTTTCACTTAACAGCAATCTCTTATCATTCTTAGCTTTTTCTACAACTCAAAAAGGTTCAACTACTTATACTATTCTAGCCTATGCATCCAATGGTCCATAAACTGTGGTTTGCGGACTCTTGATCTACCCTTAACCCAATTACAATGCTTTAGGGTCTTTGACCCCCCCAAAAACCCATGCGTTATATTAAATATAATCATAAATATACAAAATGTACCAGTTTCACAGCTTTGTAGGAGACCCTATTCCAACAAGACTCATCGACAATCACCACTTTAATATTCAAAAATTTAGTTACATAATTCCATATGGTTAGGAAACTTCCTTAAAATTATATTTACTCAAACAATTACATTAATTATTGTATTTCTTTAACAATACCTATTCATTAAAACAATTAAATTCTTTTATTCTAAGAAAGGGGTTGAAAAAGAATTGGTTTCTATGATCAACAGTATAAGGTGACCTCTCAACTAGCTTGGAACTTGATTGACCTATGTTTAAGGTTTATGCAAAGATAAATAATATTGATCTCCTAGGTTCACAAATTTTGACCTTCGTCTCAACTAGCTTGGAACTTGATTGACCTATGTTTAAGGAGATGATAGTGATATCATGTTCACGATAGGCCTCTAGGAGTGGATCCCAGTGGTTGATTATTAAGTAAGATAAGATAAGATAAGATAATTATATTTCTATCCAACTAGTGACCACAAAGTAGGTCAAAGGGACTGTTGGGTACAATGATGTCCATACAATTCGAGAAAACCAAACAGTCTCCTGTAAAAATGAAATGCATGAATATAAAAGGTATAATGCGGGAACATAAAAATACAATGTATGGAATTCCCTAGCAAATAAGATTCAGGAGCTAATGGGTCTATTGCCGCGATGGAAAGTGCGGTTTGTCCACTAGATCAATGTCTGGGGGAGTTTGCAGAATGTTGAGATCTCGAGGACCTAGTCCATCTCCCAGGAACGAATCTGAGACAAATTTGCTGCTAAAATCTCATGTGGCGGGGTGAGGCTCCATAGATCCTCACTGATCTAGATTCTAGATATGAATTGGTACCAATGGGTCTCTTGGTGCCCTTGTCTAAAGGTAGTACCCTAATAAATGTCGTGACACACTGTGTGGAGCCTCATATGATGGGAGGCTAAAGAATATGCACTCGGAACCTGAAAGCCCCTTGCATATATTGGCCCAAATACCTCTAATCGAGATACTTGAAAAAATTGGCGAGGGTTTGATAATCTTTGAACAAGAAATGCAACCTTCGACTGATCTCGTAGTACACAGGCATTAGAAAATGAAGTTCACCTTGGTCTCCACTTATTGTAAATGACATACTTGGCTGATTTTGTCTTCTCGATCAATTTGGTGGTCTATATTTACTCGAAGTCTATGGGAACCCACATTGAACTAGCTTATAGAAAAGCGAAGAGCATGCATCTAGTGGTGAAATGTATACTTGGGTCGAACAATGAGGCCATCTCTCAAATCCAAGAAGTGCTCAACATAGAAGGCCATCTTTGGGTGCAATCCTCCTAGAGGATTGACCAAGGTGGCCTGGATGAACTACTTGTAGATTTCCTCCTCGATGATCATGTTCATCCCCTGTCTATTAGGTAAAAGGCGATGAGGATCATCTAGGGAATATTAGAAAGGAGGGATATGGTCCAACTAAATGCCCACTCATTCTAAGAGATATGAAACTCCTGTAGACCAACATCTATCCCGACATGAGGGAGTTGAAAGAGCAATAGTCTCAGAAGAGCAATATGCCAAGTAAGGATATTGGTCCATACTCTTTATCAAGTCTCCAAATCCCCAGACACGATGCAAGAATGAGACCAAACAGAAGACTGTCTCAAGATGGTAGGGTTGGGCTCTAAACTATGAAAAGATGATTTACTGAAGTACTATCTGTTTGCATCTAATGATGCGATGAAGAAGAAGAACATGGACTCTCTCAACTGAAGCACAATCTCACTCAAGTAAAAACAACCCCCAAATCTTTGAGCCATATAGAACATTGGGACGGATCAAGGTGTGCATGCGGCTCATCTTTGAAGTGATATCCTGGAATTGAAGTCGAAAGCACTCTCTCTAGAAGGGCTAAGGATCCATATCATTTGTTAATCCGAGGCTGAAGTATTGGTTGCAAACTAAAGTGGGGACCTAAGAATTACACCCCCAAGCAAATATGTGTTGCTGATCTCAACCTCCTCCCTTCTGAATATAAAGTGAAGGTTTGAAGTTTTTTTCTCCCCATTGAAGAACATAATCTTGGTTTTACCTTGGTTGACCGTCAAGTGTTGATGATTGCAAAATAGAGCTAAGGCATCTAGTTTCCTTTGTAATCATTTTGGTGATGAGGAGAGGAGGACCACGTCATCAACAAAGAGTATAATAACTATAAAAACCTAGTGAAGAAAGCATCCATCAGTGTCATGGATATGCTACTCATAATTTTTTGAATTTACAGTTTGAGGTTTTTTATACACATCACTTTATACATTTCAAAAACAAATTATTTAAAATAAAAATGTCAAGGTTTAGGCACCAATTGCATCAAATTGAAGGCAGATAACATCATATCAATATGGAAACTCACTCCAAAGCAACGTAAAAAAAAGATGACATCACATCAACCTAGAGATTCACACCAAAGCCAACATCATGACTAGATAACCTTTCTCTTAATTAACATTTCAATAAGAATTGGCTAAACTTAAGCACTTCATTAATAATCCTTGCCTCACATCAACATGGTGACTCACTCCAAAGCCAGCATCAGGATTGGCTACGAATGGGGGGCATGTAGTACTTTATTATTGATCCTTGCCTCACCATTGTTGCAAATGAGGAATTATTAAAGACAACTAAGTTTTCAACGTAAAGAATAGTCAAATTAATGTCTGTTTGAATTACTCATATGTGATTCGTAAACTTCTTCTCGGTGCTTGTGAAACTTATTGAACAGTGTCTTGATATAACTCTTGCTCTTAGCGAGAGTTGTTTGCATTACTTTTCATTTGAAGAGCATAACTTAACCTTGCATTTTCTTTGAAGGGCCACTGTTTCAGAGAACTTCCATGTTGAGTGCATTCGCCCAAAGCATGCAGCATATATAAATAGAAGTAAGTGATGTTATTGGTCGTAATAAAAAAAACTCGTAAAATAAATTAGAAATTTTTGTAAAATTATGAAAAAAATTGGCAAAGATTTTTGAAAATCTAGATTGTAGTGATTAAATTTAGTATTTTAAGTGTTCTAAATTTTTTTAATGATACTGAATCTATTTTCATTATAAAAAATGCAATTCAAACACTCCAACTATCAATTTTTTTAAAATTTTTATTACCAAATTTCAATAAAAAAAATTGCGATCCGTTCAATTATATCCTTAATCAACAACATATTATTCTGAGATTGTACATGCACTGACAATAATTTGACAAAAAAAAAACTAAACTTCAACACAATGATATCAGCGTTGCATTGTCACTTTTTGCTTTCAGAATAGAACATCATACACTTGAGAAGTGTGGACAAATAAAACACGATATGCACATGTCCACAGCTTGTACAATTCTGGTAGAATAATATTAATTTTTTCAATGAACCAAATTATTATTATTATTATTATTTTTATTAGTGTATTAAAATATTTTTTATTAATAAATAATAATTTTTTAATTAAAAATAATTATTATATTTTGATTTTTAAAATTAATTGTTTTTATATTATTTCTATATTGTTTTTTTAATTTATTGTGATGCTAATATTTATTGATAAAAGACACTAGATGATTCAAAAAAGATTTATAAAATATTTTTTATTTGATTAGTGCTGATATTATGACTATTGAAATATTTCTGATATAATTATTGTAAAAAAAATTCTCAATAAATATTATTATAATTATTATTATTGTTGTTTATTAGCAAGAATTAATGAAAAATCAAGGAAATAATTAAAGAAAATTCAATTAAGGAAGAGTCAACATAATTAACATAACAAACATAAATGCTCAGATTAAAACATTATATGACAATAACACTTGATCTCGAACCTGAATAAAATTGTTATCATTAAACCCTCTCAACAAAATAACGACAATGCAAATGAATTTTAAGAAACTATGGTGTCCAGGAGTTTATTGCATCAACCTCAAAAAAACTACCAAAGTTGTTCTGCTGCTACATTTTCTTTTTGTAATCAAAGCTAAATTTGTAATGACAACCAATATTTGTGGAGATATAGCTCCATTAATATACTGCGGCAGTATATGTTATTCATTGGATTTTGTATTTGGCTAAATCCAAAGGATGACATATACTGTCTCAGTGCATTAATGGAGTTATAGCTCCACAAATATTGATACTGTTAAACCAGCCTTCCTTTGTTATTTAGACTTTATTTTGTCAAAATGTTTTTTTTGTAAGCGTTAGACCATAGTATGTAACATATGGAAATGATGCAGCTCCAATGAGTTTAACTATTTATGTGTTCATTCGATAAAAAAAATCTCACTATTAAGGTTGGAATTTCAAAACAGATTCACCTGTCAAATTTGACGGATTTCACACTTCCTAACTTGTTTTTGATGATTTTGCAAATTTAAATAAAATATATTTCAGAAAATCACCCTGCCACTTCCATCCCTCTTCACCACTGACTCATTTTTTTAATGCAGTTGCCTTTACCTGAATTGTCTAAAGATATTAGTTAACATTGCTCAATTTTGACCCTGCTTTAAAATATGGTAGAGAAAGTTTAACATGCTTTTGAAAAGTAACTTTTTGCTAAGGCTATGGCAAAAGAATTCAACAATTAACACCACCAATACTAATGTACATATAAGTTATAAGTTACTCTGGATTAAATGCAAATCACATGATATAATATAATTTAATAAAATGTCACAATCACATTGATCTGCATTCCTGAAAACTGTATATCTGCTGCTGAACTTTAAACTGTATGTCTGTCTGATGAAACAGCTGGCTGTACAAATGGAAGTTGTGTTTTATGGGACACTCTAAGCAGAGGAGTTAACAAAGAACTTTCTGACAAAGAGCATAGTGCAGCTATTACAAGCGTGTGTTGGTCCAAGTCTGGTCGTCAAATACTGACATCGGCTATAGATAAAACTTTGACTCTCTGGGATGTTTCTGAAGGCAGAAAGGTTGCTAGTATAGAACTCCAAAAGATTGCCTTCTATGTTCGTCTTCATCCTGGATCATCGAATCCATCATTGGCATTAGCTTGTCCCTTGGTCGGTGCACCAATACTCGTAGACATCAATTCAAGAAAACAATATATACTTCCTAATTCAGCAAATTCAGCACATTCTTACGCAAGAGCAACTCTTCTATCTGCTGCTGCAACTTTTAATAAGAGAGGTGACTTAATTTATGTTGGGAATTGGAAAGGGGAGATATTGATTATTGACCCGGAAACGAGAAAGGTACAAGCAGTATTTGAGGTTCCTGGGCATGGAGTAATTAGGCAACTTGTTTTTAGCAAGTGTGGCAAGTCTTTACTTTCTAATTCTCGGGATGGCACACTTCGAGTTTTTGAGAATTGTCTACCTCTAAAGGGAGCAGCTCGTGCTTTGGGAGAGTTAGTCAATGCTTCCGGTGACAGTGCAGTGACCGAAAACATTAAGTTGCTGGTGGGATCTCAATGCTTGAAACTTTCAAAAGAATTCCAGGAAACTGTTGATTGGGAAACTGCATGCTTCAGTGGTGACAGTGAGTGGGTTGCGGGTGCAACTGCTAGCAATGTGGAACACAAGATATGTATATGGCACAGATCTGGACAGCTTGTCAAAATATAGGAAGGTTTGATGGATTTATCTTGGCATCCCATTAAGTCACTGGTGGCTTCGGTGGCCATGTCTGGGAAAATTTACATATGGGCATTTGGTCAAGATTTGGATTTCAAGAAGATAGAGGAAAATGGGGAATACGTTGAGCCAGAAGATGAATTTGATATGATTCCTGCCACTGAGACTGAGGTACATATAATTGATGTCCTTTTTCAACCTTGTCTTTTGGGTCTATGTGAATATCCACTGAATGTTGTAACATTGTTTGAATAGGTACAAATTACACATGTTGATGAAGATGAAGAGGTTGACATCATAACAATAGATAGTGAAGGGCTATACTATTTACCCACAATTCAATTGCCCGATAGTCCTAAGCAGCAGGAAGACTCTTCTGAAAACAGCAATCGTTCTCAATCCGATAGGTCAGCTCCTCTAGATGAAGGGAAAGGTCCAGATAAAACTCCAGAGCATGGTGTCGAACAAACTCCAGATTCTCCGTTAGGTGAGAATATTACTCAGCATCGTTCATTTTATGACATGAGAGTTTGTTTTGCTAGTGCGTTTGACGAAGTGCATCTAAGTTATTGCTCAAACTGCAAAACTGTGAAAACTAAGATCTGCAATCCTGGTGACATTGATCTGAAAACTAGATATCTATTCACATAATATGCAAGCAATGAATGACAATTCAAAAGGTTCTGGTTGTTTTATACTGAAATTTGAGAGAATATTATTTTGTGATTGTACACTCTTTATTTTATTGCCATTGTATCTGCCTCTATAAGAAAAATCATGGATTTTGTTTGTGTAGGTCCGAGTTCACTCCCGGATGAAGCCACAAAACATATTAAAACTTAAATATGGAAAACCAGAAACATACAAACCTGAAAAGCTGCTACTGTTTATTCATTTCTCATCACAACACTGTAGTGCGACATTGTCCTTAACTGCGCCTTAAAATACCAGGCATGCCAATCTTATAAAGTGTTGCGGCCTAGCTTTAATATATTCAACGAAGTTAATTATTTTGTATCTCAGCTGAAGCCTTCAGAATATGTCCTCGAGTTGGAAGTATGACTAGGAGATAAGGAATTGTTTTTGTCTCAGGAAATTAATTTCACTAACATAGTACAAAGAAGTCACATGGACAGTTGTAAACCCATAGAGACACCTATAGTGAGCAATTGGAGAGAGGAGGATGCCACTTCAGGTGAATAGGTTTACGCTATCATTTACCTATAGGTAGTGGTTTCACTGATGTATCCTATGAACACACAACCAGATATGTGTTATGCAGTCAACCAACTAAGCCAAGCAATTGTTGGGTCAGCCAAATTTTATTGGAATGAAGCTAAGAATGTTTTATGGTACCTCATAGGCACTACCCAGTATGTATTATGGTACAAGTAGACAAAGGGACCTCAGTTGTGTCTCTTCAAAGATGTAGATTTGGTGAGGAGTCCATCTTACCAAAAGAGTAAATCAGGTGTAATTTTCAGTGTTGGATCTGCAACGACTTCTTCGAATAGCTTGAATTAAATATCTATGGTGCTCATCTTGACAGAAGTAGAATACATCCATTCATGTCAAGCAACATATGAGGCGATCTGGATGAGAAATATACTCATGGGACTATTTGGTCAGATGATGGATCCAACTAAGATCTATTGTGATAATCATAGTTGCATTAAGCTCTCCGTGAATCCAATATTTCACAGTCAATGCAAATATATATATATATATATATATATATATATATATATATATATATATATATGGTATCGTGACTTATGGGACTATGTACATAGGAGGATAATGTTGCTACAATACATTCCAACAGAGGAACAAAATGTTGACACCTTGATAAAGGCTTTCTCAAGAGGGAAGTTCAAATTCCACGGGTGTGGGATAGGGGAGTTTGAAAATCCCTTTCTTGCTAAGAGGGTGTTTTGAAAAGTGTAGCAAGAAAGTCTCAATTTGATTTTTTTCTTTTTCAAATTGAGACAATTCTAATTTCCACATCAGTAGACAACTTGGAGGCAGTTAACCGAGGAGACATGACTCTTGTCACTTAGTCAGCTTAGTAAATTCAACTTACAGGGCTTGGAGTTCACTTAAGCATGTGTGATTTCTAAATTGTAGTAATCAAGGTAAGTTATTTTCATTTGTATTTTGTTAAGCTAGTTCTAACTATTGATGCAAATAGTTAGAGGTTAGTTGTGCAGTGGGAAAATATTCTAACTTAGAGATCATCTAGTTAACTGATCAATCAACCCAAAATATATAGTGCATGCAGATAATTCAAATTCCCCAACTATCGTGGAGACTCCAAGGAAGTGTAACATCGGCTGTATACTAGTCTTGAGTATAAAGGTGTTACATGTAGCAGAGGATCATCCTTGGGAATTGCACAATCAATTGGAAGAAAATTCATAAAAAATAAGGGCATAATTTATACTTCTTTATGGGTGCCAACAATCATGTCTTTTGGGGCAGAACCTACATGAAAAATTGGGCCAACTTAACTTCTAGAGGAAAATTTTCCCAAAATACATAATTAAAAATATTTTGCCTTTTGGACTTTGACTCTTTGACTCAAGAAAACCTAAAAGCATGAATAACATGCTTATGTAAATAAAATAATAATTCTTGATCATAAAACCCATGCTTGAAAAATAATATTTATTTTTCTTCTTTTACATTTTACATAAAACATATAATGACACAAGTACAATAAAAATTATGAAGATCAATCAGGGTTACATTTTTCAACACTCCCTCTTAACTAGGGAGGTATTCATAATTTCACAACTGGTACAAGGATATTCTCAAATTGAAATATTCTCATAAGAACTACCACAAACAAGGTGCCAATCAAACATACATTCTTTTACAAGGCTCTAGGTGTTAAGACATCAATCCAAAAGATATGTTGACCTACGAATCTAGGTATCATCCACAATATTTCCAACATATATTATTCCAACGGTCTAGATACAGTCTAGGTTACTTCCAAGGTATCAACCCATCAAGTGATCTAGGTATTGTTACCACTCAAACCAGCAGGGGGCCTAAAAAGGGATGCTAGGAGGTCATCTGCTAGGCTAAGGGAAATGATGGAGGCTTATCCCACCATTGCCACAGTTAAGTCTCCCCACTCCTTATGGAATTTCACCGATGGGAGGAGTTCAAGTAGTATAGGAATTACTTGTAAAATATATGTCAATGCATAGGCAATGAGTGACCCTGAAAACCCTTTCCCTAGGATGGATTGAAGAATGGAGCTTGCTTGATTTTCAAGCAAGGGGCTTGGTCCACTAGGGATAAGGGATGATGAATGGAGGTTTGAGGTAGAATGAATAGCCTTGCAAATGATGTTTTCAATCCCTATAATCCTTGGGTAACTCAGATTCCAAAATGGTCCTTGACAAATAATCATTGATGAGAAGTGGGACTAGACGAGGCCAAGTGGACTCAAGCCAGGTTCAGAGATGGAGTGTAGCAACCAACAATGTTCCTATCCTAATCAAGGTGAGGGGAAAGGATCTAGAAAACAATATTCATTTCTATAGGTCAAAATGATCCTATTGAGGTCTTTCCTTGGCGATGACTAGGAAAATTTCGGCCCTAGAGCTAGGGATCAGGATTCTTGTAGATACCATTGTCAAAACAGCTTGATAATTTTTGGAGGGAGGGGACCCACCAGCACAGTGCCACTTAGGAGATCAAATTTTTTCCCTTGCTCAAGTTTTGGGAAATTGATGCACTGTGTGACCCTTGAGGGGTATGCCTTGGAAAAACTAAAAAGAAGGGGAAAAATATGGATAATATAATCACCCTTCAAGGATCATTGTCTTAGTTCACTTAGGTAGATGGATTCAAGGATGATTAATGAGTAAGAACTTGGTTTCTTGGTAAAGGAGGCTTTAAAAATCAACTTCATCCAATATTGGTGTAGAGAAAAAAATAAGAGACTGTTAAGAATTTATACTTCAAGCAAAGAGTGGAAGCTTATCGATAAAATGTATCACTAGGAAATTTCATTGATGCCATTGGTGAATACATTAAAATTTTCTAAAACACACTCAATTCCACATTATAATCATGCAACAACTAGCCCTAGTGATCCGGATTTATGCATGAACGCAACAGAATACACATATAACCATAAATACATAGATGTAGCAGAAATAATGCTTCATTTTATTAAAATCAAATGACTGAAATAGGCTTACAGACATAATGGAAACATGATATGGCTCTGGTAGCGTATCACTGAGAAGAGACGTGGGAGCTACATGCCTCTAAACTATGTTACATTGAGGCTCTAAGGCTTATTATAGACACAATATTAATAAACAAGAGAGGGCACTGGTAGCATATCTCTGAGAGGAGATGTGACGGCTACAAGCCTCTCCACTGTGTTACAATGAGGCTTGAAGGCCTATTTATTGTTCAGAAATAATGTAAAAAACTAACCCTAGGAGATGAAGTGCCAAAACTATGAATCTTGTTTGAGTAAATTCGTGTTTCAAATTCTTGGGGATGTAAATTTGACATCCGATCTCCATTTGACATGATCAATAGATCGTTAGAAAGATCCATATGAGGAATACAACTTTTGAGTTAGAAAAATCAATCTATAAACCCATGTTGCTCTCGAGTTTCCTAAAAAAACGTCGTTTAGGGCCTCAAAACGACTCTGGAAGTTCATGATTCGAAAAACTACTAAAAATAGTAAGGTATTTTGAAACTTAAAAACGAAAAGAACTAATGGTGGGGGTTCAAATGGAATAGGTTGGTTTCCACCAATATCCACCTGGATCATTAGTGCCCCAAAACGACTCTGGGAGTGCAAGACCCAAAACCCTGCTAAAAATAGTAGGCTATGTTCAAAGTGAAAATTGAAAGAATTGATGGTGTGGGTCCAAAAGGAATAGGTGGGTGGCCACCGATATCTACTTGTATCATTCCTCCCTCCTTAGGAAGAAATGGTCCCCACTGCGTTAAGTTCTTCTATGAGAGGAACATTCTCCTGAACTCGGTATTGGAATTGTCCAGTATGTCGCCGACCTGTTGGCAGACATGATGGATGTAGATGTGCCATTGGTGGGCAGTCGTTGAAGGATTTGGGCAAAGTTATCGATCATCACATTCTTTTGTTTCTCGAGGGCCTCCTCGAGAAAGATTTTGATAAGATCTCCTACTTCCTCATCTTTCTTTTCATCCACCATGGGGGGTTGTGGGGGTTTACGAGGTTGATCTTGCAAGGGTTCAACGAGATTGAGCCCTAACTCCTTATATCCTAACCGCATTGGAGACATGCAAATAAAAACAAAGAAAGAGCAGACCACTCTGATACCACTAATCTGGATTTATGCTGGAATGCAACAGAATACACATATAACCATAAACATAGGGATGCAGTGGAAATAATGCTTCATTTTATTAAAATCAAATGACTGAAATAGGCTTATAGACATAATGGAAACAAGCTAGGGCATTGGTAGCATATCTCTAAGAAGATATGTGGTGGCTACAGGCCTCTGAACTATGTGACATTGAGGCTCGAAGGCCTATTACAAACATAATGTAAATAAACAAGCAAGGACACTGGTAGCGTATCTGTAAGAAGAGATGTGATGGCTACATTCCTCTCCACTTTGTTACAATGAGGCTCAAATACATATTTATTGTTGAGAAACAATGTTAAACCCTAAACATCCAAAAACCTAACCCTAAGAGATGAAACGCCAAAACTATGAGTCTCGTTTGGGTAAATTGGTGTTTCAACTTCTCGGGGACATAACTTTGGCATCCGATCTTCGTTTGAAGCACTCAATAACTCATTAGAAATATCTATCAGAGGACTACAAATTTTGATTGTGGTCAGTTCCATAGACCCATTTTTCACTCAGTTTTCCCCAAAAAATATCATTTAGGGCCTCAAAATGGCTCTAGAAGTTTAGGACTTGGAAAAATGCTAAAAATAGTAAGTTGTCCTAAAACTTAGAAACAGAAAGAATTGATGGTGGGGGTTCAAATGGAGTAGGTGGGTGGCCACCAATATCCACCTGGATCATTAGTGCCCCAAAGCAGCGCCAAGAGTTCAGGACCCGAAAACTTGATAAAAATAGTAAGCTATGCTAAAAGTGAAAACTGAAAGAATTTATGGTGTGGGTCGAAATGGAATAGGTGGGTGGCCATCAATATCCACCTGGATCACCTAGTTATAGTGTAAATCATTAGTATGTAGCAAAAAGAACAATATCAAAAATCACTTACAATGCCATAGAGTATATCCAACCAGAAACTCATTTGCAATAATAATGCTCCAAGAAAAGAAAAATAACTCAAATGCATACATCGAAATTCATCCATCTCCAAAAAAAGTCCTCTAAGGGAAAAGTATAAAATTCTCTATGAGAGAGACACCCAATCCAAAGTGTGATACAAATAATTGTCGCTAACATTAATATATACCCTTCTAAGGATTTTGAATTAGTCTATGGGTCTAGATTATCCCCCAATGATAAAACAATTTTCAAATAAAACTCCTATTGGCGAGAAGCCCACCAAACTAGCTCGCAAATGGAAAACATAAGCCTCACAGGGAGCCAAATAATAATATGTACATGTCGTGGGGCCCTCTAAAGGCGTAATAATGTCCTAAAGTGCCATAATGACGAATAAATTCCTTGAAATATGATGTACAAGGGGACGGCCCCTTGTTCTTCAAATAATAGACCTGTGGTGCTCCCAGTGGATGTGGGGGAACACAAATGACCCCATGGGTATCCATATGAATCAAATATGTATGTAGATCCTCTGCAAGGGATTGATTGATGGAATGAATGCTACCATGAGATATTACACATCCTATGACACCTGGTAAGAGTGTGGGGCTCCTATGGGGCCTACGGGGCATAATGTACCAATCACATCACCATCATCCCAAAAGTGGATTCCTAGTAGTCCTTGAACGTCCATGAAGATCCGTGGAGTTTCATCTGCTGCTGTGGAGGCCCATGGCTCTCTATGTACACCTTATATGTGTCAATGTAGCTCCGTGGGGGTTAGGATATCGTAAAAGGGGACCAAACCGAGATGGAAACCACCTACAATCCTCTATAAGATCCAATGTGTCCCCTAGGCTTCGAGTACAACCATTAATTATAATAATCGTGTAAAAAGGCTTACAAATAATGGATAATAAAGTGGAGACTTCACAATGGCATGCCCTTCTGTGATGGGATTTGGCAGGTGCTAGTGTCTCCATACTTCAAAGGGGGTTATCCATGCACCTTATTAAGTGGTTTAAACCGTTAAAGGGGGCAATACATCCAAGGTAAATCCTTTTAATGGGGGTGTAAATTGATAAATAAGTGAAACAATGTAGGGAAATGAGAGGCACAATATTGGGCCACATATCAGGGCATAGGGGCAGCCAAATTAGGGGAAGCCCACACCAGGGTATATAATGTTTAGGAGGGGGAAATCGTGGTACGTGAGGTGTCCCTACATTGACTTTTGCACCCTTATTTATATCCCCTTTTCCATTTATGAATTTTCTTTAATTAATTGCTCGAGCCTCAAGGATAAGAGCATGATGTGTTAGATACAATAATGATTACCCCTTTTAAGGTGAGGAAGTTCATTTCCCTCCAAGGGTTTTGGAAAATCATGGGTTCTTGTCTGAAAAAGGAGGCTCATTTAGGGCCTAGGGAAATAGGGTGATGGCCATGGGTAAGGGGGAGAATATCACGCATTCTCGTTTTCACATTTGGTAATTATTTTTGTCCCGACTATCTTTTGCATTTTTTGGTACAATTTCTTGTTAAGTGTGGCAAATTATGATTTTTGTTTTCCTTTTATTTGCTTCAACCTTCAGGGTGTCATTCTAGGCCTGACCCAAGGTGGGGGAAAGGGGATAGGGAAGTTGAACCTATGTGGACCCATGGGGGCTATGTGGACCTCGGCGGGAAACATTATGAATGGGAGTATTATGAATGGAATGGGAGCAGTGCATGTGGATAAAGGAACGAGAGCACACATCAAATGTCTGGGTTTCCCAAGTAGTACCACCCTAGAAAAAAATGTTCAATAAATGAGATCTCATGGGACTCAGAGACAAGGGTAACATCCAAAAGAGATGAAGGGGGCAGGAGCACAGAATAAGGTCACTCTTTCTGCCAAATCCCCCCATCGATCCATGCCTGAAGTATCCATGTTAAGTAAACCCAATACTCAATTCCCAAATTACAAGACATACCTTTATATTCGGGATGCCCACCTTCAAACATACGATCACTACATATGGGTGAGGGACCACATGGTTGTTTCAGGTGGCAGATAAATGCACAACAAGCTAGTAGGAGGCTACAAGAGGTTGTTGGCTATCGGGCGATGTCCATCATGGAAAAAAATTTCTCCTAGGGATATCCTCCAAGAAGTGGTGGGTAACAGGGACCATCTAGGCTACCTACCAAGGTACCAACCCAACAAGGGTCTAGGTATCATTTAGGATATCTTCCAATATCAGGATCAAGTATCATTTAGGCTACCTACCAGGATAACAACCCTAAAGATCTTGGTAAAATATAGCCTATCTGCAAGGCACCAACTCATCAAAGATCTAGGTACCATCTAGGCCATATACCAAGGTACTAACAACTCTATGTACCATCATACAAGATACCTAGCCTAAAGAGAAGCCAATAGTCACCATGTTATGGTTTGTGCTTCAACCTCGTGGTAAACATACTAGTAAGATTTTGCCATCACCAAGGTCAAACCTCCAAGAAAATTCATGTTCCAATTATGTCGGGTTGGCCAAACCTTAGAGGACATACAACTCCTCACACTGTAGGGTGAAAACCCTCAAGGATTTTTCCATCACATGTTTTCCATTATCTTAGTCAAACCCAAACAATACGTGCCACATTCTAGGACAAAGAGCTCACTTAACAAGTAATGGAGCCTAACAAAGGCACCCACTCTTATAAAGTGATTGGGGCAACAAGAACACGTACTCTTCTAAGAAAATAGGACTTACGTACCATTCATCCTAAATTAGGAGAATGTATCTCCTCAAGAACACTCTAGGTCATTCTTCCTAAATATAGAGAATGTCTACCCCTATTGTTATCTTATTATTTCTTCTTCTTACCGAGATAAATTATCTTAGCAAGTCCAAGCATAAAATACTTAAAAACATACTTTAGCTTTTAAATACTTAAAAACATACTTTAAAACTTCATATTTCTTTTAGACCCAAATCTCCTTCTGAATCTACAACCGCTTCAAAAACTACCTCTAAATCTACCACTTTTATGAAAAATAGTATTTTCCTCTTTCCATCATGCTCATTATTAGCATGTATCATTCATTATTTTGTCCCTCAATCCTTTACATCTTGCTTCCACCATTTAACTACTTCTTTAAAAAGAAGCATAATGAAGCAAAATATACAAATACAAGAGTATGATATCATTTTTTTCAATATAGGGTTTCCATGATATTCAAAATTTTACTTCTAGGGTTTTGGTTACAAACCATAGATATCCCATGACCCAACCCTTATTAGGATCATTAGCAAAAACATATATTCATAGGGTTTTTGAATTTCAAGACCTAGGTTTTATTATTACTTCAACCCTTGATAAGGTTTTATCACATACCTAGATCCTTTCTGCAATTCATAGATATCAATATTCAAGAGCTAGGGTTTTATAATAGGGAACAAACAATTAGTGCTAGTGTATTCCTTTTTTCTAGGATTTTCTAGTCCAAATCACATATAGGGTTCAAGAACCCTAGACAACAAAGATATTAAAAGAAAATGTAATTTCTTAAAAAACTATATTCTTACTATGTAAAGGAGGTTACAAAACCTTAATTAATTAGTATATCCTTTTATAATGATCACATAACATGAAATGCACACAAAAAAAAATTATATACATCTAATTGTGCCTTCTTCTTTGCAAGGATTGAATTCTCCTTAAAGGATCAATAATTATAGTTCTTTATCCTTCTGATTATCCTCACACAAAATAAATATCTTTTGGTTGACTTCAGATGTTCATCAACTATTATTTGTGTAGAAATATGGTGATAGAAGTGCAAGCACTAAAGAAATTTAATCTAAATCAGGAGACATAATTTTACTCCACTGCTCTGTGGAAATTCATTCACAGTTTAGAAAAAAAATCAAGAACATGCATCAATCACATAAAAAATAACACATATTTATTTGGGGAAACCAAATATTAAAAACCCGTTAAGCATGTTTGCATTAATTATATGAAAAGAGAGCACACTACAATTGCTAGCTCAATCTGAGCTCAATTTGAAAGTGAATAACCTATCTCTCTACTCAATGAGAAGCTCTGACCCATACTTAGGAAAAAAATTTCTCTGCTTGAGCTCCTATCTCCTTGTGAAAATCTTGAGGAATTAGGCCTCTATTTTTTATGAATTTTCCTCCAATTGATTGTGCAATTCCCAAGGATGATCCTCCGCTACATATAACACCTTTATACTCAAGACTAGTATACAGTCGATGTTACACTTCCTTGGAGTCTCCACGACAGTTGGGGAATTTGAATTATCTGCATGCACTATATATTTTGGGTTGATTGATCAATTAACTAGATGATCACTAAGTTAGAATATTTTCCCACTGCACAACTAACCTCTAACCATTTCCATCAATAGTTAGAAATAGCTTAACAAAATACAAATGGAAATAACTTACCTTGATTACTACAATTTAGAAATCACACATGCTTAAGTGAACTCCAAGCCCTGTAAGTTGAATTTACTAAGCTGACTAAGTGACAAGAGTCATGTCTCCTCAGTTAACTACCTCCAAGTTGTCTACTGATGTGGAAATTAGAAATGTCTCAATTTGAAAAAGAAAAAAATCAAATTGAGACTTTCTTGCTACACTTTTCAAAACACCCTATCCCACACCCGTGGAATTTGAACTTCCCTCTTGAGAAAGCCTTTATCAAGGTGTCAACATTTTGTTCCTCTGTTGGAATGTATTGTAGCAACATTATCCTCCTATGTACATATTCCCATAAGTCACGATACCATATATATATATATATATATATATATATATGTATGTATGTATGTATGTATGTATGTATTTCCATTGACTGCGAAATATTGGATTCACCGAGAGCTTAATGCAACTATGATTATCACAATAGATCTTAGTTGGATCCATCATCTGACCAAATAGTCCCATGAGTATCTTTCTCATCCAAATCGCCTCATATGTTGCTTGACATGAAGGGATGTATTCTACTTCTGTCAAGATGAGCACCATAGATATTTAATTCAAGCTATTCGAAGAAGTCGTTGCGGATCCAATACTGAAAATTACACCTAATTTACTCTTTAGGTAAGATGGACTCCTCACCAAATCTACATCTTTGAAGAGACACAACGGAGGTCCCTTTGTCTACTTGTACCATAATACATACTGGGTAGTGCCTATGAGGTACCATAAAACATTCTTAGCTTCCTTCCAATAAAATTTGGTTGACCCAACAATTTCTTGGCTTAGTTGGTTGACTGCATAACACATATCTGGTTGTGTGTTCATAGGATACATCAGTGAAACCACTACCTATAGGTAAATGATAGCATAAACCTATTCACTTGAAGTGGCATCCTCCTCTCTCCAATTGCTCACTATAAGTGTCTCTATGGGTTTACAACTATCCATGTGAGGTCTTTGTACTATTTCCTCCTCTCTCCAATTCCTCACTATAGTTGTCTCTATGGGTTTACAACTATCCATGTGAGGTCTTTGT
Source organism: Pinus albicaulis (assembly GCA_034641835.2). Classification (NCBI taxonomy): domain Eukaryota; kingdom Viridiplantae; phylum Streptophyta; class Pinopsida; order Pinales; family Pinaceae; genus Pinus; species Pinus albicaulis. Next base: position 1,268,676,466 of record CM076580.1, on the reverse strand, counting down.
ACTATCTCAGTGAAATTAATTTCCTGAGACAAAAACAATTCCTTATCTCCCAGTCATACTTCCAACTCGAGGACATATTCTGAAGGCTTCAGCTGAGATACAAAATAATTAACTTCGTTGAATATATTAAAGCTAGGCCGCAACACTTTATAAGATTGGCATGCCTGGTATTTTAAGGCGCAGTTAAGGACAATATCGCACTACAGTGTTGTGATGAGAAATGAATAAACAGTTGCAGCTTTACAGGTTTGTATGTTTCTGGTTTTCCATATTTAAGTTTTAATATGTTTTGTGGCTTCATCTGGGAGTGAACTCGGACCTACACAAACAAAATCCATGATTTTTCTTATAGAGGGAGATACAATGGCAATAAAATAAAGAGTGTACAATCACAAAATAATATTCTCTCAAATTTCAGTATAAAACAACCAGAACATTTTGAATTGTCATTCATTACTTGCATATTATGTGAATAGATATCTAGTTTTCAGATCAATGTCACCAGGATTGCAGATCTTAGTTTTCACAGTTTTGCAGTTTGAGCAATAACTTAGATGCACTTCGTCAAACGCACTAGCAAAACAAACTCTCATGTCATAAAATGAATGATGCTGAGTAATATTCTCACCTAACGGAGAATCTGGAGTTTGTTCGACACCATGCTCTGGAGTTTTATCTGGACCTTTCCCTTCATCTAGAGGAGCTGACCTATCGGATTGAGAACGATTGTTGTTTTTAGAAGAGTCTTCCTGCTGCTTAGGACTATCGGGCAATTGAATTGTGGGTAAATAGTATGGCCCTTCACTATCTACTGTTATGATGCCAACCTCTTCATCTTCATCAACATGTGTAATTTGTACCTATTCAAACAATGTTACAACATTCAATGGATATTCACATAGACCCAAAAGACAAGGTTGAAAAAGGACATCAATTATATGTACCTCAGTCTCAGTGGCAGGAATCATATCAAATTCATCTTCTGGCTCAACGTATTCCCCATTTTCCTCTATCTGCTTGAAATCCAAATCTTGACCAAATGCCCATATGTAAATTTTCCCAGACATGGCCACCGAAGCCACCAGTGACTTAATGGGATGCCAAGATATATCCATCAAACCTTCCTCTGGCCCTTCTAATATTTTGACAAGCTGTCCAGATCTGTGCCATATACATATCTTGTGTTCCACATTGCTAGCAGTTGCACTCGCAACCCACTCACTGTCACCACTGAAGCATGCAGTTTCCCAATCAACAGTTTCCTGGAATTCTTTTGAAAGTTTCAAGCATTGAGATCCCACCAGCAACTTAATGTTTTCGGTCACTACACTGTCACCGGAAGCATTGACTAACTCTCCTAAAGCACGAGCTTCTTCCTTTAGAGGTAGACAATTCTCAAAAACTCGAAGTGTGCCATCCCGAGAATTAGAAAGTAAAGACTTGCCACACTTGCTAAAAACAAGTTGCCTAATTACTCCATGCCCAGGAACCTCAAATACTGCTTGTACCTTTCTCGTTTCCGTGTCAATAATCAATATCTCCCCTTTCCAATTCCCAACATAAATTAAGTCACCTCTCTTATTAAAAGTTGCAGCAGCAGATAGAAGAGCTGCTCTTGCAGCAGATAGATGAGCTGCTCTTGCAGCAGATAGAAGAGCTTCTCTTGCTGAATGTGCTGAATTAGGAAGTATATATTGTTTTCTTGAATTGATGTCTACGAGTATTGGTGCACCGACCAAGGGACAAGCTAATGCCAATGGTGGATTCGATGATCCAGGATGAAAACGAACATAGAAGGCAATCCTTTGGAGTTCTATACGAGCAACTTTTCTGCCTTCAGAAACATCCCAGAGAGTCAAAGTTTTATCCAAAGCCGATGTCAGTATTTGATGACCAGACTTGGACCAACACACGCTTGTAATAGCTGCACTATGCTCTTTGTCACAAAGTTCTTTGTTAACCCCTCTGCTTAGAGTGTCCCATAAAACACAACTTCCATTTGTACAGCCAGCTGTTTCATCAGACAGACATACAGTTTAAAGTTCAGCAGCAGATATACAGTTTTCAGGAATGCAGATCAATGTGATTGTGACATTTTATTAAATTATATTATATCATGTTTAAGGTATGTGATTGGCATTTAATCCAGAGTAACTATTAACTTATATGTACTTTAGTGTTGGTGTTGTTAATTGTTGAATTCTTTTGCCACAGCCTTAGCAAAAATCTACTTTTCAAAAGCATGTTAAACTTTCTCTACCATATTTTAAAGCAGGGTCAAAATTGAGCAATGTTAACTAATATCTTTAGACAATTCAGGTAAAGGAAACTGCATGAGAAAAATGAGTCAGTGGTGAAGAGGGATGGAACTGGCAGGGTGATTTTCTGAAATATATTTTATTGAAATTTGCAAAATCATCAAAAACAATTTAGGGAAGTGTGAAATCCGTCAAATTTGACAGATGAATCTGTTTTGAAATTCCAACCTTAATAGTGAGATTTTTTTTATCGAATGAACACATATATAATTAAACTCATTGGAGCTGCATCATTTCCATATGTTACATACTATGCTCCATTTATGTCGGGCTGGCCAAACCTTAGAGGACATACAACTCCTCACACAGTAGGGTGAAAACCCTCAAGGATTTTTACATTACATGTTTTCCATTATCTTAGTCAAACTCAAACATTACATGCCACATTCTAGGACAAAGAGCTCACTTAACAAGTAATGGAGCCTAACAAAGGCACCCACTCTTATAAACTGATTGGGGCAACAAGAACACGTACTCTTCTAAGAAACTAGGACTTACGTACCATTCATCCTAAATTAGGAGAATGTATCTCCTCAACAACACTCTAGGCCATTCTTCCTAAATCTAGAGAATGTCCACCCCTATTGTTATCTTATTATTTGTTCCTCTTACCGAGATAAATTATCTTAGCAAGTCCAAGCATAAAATACTTAAAACCATACTTTAGCTTTTAAATACTTAAAAACATACTTTAAAACTTCATATTTCTTTTAGACCCAAATCTCCTTCCGAATCTACAACCGCTTCAAAAACTACCTCTAAATCTACCACTTTTATGAAAAATATTATTTTCCTGTTTCCATCATGCTCATTATTAGCATGTATCCTTCATTATTTTGTCCCTCAATGCTTTACATCTTGCTTCCACCATTTAACTATTTCTTTAACAAGAAGCATAATGAAGCAAAATATACAAATACAAGAGTATGATATTATTTTTTTCAATATAGGGTTTCCATGATATTCAAAATTTTACTTCTAGGGTTTTGGTTACAAACCCTAGATATCCCATGACCCAACCCTTATTGGGATCATTGGCGAAAACATATATTTATAGGGTTTTTGAATTTCAAGACCTAGGTTTTATTATTACTTCAACCCTTGATAAGGTTTTATCACATACCTCGATCGTTTCTGTAATTCATAGATATCAATATTCAAGAGCTAGGGTTTTATAATAGGGAACAAACAATTAGTGCTAGTGTTTTCCTTTTTTCTAGGATTTTCTAGTCCAAATCACATATAGGGTTCAAGAACCCTAGACAACAAAGATATTAAAAGAAAATGTAATTTCTTAAAAAACTATATTCTTACTATGTAAAGGAGGTTACAAAACCTTAATTAATTAGTATATCCTTTTCTAATGATCACATAACATGAAATGCACACAAAAAAAAATTATATACATCTAATTGTGCCTTCTTCTTTGCAAGGATTGAATTCTCCTTAAAGGATCAATAATTATAGTTCCTTATCCTTCTGATTATCCTCACACAAAATAAATATCTTTTGGTTGACTTCAGATGTTCATCAACTATTATTTGTGTAGAAATATGGTGATAGAAGTGCAAGCACTAAAGAAATTTAATCTAAATCAGGAGACATAATTTTACTCCACTGCTCTGTGGAAATTAATTCACAATTTAGAAAAAAAATCAAGAACATGCATCAATCACATAAACAAGAACACATATTTATTTGGGGAAACCAAATATTAAAACACCTTAAGCATGTTTGCATTAATTATATGAAATGAGAACACATTACAATTGCTAGCTCGATCTGAGCTCAACTTGAAAGTGAATAACCTATCTCTCTACTCAATGAGAAGCTCTGACCCATACTTAGGCAAATTTTTTCTCTTCTTGAGCCCCTATCTCCTTGTGAAAATCTTGATGAATTAGGCCCCTATTTTTTATGAATTTTCCTCCAATTGATTTTGCAATTCCCAAGGATGATCCTCTACTACATGTAACACCTTTATACTCAAGACTAGTCTACCGCTGATGTTACACTGCCTTGGAGTCTCCACGACAGTTGGGGAATTTGAATTATCTACATGCTCTATATATTTTGGGTTGATTGATCAGTTAACTAGATGAACACTAAGTTAGAATATTTTCCCACTGCACAACTGACCTCTAGCTATTTCCATCAATAGTTAGAACTAGCTTAACAAAATACAAATGGAAATAACTTACCTTGATTACTACAATTTAGAAATCACACATTCTTAACTGAACTCCAAGCCCTGTAAGTTGAATTTACTAAGCTGACTAAGTGACAAGAGTCATGTCTCCCGCTAACTACCTCCAAGTTGTCTACCGATGTGAATTAGAAATGTCTCAATTTGAAAAAGAAAAATCAAATTGAGACTTTCTTGCTACACTTTTCAAACACCCTATCCCACACCCGTGGAATTCCATTTTAGCTCTTCCTCTTGAGAAAGCCTTTATCAAGGTGTCAACATTTTGTTCCTCCGTTGGAATGTATTGTAGCAACATTATCCTCCTATGTACATATTCCCATAGGTGTCACGATACCATATATATATATATATATATATGTATGTATGTATGTATGTATGTATGTATGTATTTCCTTACTGACCGGTAAATATTGATTCAATTTGTTTAATGCAACTATGGTTATCACAATAGATCATAGTTGGTTCCATCATCTGACCAAATAGTCCCATGAGTATCTTTCTCATCCAAATCGCCTCATATGTTGCTTGACATGAAGGGATGTATTCTACTTCTGTCAAGATGAGCACCATAGATATTTAATTCAAGCTATTCGAAGAAGTCGTTGCGGATCCAATACTGAAAATTACACCTAATTTACTCTTTAGGTAAGATGGACTCCTCACCAAATCTACATCTTTGAAGAGACACAACGGAGGTCCCTTTGTCTACTTGTACCATAATACATACTGGGTAGTGCCTATGAGGTACCATAAAACATTCTTAGCTTCCTTCCAATAAAATTTGGTTGACCCAACAATTTCTTGGCTTAGTTGGTTGACTGCATAACACATATCTGGTTGTGTGTTCATAGGATACATCAGTGAAACCACTACCTATAGGTAAATGATAGCATAAACCTATTCACTTGAAGTGGCATCCTCCTCTCTCCAATTGCTCACTATAAGTGTCTCTATGGGTTTACAACTATCCATGTGAGGTCTTTGTACTATTTCCTCCTCTCTCCAATTCCTCACTATAGTTGTCTCTATGGGTTTACAACTATCCATGTGAGGTCTTTGTACTATCTCAGTGAAATTAATTTCCTGAGACAAAAACAATTCCTTATCTCCCAGTCATACTTCCAACTCGAGGAAGTATTGCATGAGACCGATGTGCTTCATCTCAAATTCAATTGAAATTTCCTCCTTGAAATATCTAATCAATTGCTCACCAACTATTAATATTAAATAATAAACATATAAAACAATGATAAGAAATTTACCTTCTACAAAAATATGATAGACGGTCGCATTCACTTCACTTTTGGTGCAGACCAAACTAGTGATATAACTATCGATCTTGGTGTACCAAGCTCAGGGTCCCTGTTTGAGACTATACATTGCTCAATTGAGTTTTCACACATGATACTCCTGATGAAATGTCTCAAAACGTTATAGTTTATCAATGTACACTTCCTTGTTCATAACAACATTGATAAATGTTGTTTTTATATCCATCTAGTGGATCTTCAACCTCGTCTACACTGCGAGTGCAATAATTATATAATGGATGAATGCCTTTCTATAGGAGAAATTATTAGTTCATATTCAATTCCCTCAGCTTGATAGAATCCTTTGGCCACAAATCTAGACTTATAATTCTCTATTCTTTCTTGTGTTGCATGCTTAAACTTGAAGATTCATCTCGAACCCACAACTGAATTTATTTGCTAGCCTTGCGACCAAATACCAAACATTGTTCTTTACAATGGATTCATATTCTTCCTCCATTGCATCAATCCAAATAGGTTTCTCAATTTAATCTTAGAAATAGGATGGCTTAGTCTCTACAAGCTTATTTATTAGATCCATCTAGCAAGTGTACCTCTCAAGTGACCTCATTTTCCTGTGAATATTTGAAGGAGCTCCCACATTCTCTCTCCCATCCTACACTAATATGTCATATTCCCTGGTTATTTTTCTTCCTTCTCTTGATGGTTCTAATTGAGCGTGTGTCTCCACTCTTACTCCTCTCTTCTCCTCAATTTATGGTTACACCAAAACTTCCCAAAGCTCCTCCTATTTCTCCTGCTTTGGAGCTAAAAGCTCCCCTTCTGGTGGGATCTAAATCTCTCTCCCAGGAGAGCACTGCATTAATTTCTCTTCATCAAAATTTACATCCCTTTGCACAACTATGATTATGAGGGAAGGCAAGTAAACCAGATAATTGTGTGGAGTTTCGATGTACCCACAAAAAATCCCAACTCTGTTGTCAGGTCAAGTTTCTTCCTTAAATATTTGGAGACATGGCAGTAAATAGAGGCTACAATTTTTTTTTAAGTGAGACACATATGAATTTATCCATGATGAAACATCCTCTAGTGTAATCATAGTAAGAATTCGATGAAGTCTCTAGCTCTACAAGTAGACTATTGGATTAAGTAGCCCTAAGGTTAGTATGAGTATCCTATAGCTAAGTCATCATTTTTCTAGGATGGTGAAACAACCAGATTCTACTCTTTGGCTGACAGTTTGAGTTTTCTATGATTTGACTAAGATTTGAGAGTTCCTAAGGGATACCTAGGATGTTTTTGACTCAAGGTCCCACCGTGAATGCCACTATGTTGGTGTCTCGTGATTTAGCAGATTGGTAGACCAAATGCACAGAGTAACATCAGACCAGTCTTTGGAGTCCTAGGACCTAGCCTTCCTAGACTCAGAGAGGGATCTTTTTATTGTGCGAAGGATGTGAGCTTGTTCACTTTAAGTGTTTGATTTTAGGCTAGTTGTTAAGTGTAGGTTTATAGTTTGTTTTGGTTGGGGTAAGATGATCAAGTAGGATAGGTGGAGTGAGGGGTTATCAAATCAATTGGGCTATGGAATCTATGAATTCATTGATATCTCAATAATGAATCAGGGTACATCACAAGGAAAATCTAGTGTAGTTAATGGATCTTTAAGGTTTATGTGTGACGTGAGATGGACATTAAGTTTGGGAACCAAGGTAGGGCAAAGGGAAGTTAAGAATACTTTGTCAAATACCTATGAATAGAGAGATCTTGAATACTGATAAGAAAAAGGTACTAGTCATGAGGTAGGGCACACCATTTAATCAATAAAAATACTTTTAAACAAATACACATTCAAGATATACAATCCAGTGGAGGAAATGAAGTAAGACAACTTATCTAACTTCAATGATTCTACTTTAAAGATTTGAAAACATATGAGAGATAAATAGCATTAAAAAATGAAGAGGGAACTCCTAAACATCATTCATTCAACTATAAAGAAATTTGAAGCAAACTGATAAGAATATACAAAGGGAAAGATCGAAACAAGACCTCTTTGGCTTAACCTAATCAATCAATACATCAAAGAGAGATTTCAAGACAAAATTTAGATAGCATCAAACAAGTACGGCTCACCATGAATCATGTTTGTAAACTAGCATATTAATCCAATAATGAAATATACAAGCTTAGGCCTAAGGAGAAACTAAGAATTCCTTAAAATAACCCAACATAAGAAAGCAAGAAGAAAATAGGAAACAGGAGGACTGAGGTGCCTCTAACATCATTTCTGATCCTATACTCTTCTGAGCTATTGCAATATAGAAATATGGACATATGAAAAACAAGAAAAACATTAAAAAATAAGAGATACTTCACCATTAACTTAACTTAGGAATCCTGCAAGGAAGCCTTCATCATTATCAACAAGGAAAATCATCCACAAGCTCCACAACACTAGATTGTTCTTCAACTTCTGAAAACCATGTATTGCTCTTAAACACATCAAAACTACCATTTACAATGAGTTTCCATGCTCTATTTATCATGAAAGGAGAAAAAAGATCTAACAGAGTATCTAGAAGCCTATTGGCCAACAAGAAATATCCTAATTTGTCCTTGAGGCCATGCAAGGCCCAAGGCACAAAATATCCAAAATAAATATCTTTTCGGCCATTTGTGGAAAAGAAATTGACCTTTGAGGCCTAACATGCCTCTGAAAACTTGCTAAATGCACATTTTCACTATTCAACCATAGGAGCATAGCACTGTGCCTTAGGCTAATTTTCCAATCTAGGAGTGTAACACAAGGACAGTAAAAAAGGGTCGTTTTGTAGCAGTGTTTTGGAGGCCTTCCTGATGTCGAAAAAGGCTCTGTGATGGATTTTTGGAGATCCCTTGAAATACACTTTCAAAATCTACCCTTGTCTCTCCAATATGGCCTCTACAACCTATTTAAAAAAATAAAATTCCAAGACTGGTAGGAGCACAACACATGTCCTGAAAAGCAGGCAGAATGGTGAAAAAATGGGTGTCTTTGACTTTTTGGGGGACCAAAACAACTCCAATTGCTCTGAAACTTGGTGAGCATACTATATGAGTGATGAGGAATCCAAAAATGCAAGCCTATACTCCTAAATATGCCCCGAAAAAAAAGCGTAGCGCAGGTGTGCTACTCTCCTAGCCTCAAAATTTGATAGAAACAAAATGTTGTCAAGATTTTCACAAATTTGGTGGAAGAGTGCCTCATGGGTTTTGGGAAACCTGTAGAGAAGCTTGGGCTAATATTCCAAGCCTAGCTTGGTATTTTTCCTCTTTTGGTGCTGAGAGCTTGCCTTGAGGCTTCATCAATTTAACCCTTGCAAATTGATTTCTTTGGGCATAATGCTTGGTCATTCTTCTTTGTAACTCTAAGTATTTATTGGCCTTGTCTAGCTTGGCCTCAAGGTGTATGTTAGCCCATTCAAGCCATGATTCCCTATCATGTTCAATTTCCTATGCAAGTATTTCATTGAGAAGAATTTATTCTGCAAGGGTTGATTCTTGTTCTCTTTTCTTTGCCAATGCTTTCCTTAGATCCATAGTTCTAGGTCTCCTTCTACTTTGACCTCCCTCATCACTACTCTACTCATAAGTGCCCATCAACTCATTTATCTTCATTTGTGCCTTTTTGGTTTCTCTTTGTCCAATGGATGAGCTAATGTAGATAGAAAAGTCCCTTGCCTCTTGCAGGCATCAAACATTTGCCCTGATCCTCTTTGGTAAGTGAGAGTACAAGTTTTAACATGTTTCACTTGAATACCTTGATCATTGGTGACCTTAGGGCTGTTTGTCTTCCCATTGGTGATTTCTATATGTGTGTCTTCCTCACTTTTCTCTTGACTACCTCCTTGAGAGTTATTTTCATTTTCTCTCACGCTAGTATCACAGTCAAGATTTTCATGATTGTCATCCTCTGTATTTGCAACATTAGTGGTGTCTTCATCATTGCTTTGTACATCTGTATCTTCATGACTATCCTCCTCTTCATGATTTGGCCCACTGTCCTCACTTTCAAACTATGCCTCTGTCTCTACATTTGCATTGTTTTCTTCATCATTGACTTCTTCATTGTGACTGTCATCTTGTATTTCATTATGGTTGTCATTTTCTGTTTCATTATGGCTATCTTCTTCTTCATGACTATGATTACTATCTTTGATTTCAGAATTTGTTTCTCCATTATCACTATTTTGACCATGGTTATTGTGCTCACTATTTTCATCTCTATAATCAATATTTTTACCATCAAAATTTGCCTCTGCTCCTTGGCTGCCATTTCTATCTTTCCCTTTATCAAGCTCACTGTTTTCATCTTTATAATTTGCCTCTATTTTTTCCTTTGCCTCTTCATCCTTTGTGTCAATGCTTGCAATCTTTGTGGGGTCACTATTAGAGGCATCTTTATTTTCTGTGATGTCATCCCCTTTTTTTTCATCATCTTCTTCATTTTTACTCTCTTCTTGACTGTCATGTTCATCTTGGTCATTGTTTTTGTTTTCATCTTCCCTGTTTTTCTCATCAAATTCTACATTTGTCTCTTGGCTGTCATTATTGTCATTTTCTGTGGGGTCACTGCCTTCTTCTACACTTTTTTCCTATAGGCTTCACTTTCAAACTCTGCCTCATTACTTCTGGCATAATTTTCATTGTGCTCATTGTCATGATTTTCTTCATCTTCTTTGTCCTAATTCTTTCCTTTGAAAAAAAAACCCCGATCTGCTTGGGAGATGATATGGAGAGGAAAAATGAGAGGTTAATGAAGAAGGCAAAGATCACTCAAAATTTCCATAGCTGAAACAAAGAGACACAGGAATGCAACATGGGCCAGTTAGGTGGCTTCTGCATGAGGTGTTAGGTCCACCTGGGTAGCCCTGAATGGACAGAAGAATAGTGCAGGCTTTCGGGTCCTCCTGATCAGCCCTGAATGCACAGGAGTGTAGTACAAGCTGTCAATTCCTTCTGGGTAACCCTGAACGCACAAAAGCACAGCACCACCTCTCACGAGCACATCACCATTTTGTAGAGGGAATTTGGAGGCCTTCCCGGTGTTGGAATTAGGCTCGTGATAGCTCGTTGGAAACTAGAACTTGTCGAATTTAAAAATATACCATTTTTTTCCTAACTGAAGTAGATTTTACTTGTCTAATGTTGATTTTCCAAAATACTGGTCAAAATGTGTTGAATGTTGGTGCAGAAATGCAGAGTGCTATTGAAAACCACTTTTGGTTGTCTTAATCAAATCCAAATTGAGCTCATGATAGCTCATTGTAAATCTCTTCAAGTATAGTTGTCATTTGACTCATCAAGGAAGTCATTTGGGCACTTCAGTTGTGTGAAAACCTAATTTTCCCAGGGTCACTCCAGTAGTGCAGAAATTCTCCTGGGACACCTGTATTTTTGACATTGCTCCCAAACCATGATACCGGTGTAAAAACTGAAGGATTTTTTTCTTACTAGGCCTATGAGGGACAAAAAAATATCTCACTTTTGTCAAATTCATATCTGTTTGGTTAGAAATACAGTTTGAAGAAAAACTGGCCCGGGGTGTCACACATGGTTTGTCTCTTGGAACGAATTCCCGGAAAAAGATGGAGGCATGATGTTTATGAGTTGGTATGGCTTCATGATTTTTTTTATTACCTACCATATGGATCCTTTTCTCTTATGCTTCCTTTTCATAGCAAACCCTAGCTTAGTTCGAGGAGGAAATTAGGGTTTAGTGTAGGGGATTTAGGACTACCTTGTAGAGGGAGGGGAATGAAGGGGTTAAGGGTTGTCTGAATTCTTGGGGAAATTTTTTGGGATAGGGATAAATGTTAGAGGGTAGGGGGAAGTGGAATTTTGAAGAATTTAGTGAGGGGAAAGGGTCCAAAAGGGAAAAACATAGGCCAAGTCTTGAAAAGTGTCAAATTGTAGCCATAGGCTAGGCTTTGTAGAAAAATGATGAGTTTGAGGAATAAGAGTGATGGGAAGTGTTTATGAAGGTATATTAAGGATAGGAGGAGGTGTAAGAGCATCACGATACAAGCCTTGTTGATGTTTTAACCATGGAGGTCATGAAACCAAGAAAAATTTCCCTAAAAACCCTAGTTGGATAATGGAGTCATAGGCGAGGGATAAACAGAGTAATCAGATTTATGAGTGTGAAAATGGGACAAAGATGAGAGGAATGAGTCTAGGAGGGATCTTTCGTGAGTGATAGGCTGACTATGACATGATAGAGTAGTAAAACAGTGAAAAATTTATCCTAAGGATAATTAAGGCGGTGAGATTTCTAGAACTCACACGATTCATGAATTTTGTTTCTAAAAATCTAGGATAGACATTTAGTCATCTACAAAGGCAAAAAAATTACTGATTACTAACAAATCCTCAAAAAATTTAATCTAAATCAAGATACATAATTCTACTCTATTACTCTAGGGAAATTAATTCACAAGTTATAACATAAATCAAGAACATGCATCAGTCACATACTCAATAACACATATTTATTTAGGGGAATCTAACTAATAAAAAACTCTTAAGCCTAGTTTCATTAATCAGATGAATAGATAATGTATTACAATTTCTAGCTCACTTTGAGCTGAACCTGCAAGTGAATAACGTATCTCTCTACTCAATTAAAATCTCTGACCTAGACTTATTCAAATTTTTCTGTACTTGAGCCCCTAATTCCTTTGAAAATTATTGAGGAATTAGACCCCAATTTTTATGAATTTTCCTCCAATTTATTTCACAATTCCCAAGGTTGATTCTGTAACTGGATGCAACACATGTACCCTAAAGACTATTCTACAACGAATGTTACACTGCCTTGAAATATCTAGCACAACTGGGTAACTCATATTATCTGAATGCACCAGCTATTTTGGGTTGATTATCAGTTAAGTGGATGATCACTTCACAATTGACCTCCAACTAGTTCAATCAACAATTAGAAATAGTTTAACTTAATACAACTAGAAATAATTAACCTTGTTGCTACAAATTGGCAATTACATATGCTTAATTGAACTCCAAGCCCTCTAATCCAAATTTACTAATATATATGAATGACAAGAGCCATGCCACCTCAAATAACTACCTCAAAGTTGTCTACTAATGTGGAAATTCAATTTTTCTCAATTTGACAAAGGAAATGTAAAATTGAGACTTTCCTACTACACTTTTCAACAACTTTTTAAAAATTGTCATTCCTTATAACATTGTCATTGTGTGAACCCTATACATATAGATAAAATCCATAGATTCAATGTTCTTCATAAATTTCGTTTACTTTGCAAATTTTCTTTTAATTATGTTTGATATTTAGCAACATCATCATTCATTTTTGAACTTAAATTCTTCTTATTGATTTTATTTCACATTCCAGGTTAGCTACATGGTATAATTCAACCTTCATAGTTCATTATTGTCATACTAATATATATATATATATATATATATATATATATATATATATTTCATTGTTATTTAATGACTCTTCAATTTATTGTTATCTAAGCTCTATGACTGTCATAATTCTAGATTTTATTGGAAGGAGTGAGTTCATTAAGTGTCTTTGAAGCGTAAGAGTGAGATGGTAGAGTGAGAATTTTTTTGTTCAATAGATGTGTATATAATACACAATAACATCCAAATCTAAGATAAGCCACTACGAGTCTTAATGTATGCCATGTATGCCAATGCTACTTTCAAATCATAACATAAAGTATTTCAGCTGAGCCATATTATGTGGGTTCCTATGGACTCTTAAATGCCACAAACCATTGCTGGAATAATACGATATAGGTTTAATACTACCAAAAAATATATGTGATTCTAGAGCATTATACCATTCCATACAACTTCGACAATTTATATCAAGTTAGAGTATTAAGATGGTAACAATGGATATGTTGTATAATGTGAATACCACAAAGAAAGGCATGCTTTTGAACTTGATATACAAAACATGGTTATATGAATAAATTAATAAAGAATAATAATCATTGCAATGCTTAGTTTATATATATGTGATTGATGTTGATTCAATTTTATAGATCAAATCACAGTTTTGAGTCTGCGATCACAGTGCACAATAGGTCATGTGATGTTGAGATATTAATCTCACTGTCTGCTAGGTGTCATCACATTTAGTTCTCTTATCTAATAGGTGTCATAAAAATTTTAGTTTTTCTTCAATTTAGCAAAGTTCTACTCCAGTCATTTATTATTGATGTTTACAAGGTAATCTATTTAGTTATTTTGAATATTGAGAAGAGCTATCTTTGCTCCACTTTTCAGTTTCCATTCTTTGTCATGGTATCAAAGCTTAGCCTTTGTAAGACTTCTTGAGTGAAATAGAGATCTGAGCGACATTGTATAAGATTCTAGACAAAAAATGTAAGTCGAGTAAGGGAAGTGTTTGAATCCTATTGAAGCATAGAGACTGAGAGTCCGCAAAGGAGAAAAAAAAAATTTGGATGAAGGGTAGCCAAAGTAATGCACCCTACAATTACAGAAGGCAAGATTATTAACACATACACAACTCACTAGATCTGTATTAGTGAAAAGTGGTCTGTGTTAGCCCAAAGTGTTACTAATTCTCAAGTCCATTGCAATGAGTCATGTTAGTTCATAGTCCTTACAACAATTTCAGTCACATGTAGCCCATAATAGTAACAACTGCATTAAATTAATTTACCAAAGGACATGCCAAAATTCGTGAAGGTATTCCATGAATTTATTTTGTATTTTTTAAAATATTCAAAGAATTTTTTTGATGAAACATAAAGCCCTGAACCGTTTCATAAAAGGGAGGAATCCCTATTTTAAAAAAAAAGGATACATGCTTTTTTAGTTACTTACAATTTAAATCAGTTTTTTTAGTTATGTACTATTTAAAAAAAAAGGAGCTTAAAACAAGAAAATGATTTTGTTGAAGTTTTTTTTGAAACTTTAAATTTGTGAAGGGTAAAAGAAACGAGAGGGTTGCATTTCTTTTAAGGAGATGATTTTTTAAGTTTAAAAGGAGATTTAAAAGAATAAGTGCAAATTTGGAAAAAATTACGAGCTTTGGTGTTTAAGAATGAAGAAATTTATGTAAGCCCAAGAATGTTGGAATACACTGTCAAATGGTTATGTAGAGCCAACCCGAAAACAAATAGCATCCATGAATAATAATAAGACTAATGTGGCTACAGAACTAATAAATAAGGAGTATAGAGCCAAATGTTGGATACAAAACTAATTTTATGACTCTATCTTCGACAATATAACCAACGCATCAAGAACAAAATAAGCTTGGGATATTTTGAAGACAATTAAATTGCGAACATTGAGAGCACAAATCGAAACCCTAAAGATGACTCACGTAGAGAATTTGGATCAGTTCATGACTAGAGTGATGGGAATAGTCAATGAAATAAAACTCATTGGTGAAACCATTACTGGTTGGTATATTGTTGAAAAAGTCCTTTCAAGCCCAAGAAATATGACATGATTGCAACGAAAATTTTCGAATCTAAATATTTTATAACATCCTGAGTAGAATTGTTGACTGGATCACTTATGGCACATGAAAGAGCACTCAAGTTGGTAGAAGACTCCATGGAACAAGCATTCAAAGCACAGCTCACATTTGGCAAAGGCAGAGGATATAAAGGTGAAAACAAGCGAGGAGGAGGAAAAAGCAAAGGCAGATCAAAACATCATTATGCAACAGAGCATTGAAGACATACAAAAAACCAAACTTAGAGAAGAAGGCCATAGACCAAACCTAATGTCCAATGCCATTTCTATAAGAAATTTGGGCATTATGAACTTGAATGCAGAAAGAAACAGTCAAATGACAAAAGAGGCAATGTCTATCTCTCCAACAATGAAGGAGAATACTCTGATACAATGTTTCTTTCCTACCATATTTCTGAAGACACTCACAACAAGGTCCTTTGGTTGTTGGACACTGGCTACAAAATTCATATGACAGGTAAAAGAAATATTCTTTCTTATCTTGATGCTTCCATAACATTAGAAATTAGACTTAGAGATTGTTCATGTATTAAAGTTAGGAAAAGGTATTGTCCCTATTCTTACTAAATAGAATAAGAACAAAGACATTCTTAATATTTATTATGTTCCACATGTTAGAACATTTTCTTGCTATGTCATGACTCCATTCCATATTTTTATTTTAGGATTAAAATTCAAAACTTCAAAATAAATCTGACCTTTATCATTTCTCGCACCACAAAATCACATATTTCTTTGTCCTCGCCTTATGTTTTCCACTCCCTCTTGCGATTGCGATACCTCGATGTGATTTTTCGCATTTCACATTATCGCAGTTTTCGTAGATCGCAATCGTAGATTTCATTTTCCGAGATCGCAATCGCATATGGCATTATCGCCTACATCGTATTATCTCATTTCGCATCATCACATTTCACATAATTTCATTATTTCCCGCACATTACTCACCATTTATATGCTAGATCCTAGACTCCGATGTGATAATGTGATATATCTCATCGCAATTCTACCACTTTGTTATCACTTTATGTTACCCACTACTAAAAATCCCCAATTCGATTAGTAGGACCCACCTTCTGCCACATCATGAAGCGTCTAACCTGTCACGTTAGATTTCTGGGCAGCTAGATAATCAGATAATTTCTGAATACTTGATTGTTTCTCAATGTAAGAGATATAAATATTTATTAATATATGATGATTGATGATTACAAGGCTGAGGCGGTGCTCCTTTAAATAGGAGTTGACTGGCCACGCCCATTTAGAGAGACACGTCCTTTGGAAAATGATGCCTCTTCATTTCATTTAATTAATTATTTAACTAATAATTATATTCATAATTAAATTAATAAAACAAGAACTTATTCTAAATAGTTATGAACTAAGATTCATAACATTGCCTTCCCCTTAAGATGCTTTGTCCTCAAAGCATAGGTAAACTTGGGTGCTGTCGAATGAAACGTTCTGACTCCCAGGATGAATCTTCCTCGGGTAGCCTTTTCCATTTAATGAGGTATTCCTTTATTGTCTTTGACCGCAAAACCTTTTCTCGTGTAGCAAGTATGCCCTCTAGTTCTAGGACGATTCTTCCTTCTTCATCAGTCTCTGGTATTTCTGTTTGGGCTATCTGGTTCTGTCCTAGTACTTTTTTGAGATTTGATACATGAAAAGTACTATGGATTCGACACTTATCGGGTAACTTTAATCCATAAGCTACAGGACTGATCTTCTTGACTATTTGATACGGCCCATAATATTTTGGGGACAGTTTGTTTTTTCCTTGTTGTTTTAACAACAACTGCTTGTAAGGTCGAAGCCTAACAAAAACCCAATCTCCTACTTCAAATTCTCTTTCAGTGCGATGTTGATCGGCTTGTTGTTTCATTCTATTACGTGCCAGGGTTAGATTTTCTTTTAATAAATTGATGATTCTTTGGTTTTCTTCCAAGTAATTTTTTACGGCTGGAACTTTAGAATTAAGAAGTGCAAAATCCTTCCACTTCGGTGGTTCATAACCATAAAGAGCTTGGAAAGGTGTCATTTTTGCCAACATATGGTAGGTGGTATTATACCACCACTCTGCCAGATGTAGCCATTGGGTCCACCTACTTTTTTTGTCAGTGACAAAACAGCGGAGATACATTTCTAACCATTTATTTACCACTTCAGTCTGCCCATCTATCTTGGGATGATAGGCTGTAATCATGTTGAGGGATATTCCTACCTGGTGGCAGAATTCCTTCCAGAAATTTCCTTTGAACGTAGCATCACGATCACTGACTATGATCTTGGGAAACCCATGTAATTTGTATATGTTTTTACAAAATGTCTCTGCAATTTTCTTAGTTGTGTCAGTTTTCTTAATGGCCATAAAATGGGCATACTTTGTAAGCTTATCTACTACGACAAATATCTTATCCTTGCCGTCTGATACAGGTAATCCTTCTATAAAATCCATTGAGATCTCTTCCCATTTCTGATCTGGTATATGTAAGGGGTGTAACAGACCTGGTGTTGGAATGTTATCACTTTTATTTCTTTGGCAAACATCACATTTAGCAACACATTTTTGAATCTCCTTGCTCATACCCTTCCAATAGAATGACTGTCGAATGTTATAGTAAGTTTTATAGAAACCAACATGTCCAGCAGCTGGTGAACTGTGTGATTCCCTTAAGATTTTTGACTTAAATTTAGATGCTGGTGTTAGATAAATTCTATTCTTATACCATAGGATGTCATTCTTCCATTCGAAATTGACATATTGACTGATATTCTTAATCATAGTGTCACATTCTTCATCCTTGGCATATTCAGCTCTTATTTCATCCAACCAATCTGGAACAACAACCATGGCGGCACAAGTGGTGTGGTCGTCATCCTTATGTGAAAGAGCATCTGCGACGACATTTTCCTTCCCTTTCTTTTGTAATATTTCCAAATCGAATGCTGACAGCTTCTCCATCCACTTCTGTTGCTCTGTTGACAAAGTCTTTTGTTGAAGTAAGAATTGCAGACTATTGTGGTCAGTTCAAATTGAAAATTTACTTCCAAGCAAGTATTGGCGCCACTTAGTTAATGCATGTATGATGGCTAGCATTTCTTTTTGGTATGTTGATTTTAGCCCTTCTCGTTTATTCAGTTTGTGACTTTCGAATGCTATAGGATGGTTATCCTGCATTAATACAGCTCCAATTCCGAAACCCGAAGCATCACATTCAACTACAAATGATTTGGAAAAGTCGGGTGTTGCAAGTACCGGTGTGGTTGACATCACTTCTTTTAGTTTCTCAAAACACTTATCTGCTTGATTATCCCATTGAAATGCATTCTTTTTTAGTAAATTAGTCAGGGGTGTTGTCAACTGTGCGTAATTTTTTATAAACCTTCTATAATAACTGGTGAGACCTAGAATTCCTCTTAGCTTCGATATGTTCTTGGGTCTAGGCCATTCTCTGATTGCCTTAATTTTGTTGGGGTCTACTTTGACTCCCTCCCTAGATATAACATGTCCAAGGTATTCAACTTCCTTCTTCCCGAAGGTGCACTTTGACAACTTAGCATAAAATTGATTCTTTTCTAATACCGATAGTACCATCTCCAAATGTTTGAGATGTTCCTTCCATGTCTTGCTATAAACAAGGATATCATAAAAAAAAACTAATACAAACTTCCGCAAATATGGGTGGAAGAGATCATTCATGGTAGCTTGGAAAGTCGCTGGTGCATTTGTTAGTCCAAACGGCATGACTTTGAACTCATAATGTCCTTCATGGGTTCGGAAAGCTGTTTTCTCGACATCTTCTAGTCTTACCCGTATTTGGTAATAACCTGATCTTAAATCTAATTTTGAAAAATATTCTGCCCCATGTAACTCATCCAACATCTCATCAATGAATGGAATTGGAAACTTATGTTTAATCGTGATTTTATTCAACCCTCTATAATCTATACATAGTCTAAAATATCCATCTTTCTTCCTAACTAACACCACTGGAGCAGCATACAGGCTTCTACTCTTTGTTATGATCCCATGCTCCAACAAGTCTTTTATTAATCGTTCTATCTCTGTTTTGTGATGATGTGGGTAACGATATGGTTTGACATTTACTGGTGTAGATTCTGGTTTGGTCTCGATAATGTGTTCGATCTTCCTTTTAGGGGGTAACTCCATTGGTAAGTCTCGGAAAAATGTCTTATATTTTTGGATTAAAGATGAAATTTCCATGGACTGTGAGTCCCCTTCCATCGATAGTAACTCCAATTGTTGACATTGTGCCAAAAATGCTGGAGCTCCCTTGCGAATGAGTTTTTTCATTTGTTGAGCAGAGACGACTTGAGTAGGTGGGGATTGAACCCCATTAACTTGTATCTTCTTCCATCCATTTTGAACTTAATAAATTGCTTTATGTGATTTGCTGAGTATGTACCTAATGTCCGCAACTATTCTATCCCTAAAACGACATCTACTCCCCCTAGGGGAACCGTATAAAAACTAGTTTCTGTCTCATATTCACTTAATTGTAACTTAACCTTATGGCACTTTCCTATTCCATCTATTCGTTTGCCATCTGCTACCATTACTTTTAAGTTTGCTACAGGGTAAGCAAAAATATTTAGTCTTTTTGCAACATTAGCATCCACAAAGTTGTGTGTACTTCCAGAGTCTATTAGGACTATAACATTCTTCTTCTTAATGTGACCTTTAAGTTTTAATGTTTGTGGTTGAGCTATCCCTGTGATGGCTGCGAGCGAAATTCGTGGAATATCTTCATCTTTTTCTGGATTTGAGTTTTCACTTTCTTCATTGCTCTCCTTGTCAGTGCTATCTTCTTGTGAATCCCCATCTTGTTCTGCTTCACAGTTATAAAGTTTTTGGTTTGCACATTTATGTCCTGCGAAATATTTATCTCCACACTTCCAATGTTTCCCTTCCTTTTTCCTTTCAACATTAGTTGGTTGTTTTCCTTCATTGCGCATTGGTGGAGGAATGTATTTGGTTGAATTCTCCATGGGTGTTTTACCTGATTTCCCCTTAGCATAACTAACTTCCCTCTCATTATTAGCATATGGGTTTCTATGAACTTTATATTTTCGTTCAATAATTATGGCGGCATGTCTGGCTTCATCAACAGTATCGGGTTTATACAATTTTAACTCTTCCCGAATGTAGTCTTTGAAGCCACAACGATACATTTTCAATAGTTCTTCATCTGAAAATCCTCTTTGCCTTAATGCTAATACTTCCCATTCGTGAGTGTATTCACTCACTGATCCTTTCTGCTTGAGGTGAACAAATCTCTCATATACATCATCCTCTTCCTCATCATGAAATCTTTTCAACAGAGAGTTCCTTAAATTTTCCCAAGTGAATGTAAGACCACTACACCTAGGGGACCACCACATATACCAGTCATATGCTTCTCCTTCCAAGGAGTTCGACGCTGTTATGACTTTTTCTTGCGAACCTAATGGTGGATTTGCTGCAAAAATGGCCTCCATTTTGTTTACCCAAACGATGGCACCCCGATGGTCTTTACCATCATATGTAGGTAATTTACTTTTAATTTTAAGGAAATTCCCTTCTGATGATTTAGTGTAGTATTGACTTCCTTCAAACTGTATTTGGCGGTATTCGTCCATGAAAATTCCTTTGGAAGTCGTGATCTGGAGAACTCTCCTCTGGGGTTTTTACGCGATGTGCTAACATATCTTTTATATCTGAGAGATCCTTGGCCATTTCATCCTGCTGCTTTGTTATCTTCTCAATATTGTTTTCGCATTCATTTATCCTTTTTGTATCATCATTGTCCTTTGCCATTTTATTATTTTTTTTCTTCTTAGGAGCGATTTTTTTTTTTGTTATATATTAATAATAATATAAAATTATAAGTTTTTATAAATTATATATATATATATATATATATATATATATATATATATATATATATATATATATATATATATATATATAAATTATAAAACAAATAAAATTATATATATTATTAAAACGCTATATCGTAAGTTTAAAACATTGTACCGTATGTTAACGTTGGATCGTATTTTTTTTTAAACGCTGTATTGTATATTTTACACGATGTATCGTATATTTTACAAGGTGTATCGAATATTCAAAGCTGTATCGTATCGAACGTTGTAGCATATATTTAAAACTCTGTATCGTATTTTTTTTTAAAACACCGTAGCGTATATTTAAACGCTGTATCGTATGTTAAACAGTGTATCGAATATTCAAAACGTTGTATCATTTATTTAACCGCTGTATCATACGCTGTATCGTATCAAAACGTTGTATCGTTTATTTAACTGCTGTATCGTATCACCGTGGGTACCACTGTGGCGTGGAAATAAGTTAATATGTATTTATGCAGTGGAAGAACCGTCAACTAGCAACGAATGATCAGATAGCAGTGAACAGCGAAGGGATAACAGGGAATTTGTGCAGCGACTAGCCAAGGAAGGGACAGCTCTTATTTTGTTTCAATAGACTTCCGTTTCAACTGATTATGCCTTCCGTTGTGCAAATTGATCCTGCTGTAGTGGAACTCACACAGCAGAAGCCCGACGATACAGTCTGGACGTCTATAGTTTTGGACCTTGAACTTAAGCTCCGATACCACTGAAGCGTCTAACCTGTCACGTTAGATTTCTGGGCAGATAGATAATCAGATAATTTCTGGATACTTGATTGTTTCTCAATGTAAGAGATATAAATATTTATTAATATATGATGATTGATGATTACAAGGCTGAGGCGATGCTCCTTTAAATAGGAGTTGACTGGCCACGCCCATTTAGAGAGACACGTCCTTTGGAAAATGATGCCTCTTCATTTCATTTAATTAATTATTTAACTAATAATTATATTCATAATTAAATTAATAAAACAAGAACTTATTCTAAATAGTTATGAACTAAGATTCATAACACATCACTCATTAGAATTGAAAATCGCAAAATCTTCCTTATGACCTCTGCTCCTAAGCTCTAATTGAGAAATGTGATAACCCCTCCATCTTGTGATTGTAATATATCATATTGCAATTCCACCCCTATAATTTATTAACTCCGCTCCACTCTTTCATTATGATTGCGATATATTTTAATGCACTTACTCCTCCCATTTATTATTGTTCCACGTAATAGCTTCTACCTCTTATTGTTCAATTCCCATGCCTTTCACTTACTTTCCATTCCTGCAGTTCACTTCACTCCCCTCCACTCTCATCCAGATACATCGCCAGTATCAATATGCTTTTGAAATCATAAGCAGGATTTCAGAGGTAGTTACAGGTTTTTTTAAGAATTTCTGACTTGTTGTAAAATATTTTGATATCTATTATCAAATATAAAAACCCCTCTTGAAATCTCGTAGATAGATCTCTTATCTTGTTCAGGGTAATTATTGTTCATTCATGGTCATGGACACCTCAGGCACATGATATTTTCGATGTATATCAGCAAGCAGAGGTATTTTAAAGTTTGTTAAGTGTAATAAAGTATATTAGAGTCTTGTTAGGTTTCAAATTCCTAAAAATAGCAGATTTTTCCTTTCTGTTATATTTTGAGGAGATAAGGATGTAACATCTTTTGACACATAGGTTATGTTATAATTATTGTTTCCTTATTTTTAGAAGAGATGGCGTTGGTTCCTTTCTTGCTATATATAGCACTTGTAAATACTATAACCTATTGGTGATTGGATGTTAGTATACCTGAAGATTGAAAATAATAGAAAAAAAAAAATTCTTCATGCTGGAGGATTTTGTGATTCAAGGAACATCTAATGTGTGGTTTGTATCTTTTCTTTGTTAATTTCTTCTAGAATATAAATTGCAGCAACTAGTGAAGTGTGAGTGAGCAGTTGTTAAAGGATTTAATAGTAAATTATCTACTTTCATTTTTCTACAAGTTATGTGTTTGTAATAGAGCATGTTAGTGCAGGTTTCATAAAGGATTTGTGGAATACTTTATACATGAAATCTATTTTCTAGTGTTGTTTTCTTAACATAAACAGAGTTTATATTAAAGGCCATAATAATAGTTGTGTGGCTGATTTAGGATAGGAATATTTCCTAAAATAGGTACCAGCTATTCATCTTTCTTCCATTCGTGTACTTTGATGCTTATACTACCTTTTACCCACATAATTTATACTTGCCACAACTTGCCAAATGCATGAATGTCTGAAAGAAGATAAAATAATTTCAAAATATTTGAGAAATTCATCATACCACTCAAACAACCCCTTTAAAATTTGAAAATAAATATGATGTGTAAGGCTTACTCCTTAAGCAGTCAAGGAGTGACTTCTTACATTAACACCACATTTGAAGCAAAACCTTGTTAGTGTAGGACAATTGATGGAACACGATTTTGATGTAATATTTCAATGGAACACATGCTATATATATATATATATATATATATATATATATATATATATATATATATATATATATATATATATATATATGAAAAACCTCCTAATATAATACCGATAGGAATGGTTGAAAAAACCAAGAATATTATGTTTCCATTGACTCTCAAAAGTCGAAATATCTCACAATATTTAGTCCACAATGTGTTAAGAACAGATGAGTCTCGACTATGGCAATCTAGGTATGGCCACATCCCAATCAAGAGTCTATGTCTGCTTCAAAAACATTCAATCTTCATTGGTATCCTTACTATCAATGAAAAATATTGTAATTGTGAAATTTGTGTTCCATCCAAGGATAAAAGAGATAAATTTCCCAAATCTTCATCTATAGAAAAATAGCCTTTAGAGCTTTTCCATACATATTTATGTGGCCTAATGCAGAAACATTCCATTGGGGTTAGTTTCTATTTTCTAACATTCATTGATGAGTATAGAAGGAATATATGGTTGTATTTTCTTAAAAATAAACCAGAAACCTTCTCAAATTTTCCATCCCATTTTCATTTGATTTACTTAGTCATTCAGTGAGTTATTTCTAAAACATGACTTCTTGTAAAACTTTTGTAGCACGTGTAAACTCGACCAGATCTGTTCCCAAAGATTGGTTTTTTTCTCTTAGGCTTGAGTCATGATGCCTATGATTTAAATCCATCATTGAGAAAGAATAAACAACACTTAGGACATGAATTTCTACAAAGCATATTAGGCCTATTTATTTGAATTCATGCTCTTAGGATTTCAATTACAAATTTTTGTTCTTGCCTAGGATTAATTTGATTCCAAGAGACACTTCCATTTATGAAATTAGTTTAGGATTTTATTTCATGACATTCACTCCATTACATCAAATAAAAAAATGAAGGACACATTGTATGTTGCACATATAGTGTTGATATCTCTTAATTTTGTACGAACCCTAGGTTGATAATTAAAGTCGGTAGCCTTGGTAGTTGCAACATTCTTGTTGTAATACTGAGGCTCATCACTTTTTGGCACCATTGCTGGGGAGGTGTGAAAGCATACATTGTTTTATTCTGCAGTTGATTCATGTCTTTTATTTCTTCAAAAACAAAAAAAATATGTTAGGCATATTTCATTTCAAAAACAGAAAATTGCATTACATTAGCATTCTTATTGAAAAAAAATATTTAAAAATAATTCTCCAATACCAACCCCCCATTTGATCATGTGGTGCTATAAGAACCACATAAAAATCCACTTTTGCAGGTTAAAGAATAAGAGATGATAGAGAAGGTAAAAGAAATTAATGGAGATGATGACAATGAAGAAGATCCTCTTGGATTTTTCATTCATGATATTGATGTGAGTGTGCATATGAAGAATATCCCTCCATATTTCCTTCCCAAATTCGATGGTATGAGGTCAAAGGATCTAGAAACCTTTCTTATTTAATTTCAAACACTTTGTGTATATTATGGCTACTTATCACACACTCAAAAATTGAGATTGTTTTCTACAACATTGAAGGATAGAACTCTTAAATGGTTCATGAGTTTATGCACTATTTCAATAATATCATGGAATGATATGAAAAATATATTTCTAGAAAAATATAAAGATTGTGATCTTAAATAATAAATATTTATAATGACTCAAAAAAAATATGAGAGCCTTGAAGATCTAATAGAGAGATTCATGTATACTATTTAGAGGGAAAAATTACATCATTTAGGATTTGACAGAATAAAAACCCTCTTACTGAGAACAATTAGGGATAGGTGGATTGATCTCCTTAATCTCATGAGTAGAGTAGATGTATACCAATTATCGTTTGAAGAAATTTGTGAAACATGCAAGCGCATATGAAAAGGAAGGGAAATAGTAAGTAAATCAACATCAACATTGGTAAGTCAAGTTGAACTTCAAAATTTTCTTGATAAATTTAAAACATAAATTCTTAGCAATCTAAGTGAACAAGCGGAAATGTTAAGAATGCAAAATGAGAAAAAATAATATCTTGATATTTGTGTTATCCATGGAGAATCATATGCTACTAAATATTTCCCATCATTACCAAGGTTGAAGGAATTTTATGAAGAGGACAATGGAGCAAGTCAATCAGCAAATAAGCTATTCTATGTAGCTCAAATATGACCATGGCAGCATAGTGAACCTGATATGGTGTAAGAAACTAATTCAAAATTTCAAGGTTATCCACATACATCTCAAAGTAATTAGAAAATTCTCATTCCTTGGCAGCCTTGGCCATCTCAACCCCAAAACCAATGTTTGAAAAAAGTTTGACAAGGACCTTATGGGAGAAATCCATAATACCCTCAATATTTCCTTTTCATCCTCCAAAGCCAATTCCATGTTATACGTACTATTCATCTCCTCCACAACAACAACCCAAACCACATCCATCTCAAGGATCGACTCCCACTCAACTACCTGTACCACCAATTCCAGACCCATACAAATAAGTAGCTTAACCCACTTACAATGTTCAAGTACAACACTTCCAAACATATCCTCTTTATCTAAATGATATTCATCTTAGATTAGGAAAGGTATTGAAAAAAAAAGTGATTATCTTGATGTCATTGAAGGACGACATTCAGAAAAATAAGATTCAAATGAAAAGACCAAAGTATCATGGGCTACACTTGACGAAGAGAAAACATCATAATCACACATTAAGAATATTTCCCTCATTTTTACCATCATATCCTCCATGTGTTCAAGAGAATAATTAACAAAAGGAGGAAGATTTGAATTTCATGGTAGAAAAATACATGAAGAATCATCTCGATGAGAAAGAAAACCAAGGGTATCACAAGTATATTGAAATATGGTTCTAGACAATCATTAAGTTGTAGCAACACACTTTTCTTAAACAATTCTTGATCTCATCTTAGTCAAAGAATTTGGAATCTTATATTTAGGTACATGTCAAAGCATACATTTTGAGCCTACACATGATTTTATTTGTCATCTTGCTGTGTACATGGCTCCATTGGAAGCATTCCTATACTTGAAAGAGATTTTGTTTTTTCAAGTAGAGTAGGAAAGAAAAAAATAAAAAATGGAAAGATAGAAAAAAGGAAAGAAAAGAAAATAAAATCTCAGGTGAAAACCTCTTTTGAGGCATTTGAGATTGGCTCACTAATTGAAATCCTCCCTGAGGCAACCAATGAGTTGAAAAGAAAAAAGAGAAAATAAGAGAAAAAAATCCTAGGGAAAACCTCCTTTGAGGTGCCTAGGCAGACTTACTAGTTGAAAACCTCATTGAGGCAGCTAGTAGTTCTAAGAAAAAAGAAAAAAAAAATGAAAAAATGAAAAAAACTTCTCCATGCATATATCTCTAATGAATTTAGGTTCTCTCCAACCTTTGCAAGAAATAAAAACAAGTTGGCACCAAAAAAAGAAAAAATGGTCAACAATCTAGTAAAAGGAAGTCAAACTTGGGCATTCTTCTCCTTTTCTTAGATGTTCCAAAAATACCATGGTCATGTCAATCCATCAACCTCGTCCATTTCCAAAATCCGCCCATCATTTCCAAGCATTTTTTATTCATTTTCCTCGATGTCCTAAAGTGCTATGGGAAATCCTATTTTTTCTACAGGAAGTCCTTGTTTTTTTGCAGAAATCTGTTTTTATTATATATAAAAACACAAGCATCAAGTTACCGAGATGTTGCAA
This sequence comes from Pinus albicaulis, assembly GCA_034641835.2. Lineage (NCBI taxonomy): Eukaryota > Viridiplantae > Streptophyta > Pinopsida > Pinales > Pinaceae > Pinus > Pinus albicaulis. Next base: position 1,268,648,983 of record CM076580.1, on the reverse strand, counting down.
GGGGACATGCATATATATTATCTTAACTTTCTCAAGCAATTTCAACAAATTCTAGTGCACTTTTTGAGAAATTGGCCCACATCACCTACAACCATTTTTAAGTTTTCTTGTGATTTGTAGATCCAATGGCCGAGATTTTCTATGGGGAGGTGAAAAAGGATGATGGTAACATTCTTAAAGAAATCAGGTCAAGCTAGTTTACCATTTGAGAGCTATGGATAAAATAATTTTGTTACAAGGTGTTGTCCCAAACTACTACAGGGAGTTTTGTAACTACTACCGAAAGTTACAACGAGGTACAAGAAGGTAGATAAAAAACAAAGAGTAGAAAATAACGTTCATATGGTCTAAATAATCATGAAGAAGGTCATACTAACATTACCCATCATCCTCTTGTCAGTCCATCTCACTCGAAGAAATTTTCAACTCAAATCCTTCACTCTATCCCATCTGTAAAAGGAAAAAATTATGCAAAAACATGGAATTCCTTCAAATCATTCTTCCAAGGCCACAATACTCCTTATTAATATTAACACACTCTCCCTCATCACCCCATGCATATTGGAAGTCAAAAAAATACAAATAAGGCCTTCTACAAGAAGGAAAAATTTTCCTCTGGAAAACCTGTGTAATCGCTAGAAATCACTATAAGTGGTTTTATCGATCATCCAAGAAGACATGAAAATTTGAGAGGTGAATATGAAGAGGCTATGGCACTCCAAGGAGGAATTTCACCAACAGAAACAAGCTATACATCATAGAGGCACCCAAAAACATATAAAAAAGGTATCCGTAATGGTATAATCAAACGTGAAGACATGAACCATAAACAAAAAAGTGTAAACTCCCTCTGATATCATCATGTATATGGTCGAGCTCCAACATGCAAGCATCAAGTTAATCATCAACTACAACACTCACATTATGAGAAATTCAACAGTAATTTTTAATTCAGGGATGTGAAGCAGCAACAAAAAAAAAAAAAACCTAGAAGACCTCCAGATTCAAGGCTATCAGCAATGGGACCTCCAACCAATTATCACATGCAGCTTCAAGATCATTACTAGCAGCTTTAGAACCACCAAAGATAGCTTCAATAGTCATATTAGTAGCCTTAATATCACCTGCAAAATCACTTCAAGGGTAAGTCTTAGGTATGAAATCATCTAAACCTTTTTTAGAATATATTCTAGCTTAAGAAATAATTACAAGTGTGAGAAGGAAAGTTTTTTTATAGCAAAAATTAGCAGCAAAGTAACCTTGACCTTATTTAGCAGTAACCTTCACTTTTTCACCAGGACACACACACACACAATGGGAGACAAACAAGACAAAAGTTAAGAAGAATTGCCGGAAGTGGGAGGTAATCAGTTAGTTGTGATGGAAGACAAGGAGTGCCAGGGGGTAATTCAGGGAGATCTCCGTTAACAAAAAAAGATCTCGGAGCTTATTTTGCATGCAACGAAAAAATAATAATAAAAAAATGAAAAAGGAGAAAAATAAAAAAATAAAAGGTGGACCCACCATGTCTTGGAATGCAAATATTAGCTGCTACAGGTGAAACAGAGCTGCTACAAGCACAAGATTTTCTGTTGGATGTTGCTATAGCAAAAATATATTTTCTACAGGATATTAACAGAAGGCTCTGGTGGGAGCTAAACTTGCACATATTTACCTACCTTTTTATCCCATTTCCCTTCCTCATTTTGTATCATTCACAATCAATTTATGTCCTAACGCAAAAAAGTATACCTCTTATCATGTCTTTATGGATTTTTTAGTCAATGAGGCATAATCGTGGGGTTTATTATTGAAGAAGCTTGCTAATTTCATTATTCTTTGACATTCAGAGATCAGATGATCAAGTTCATAATTCGAGGGAAAGTTGTCCAGCTAGAAACAATATCTTGGGGCAGCACTGCAATGGTGGAACAACTTCAGATTTATCCCTCTGCTATCTTTTGCATTCGATTTTGTTTATCACAACCACTATGTAAATGTAGGCAAAAATTTGCCATAATTTCATGAATTGTTAATGTAATAATTTGTATAAGAGTGGTTACAGAGCTGGGGATCGGAGGTTAGCTTATGGGATAATTAAGAGTCTTTAACAGTAATTTCTTCAATTGTAATGCAATTTGTCTTTCTGATATTTTCTTGAGTTTGTGATTATATCCCGGCCTTGATCATGGAGTTTGGCCTGCTCTCCTAACTAGGTGTTTTCGAATTAATGTGTATGATTATTTCCTTTACCACCTAATATCTTTTCTTTATTGACGTAATAGTTTATTGTGATTACTGTGAATATTAATCTTGTGAATCTAGTAGCTATTTACAATTGATTTCTATTATCATTTCATTGTTGTTACAGTGGTTTTTTGTTTTTCATAGTCTATTGAATTCGTGATTGATACGAGATTGTGTAATCGCCACTTGCATGTATTTCTCATGCTAGCCTTGCAATAAACAAACACATCCTGGATTGATAATTAATGTGGGAAAGGGTTGAATAATATCAATCACACTTGGACACCAACATTTTGGTGCCGTTGTCGAGGAGGCTATCAAAATTGCATATACAAAACTGGTATTGATCTCAGGATCAATCTGTCGTCTTGGGGAGGGAAGATATCTGCCCTGCTCCAGGTCCTGAGCTTTAATTGATTTGTTTTTCTATCGATTTCCTAGGGGCCACTCTCTTGTCTTGGGGAGGGAAGTTTTCTAGCCCTGCTCGAGGTCTCGAGCTTAGGATTTCTTCATTGTTTTTCTTCTTTCTTCCTTTTTATGTTTTAAAAACCTTTCTCATCCTGGGGAGGAAATTTTTACCTTGCTCTAGGTCCTGAGCTGCAAGAATTGTTTGACTTTTTTTCTTTCACCAATTTCATGAACAAAGATCTGAATAAAAGGGGTAGAGGAGGACCCCCAAAGAGAGGAAGGAAGGATTTAAGAATGATTACCTACATCCAACAGATCTGAAGTGAACAAACTTTGTACTTCTCATTAAATACTCCATAAGACTTGAAATATGAAAATATCCATTAAGGATAGAAATATTATTAAAATTTGTGTCGAATGAATGATGATGAATGTTACAAATGAGGCTTGCTTATATACCTAGGCAGGTGCCTTTTCACGAAAGGCCATGTCCCATTCAGTCATGCCTCTTCAACCCAATTACTAATTAACTGAACATTATTTATTATTTATATTATTTATATTATTTTATTCATAATATTTCCATCCTCCTCACAAAGCTTTGTCCTCAAAGCTTGTTGATGAAAGGCCTTGATATCTTTCTCTGCTACGAATGTATTCTCGTCTCGAGGTATTCATCCTTATCGATACTAGTTGATATGATCCTCTAAGTGACAAACAAAAGTGTCACATTGAGAAGGGATCAGACCATCCTAGATCAACCTTCTATGGAATCTTGCGGTGAATGACAACTTGTTATGAATTGTGATCACATGAGTGGATTGCATCGACTTTAGTATTCTTCAAAACATCAATTTTTATCTCTTTTCTGAATACATAGCTTGATAGAGTTATCTACTCTCATGATTCAGATGTCAATATGGAACCTTTTTGGTTTGATTTTCCCTTATTAGGTGTGTGACACCATTTTAATTTTCATCTAGCAAGGATGTTGTTAAGTTGGTTACATAACTTTCAGATGGGATGTTCATCGTCTAAACTACAACATCTAAGTTTGTATTTTTTTCAACTTGCTTGTATTCTTCTTTAGTTGTGACATTCACTGGATCGATATCTGTTTCTTCAACTTGGAGTTTTACATTCGATGCTTTATTTTCGACAAGTTTTTGCACCTTGTTTTCCAACAACTTCTTATCCTTCTTAAGCTTCTTTATTTGTGTTAGTAATTGTTAATTTTGGACAAATAGGTCGAAAATCCATGTTGTAATGTTCAGATGAATATGCCTATATTTTTATTGGTTTCGTCTTTCAGAGAGGTTCAAGATCGATCGAAAGATCATCTTGATCCGAAGAGTAGAACATTTATTTTGAATTTATTCAAAATATGTGTAGGTCAACCTTAAGGTTTTGTGCCCCAGCAGTTGTGTCACACACTATCATTGATGGATATAAATTGGTCGACTTTGGAGGACATTTTCACTCATCTCATCTTCACACATCTCTCTCTCCTCATCTGATTGGTTCGATGACCTTGGAGGCTTTTCTCTCCACACAAGGGAAAATTTCAGTAGCAGCACATTTCTATTTTCGGCCTAGGGTTTCTACAACATCATTGACCAGTTTTGACTTTGGTCAATGGAAGGTCAAATGGACTTGAAACTCTCCCATAATTTTGATTTTCCAAATGTGCATTTTCGGGCACTATTCCTAAGGCTAGACATTGACTTTGACTTGGCTATGTTGACCTAGCTACTGTTGCTATTTGTGTTGACCATTGAATGACAACATTTAATTTTGGTAGAATTTTGAGTTGACCTTTTTGGTCATTGTAGAGGGTTGTGTGAGATTGCTGGTTAGCTGACCATATTCAGAATTTGTTTGTTGAAGCATCCTGCTAAACGTCGTCGATCTGCTGCTATGTTATATCAAGATTTTACCTTGTTCTTTATGTGATTGCTGACTAATATTGGGATAAAAAGTAAACTTGCATCAAGCATAGAACATCTAAAAAAATTTACATGGTATCAGAGCTGAGGTGAAGACAAAGTCCCAGTTTGTAGCAATCACCGAAGAAGAGGATAGGTTCCTAAAACTAAAATGGCTTTAAGGCTGATGACAAATTGACTGGGAAGGATGAATTCCATTCCTAGAAGATGACATTGGATCTTAATTTGGAAGACCAAGATGTCATGGACTATGTGAAGGGTATAATCCAAGAGCCTCCATCCATTGCAACTACTGCTGCCAAAACAAAGTACAAGAAGGGGGAAATCAAAGCAACGCTAATGATCAGGGACTCAATTCATAAGAGTTTGGTTGCCTACATCTCTGAGCTGGGCACAGCCAAGGATATGTATGATAAGTTGGTCAACATGTTCAAGTCCAACGATGAAAATAAGTCCAATTCTTTAAGAACCGATTGAAGAATATGAAGAAAGGCATGGATGAGTCTGTTCAATCATATTTTTTGAAGTTGATCAAGACCAGGAATAATCTTCTGGTTATTGGGTAGAAAATAACTGATCGAGAGATGGTTCTCACCACATTTGAAGGTCTCTCATCCAAATGACATGTATTCAACACTACCATTCTTAATAACAATGTGACATCTAACTTTGATGAAGTACTATCGAGATGTGTACAATAAGAGACAAGGATGAAGGAATATGAAAATGAAGGAAATGTCACCTTCACTAATCATTCTAGAAAGAAGAACTTTGGTGGTCCAAGGAACAAAGGAAGAGTAGGGGCCCAAGGAAATAAGGGAAAGTGTTACACTTGTCACAATTCGGGTCACTATGCTAGAGAATGCCCTTTCAAGAAGGATTCTCCTGATGATGATGACAACAACAACAACCAAAGGAATCACAATCAAAGGAACAATAGGTTGAAGGGGAAGATGAAGGCTCCCTACGGTGTAAATGGTCAACCTTTCAAAAGGTCGAGAAGTTCCAGGTATGAGGAATCAAATGTTGTTGATAAAAGAAATGAATTCATTCTTTTATCCACCGTCTCTGCTTCATCTCCAACCAACACTATGGATGTCCGATTAATAGATAGTGGTGCCTCAAGGCACATCATTGGATTCAAATAAGCACTCTCTGATATGGTTGAGAAGGATACTAATCTGGAAAGTATCCTTAAAGACAATGCCACATATCCCGTGAAAGGGACAAGGACTGTGACCCTCCACATGTCTCAAGGTCAAGTCCTCCGCTTGTAGGATGTACTCTACGTACACGATTTGATGAAGAACCTTGTGTCTATCTCCTCCATGGAAGATAAAGGTTTCAATGTGGCCTTCATTGATGGGAAGGTGCGTATCTGCAAGAATAATTTCAAGGAAGATATCACGATTGGGTTTAGAGTTTATACACTCTACCAAATTGGAGGAAGTCCACTAGGAGCGATGACATGTGATACTATCTGACAGACTGAACTATGGCACTAGAGGTTTGGACACCCTCACTACCAAGCCCTTCTCAAAACAGGGAAAGTGGTGATGGGGATGCACGAGTTATCAAATAATCATGAAGGTCTATGTCAGGGTTGTGCCGAAGGAAAGGATACAAGGGGACATTTCCCCTCAAGTGTCACAAAGACATCTAATGTTTTGTAATTGATACATTCTGATCTATCTGGTATGCTGATGGTGACATCCTTGGGAGGATGTTATTATTATATGACATTCATAGACAAATTCTCTTGCAAAACCTGGATATACTCCTTGAAGAAGAAGGATGAGGCTTTCATGTGGTTCCATACCTGAAAAGCCTTGGTGGAAAATCTAACAAGGAAGAATATAAAGATATTGAGGACCAATAATGGCACTAAATATGAGACGAACGAGTTCAAGAAATTTTATAGAGAAGCTGGCATCAAGAGGGAGACCACAACTGTCTATACTCCTGAGCAAAATGGCATTTTTGATCGAAATAATAGGACCATTTTGGAATTTTCCCGTGCCATGCTATGTGACCAGGGTCTACTGAATTTTCTGTGGGGAGAAGCTGTGAACACTGCTATGTACATACAAAAATGATGCCCACATTTGACTCCAAAACTCCCGAAGAGGCTTTCATTGGTAAGAAACCTGACGTCTCACATTTTAGAGTTTTTAGATGTCTTATTTATTTTGATGTGCCAAAGGAGAAGAGGAGGAAGTTGGATGCTTCTAGGAGGAAATGAATTTTTTTGGGCTACAATGAAACTTTGAAGGCCTATAGAGTCTAAGTGCCTGGTCAAAGGGAAGTGGAGATATGCCATGATGTTACCTTTGACGAAGATGCTTCCCTGAGGAATGTAGTCAATCTTCCAAGATTTGAGGAAGATCATGAAGCAAGGCCTGGAAATCAAGAAGGACCGAAGGATGAGACGGTACCCAATGTTGAAGGACCGATGGACCCGATTGATCCACCTCCTTCTATGGGGAAGAGACCATCATGGCTCAGGACACTCTTGAGGATGTTGAGGGACATATGGCCCCATGGGGGACATTCCTTTAAAGAAAGAAGCCGTATATATACCAAGGGTATCAGGCAGCCATGAGTACTATCGTACAATATGACCCTAGATATTTTGAGGAATCCATAAAGCATCAGGTCTAGAAGGATGCTATGCACGAAGTGTATGAGTCCATAATGAAGAATGATGTCTGGGATGTGGTTCCAAGACTGGAGGACAAAGAATTTGTCACCTCAAAATGGATCTACAAGATCGAGCATGGATATGATGGATGTTCTAAAAAGTTTGATGAAATATTAATTGCATGTGGCTTCTGTCAAAAGGAAGGCGTAGACTATGATGACATATTTTCACCTGTGGCCCGATATACCACCATCTAATCTATCATAGCCCTTGTTGCTATGTAGTGATGGAGTCTTCATCATATGGATGTGAAGACCTTATTTCTGCATGGTGCGATAAAGGAAGAGGTGTATGTGGAGAAACCTCTGGGGTTCGAAGTCCAAGATCGGGAAACCCATATTTGAAGGTTGAAGAAATCCCTCTATCAGTTGAAGCAAGAACCTAGAGCTTGGTATGAGATGATAGATAACTACTTGATGAAGCTGGGATTCACTCATAGTAATGTTGATCTGAACCTTTACTTCAAGGTTGATAGAGAAAATCCTCTCATTCTAGTGTTGTATGTGGATGACCTCTTCCTGACAGGTGGTTACCCTCTCAATAATCAGTGAAAGAGGGATATTGTTGCTAAGTTCGAGATGAGGGACCTAGGACTCGTGCACTAATTCCAAGGTCGAGAGGTCTAGCAGAGACCTGGCAAAATTTTCCTTTCCCAAGGAAAATACATTATGAAGCTTATGGAAATATTTGGTATGGTGGATTGTAAGTCCATGTCGACACCGATGGAGCTCAACTTCAAGATGTTGAGTGGTAGTACTACTAGGCCTGTGCTAGAAAATCCTACCGAGTATCGTCATCTCGTAAGGGCCTTGATGTTCTTAGTGAACACCTGTCGAAACGTATTTTTTGCAGTGAACACTTTGATTCAACATATGGTTGAGCCTTATGAATTTCACTGGGTTGGTGCCAAGAATATTTTGAGATATCTTCGGGGCACGATAAACCATGGTCTGAGATACACTACTGGGAGCATGACACTCCATGGATATATTGATGCCGATTGGGCTGGCAGTGCAGTGAATCATAAGAACACATCGGGATGTTGCTTCACACTTGTTTCTGCTTCGATATCATCGATGAGCAGGAAGCAGAGTCTGTGGCTTTGAGCACCACGGAGGTCGAATACATTATAGTGAGTATGGCCTGTTGTGAAGCAGTCTGGTTGTGAAATCTCTTCAGTGAGCTATTCAGGCATGTGCTAGATACCACCATGATACTCTCTGATAACCAAAGTTGGATACGGTTCTCCGAGAATCCCGTGTTCCACGATCGATCGAAACATATTGATATCAGGTACCACTTTATCTAGGATATGGTATAGCGAAACTCCGTAAGGCTCCATCATATAGGAACTGATGATCTAGTCACGAATATTATCACAAAGCCCCTCGAGAAGGTAAAGTTCCTAACCTTCTGTGAGAATCTTGGTATTGTGGAACAACCCTATTCTGAGGGTCCTGTTGGACGATGATCTCTGGGAGCTCTGGGGGCCTTTGGGGATAGCTTCTTGGATCTATAAGCACACATGATGCTAGGCTTGTTGAACCTTGTCGTGCTTCTACCCCACCGTAATGCTGTTTGATTTGGTTCACCTCTCATTATCTTTTCCCCGTATGCATTCTACCCATTGAGTTCATGGCTCATGGGAAGTACCTCTCATTTCGCCAGTGAGGTGGGAAAAGCTAGAGAATAGTAACAAATATCGATGGATGCATCAGAGATTTTCATACTCTATATCGAGGATGCTACGGTCCAACCACTTGATCTAGGATAATGTATAGTAAGGTTTAGGACCTCCATCTGAATTCAAGTTAGGTAAACCAACTTCATTTTGGTATGAGACTCTTTGTGAGTCCTATAAAGGTTTCAAACCTCTGGGTTGAATCTTTCAGTCGAGAATTATGTCTTTGTGACTGACCCACTTCTATTATGAAATAAATAAGCCAATAAAGCAAGTTACGGTGGGATGACACACTATGTTTGGATTGCACAGGTGGATGGAATTCTCCCTAGTTGAGAGGGAGTGCTAATTTTGGACAACTAAGTCCAAAATCCATGTTGTGATGCTTAGATGAATATGCCAATATTTTTATAGGATTCCTCTTTCAAAGAGGTGCAAGAACAATCCAAAGATCATGTTGATCCGATGAACAGAACATTTATTTTGAATTTATTCAAAATATGTGCAGATCGGCCTTTCAGGTTTTGTGCCCCAGTAGTTGTGTCACACACCCTCATTGATGGATATAAATTGGTCAACGTTGGAGGAAATTTTCACTCATCTCATCCTCACACATGTCTCTCTCCTCATCTATTTGGTTCGATGACGTTGGAGGCTCTTCTCTTCACACATGGGAAAATTTCAGCAGCAACACATTTCTATTTTCTAGTTTCTGCAACATTGTTGACTAGTGTTGACTTTGGTCAGCACAAGGTCAAACGGACCTGAAACTCTCCCAAAATTTTGATTTTCCAAATCCTGTTCTTTTGGCACTATTCTTGAGACTAAACGTTGACTTTGACTTGGCTACATTGACCTAGTTGTTGTTGTTATTTGCATTGACCGTTGATTGACAATGTTGACTTTTGAGTTGACCATTTTGGTTGTCCTAGAGGGTTGTGTGACATAGCTCGTTGGCTGACCATATTGAGAATTTGTTTGTTGAAGCATCCTACTGATTACCATAACGTACCATCACACTTATATATTTTTTCCTTGTCTTCTGTCGATCTACTAGTATGTTCTATCATCATTTTAATTTATTATTTATGTGAATGCTTACTGATATTGGGATAAAAAGTAAATTTGCATCAAGAATTGAACAATTACAAAAATTTACAGTGATTTTTCACTATGGTATTTTAGTCGCGAAACTTATTCATTTTTTTCAACAATGTTTTTGTCAACTTCACTTTGCATATTTTGTATCACCTTTTTACCTTCTTGAAAATTTACTTTCTAAATTTCTTGTATGTCTTCAGGTGTCTGTGAATATGGCTTCAAGCTAACGTCCTATAGCATTATTTTTTTCTTTTTGTGGGAAAATGTCAAAAAATTATTTTTCGTATTTAGGATAAAGGATCCTAAAGTTTTTATCTAGGGTGTTCCCAACACAATGTCACTATCGTTAAGAAATAAGGATTGAACAAAGAGTTTCGATATAAATGTAAAATCGCCAATGTTTTACTGTAAGTTAGTTATTTTCCATTGTTTTGTGCCAGGAAAGTATAATTTTTCGATTATATTTAAACCAGGAATCACCAATTGGTTTGAAATTTTAGGTGTTATATAGTATTTATCCTTGGCAAGTGACATAGCAATCGTGACGCCTTTTCTCGCAATAGACCCTTTAGTTCTAAATAGCATTGAAGAATGCTTACATGAAATTTATTGGAATCTTTCTTCCTTCATTTCCGAATTAGATGTCATCTTGCTTGTCAAGGAGAAATTAGGGTTTTTAAAGGTAAAATAATATTTCTTTTATGTATAAAAATTTTAAAGTCACCCTCCTTTAATGATAAATATTTTTATATATTTCAACCCTTTTCCTCTCTTATTCCTTTTTAATTTTTCTTTTTAATAAATAAATTTATTTATGTAATGGTTTTATGATATTGTAATATAATCGATCTATATAACAAATTTGACTATAACCACTATTGTAATAAACTTACAATATTTGTCTAATTAACGTAATAGTTGAGTCCACATCGGAATCGTGTATGCCTTGATCAAAGGTCATGACCTCCTGGGGTGGAGGAACAGAGAAAGCATAATAGAGTTGATGGTAGGAAGACGTGGCAGGGAGGTTGTGGCTTACCTGGAGCAAGCTAGACACAAAACGATTGACGACTCGTGGATGTGCTGTTAGGGTTCAACGACATGTTGTGTATGGTAGCAGTGTGAGGGAGTGGTTACTACGGTCGACTGCGATGCGTGGATAGGGTTTTTCAAGGAGCTGCAGGCTTGACTAGATGCATGGGTAGGCAATGGTGGAAAACGATTTAGATTATGTAACGGTGTCGGAATCTCTTCTTTGCATAACAGGTAATGCATTTTTTTTCCTTTCAGTGTGGCAGTCATTGGTGCATGGCATTGTGGGCAAACGAATCTTCCTGAGTTGCAGTGGGAAGGCCTCAATGACAGTGGGCTTCCAGACTGGAAGACTCCTGGGAAGATTTATTATAGGGTTGGTTGAATATTTCTGTGATTCAAATAGCGATGTGGTCTATGATTGTTGGTCATATTTCGATGGTGTGGTTGTCTTTTGGCGTCTTCAGTGGCAAGCCTGACTGTGGTGGCCCGGGCAATAGTGTTGATCAGAGAGGGTTGATCGTGGACTTGCCGAGTGGCTGGTAAACATCATTTTTTTTTAAATTTAATATATATATATATATATATATATATATATATATATATTTTGTTAATATTTTTTTTTATATTGTGTTTTTTATTTTATTTTTCTTCTCTTTTGTATTTTTTTCTTATAACAATTTATTTTTTTTAAACTATACTCTTGCTTTTTTTTCCCTAAATTCTTTTTTTTTTAAATCTATTTTTTATTTTATTTTTTTCAATGACCCTTTATTAGTAAATTTTTTCTTTTAATTTCTTATATATAATATTTTGGTCTCTTTTTTTTTTAAATGGCCAATTTCCTAATGTTAACACAGAGAACCTCCAAAATCTTATGGTGAAACGCTTCAACGACAACAACGTTGACAAATTTGACAGTGGAGGTCCTAGATCAGAGAGTGTGGTTCTATGTAGTGTGAGTGGCTAGAGGATCGAAATGCTCTTATACAAAATGAAGTGAACAAAGTTCGTACTTCTCGTTAAATACTCCAGAAGAATTGGAATATGAAAATATCCTTTTAAGATACAAATATTATTAAAATTTGTGTGGAATGAATGATGATGAATATTATAAAGGAGGCTTGCTTATATACCTAGGCAGGTGCCTCTTCACGAAAGGTCATGTCCCATTCAGATGTGCCTCTTCAACATAATTACTAAATAACTAATTATTATTTATTATTTACATTATTTATATTATTTTATTCATAAAAAACTCATTGCAAAAGCTGAATCAGAAGCATCTTCACGAGTCACTGTCAGGGTGAGAACTCAGACGAAATCAGAAAGGCAGTCTGTTGTGCAACCATTACTACTCTTAGTAGCAGAAGAACCAATTTTGGTGGATGAAAGAGAAGGAGTAGCGAGCAGGGTACTAGGAGAAGCATAAGTACTCCTTTTGACAGTAGAATGAGAGGAAGTAGAAACTAGTGGATTGGATAAATTGAGTATTCCATGTGCAAGAGAAGAAGATTCAAAGGAATTTTCTTTGCCATGTGATCAGGGAAGTGCTGTTAAAAAGCCTCAACTTTCTGTTGAAGAAAAAATTCAACCATCTATTGTAGAACCACCAGAACTTGTTGAGGTCCCGAGTGAATATTGGAAAGTATTCATGGCACCCGCAACTTCCTCGATCAAATTTCTAATTGGAGATATTAGAGGTGATGTGCCAATAAATCCCATTCCTTTGACAACATTGTCTAATTTTCATGGGATTTCCTCTCAAGATCGAAACACATTAATTTTTGAATTTGACATCGTCTGTCGGGAGTATGACTATATAGTTGATGCTCAAAATTTTCAAATATTCCCTGCTACTTTGGAAGGGATGGATCTACGATGGTTTATGGGTTTAGGGGGGAAAACTATCACCTCGTGGGATGACATGAAGAAGATTTTCCTAGAGAAGTATCAGGATTGCTGCAAATCTTGAGATATCAAGGAAGAAATCTTTACATTTATGCATAAGGAGGATGAGAATAGTGAATATTGTGTGGAATGTTTCAAATATACTCTGTAGAGATCAGGCCATAGTGACCTAGACAAGGACATCTTGAAAATCATCTTTCTCTAGGCATTAAGCGAAGAGTCTCTCAAACTTTTGAATATAGTAGGAAGAGGATATGTAAAAATAAATTTTCGACACCATCTGTGAATTATTCAGTCAGTGTTCACAAGGAGATGTAAGGAAAAAGTAGGGAATTTAGACCTTGAAGACATCCAACGGGGGAGTTACGAAGGCATAAATTGGAAATATGTTGGAAAAATTAAGGACCAATATCTTGAGTACATTATCCACTCAGATGGACACTTTACAATAAAAACAAAAGAAAATGGAATTGGAGAATACCATGGCCATATTCTGCCCTCAATTTAGGAAGAAACATTCGTTGAAGGAATGTCCATTGAACACCGTAGAGGCTTGTGCAATATGTGAACATATTCATTCTACCAGCTCATGACCTTCTATTCTTTGACTAAAGGCATACTTTCATGGAGTGAATGAGGAGGTAGATCAAATTTACTTCACAGGCTCCAAGAAGCCATGGCAGCCATGGCCACCAAATATGAATCAAGGTATGCCTCATGACCTTTCTCAATATTTCAGTAATTTAAATATTCACCCTTAGTCAGTACCTTTTTCACCTGCATGGCCTTAGTATTTTCAATAACTGCCTTGGTAGCTTTGGTTTCCTTAGTCTAGCTCAAACCCTTCATGTTCTAAGGACAGTTCCCCCAACCTATGCCACAAAAACAACTACAACTTCCTTCTAATATTCCCTCCAGTAATCCTCCCCTTCGTCCTCACCTTCCAATCCAACCTAATAAAAATACTAAAAATAAGGGAGTTCAACAAGCTGACACTCTCAACCTTCCTTCGTATAACATTTCTACTGCAGAATGTAACACGACAAATATTCAAACTGGTTGTGTAGTGAATGCTCAGACTTTGCCAATTTTCATTGAACAAATTGAGGAAGAAATTTCAGAATGAGAACCTCGGATAGTTGGGGATGAATTAAACCAAGAATCTATAAAGCAACCCCCTCCTCAACCAACTGTTACTCAGGGATGTCAAGTTAATCCACCTTATCCTGAAAGACTAGCCCTGAGTAAACAAAACCCTCGATCAGATTTTGACTTCCTAGGGGAACTGCAGAACTTGTTTGTCAAAATCCACTTCAACTTATGAGGGATGTACCAATTTACGCTAAGACAATCAAAGAATATTGTTCCAAAAATCCTGGAAAGGAATAAAAGGATCCGCTCACCATTCATGTTATGGGGAAGCTGTCTGACATCATGCTTGGTAATTCTATACCTGTTAAATCTGGGGATCCAGGGAACCCAATCCTGACAGTTAGATTAATGGGGCTGACATTCCAAATGTGCTGGTAGATTTGGGAGCCACAATAAATGTTATCACCTCTGGAGCTATGCTTACAGTAGGCCTACAAAATCTTAAACCAACTCCTACTTCCTTAGAATTGCTAGACAGATCAATAGTAAGACCAATACAGAAGTTGAAAGACATCACCATTTCAGTGGAATCATTGCATTATCCCGTTGATCTATTGGTATTACAAATGAAGTCCCCAGTTGGTGGCCACCCTTTGATTTTAGGAATACCTTGGCTTGCAACTGCAGATGCCTACATCGTGTTCTGGTTAGGGAACATGGTAATGTCTAATGGGAAGGTGACAAAGAATGTCATTCTTTATCCCCCTGCAGAACCAAGCCCATCAGGAAATTAAACATTTAAATGAAATCCCCTACCTTTAGAAGGGTCAGAATCTAAAAATGAAGAACTCATACCAGTCCATACTGTTGTACAAGCCCTTTATTTCAAAAATGAAATGGAGGATGATGCCATCAATACTTTTATCAACAACCCCCATTCAGTTTTTGACTCAACTCATCAATTCCTAGAATCTGTTATAAGCTTCAATATGTAGGAAACCATTGAAGTAGAAACTGAATTTGAAAATATACCCGTAGTCTCACCTCGTGATAGTATCCCCATTGAAATCTAACCAGGGAAGACATTGAACATTAACCCGAACCTTTCGGCATCTCGGACCGAACAACTCCTGAAATTCCTTTGAGACCATAAGGAATCCTTCACCTGGGATTATACAGATATGGAGGGAATATTTGCAGATTTATGCACTCAGCATATATACATTAAATATGATTTTCAACGTGTGAGACAACCCCAGAGAAGAATGAACCCCACCCTAAAGAACATTTTCAAAGATAAGCTTCAAAAGTTACTGGATATAGGATTTATTTACCCCATCTTGGACAGTCAATGGGTATCCCTGCTAGTTATTGTTCCTAAAAATAATGGTAAGTGGTGGATTTGTGTGGAATCTAGGGAATTAAATAAAGCAACCCAAAAGGATCATTTCTTGTTGCCATTCATTGATGAAGTTGGGGATACTTTAGCCCGAAATAAGTTTTTCTCCTTTCTGGATGGGTTTAGTCAGTATAACCAAATCCAAATAGCTCCTGAGGATCAGGATAAAACTACCTTCACATGCCCTTGGGGAAATCTCACATATCAAGTCCTTCCATTTGGTATTTTTCATGCACCTGCAATAATTCAAAGGGAAATATTAGGAATTTTTTTTGATCTAGTTGATGAAAGTATCGATATCTATATGGATGAATTTACCCTATATAGGGATTCATTTGAAGAAGGGTTGGAAAACTTAGAAATGGTACTCAAAAGATGCAAACAAACTCATGTTTGTCTGAGTACCATAAAATATCACATGATGAGGGAAGATGGAATAGTTCTGGGAAATTTTTTCTCGGCCGCTAGAATTCAAGTTGATCCTTCCAAGGTAGAGGTAATATTATATTTTCCTGTACCCAAGACACCAAAACAGGTACAAATTTTTATTGGTTGCGCCGACTATTATAGATTTTTTATAGATTTTTTTTCCAAAATAGCATCTCCACTTTTTCAGTTGTTGACTAAAGATGCAGAATTTATGTGGATAGATGATTGTGAAGTATATTTCGTAAAGATCAAGGAACTAGTCTTTGAAGCTCAGATCTTACGAGGTCATGTCTGGAAACTCCCATTTCATATCCACATTGATGCTTCTCAAACAACAGTTGGGGCAGTTTTGGGAAAACAGGAGGACAAAAGGTCATATGAAGTCTATTATGTCAGCAAGAATTTGACCCTTATTGAATTAAACTATACAGTAACTAAAAAAATTTCTTGGCTATTATTTATGATGTTAATAAATTCCAGCATTACATTACTGGATATCTTACTTTTTTACACATTGATCATGGAACAATGAGGTACTTGATGAACAAAACTATCACCCCTGGTTGTATTAAAAGATAGTTATTTTTAATTCAAGAATTTTACATTACTATGATAGATAGACCAGGGAAGGATACTGTAGTTATTGATTTCTTGTCTAGACTGGATACTAGCAATGACGGTAAACCTATAGAGGATAGTTTTCTGGATGAACATATTTTTGAAATTTCTACTCATACTCTATGGTATGCGGATATTGCTAATTATATTTCTACAGAGAAGGTGCCTCATCATTTGTCGTACAGGTAACAATGAAATATTATTCATTATACTACCGGTTATTCTTGGATAGAAGGATATCTTTTTCATATTGGTCTTGACCAACAAATCCAATATTGTGTAGGAGAAGATGACATCTATGATGTCCTGAAGGCTGCTCATTATGGTCTCTCTGGAGGACACTTTGTAGATAAACAGACAGGTCATAAGGTGTTGTATATGGGATACTATTGGCCCTCCATCTTCAAGGATGCGAGAAATTATGTGCGAATGTGTGATAGCTGCTGGTGGATGGGTCATCCTGGTCGATCATATGGATGTCGTTACAACCCCAAGTAGTCCTTGAGCCCTTTGAAAAATGGGTATTGATTTTGTCGACCCTTTCAATCCATATTCACATCATAGAATTGATATTTTGGTCTGCACAGATTACTTAAAAATTTGGGTAGAGGCCAAGGATGTTGTGAAAGCAATAGAATAGGTTGTTTCAGACTTCTTATTTGATGAAATTTTTGCTCAATATGGTGCTTAGAGAGAAATATTTTTAGATGGGGGAGCACAATTCACATCACATATGATAGAAATGATTATGAAAATGTATGGAATCAAGCATAGGGTGACATCTCCAAACCATCTGCAGGTGAACTGTTGTGTAACCAGCTGCAAAAATAGAAGAAAAGAGATATCAATGCCTTAGAAATAAGCCACTTCGAGGGGGCAGCCTCCAATACATTACATAAATGAACAATTCTTGGATAATACAATTTACAAAACCTCCTTTCTATATATAGGATTCCATGTGGCCATAATGTAATCCTAGTGGGCCACAATGTAATCCTATCTAACCTAACAATAATAATTTAAATGCACAATAATAACAAAATGGGGGTTACAAGGGTACAATAATAACAATAAGAGGGTTACACTAATAACAATAAGGGACTATACTAGTAATATAGGGACCTAACATGCCCCTCTCCTTCAAAAAAGTGTTGTCCTCAACACTTGAGTAGCTCTAGGTGCTTCTATATAATCTTCTCATCCTCCCATGTAGAATATTTAGTGGGTAAGTTCTTCCACTTAATGAGATACTATGAAATTGATCGATTCCGTAGCTGTCGAGTTCTTGTTTCCGTGACCGCTTCAGGTTCCAATATGATTTTTCCTTCCTCATCAAGTTATGGAAAAATTGTTTGAATTGGAATATTTTCACCTATAACCTTCTTTAAGCATGAAACATGGAAAACTGGATGCACTCGCGAAGAATCAGGAAGCTCCAATTTGTATGCCATAGTACCAATCTTTTGCAACACCTTGTAAGGACGATAGTACTTTGGCGATAATTTATTATCCTTCTTAGCTTGCTTGAGGGACATTTGTTTGTATGGTTGTAGCCGTAAAAATACCCAATCTCCTACATCAAAACTTCTCTCACTCCGATGTTGATCTGCCTATTGTTTCATTCGATTTTGTGCCAAATTTAGGTTATCCTTTAAGAGTTGGAGAACTTCTTGCTGATGCTCAATGTGATCTTCCACTGCTTGAATCTTCGAATTTTCCCTTAAATATGATGTGAATTTTCTCCATTTCTTTAGTGCATGCAATATTGCTAACATTTCCTTCTCATAAATGGGTTTCTGTAAATACTTTCCTTTGATTGGAAGACTTTCAAAAGAAATCGGTCTTTCTTCCTACATTAAAATAGCACCAATTCCATTTCCTGAGGCATCACATTCCACAATAAAGGTTTTTGTGAAGTTTGGTGTAGCTAAGACCGGTGCTAGGCACATTGCCTCTTTAAGATGTTCAAAGGCCTTATTTGCTTCAGGAGTCCATGAAAATGCATCTTTCTTCAATAATGTTGTTAGAGGTGCTGCTATTCTCCCATAATTCTTAACAAACTTACGATAATACCCCTATTAACTTGAGAAATCCTCACAAGCCCAGCACTATGGTGGCAGGGAATTTCCATTCCTTAATGGATTTAATTTTTTTAGGGTCTACTTTAACACCCTCGTGAGATACAATATGACCCAGATATTCCACCTCTTGTACTCCAAAGAAACATTTGGATATTTTTGCATATAATTGTTTCTCCTGTAATAGTTTGAGCACCCTGTCAACATGTTCAACATGATCCTTCCAAGAATTTCTATAGATTATTATATCATCAAAAAATACCAACACAAATTTTCTAAGGAAGGGTTTGAAAATGGAATTCATCAACCCTTGAAATGTAGAAGGTGCATTGGTAAGGCCAAAAGGCATGACCAAAAATTCATAATGACCCTCATGAGTTCGAAATGCTGTTTTTGGAATATCTTCAGTCTTCATTCTAATTTCATGATATCCTGAACGAAGATCCAACTTGGTAAAATAAATTGCTCCTTGTAATTCATCCAATAATTCATCAATCACAGGAATGGGAAATTTATCTTTAATGGTGAGCTTATTGAGCTGCCTATAATCCGGACACATTCGCCATGATCCATCCTTCTTGTGTACCAATACTACAGGAGCAGAGAAAGAAGTTTGACTAGGTTGAATTATACCCACCTCTAACATTTATGCTATCATACATTCAATTTCACTCTTTTAGATGTAAGGATATCTATAAAGCCTGATGTTTGGAGGAACACTTCCTAGAATCAAATGAATAGCATGATCATGATCAAGAATAGGTGGGAGTCCTTTGGGAGTTTCAAACACCTTGGAATGATTGTCCAAGACTTGTTGGAGATCTGCAGAAATATATGATTTTGATGTTGGAACTTCTAGTGAGCATAATTGTGCAATTACACCTCGTTGTTATTTCTCTAGAAGCTTTGTCATGAAAATAGAGCTTATTACCTTTCCCGGCTTCCCTACAATACCCCGTAATTTGACTTCCTTTCCTTCTGAAAAAAATTTCAAGAAAAGTTCTTGAAAATTAAAATCTATTGTCTCGAAAGATTGTAACCATTGTACTCCTAGTACAACATCATCACCTCCCATAGGAATGGAAAGAATTGGACTAGTCAATACATATTCCCCCATGGTTAGCTTGATATTATGGCTTTTTCCAGAGAAATTTATAGTTCCTCCATTTGCAACCATCACTTGACATTCTGGTGCTGGGTATAGGAAACAATTTAATTCCTTGGATACCTTACAATGAATAAAATTATGGGTTCTACCTGAATCAATCAACACTATTACCTTTTTCTTCTTGATATGTCCTTCTATCTTGAGAATTTGAGCAGTGGTAATTCCTGCTAGTGCATTACATGATATGGTTGGATTCATTTCTTCCTCTTTTAGGGCTGGTTCCTGGTGTATATCCTCTTCTTGTTCATTTTCTTCTTCCTCTTCACAATCTATGTAAAATAATTTCTTCTCAACACACTTATGACCTTTAGTGTATCTGCTATCGCAATTGTAGCAAAGCCCTTTTGCTCTTTTTTCTTCCAATTGTTGTGGTGTCAACCTTGTAGGTTGTGGAAATCTAGGCATAGAAACACTTCCTTCTTTATAGAAGTGAGTGGTAGGCTTCCTTGTCGCCATAATTTTACATTCAATTTTTCTTGCGAACCTGAATTCCTTCTCCAATGAATCAGGTTCCAAAACGCGAACTTCTTGTTGGATGTTATCCTTTAAAGTGCCTATGAAGAGATCAATCCTTTGTTCCTCTAGAATATCAGTTACCCTTATATTCAACTTTTGAAAGTCCTCAATGTGCTACCCCACTAAACCCTTTTGTTTCAGATTTATCAATTGGCTAAAGAAGGTGTTTCTCTTTGTATCCTCATAACGTGCTATCCTTTCCTCCGTAAAAATTGACCAAGTGACAATTTTTTTACGGGAGCAAAGCCATTGATACCATACAAATGTATTGTGTTCTACATGTAAAGTTGCAATGCGTACCTTTTGTGTGTTTTTCAGATTATGGAGATCAAAATATTGCTCCATCTGTAGTATCCATGTTACAGGATCCTTTCCATCAAACTTTCTCATATCCATTTTTGGAATATTGTGGTTCTTCCTACCAACATTAAATTTTATGAAATCACGATTAACATTTATTTTGTTCTCATTATGAGTTTCCCCTAATATATTTTCACCATTACGAAACATTTCTTGTATCGACTTTGTCAAACCTTCTATGTCTGCTTTTAGATCATTCTTCATGTTTTCCATTTTTTCATCGATCTTAGCTTCCATGTCATCCATCTTAGATTCCATGCCAGATTCCATGCCATCTATCTTAGATTCCATGCCTTTCTTCAAACCGTCCATATTATTCTTCACGCCATCCATCTTTGCTTCCATGCCTTTCTTCAAAACTTCCAATTCATTTTTTGCTGCTCTTTGCGAGAGCGAAATTTGGTGCACTTGCTCTTGTAATTTTGATAGATCATGTTGCAATTCTTCATATTCATGAGTCATAGTAGAGCCTTCTAAAGGCTTAATGGGTGTTGAATTATTTTTACGGGGCATTTTTTAGAACCCAATACTGATATCTATTCTACAATATGCCCTTGGAATCAATTCAAATTTATTTTTAAAACAAGACTGATGCAATTCAGAAAAAAATACACACCTTTTTCTTGCTTTTGAGGAGCTCGATAGTGAAATTGGATTATCTCTGTGATTGCGGCTGTTCAATATCTAAAATTTAGCACTGAAGTAGCCCTCTAAATTTTATTTTGAATCCCACAAGTCTGACCTAATTTGGATTCTCCAAGACAAAGTTATTTCCAATCTCCCACAATGACCTAATTATGGACTGGTTTAGTAGAGAGAACTTGTACGACTTTTCACGTGTCACTGTTTCGTCCTTTGCCTCCGAAATTTATATTCAATAAACTAAATTCCATTTAATTGCGACCACCTTTTACGACACTCCAATCCGATTCTTAGAGAGAGAGTCATTGAAATTTTCCCATGATCACCTCTTTGAGATGAAATTCAGGACCCTGAAAAAGAACTACCTTCCACAGATCATATCTCCAAAAATATTGTGAACCAAGCTCTGATATTTTTTGACGAGTTTTATCAGTATTTGAGCTTTGCACCCTAAAAATTTCAGATTCTGAACCTTCGTATAAAAAACTTTATAGCGCAAATTCCACAATGACCTGTTTAGGACCCTGAAAAAAGACCTAATTTCAATAGATCATATCTCCGAAAATATTGCAAACCAAGCTCTAAAATTTTTAGAGGGTCTTCCTCAGGATTTCGGTTTCACACCCTAAAAATTTTAGCTTCTGAAACTTCGTAGAAAAAAAATTATAGAGAAAATTCCACGATGACCTGTTTGGAGCAGCAAAACCCTAGAATCCAAAGCTCTGATACCAAATGTTGTGTAACCAGCTCCAAAAATAGAAGAAAAGAGATATCAACACCTTAGAAATAAGCCACTTCGAGGGGGAAACCTCCAATACATTACATAAATGAACAATTCTTGGATGATACAATTTACAAAACCTCCTTTCTATATATAGGAGTCCATGTGGCCATAATGTAATCCTAGTGGACCACAATGTAATCCTAGCTGACCTAACAATAATAATTTAAGGGCACAATAATAAAAAAATGGGGGTTACAAAGGTACAATAATAACAATAAGGGGGTTATAGTAATAAAAATAAGGGACTATACTAGTAATATAGCGACCTAACACGAACATTCAAGTGTAAAGAATGAACAAGGTATTAGAAAATATTCTCACAAATATTGTGGCAAGACATCGCTGAGATTGGGTTGAAAAAATCCCTGAAGTTCTCTGGGCATATAGAAAAATGTGGCGGAATACAACATGGTTTTCACCATTTGAGCTTGTCTATGGAAAATCCCCATTGTTTCCAATAGAGTTCGAGATTAACACACTCACAAAAGCTCTTGAAGTAGGACTAGATATTTCAAAATCCTAGAAATTCCGACTGGAACAACTAAATGAGCTGGATGAAATTCAATTAATGGTTGTCCAGAAAACTGCTACAATCCAGCAGTAGCGAAAAAAATGGCATGATAAATTTATCACAAATAAGATGTTTGAAAAAAGGGATTGGACATTACTCTATGATTCCATTTTAAGGATTTTAAAGGAAAGTTATGCTCTCATTGGATGGGACCTTATGAAGTTGATGCGGTGTTTGATAATGGAATTGTCAGACTTGTCACAATTAATGATACACATGATTATTTCATATTAAATGGACATTGTCTCAGATTGTATCACTGCCCAACTTCTAAGGATGCCTTCATCAAACATCTACCTGATAAATATGGTTTGAAGGTTGTTAGTGTAGAGAATTCCTCCTCTACACCCTCTAATTGAAAAAAAAACATATATAATAATCTATATAAATAAAATAGTGTTACTACTCAATTGTTTTATTGCCAATACTATCACTCACATGCAATTCTATAGAGCTTGAAATTTTGTTTAAGTACTTGGTTTTGTTACTCCTTTGGTGTTGATACTCCGATGCTGTTACTCCTCTGAGTGGTGAATTTTCTCCAAGTACTCGGTGTTTTTACTCCTCTAATGTTGTTACTAATCTGGTGTTGTTACTCCGTAAAATTTCTCTAAGTATCCGATGATGTTACTCCTTCGGTGTTATTACTCCTCTAATGTTGTTACTCCTCCGATGATGTTACTCCTCCAATCTTGTTACTTTGTAAATTTTTTCTAAGTACCTGATGCTATTAATCCTCCAATGTTGTTACTTCACCGGTGTTGTTACTTCGTAAAGTTTTTCTAAGTACTCGGTGTTGTTACTCCTTCAGTGCTATTACTCCTCCGATGCGGTACACCATCAACACGGTTACTCCATCAAGATTATTACTCTGCCTAGGTAAGTTGTCAGGTACATCTCCAATCAAATTTTGTAGATTTGATTAATAATTCGTTTGACATGGCCGTGGAAAATCATCCCTTAGTGAGGGGGAGGTATTGTCATAATTGAAACAATGGTATAATAAAATTGTAAGAATGATTTCCAGATGGCATCATCAGAACTTGTTCTAATACGTACACTCCATGAACTTTACACTATTCCATGCAATTATTAACATGCATCAAGACATGAGATAAGTACATTTATGTTAGTTAAATAGTCCTCTCCAAATTTGTTGAATAATTACCATATTTATTCTCCATCATTACCATAATCCACCTTGGTTTTTCCCATTTCCCAAAAACTAGCTTCTGTTTTTTACTATTATCGCACTAAATTTTCTACCATTCTGTCACTGCAAGGATTACCTGTTGATACTCTTCCCTAACGGTCCTCTAATACTCCAAAGTGTTGCTACTGCTCTATCGCGTAATGGATGGACTAGATGTAATACATGAACCAGAGAATACAAATCTGTCTCATAGCAATGCAGATGTATGGAAAATAGTTTTAGATGCAGGCTGGGATGTGTAATTTGACAAATTACAAGGATTTGACGAAACTTTCATAACAAAATTTTCATGAAACTTGGACGTAAATTACTCCATAGTGCGTGGTTTGGAAATTTCTGTCACAAAGGAAGCCATCTTGATTGTTAGTGGATATCCATAGCAAGGGATGAAATGGTTTTCTCAGAAATCCCCTTTGCCAGAATTCCTAGAATTGTTTTTTACAGTCTAGGTATTCAACAGTTCAGAAGGGAAGGGGATATGATAATAAGTCTATGCCATATCCAGGGGGCAAGGTGGAGTATTTTGTGATAAGGTAGATAACCTGTGAAGGGCGACTTGCTACTATGTTCAAATACAACTTCAAGCTTCTGGCGCATCTTCAGTTTCGGTAGACACAAATCCATTCATTGGATATGCCTTTATTCCTATGGAAGAGTCTTCAGCTGATGGCGCAATCCACCTGCCACTCTCGACAGGTATTAGAAGTGATCACAAATAATGCGTTGGTTTGATTATTGGTAATGAATGCATTTTCTCAAACTATTATTTCTTGGTCACAATTCGTTGAATTGTTGGGAAATTAATTTGGGGTTGTTATATCTGCAAGTTAGGAGGGTGAAGGAGAAGCAATTGAAATATAAGGGACCATAGTCGATGCTACTCCACAATAAATAGCATCACCTGTTGGTTCAGTGGTAATGGAGGTAATGGAAACAATAGAAGACATAGTCGATGCTACTCCGCAAGAATCAACATCACCTGTCAGTTCAATAGGAATGGAGGCAATGGAAATAAAAGAAGCCATAGTCAATGCTACTCCACAAAAATCAAATTTTCTTTCAGTTCAGTGGGAATAGAAGCAATGGAGATATAAAATGTAGTTGAAACTATTCCATAAGAACTAGCATCGACTAACAATTCACAGGGTGGATCTTCACCAGTCAGAGGATCAATAAGTGGTGTTGTTACACAAGAACTAGCACCACCCATTGTTGTTACAAAATAACCAACACCACATGTCCAAGAAAATTTGGGACCTGAATCAGGGATCGAAAGTGGTAATGTCACATAATAACCACCCCCACTAGCTCAAAATAATCAGGAATATCTAGAAGAAACAGGCCCTACAGTCAGCACTACTCCACAAGAACCAGTACCGACTATTGGAAAAGGAGATAATTTGGAAGGAACCGTGGTTCAATTAGTGAACAAGGGGATGAAAAGGGAGAATCTAAAGCAGCAGGCATAGCAAGGGTGGGGATTGAAGAAGATGTTCCTCATTCTCTATTTCCTGCAAATTTATCAAAAGGGGCAAACAATTTTTTTTCCCCACAGCACTTGGTGGAAGAAGAAGCTATTACCTCAATTTTGGAATTCGTTGGAACAATTTTGGGTATAGTAGTTGATACAAATATTCAGGTACTAGTACTCGTGCACACATAGACAAAACAAACTAGAAGCATAAAGGTTAGCACTGACACATAAGAACCAGTGCCAACTGGAGAACGGGTCAAAGAAGCAATAAACGATGCCACCCCTCGAGGCCTACCAGAAGAAAACAATCTTGCTAAGACTAAACCACAAGGGTAAAAAAATAATTCTTTGATAATTAGGAGATGGTCATGTGACATAATGGATGCAAAGGAGGAATGTAGAGTGCACTACACCACCGACCTCAGTGATTCTAGAACTAGAAAATGGAAATGACGATTTTATAAGACCCGTAGAAGGAAATAAAGAGGTCATAATACCTAAAGAAGGAAATGAAGGGGTTAGTCCCAAAATGGAGGAAAAAATCAAATAAGTCAGGGTAATGGAGGATATGGTCGACACATTTGTTGACAGTAATCCACCAAATCCCACACCAGCTACATGAGTAGAAGAGGAAGTCTTTTTCAATGGGAAATCATCAAACAATGTGCAAAAAGGAGACCCCCTCTTAAGGAAAGGTACCAATGCCAATTTAATAAGTCATGTAATTAAAAATAGAAAATCATAAACTGAGAAAAAGGGTAGTACACTTATAGAAAAAGAGGAAAACGGCTACAAAATCTAGGGCCAGAGCCATCTCATCAACAATCTAGACAGAGGATAATCCTAAAAATTTTGCTGCTACACAAACCGAGCCCATTAAGTATTTATTTGAGTCTCAAGAATTATTTTTGGCCTCATAAAATTAGAAGTGGCAAGTTGTTGTGTGTTGTCTCCAACAAGGGACAATTTCTTTAAATACCCACTAAGAAGAAGTGAAAAGGATTCTCAAATAGGTTGCACACACTATCACTAGTTACATAGACTAGATGGACAGAGAAAAGCAAAAGCAGGAGGAATAGGAGGAGAATATCAAGGACTTGGAGGAGCAGGTGCGAATATGAAGGTCGATAAAGAAGAGATGTTCACTTTAGAACAATAGGTAATGGCTTGCCGACCCCCTGCTCACAACTATGATTTGTTTCTTCATGAACAATATATTTTCTTTTGTTTGGAAAGTATTCGCCATAAGGTCAACCAAAAGATAGAATATTCGATACAGTTTTTGTGCATCTTGAGAATTCATGATGTTTTGAATCAACACTTGATGTGAGAATTGAATATGCATGATTACTTCCTGAGTAATGATGAGACATTCTATCCAGTTCCATTTGTGGGAGATGTTTAATTAAAGCCTTTAATTTCTATACAATCAATTAGGTTAAATGGAAGAAAGCCTTTGACACATTTGAAGGAAATCAAGCCACTAAGGCACTTGTCCTTCTAAGGGAAAATGGTCAGTCTATAAATATTTACAGTAAGAATGGCATATTTTTAAAGCTTGGGGGACATAAAGCCAAAATTTTGGCAACCCAAGAAGTGGTGCACTAATTTGTGTACAAGACAAGTGGTCACTTGTTAAGACGAGGCTTGGGACAATTGCTAGAAAAGGTGGATTCTATCATCACCAGATGTCAGAATCCGAGAACCTTTTTGGGCTCCTAATTTTGCATGGGAATTAGAAAGGATGCCATGTTATGTTTCCCATATACACACTTGTGGGGTCTGGTGGATGGGTTTGAGGTTCCAATTTCCCATTATTTGGCGGCCAGCAGATCATTACACTTTGACCTACAATGTGAATATTGATTGGTGGCAGGTAGTCCTCATGAAAGATCGATAAAAGCCTCTAGGAATAAAAGTGGCTGGGAAATATTATCCCGCTCAGCTTCATGCTAATCACAGCCGCTCTAACCCAGAATTTCATAGGTGACAAGCTACATGAGGACATGCATAAAGACTAGTTGTGGGGAGATGTTGGGAGCTAAACCTGCACATATCTACCTCACTTTTTATCCTATTTCCCTTCCTGATTTGTATCTTTAACAGTCAATTTATGTCCTAAAGTGCACATTTATACCTCTTTTCATTTATTTCTGGATTATTTATTGAATGAAGCATAGTTGTGGGGATTATTACCAAAATGTCTTGCTAATTTCATTATTCTTGTAGGTTCAGAGGTTGGATGACCAAGTTCATAATTACGGGGAAAGTCGTCGAGCTATCAACACTATCTTGGGATAGTGCTACAATAGTGGAACAACATCAGATATATCCCTCTTCTATATTTTGCATTCAACTTTGTTTATCACAAATACTATGTAGATGTAGGCAAAAAACTGTCATAATTTCATTAAATTTTAATATAATAATTTGAATAAGAGATGTTACAGAGCTGTGGAGTAGAGGTTAGCGTATGAGAGAATTGAGAATCTGTAACAGTACTTTGTTCAATTTTAATGAAATCTGTCTTTCTAACCTTTTCCTGAGTTTGTTGTATATCACAACTGTAATCAGGGAGTTGGACCCACTCTCCTTACCAGGTGCTCTCGAATTAATGCATGTGATTAGTTTCCTTTACTGAATCGTATCTTTTCTTTATTGCTATAACATTTTAATGTGATTGTGTGAATCTTAATGCTGTGACTCTAGTCTCTATTTAGAATTGATTGATGTTATCATTTCATTGTTGTTATAGTGGTTTGTTGTTTTGCATAGTCTATTGAATTCATGATTGATACGAAATTGTGTAATTATCACCTGCATATATTTTTCATGTTAGACTTCCAATAAATAAAAGCATCCTAGATTGATAATTAATGTGGGAAAGGGTGAATAATATCATTCACACTTGGACACCAATAGGTTGCAAGAGAAAATCTTTTCCTACTAGGGTGTTGGAAAATGATTAATTAATTGTTAAAAGGTACAAAGAAACACAATAGAGCTACAAAGGATTTTCTACACCCGTTTTGGGCTACGTAAGGGTAAACTTTCCAAGGGTGAAAGGTATCCAATTTAGTAGATTAGTTTCACATCATTCTTTTCTCTTGCTATAGGTTGTTCACCATCATTTCACCATCTATAAGAAGACAGTGCTTTGTGTTAGGTTTTTTCAATTTTAAAATTTAAAAAGAAAAAAGAATTTAGGTTTCTAGTCAAGGGTGTTCATACAAATTTGATGAATAGTATGATGTGTCATGTCCAAGAATCCAAGATTCACTCTTGAAATTGAAATTTGAGGCCACCATTATCAAAATTATTCATTTTTTAGAGCTCCTAGAGGAAGCTTCAAAGCTGCTATAGGAAACTTTGTTTCCTGTAGCATCCCCTGGTTTCCACCAGATTGCTTTTTTTTTCCTTGAGATTATTTTTACAAAGGATGGAAGGAAAAGGAATTGGGGAAAAATTTAGGTGTGTTGTGGGAGGTATAAAGGAAACATAAAATCCTATAAATTAAAAACTGAGTGGTACAATTAAGACATATATTTTCACATAAAATTCACTGAATTCATAGTCTATAAATATGGGGGAGGATTTAACAGGATAGAACCTATTAGCATAGAAAGAATCTGTGAACATCCTAACGTGTTTACCATTTTCTAAAATTTCATCGAGATGGGATTCTTTGAAAGGATAAGGGGTTATAATGACGGGGTTTCACTCGAGGTTACAATCAATTTACAAGATCCAAGTGGAAAAGAAGGTGAACCGAAAGCAAGGTGTTACCTTCAAAAAATAGGACCCATTATAGTTGAAAAATCACCCAAGAGGAAGAAGCAACCCAAACCTACTTTAGAAGTTCAATGGGAAACTAAGATAGGGGAAAACTGAAAAAATAAGAGTAGAAATAATTTTAGCAAGAGGAGCAACACATGGACCAAATAAACAGAGAATGAAATAGGCCCGCATACATGAAGAACCACAGGGCAAGGAGGATGAATAGGTTGCTTAGAGGATGAGAAACAGTTCAGCAGGGGGTATGATGTGGCTCTAAATTAGACAAAATTAAGGCCCATATAACCTTTCTTAGGAACATAAAGGCTATATTAAATCTCTCCTTCTACACTAAATAATGTTTTTTAAGCTTTAAAATTTTCTTAGGAATGTTTAGAGATAATTGAATATTTGTGCCTAATATTAATTTTTTTTTAAGGACATTGTGAGAATATTGGGTAGATTATGAAGATATGGAGAAGGAGATAATTGAGGGACTTTCTCCCTACTAAATTAGGATCAAGATTGGTTAATAAATGAACAAAATATCATGAAATTATTGAGATATTCTGAAACTTCGATGATTGAGAAAACCTTGGAATGTGTTCCTGTCATTTACTGCAAACTCGTAGTGTTGGGAACCGGATCCACTATTTGAGGGATTTTGGAGGGGCAATATTCCTCCTTTCAATGAGAATACTTCCTCATAATTTTTATAAGTACCAATTCTAATTCACCTATAGGGGCATGGATTGTTTAGTCATATTGTGGAGAAAACTTGTTTTTTAGCAGCTCCACTTTATTTCATGCATGGGTCTAATTGGATTAATTCAAATAATGAAAATTGATGCCATTTTATATTCTAAGGCTTGGTTTAGTTGATAAGAATTTGATTCCTCCTTTGGCTTGACCATCCCACAAACATTAGATCCCTGTTGTAAAATTTCTTTATGTTCTTTTCACTTCTTATTCACATGCATCTCCTATTTCCTTTTTGGATATTTCTATATTTAGTATTGTTTCTTTTCTTGATGTACGATTGAGTTAAATGATTGAAGTGATTTATTTTGTAGGTTTTTTATAGATCCAAGAGAATTATTCATTCTTATAATAACTTTGGAAGGAAGTCTTAATCATTAAGCTACTTGGATTTGGTTACTAGTTCACAAATATAATATTTCCAAAAATGCCTTGTAGCGAAATAGTAGTAAATTTCTACTATTTTTTAGAATGGGTTAATAAGATTAATTTGACTTTATTCCACTTGGATTAGTTCAAAACAATTCTAATGTTAATAACAAAATGTCCCCCATTTCATTTTCACTTGACCAGGTTAGGAATTTGATAGATTAACTAGGTCACTAGTTCTTGCATTTCCAGATTTTAGAGTATTTTTTTTTCTGTTATTTTTTAGCACCTGTAAACAAGATAATTTTGAAGTGATTCCACTTGGAAAGGATACCAAAGAGATCGTAATTAATAAAAAAAAATTTCTGATCCCATTTTAATTTGATTTACTTAGTCATTCGGTGAGCTATCTCCAACACATATCTTCCTATAGGAAAAAACAAATTCGTGTAGCACTCTTGTAGCACGTGTAAAATTGACCATATTTGGTTCCAAAACTTGGTTTTTGTATCTTAGGATTAAATCATGACCCCTATGATCTAAATCCATGATTGGGGAATAATAAATACCGCTTAGGACATGAATTTTTACAAAGTAGATTAGGCCTATTTATTTGAATTCATGTGCTTAGGATTTCAATTACAAATTGTTGTTCTTGCCTAGGATTAATTTGTTTTCCAACAAACACTTCCATTACATCATATCAAAAAAAGGAAAAATTGTATGCTGCACATATAGTGTCGACACCTCTTAAGTTTGTACGAACCCCTGGTTGATAATTAAAGTTGGTTGCATCGATAGTTGTAACATTCTTGTTGCAATACTAAGGCTCATCAATTTTTGGTGCAGTGTTGGGGAGGTGTGAAAGTATGCATTGTTTTCTTCCCTAGTTGATTTATTTATTTTCTTTCTGCAAAAACAAAAAGATCGCATTAGGAATATTTCATGTCAAAAAAATAAAATTGCATTACATTAGCATTCTTATTAAAAAAAAAAAAATTTAAAATACTTATCCAATACCAATTCTCCAACACCAACCCCCCCATTTGATTATGTGGTGTAATAAGAACCACATCGCCATCCACTTTTTTAGGTTAAAGAAGAAGAAAAGGCAGAGAAGGTAGAAGAAATTGATGGAGAATTATTTAATATAATATAAAACATTCTTTTAAACATATTGTTCTTGTCTTGTCTATTGGATGCATGGAGCCATATTGTATTTTATCTGCTTAATGTCTTTTATGCTTAGATTTGGATTTGTGCAGTATTATTTGGATCATCTAATTGCAGATTTAAAGATGTTTGGCAATCATAATCGATGTTAGGGCTATTTTTTATGCTTAGCTAAAGTGATCTTTTACGACGAAATAATCATACTAACAATTGGCGACTCCACACGGCTTTTATTTTACGACCGCTGTCATTTTATCTATTCTTGCATTTCCAGTTGTTTCAGACCCTAGGTTTTCTCTTCCATTTTCTGTTTTCCCTATTTTTATGGTGTTTTTCACCCCTAAAACCCTCAAAAGTCAAATTTTTAACTTCCATGTGTTTCTGGCCTTATTGCGCAGGTGACAGACATTAGCCACAGCTGAGACGACAAAATTTTCTGAAATCTGCCGCCAAGACAACCAGATTTGCAGGTCACACTTATCAGCCCAAAAAGTGCGACCTGAGCTTGAGGATGCACTTTTCTGCCCCAAACCTGCAACCTGGACTGAAAACAGGTTAGAACCTGTGACCTGCACTTTTTCTGCAAATTTTTCAGCACTTTTTCTGGGTTTGTCTGAAGCTTCTGCCAGGGTTTTCTAGCCTCCGTTTCTGCATGTTTAGACCTGTTTCTAATCTACTTCACTCAACTAAGAGGGAATATTGCCCCTTGGGGCTATAGTACCCTCCACTTTTTGTGGGAGAGTCTTTATTGTTTCAGAAGTCTGAATTTTCAGAGTTTCAGCATTATTTTTCTCAGATCTGATACCTCCTTTTCAGATCCCTTTAGATCAGCTCTTCTCCCTCTCAAATCACCTCATATTGTTTTGTTTGGGTTCCTTTCCACGGCCACCACCTTGCCTCTTCTATTTTTTAGCTGATATCCTCCTTTTTAGCAGCAACCTTGCCTCTACGTATTTGTTGTTCTCTGCACCACTTTTCAGTAGATTTCTCCTTTAGATCCCATTCCCTCCTGACATTAGATCTATTGGCCTCCTTTTTGCATGCTTGGCTTAGTTTTTTCGCTCTTATAGACTAGTTTTGAGAGACCCGCCTTCTTGGGTTACCTTGATGCATTAGTAGCTGTTAATTTTATGTTCTTTTCATTTTATTTCCTACAGCTTTATTTTCAGTTACACATCACACTTTTTCTTTTACTCTCAAGACATCTGGGTTTAAAAAATTAAAATTAACGTACGCCACACACTGCCCCTAAGTGAAGAAGAGCCTGGTTCACACTGCCTGGCAAAGAATTTAAAATCAATTGTCACTGCACCTCTCCGCCCTTGACCTCAATTGATTTTATCCCTCCCTGCCCTTGTCGGTTTTTCTTCTTCCCGTCATCATTGCACCCCCAAGGTGCTTCTCCCAGAGACTTCTTGGCCTTCACCCTCAGTTTCCGCTTGGTCAACTTCCTCCCTCCTGTCATCCTCAAGTAAGTCCTCCCCTCAGTCTGCACTCTGACTCTTCTTTTGATAGTTCAGGTTCTCCCACTACTTCTGGTTCTCCCTCTTTTACCTTCACAATGTCTAGTTCAGGACCTAGCCCTAACCCAAGTTCTACCGCTGGGTCCCTTTCTAGTGGAAAAACTATGGGACCTACCTTGACTGCCCCATTACTCCCTTATATGGCTGGCCTCAGTCTCCCCAATTTCAATCAGTTGATTAATGATCCTATTCGCCACGATGTTAGTTGTCCTGCTATGCCAACCAAGCTCCCCTTCGACATTCCCAATTTCGAAGGCCTTGCTAGTGAAGATCCCTCTAACCATATATGATCTTTCAACATGTGGTGTTCCTCCAATTCCATCACCGATGACTCCATCCATCTTCGCTTGTTCCAGCGCATGCTTATCGGCGAAGCTTCCAAATGGTATGTTGATCAAGCCACCTCTTCCCATACGACCTTTGTGACCATTTCCCAAGCCTTTTTATCCTATTTCCAGCTCCCTCTCCAATACGACACTGGCACTGAACTCTTAACTTCTTTCCATCAATCCTCTTTGACCCGCCTTTCTGCTCATGTCCAGGAATGGCGGTGAAGATGGAGCTTGTGTCGCGCTCCCCCCTTTGAAGATCAGGTTTACATAGACTGGTTCCTTCACTCTCTCTTACCTCCCATTAGTAAAGATGTCGCATCCCATTTTCCCCAAACCGAGGAAGCCGCCCTCAAAATAGCCTTGAAGTATGACCTTATCTACGTCCAATCTGGTTATGTTTATACCGTCCTTCTTGACCTTCCCAAGCCCGGTGGCCCTAATGCCTCGAGGGAATCTCACTCTGCCAACGGTATCATTGGAGCACTGTCACATACCTTTGCCCAACCTCTTCCGGGACATGGTTTCCCTCCAGGGGCCAGCCCCTCCGGCACTTTTTCCTCTCCCGGTAGCATGTATTCAGGATACAGCATGCCTTCTCCTTTTGTCCAGCCTCCTGCTTACCTCACTGCTGCCCACCCTACCCCTTATCCATATCCGCAACTTGGCATTCAAGCTCCCCCAGCATTTGGACCTCTCACTCCCTTGCCTTTTCCACCCATGCAACCGCACTTATTACCCCCTCCAGGGCAAGTCTTTGCACAGCAGGGGGCACCTAATTTTCTTCCTTCTCAAAGAAAGCAGAAAGGCAATCAATCTGCCCCTGGTACTTGTGGACCCAATCCTTCAAGTATTGATCCTCGCACTGCTACCCAGCCACCGGGTTCTCAGCCCAAGCCGAACAGGCCACTTCGCACCAACAAGCCCTATTCGTGTTGTGGTGTTTATGGGCATTACACTCACAATTGTCCCTTATTACCACAAATGCATCAGATGTGGGATTCTCAGGCCACTGTGTGGGGAAAAAATTCCTCCCCTACTATCCCTCCTACCCCAGCTACTTCTCACCTCGCTGTGTTTACCGATCCTTTCCCTCAATAAGGATTTGTGGCCACTCAACCCCCTCATGCCCCGGTAACCACTCAGCCTTCCCCTTCTGGTTCCTATGATTACCAGATTCTCATGATGGCCTCTGACCCACCTCTCACCGTTGACCTCAACCTTCAAACTCAATCCCGTCAGTATTCCACACCTCTCGTTCCATCTGTCTCTGAGTCTCCATCGTTAGGTCCTACAGAGCCTCTATTGACATTCAATGGTCCCTTGCAACTCCCTCCGCCCAAATCCAAGTTTCATCCCAAACCTCCTAAGGGACCATTACACCAAAATGTTGCCTCTGGTCGGGCTGCCCATTCATACAACATAGTAGATGAACTGGCCCAATCTCATGCTGCCATTTCAACACTGAAACTCCTCTAGTCATGTCCTTCTCAAAAGAGGGCTCTACTATCTGCCGTGGGTGCTGTAGATCCTGCTGATGACCAATTGATTGTTTTTGACGCCCGTTAGTCAGAACATCCCCCTCCTCCTCCTTCGGTTGCTTTCCAAATCCCAGTCAAAATCCAAAATGCTAATGTTGCTCGGTGTATTATTGATGAGGGGGCATCTACCTGCGTCATGTCCGCTTCAGTTTGGAAACAACTCGGATCCCCTGAACTGGCCCCTACCACCATCACCCTTCACGCGTGGGATGGCCGTGCCTCCCAGCCCATTGGCCTATTTCTTAATTGTCCTATCACCCTTGCCAGCAAGACTGTTTGCGTCGACGTTGAAGTTATCGATGCCCCTCTTGACTACAACATCCTTTTGGGGTGTAGTTACACCTATCCCATCTCAGCCGTCCCATTCGCAGTCCACCGCAAGATGTTTTTCTCTCATAATGGCAAGATTTTCACCATTGACCAATTGACCTACCATGAACCAAAATCTCAGAGCTCCCCTGAGTCCACCATCTCTACTGTCACCAATAAACCGACTATTGATTCTTTGACCAGTGTTTCCCTTGGTGTCTACAAAGACTTCTCTTTGCTTGGAACTTTTCCTGGTCCTCCCCCTCCTCCTTTCTCTGACCTCAGCTTAGCGAATGTTTACATGATGCAATCGTCTCAGGATGGCCTTCCACAGCCTGCTCCAGCTAGTCAGCAACCTCAATCTCACCCACCGCCTCCTGCTCCTAGCCCTTCACTTCAGTCAAGCGAACCTTTTTCACCTGACCCCTCCCATCACACTCAAGACCCCCCCTACCCTCCTGAGTCAATTCCCTCAAGTCTCCACCATATGGGAGCCGTCCCCCCTAGTCATTACCCCGCCGGTCAAATACCTTTCCTTGGCCCCCCTCCCGGCGTCTACTCGGTCCCTGTCATCGCCACCCTTTCCCTCCCTAATTTAACCTTGGGAATACCAGTATGGTATCTTACTCCTCCCGCTGAAACCCCACCGGGCCATCCCAAACCATACATAGCTGTGACACCAGTGAAACCGATTCCCTTCGCTCCTTCTACCGCTACAGTGCCCCTAGCCCCTCCGCAGGACCCTCCCCATGTAGCAACCCCTACAGGCAAGAAAAGAAAAACTTGAAAGGGGGCATCCCAAGACAAGGCCACCGCACCCAACCCCATGCCTCCCCCTCCCCAAACCCCCAAGCCTTGTGCCTTGTGTGATGGTATTGGTCACCCCACCCATACTTGTCCTGAGTTGCCCCATATCCAACCCATGGTTAAAGTCGCGTTCCCTGAACCGACGGTCCCTTAAACCTCTGTTTCTTTCTCATCCGTAGCCAAGACCTAAAAGACTCTTCGCACCAACAAACCCTGTGCTCTGTGCAGCGTCCACGCCCATTACTCTCACCATTTTCCTCACCTCACGGATTAACGAGCCTCTTTAGAGGTCATTTGCGAGTACGAAATTGAACAAAATCAATCTGCCTCTCCCATCCTTGCTCAATATGCGTCAGGTCTGCTCGAGGATCCTCCTGCTACCATTGACATTCCTCCCCCTGATGTTGAAATGTCAAAATCTGCTACTCCCCTCCTATACATATCATCATCCGCGTAACCATATGAGTACATTCCCTTCGAATCCACTCCCTCTATTCTTCTTGATCCTCCTTCAGACACATTCGCGGGCTCTTCATGTTTTGACCATATTTTTACCTGTTCTTCTGTCATTCCCCGTGATGACCCATATTTTCACCCCTCTTCCCACACTGTTGATTTCGGTAGCTTTGCAGCATCGTATAGTCCCCTCGACCCTCCCATTCCCTCCCATAATCATGATCATACCATCCGTATCTTTGATGTTCTTCGTAGCCTGAGTCCCCACTCTTCCTCCCATACTTCTCATCCATCTCCCTCTCATCGATCTATGAGTCCTAGACCTCCTACCCAGACTACTCCCTCCCATAGCCATCAGTGGATGTCTATCCTCTCCTCACGCTGCCCTCCTTTTTCTCATCCCTCCCATTTGTGGTCCCGCGACACTATTATTTCGGCCCTCTCCCCCAACTGTTATCTTGGCTATGCCGATGGGGCAAGTCGCTTTTCATGGAATCTCGCTTTAGCAGCATGGGCCATATTTACCCCCTTGCATACCCTAGTTCTTTCAAATGGGGTCTACATTGCTAATGCCACCAATAATCAGGCTGAATATGATGCTGTGCGTGGTCTCTTAGCCGATGCCCTCTCTCATCACATCCTCCATCTGCATGTTCATTTAGATTCCCTACTTCTTGTACTACAACTTAATGGTGTCTATCGTGTGCATAACCCTATCCTATTTAGCAATATTTACGAGTGAAACTTGTGATACGTACATTTAAATTCATTACTTTTAACCATATCCCTCAACGTCAAAATCACTACGCCGATCAAATTGCAAATCATGTTCTAGACTGGCATTTATCACACACAAGCCAATAACATTTCACATCATCCACAAAATATACATAAATCATATATATCATATAATATGTGTTTTTAGAGTCCATCTTCTCTAAAACATATCAGATGCACATAGCATGGTACAAAAATAAAAACTACAAAATGGGGGGGCACCACTTGCCCCTACAAAAACACTGGGGGCACCCTCTGCCCTACATCTAATCACTCTCCGAAGGATCCCGCGCCAATGGCTCTGCTGCCACAACTCGTAGATCATGCACAGTCTGACCAGCCATCACCATGCGTCGCATGATACCTCGTCATTCCAAGGGTAGCCCAATACATAACTCTATGTACTGGTCATCTAAATCCTACCAACCACGCTCCGACACACCGGTCAGCAACCCCTCACATCTCCGACGGATGTCCTCCACCAGAATGGCCATATCCTCATTCTGTGTTGTCCTTGATCCACTCGCACCTGTAGCACCTGCTGCTGCCAGTCGCCCCATATATCCGGCCAGTTTCACCGGAGTTATATCTGCATTCCACAACATATAGGGGTCACACGATTCCCATTAGTGAAAAGATAAAAAATTAATATTCCCATTAGCTGCTTGCTAATGTAGGAATATTGCATTTCCTATTTTTCCTAATTTGGAATATTAAAATGGTATTAGAGCATAATATTGGCTCAGCCTGTGTAGCACAACATCTATGCCATAGAAGAAGGAGAGCCTCTCATAGAACAGGAGAAGTGATATCTTAATAGAAACCAGAGGTTTGATTATACAGACAACGAAGAAGACAAAGCCATGTTGAGAATTTGGAGTGCTAGAGATTATTACAAATTCTCTTCTTGATAGTTACTTGTGAGCTTTCTTGAGTTACTTATGTCTTTCCATTCTTTAGCTTATTTAGTCTTTCATCAAGTCAATTATCAAAATGCACGATACATAGAATTAGGCTCCTAGAGCCAGGGAAAAACCTCTCCCTCTTGGAGAGGAAAACCCGAAAAGAATTATTCTTATAGATCTTCAAATGACAAGTAACATGACCAAGACACAAACCCTTGACCTAGGAATGCCTTCAAGACCTTGTTAATGCTTCATAGTATGCTTACAATGCTGATCCTTCTCTTCTGTATCAACTAACCTGCATCATCATTAGAGAACTCGGTCTCTCATTAAGTCTTCCTTGATTTAGTCTTTAATTGCCTAAACACTTCTTTCTTCATACTCTCTTGAGATATATTTCTTTCTTTCATGTATTGAAGATTCTATTCACACACTCTTGCATCACATCAGACTTTAGATACATAATATATTTATTACAATATATCATCTGAACTTTTGACCCAATCTGAAGCTTCTATACTGTGATACACATTCTTCCACACTATTTATATCATAAAAATATGCAATATATTTATATCTTTCAACACTTGAACATTGTCTCACATCTTCATATTTATGCCAGACTTACCACACTATCAAGCCACAAAGTTATCCACAACTTCTATGTATTATGACCACACTTGCTTGCTTAAATATACATTTTATCTCTATAATTCTTGAGGAATATCCGCAATCTCTCTTTAGAGCTGTCCGCACTTCTTGACAGGTATAAAATGAATTTTCACATGTATTTGTGTGCGCTTATTCATAGTATAACTCGAACTATCTTACATATAAACCACACACTTCTTCATTGATGTAATCCGCACTGCCTTACAGATAGATTCCTCACTTATTCACTGATATAATTCACATTATCTTGCAGTGAGAGCCCACACTTCTTTCATTACAGAGATCTCCGAATTTTTATATGAATGTGCCGTATGATATAGGTATATATAGAGATAGATATATTGTCTTGAGTTCGACCATATCATTAAGGTCAACTCATCCAATAGATTGAAGGCCGTCTTGTAGCACATAAAAGGTTGACTTCCAGTGTTGGTGAGGGTTATTACACACCATTTTTCAACAAGGTTCATTGACAAGGTCTTGAATATGCATGGCTCTAATTATAATTATAAACAGAAGACAAACCCTAAATGAACATCAAGAAGAAGTTTATTAACCTAACATAAGATCTTTCTCATGAAACCCATGAAGCAAGTGCAACAAATATAAATCTTATTATATTTGTCTTCTTTACATAAAATACATAATCACATAGTCAATATGGAGACCGATCTAGTTACACTTTTCAACACTCCCTCTTAACTAGGGAGGTATTCATATGGGTACATGGTCACTTTCAAACTAAAGAATCTCATAAGAAGAATCAGATTGGTAATCGCATCTATATAACGTCATATCAACCAACATTGTACTAGCACAAGGCCATGACTAACAACCCCATCTCTCAAAGAGAAAATGGGCTACAATGCTGGTGAGGCACATGAATAATAAACACCATAGTCATTGTCTCTCTAAGGTAGATACCCCGCCTAGGTGTTCCCAAAGTATGACCTTGTTGGACTATTATTCTCTTGGGTAGCCAGCCCTCAAAGAATATCGGTCCATGAATACTCTTATCTTGAATGCCCTATCTCATTCTAAAAGAGTATTTAATTCCAGATGATTACCCAATCCTCCATTCTGTCTTCTAGGTGAAGACCATAATGATGTGTCTATCCATTCTCTTCGCATGGCCTTCAATAAGACTTACGACTGTTAGTCTTAGTCTAGTGCATGACACATGTAATAAATAACCGCATATGTCACTCCCTCTCAACACAGGAAGGACAGACTTCAAGTTTCTTCCAAGCAAGAAACTTACCACTAGGCTCCTCATCAACCAGGGTCCTACAGTAGCAATCCACATACTCTTGAAGATTTCCTCCCCTTGATGTCATGAATTTTGATATTGAGGAATCTTTAACTTTTGGCTTCATAGGGCACAGATCATCCATCACTTTGAGTCACGATTCATGTCCACTATCAGAAAATGATTCATCAGTCTATCTCATATGGTCCATCATTATTCCATGTTGCTTTTCTTCGAATCATCCACAAATATCATACATCATTTCTTCTGATTAGAATCCCTGCACAAATTCATCCAGATAAACATATACATATGAACTTTTAGAACAAAAGTTACATTAGTGATGATCTTTCACCATGAAATCTTCTTGTAGGCATCAACATCCTTCATACAGATTGACACATCTCCTAATGATATATTTTGTCAAGGGTATTCTTATTTACCAGACTTCTGTCAGAGTCTACATATCCTCCCAAGATATATCCTATTCACATATTCTTGGCTTTTTGATGATAACTGCCTCTTGACATGGTTGAATTTCATGATCTCTTCCTTTCTTCACATTTTCCATTCCCAGGAACTTACAACCTTTCTAGTTTCTCGTTCATATACAACCACCTCATATTCCATGATGAAATATTATGTTGATTTCATTTTTCTGTGCACTGAGAGAAACTTCTCCATAGATCATACTTCTAAATATTGAAGTTCATTACCTGCAACCATATGACATGACTTCACAGCATCTAATGTTAGCATATAAATATATACATACCTCATACCCTTTTCCCTTGAGTCATCCTATAGCAATTTCTCAAGAATGAAGAGCTTCATTATCTTGGCATGCTCCATCAATATGTCATCACATCCCATAAATCTATTTCCATGATGGATTTTTCTCTTGATGAGTGCTTTCCATTAGTAATGTTATCAAAGAGGTTTTCCCCAGAGTTGATTCAGCAGGAGCTCCTACCATGCTTTCATCAGGATGCTACACTACTTCCTATCATATAACCAACAATTGTAGTGGAGATCCTTTGCTTCATCTTTCTTATCAGGTTCTTTCCTCATTTTAGAGGCATGGGCTTCTTCCCTATTTCATTTGTCTTTTTTCAGATTAAGGATAATTTCTATTTTAATGAAAAAGTTCATCACATCCAAGGCATCGTGCTTTGTCCACATTTCTTCTTTTACTCTGAGGACCAAAACTTACTGAATCTTCCTTTCTTCCTAGATATCGCTGCAAAGACTTGATTCCTTCACTTGATCTTGTAACAGCTTTGGATTTCAAACTTGTTTCCTCTATTTACATAGAGACCCTAAATCATGGAATGGTGTGACTTCTCTCTTCATATATAATTGTGAAGTGATATTTTCCCATTCTTCTCATAGAGCTTTTAGCACCATTGTAGTATTCTCCTAGTTCCTGCAGTTGATCAGAGAGATTGCCTCTCTTGCAGTACTCACAGAGAATAGCTCCACTAATTTCTTATATACTCCTTTTGATTATTTTACATTTGGTACATCGGAGATGATAGTTTTTTACGGATTCTATAATAATCCTTTGGGCTCTTATATCTCCCTTCATGAATTTAGCATGACCTCATTGTTCTTGTCTTTTATGGAAAGTTTGAAACCCCAAAAAAATTCTTTCTTTCTTTGCAAAGGAGACATTTTAATAGATTCATATAAAGTCATAGATATACTTACTTGAGTAGATGATTTTCATCTTCTATCAGCTTGATTAATTTGAATATGGTTGACGCTTCCTTTGAGTGGTGATTGATGAGGATATTCTGCTTCTTCCTTGAAAGATCAAGGATGATAGGTAACTTTCCTTGAAGCCTTTGATGGCAATACTTTGAGATAGCAATGATATTCTGGTAGATTTAAGATGGTTTTATAATACTGTCTTATTTCTTTCACTATGAAAAAATGACCTTTATTTTAATAAAATCCTTGCTTTGATGTCATCCATGAAATCCGATCCTTGAGTGTCTCTATTCCCTTTCTAGCACCTTAGCTCTAATACCATGTTGAGAATTTGGAGGGCCAGAGGTTTTTACTATATCGTTATTACTTGTGAGCTTACTTGAGTTACTTATGTATTTCCATTCTTTAGCTTATTTAGTCTTTCATCAAGTCAGTTATCAAAATGCACACGACACACAATTAGGCTCCTAGAGGCAGGAAAAAACCTCTCCCTCTTGGAGAGGAAAACCCACAAAGAATTTTTCTTATAGATCTTCAAATGACAAGTACCATGACGTGGACTCATACCCTTGACCTAGGAATGCCTTCAAGACCTTGTAAATGCTTCACAATATGCTTACAATGTTGATCCTTCTCTTCTATATCAACTGACCTGCATCATCATTACATAACTTAGTCTCTTATTAATTCTTCCTTGATTTAGTCTACAATTGCCTAAACACTTCTTTCTTGATACTCTCTTAAGATATATTGCTTTCTTTCATGTACTAAAGATTTTATTCTCACACTCTTGCATCACATCAGACTTTAGATACACAATATATATATTACAATATATCATCTGAACTTTTGACTCAATCCACAGCTTCTATACTGTGATATGCATTCTTCCACACTGCTTATATCATAGCAATCAACAATAGATTTATATCTTTCAACACTTGAACACTGTCTTCCATCTTCTTATTTATGCCAGACTTACCACATTGTCAAGCCACAAAGTTATCCACAACTTTTGTGTATTATGACCACACTTGCTTGCTTAAATCTGCATTGTATCTCTGTAATTCCTTAGGAATATCTAAAATCTCCCTTCAGAGCTGTCGACACTTCTTCATAGGTGTAAACTGCATTGTCACATGTATTTTTTTGCACTTATTCATAGATATAACCCGCACTTTCTTACAAATAAAGTGTGCACTCATTCATTGATGTAATCCGCACTGCCTTACAGATAGAGTCCGCACTTATTCACTGATATAACTCACATTATCTTACATTGAGAGCCCCTACTTATTTCATTACAGAGATTAATGAATTGTTATTTGAATGTGTTGTAGGATATAAGTATATATAAAGAGATATATATTGTCTTGAGGCCAACCATACACATAGCTTTAAGGCCGACTCTTGCAACATATTGAATGTCGACTTCTAGCACATAAAAGGTTGACTTCCAGTGTTGGTGAGGGTTATTACACACCATTCTTCAACAAGGTTCATTAACAAACTCTTGGATATGCATGACTCTAATTATACTTATAAACAAAATACAAAACCTAAATGAACATCAAGAAGAAGTTCATTAACCTAAGATAAGATCTTGCTCATGAAACCCATGAAGAAAGTGAAACAAATATACATCTTATTACCTTTGTCTTCTTCTTTATAGAGAATACATAATTACATAGTCAATATGCAGACCAACCTAGTTACACTTTTCAACACTCCATCTTAGCTGGGGAGGTATTCATACAGGTACATGGTCACTTTCAAACTAAATAATCTCATAAGAAGAATTGGATTAGTAATCGCATTTGTATAGCATCATATCAACCAACATTGTCCTAGTGCAAGGCCTTGACTAACATCCCCATCTCTCAACGAG
Source organism: Pinus albicaulis (assembly GCA_034641835.2). Taxonomy (NCBI): domain Eukaryota; kingdom Viridiplantae; phylum Streptophyta; class Pinopsida; order Pinales; family Pinaceae; genus Pinus; species Pinus albicaulis. The sequence continues at coordinate 1,268,605,368 of CM076580.1, read as the reverse complement.
ACAATGGGCTACAATGCTGGTGAGACACATGAGTAATAGACACCATAGTTATTGTCTCTCTGAGGTACATACCCCACCTAGGTGTTCCTAAAATATGACCTTCTTGGACTATTCTTCTCTTGGGTATCCAGCCCTCAAAGAATATGGGTCCACGACTACCCTTACCTTGAATGCCCTATCTCAGTCTCAAAGAGTATCAAATTCCAGATGATTACCCAATCCTCCATTCTGTCTTCCATGTGAAGACTAGAATGATGTGTCTTTTCATTCTCTTCACATGACCTTCACTAAGACTTACGGTTTTTAGTACTGGTCGAGTGCATGAGACATATAATAGAGAATCGCATATATCACTCCCTATCAACACAGTAAGGACAAACTTCAATTTTCTTCCAAGCAATAATCTTACCACTGGGGTCCTATCAACTAGGGTCCTATAGTAGCAATCCAGCTACTCATGAAGAGTTCCTCCCTTCTATGTCATGAATTTCGTTATTGAGGAATCTTCACCTTTTGGCTTCATAGGGCACAGATCATCCATCACTTTCAATCGTGATTCATGCCCACTATCAGAAAGTGATTCATCGGTATTTGTCATCTGTTCCACCGTTATGCCATGTTGCTTTCCTTTGAATCATCCTCAAGGATCATACATCCTTTCTTATGATTAGTAGCCTTGCACAAATTCATCTAGATAAACATATACATATGAACTTTTAGAACAGAAGTTACCTTAGTGATTATCTTTCACCATGAAATCTTCCTGTAGGCATCGACATCCTTCATATAGATTGACACAGATCCTAATGATATGTTTTCTTAAGGGTATTATTATTTACCAAACTTTTGTCAGAGTCTACATATCCTCCTAGGAGATCTGTTATTCACATCTTCTTGGCTTCCAGATGATAACTGGCTCTTAACATGGTTGCATTACATGATCTCTTCCTTTCTGCACATTCTCCATTCCCAGGAACTTACAAACTTTCTAGTTTCTCATTCATATACAACCACCTCATATTCCATGAGGACATATTATGTTGATTTCATCTGTTCGTGCACTAAGAGATACTTCTCCATAGATCATACTTCTAAATACAAAAGTTCATTACCTACAACACTATGACATGAGTTTAGTGCATCTAATGTTAGAATATAAATATATACATACCTCATACCATTTTCCCTTGAGTCATTCTTACAAACAAAGATTTAATGCTTAAAAAAGTGTGAAAAACAAGAAGTTACAAGTACATCTACTATCTATCAAAATTTATTCTTTCTCCAAGAATTTATTTTCATGATCTATGAATAATGGGAGTCTCTTCTCATATATTTTAACTTTGCAATGGTTGTGAACCACATTCAGGACCATAAGGAAATGATGCCAATGCAATGTTGGAGATGGAAGTGGCAACACAGATGGTGCAAATTAGCCATGCTAGTGGATGGGGGTGGCATTGTTGTTGATGCTTCATGACTGACATTATCATCGTCAAAAATTTATACTTCCAATTGTTCTAAATGTAAGGTTCCATCCTCCAGATTATCATCCTATAGGTTATTGTCCCAAGTGATATATTCTTTGTCAAATAGAGCCCGCTCACAATAATGTGCAAAAAACTCAAGTTCTAGTGTACATAAACCAAGGTCTCTTTCTGACATTCATTAAGGAAAATTTCTTTGACATTGTGGATGAAGCTATAGGTGCTCCAAAAAATTTCCATAAAACAAGTATTAATCAAATTTTAAAGAAATTTAACTTCCAAATTTTCGAAACGCCCCCCAGAGCCATACATGTTCCACCATTCAACAAGATCCAATATATATATATATATCATCGATTGCATGAAAATGATCAAAAAATCAAGTTTTACTAAAGAATTTGTTTAATTCTCCATTTAATGTGCAATACTCCTCCTTATAAGGGACCATATTCTGTAATGTTAGCATGTAGCGATCTAGTACTTCTGGATATATATGGAGTTTTCTCCTAACCCAACCCGCAGGTGCAAGGTTAACCAATAAACATGGAGTGTAGTATTTTGGTGTAAGGACATATGCCAATGCATGGAGTGGAAAACTAATAGTATCTCGCCTTTTGACCAAATGTTTTAAATATGATCATACAAGATGGCATCTTTAAACTGAACAATATATTTAATTTTCCCTAGCATGTTATCCATGTGATAATACACTCCCAATCACCAATACGACTCTATCTGCAAAAAAAATCATGTTACAAATGGTCTTGGTGAACTAACCATTAAGAAAAATGTCCTCTGTCTCTTTAAAATATTCCCCATAAGATACTGTTTCAACTAGGCCCTTTAAGACTTTCCATGATTTAATTGATGACATGTCCTCTATCTTTTACCTTCAAAAGGCACCTAAACGTGATGTAATAGCTAGAAAATTTAGTCTTTTCGATCTTCACTAACTCCAACGTTGAGTGAATATGGAAAAGGCCATGGGAATTGATATGATTGGTAAAAAATATTATCATGTAATTTCCTCTCTTGTACAATGAACCAATAAATTTGTATTTAGGTTTTGTTATCTCAATAATTTCATGTATCAGAAGGATTATTGTGTGAACCAAACTCCCAAACCAAAATATGGTGTGGTATCTATCATCAATCATTGCTCTCACTTCCTTAAAATTAGAATCATTATCAATCATGGCCTTGATGACATTGTGTGGATGAATAGTTCCAATTGTTTGAATTAATGTTTCAACAATGTTGATGTTGGTCTTGAGCTTATTTAAATACTCATGAGATGAAAGGAAGAATTCAGTAGGATTAGGCACACCAAGAGAAATTATCAATGGATTTCCTTTTTAATTTTTCCATCAATCAAATAAAATGGATACCACATATGAATTCCAAGAATTTGTGAATTTACCGAAAGCATCTTATATTTTGGCTATTTTTTTATCAAGTTTCATGGTTCTAGCTTTGTCATACCCATATCTTTTGTATCCTTTAGGGGCATAATTAATCGTTGTAAGTGTTTCATGCTAATAAGGTGAGAAACATGCAAAGAGAAACTCATAAACTTTTGCATTCATATCATCCCTATAAAATTTATCAAGGAGTCAAGATATTGTTTTACATCTTAAGAGGATGTTTGTGCGTATGGTTATGAATCAACTACCGTGGATGGATGCCAATGGAGTTTTTGTTCGACCAATAGATGCTCTACATGTGTTAGTGGTTTCATCTCACCCTTTGATCATGTTGATTTGTATGTTTCTTCATCCTCTTGCCTTAAATATGGTTCTCTATATTGTGTTGGCATATGTGCACAGGTTTTGGTTCCTAAGAGATAATTTCCATCCCGTGGAATTTTCCCAAATAAATTATTTCTCACATGGATATATGACGTTGTGTAAGTACATTTGCAAAGGGGGCATATAAATTTAGTGTTTCCACCCCCCTTCCCTCCTCCAAGCCTTGTAAAATATTTACAAAGGGGTGTTTGGTATATTTTGGTTTGATTTCCATCATCATTTTCACTTCCATTATCCTCCTCATCCTCTTCCTCTTCATAATCCTCCTTCTCTTCTACACAGTATCCTAATCCACCATTACCCACTTCTTCATCATATTCATTACTTCTTTTGTTTCCCAAAAGCACCATCATGGCAAAAAATAGAACCAAAGACATAATACTAAGCCATATACTTGTCATGTTTTTTGAAGCTTGAGATTCTTTTCTTCAATAAAATGATGGAGGAATGGTAAAGACTAGGAGAAGAGAACATCCATATTATAGTAACTAGTTTTACTTCTAGATTTGATAGGTTCATCAAACATATAAAAAATAAAAATGTCACATTAAAAAAATATGGGAGTAGACATTTCCTCTATTTCTCTCTAATGGTGATGGTATACTTTAATATCACAATCTCTTAGAAATGGAAGCCTTCTATCTCCCTTACAAGTTCACACAATCATATCTTCTCACACCTCCCAAATATTCTCTTAAACAGTGAAACCCTCACAACATCCCTCAAAAACTCATAAAATTATGTTAACTGGGAGGGGAGGTGTCATTTTATTCCCCTTGGCCCTCCCATTTCCCTTCAAAAAACATAAAAATCTGAATATGTCATGCACACAAGTTAAAGGGTCAGAAAAAATTTATTATTATTAGGGAAAATGGGGGAGTGTGCTTTGGGTGTGCTCTTAGGAGTGTTTTGGATGATCTAGGAGAGATGTTGCTTGAGCACTACTAGAACATTTATGGAGAAATTTTTTAGCTACAGGAGGACACTCTAAAAAAATTCTCCCTATTTTGAGCATGTTGTAGGGGCAGGTTTCCGAAGACATATAATATACCAAATTGAGATAGTTTTTGAGCGAACTCTGAGCTCAACCCTTACAACTATTATTTAACATTTTAGAACTGCACCAAAAATCCAAATTCTCAATGATAGAGGTGTGATATAGATAGAGGAAGGGTGTGGTTCCTATTTATAGAATTTTTATATAGTTAAGAGATTAGGTTTGTCCTCTTTTTCTTCCTTTTTCTTTTTCCTTTTCTGAAATAAATTTCAAATTCCAAGCTGCGGGTCATGTAAGGTGTCGGGTGTTAATATTTTTTTAGCTTGGGAGGTACTCTAAACTTTAGTATTGGGGGTTGTGGCAGAGTTGGCACACAAGTATGGCATGTGGGCTTGAAACCCAAGCTCTGGGTTTTGTACCCATCGATGTTGGGGAAAAAACCATAGAGATAATTTGACATGTGATGAATGGAGATGATAGAGGACACCGAAACAAACAAGACACATCAAGAATCATCGAAAATCATAAAAATATAAATTTTCTATGAAGATATATTAATTTTTCAAGTTTTTTTTTGGATTAGTGGTAAAAAGTTAAGTTCATATTAGTGTTTGAGTAACCTTATGAGAGTTGACAAGCCCTATTGGTCAAATTTGATGGATTCCTTGTATTGTGTATTAATGAAAGGTGATGGAGACTCATTTAGGTATCCAAGTCTGCAAAAAAAGTGAATAATTCAACCTCTTTGATATCTCTAATTGGGCTACAGGCTAGGGAAAATTCTAGTGAAGGAAAGGAGGACTAGTTTGGGCCTCCTTGTGTCTATTTTGGATGCCAAGTGACCTTGTGGCAACGTCGAATAAGAGATCTGAGTTTTTGGGCTGTTTTGGAGAGGTTTTGTGTCCTATATATCCTTGTTTGTGTAGGCTACAACTGTGTGGTAGATTGCGAAAGGACCTGAGTTATGCTAGTTTATATTTGAAGGGATTGTGTTGGATAGAAGGGAGTGCATAGTAGTCCTAATTGTACGAAGTTGGAGGAGGAAAAAAAACAAGGAGGGTCACAATTATTAGGAGCATTATGGGTACAGGTTAAGTTCTTTTTGTTGACTATAACATTCCTTAACCAATTTGAAATATACAATAGTAGGAACAACCCTAAATGTGAAGCATGAATGTATGTTCATGAGGTTGTATGGTTGACTTATTTTTAGGTGTTGGGTCTAGTTTTGGGCCAAATTGGATGGGTTTTTTGTGAAGTATCTTAGAACCGAAGAGGAAGGGTATTCCTAGTAGTTGGATTCTCTAATCAGTAGTAGATGCTACAAAAAGGATTGGTCACTCATGGTCTGGTGTACGACAACGTCAAAGTGGACCAAGTGCTGATAATGGATTAGGAATTTATGGTGTGTTGGAGGGAAACGTGATAATGCAAAATTTGGATCTTGATATGCACCATATTCATTCACTTAGTTGGTTGCTAAAGTGGCAGTTGATGAGCTTCAGGTTATGATAAGCCAAGATTAGTTTTAGTAGCCTTAGACTTGTGTGTGGAGAAGGACATCTACAACAGAAGTTGGGAAATCCTCCTAGCCCTATGTTAGGATTGTGCGAGATGGACATCTTGCAGTGATAGGTGGGATTCGTCCGTGTCCTATGTTAGGATTAACTGGAGTAGTGTAGGAAGACTATAGTGGGATGAAGTCCTTGAGTGGTTGAGGAAAAATAGTGGGAAGTTGTGAGTTTTTCACAAACAAAGTTGTGAATAACTCAACATGAGTCTCGATGTTTTTATGCATTGATGGATAAAAAATTAATAAAAGAGAATATTGGATAGTCGATATTAAGTAGCCAGATGGACTTGGATCAATGATAGAGGTAAGTGTTGTAGATCGAGAGTCGAAGGATCAGGCAAGTATAGGGTATGATCTAAAGCATTTGAGAGTCAACTGGATGTTTAGACTTTCTTATTGAGGGTAGGTTGGTTGTCGATAGACTAATAATAGTCATATTTTTGTATGATTATGGTTTTAGATATTCAAGGGCCATTATCCAATGTACAAAATCCCTAAACTGTTGTATTATTTAGTTGGATTAATATAAGGAAGATTGGGTTTTTAGACATATTTGTGTAAAAAAATGTGTATATCTTGTGCACTACTATATTTACTGTTGTTTATATTATGTTGTTGAAATTATATTCGTTGCGATTCTTGGCTTGGTAGTATTAGTTATGCTGGACCTTGGGAGACAATTTTGGCTGAGGAGAAATCAGTGCCGAAGACATTCATGTGAACTTTGAAAAGAATTAATTCCTTGTTCCTGTGGGACTCCGTACATTGGTGAAATTGGTCGGTCTATTAATCAAAGGATCTGTGAGCATGCTGCTGACATCCAACATAGAAGATCTCACTCGTCCACCTTAGCTGAGCATGCAGAAAATACTAACCATCATGTTTGCATCGAAGATGCTAAGGTGATTGCTAGGATCGACCATTTCCATCATCGTAAGTTGGGAGAGGCCATACGAATTGAAAAAAGACCCGTTAATCTCAATAGAGATGATGGCTGGAATATTAGCAGGTGTTGGATTCCTGCCTTATATTATTGATTTATTATTATTATTATTATTATTATTATTATTATTATTATTTTAAGGCTGGTTGTATGATTCTTTGATAGGTCGTTAGTTATCATTTTCTTTTTTCCATGGACCTTGCTCTTATAAATAGTCAAATATATAATTAAAAATAATTTATAATTATGAATTAATAATAATAATTAATTAATTAATAATTAAATCAACTAAATAAAATAAGAGATATATACATATTATTATCACTATTGGTTAAATAACTAACTAATAAATTAATTAATTGAATAAATATATTAAACATTTCATTCTAAAAATTAAATGTAATGAGCCATTATTATTTGTTATAAAAAATAAATAAATAAATAAATGAATAAAATAAAATAAAATAAAATAAAATAAATAAATAAATATTCAAAGTCAAACTAGCCATTATCCTAAAGGCTAGTTTAGCTATTTCTACATCTATTTAAACTTAATGTCCCCATATGATCTCTCACATAGTCTTGATGATGAACCACATTGGTTGGTTCAAAACACCTTGACCATGTTCCATTGCATTTGATTATTACCAAAAGAATTTTACAAATTTAAAAGAATTAGTTGTTTTTCCATTCATTTTATAAAACACCAGAAATGATTTAAAACCCTTTAACTCTTCATATGGGAACAATTCCTCCATGAATTCCTTCTGATGTTGAGTAAAAATGATAGAAAGAACAAAAACAAATGATAGTGGATAGTTTCAGACAATAGGTTTCCTTAGACAAAATATGTTATCTTTAACTTTAGAAGAGAAATGGCTAGCATTAAATAAAATTCAGAATAAAGGAGCACACCATTAACAATTTTAACACTAATTCACAACACTATAACACTCTAATGATTTTGTAGGAGGTTTTTTTTTTTTTAAACCTGACTTTGAAAGAACTAGGGAAATATATGAAAATGGCTCCAATTTTCAGAAATTTCCCGCCATGAATCCAATTTGGTGTATTCAGATAAAAAAAAAAAAACATGTTGCATATTTTCAAAATTCAACACCATTTTCCTGAAAATTGATCTTGAAATTCAACACCTGGAAATGGATGTGTTTTTAAACTTCTTTGATTAACAAAATGAAATATAGTTGATCATGTGTCAATTTCACTCTGCTTCTCTAATAATCTGCTTGAAAACCACAATATTCTTTCTCTCGTTCAACATTAGCAGTAATGGAACCAAAATATGCTTCCAGCAAAATATCAGTAACCTTCTTCAGCTGAGAAACTAGTACTAGTTTCATTGAAGGTTCTAAAACGTCTGCTTCCATTTTTAATTCTAGGATAAGCGATCCTAGCTTCCAAATTCCATATTGTGCTATCAGTTGATAATACCAAGGTGTTAGACCTTTGGGGGATGGATACTAAGAGTATTGGATATCTCTAAAGTGAATGACATTCTATACTGCACGTGCAAGCAATTAAGATTTCACGAAGTTGTTATATTTGTAACTGAAGTGACAACTCCCTTCCCAGTTGTGATTTTCTAGCAATTTTGTGGTGTTCTAGAAAATATGTCCGAAAATGATAATAAATAGCATGCGGATATCATCTAGCTATTTTGATCAAATTGAGGTTGCAATGAGTTGCAACAGGCCTTTGCAGTGAAAGTAATATCTGAGGTATCCATGACAGCCAAACCTAGTGGTGTATATGATCCAAGTTCTTATTAAATGCTTACCCCATAGGTTCATTTTGAGTTTCAAAGTTCAAAAAAGACAAAACACATGGTAAGTGACTTCTAACATTTGAAACCCCATGATTAATACCTTGAAAATAACAACATACTGCATATTCTAGCTAGAGCTCTTTATAAACACGATCACAATAAACTCCCCAAATTATTCATCCTTTAGGAAAATCCTTAGAGACACTGTTAAATTTGGACAACTAGGTCCAAACTCCATATTAAGATGCTCAGATTAAGAGGCTAATATTTTTGTTGGATTCCTCTTTCTGAGAGGTGTAAAATCCATATAAAATATGTCTTAATCCGATGAGCAGAACTTATATTTTGAATTTATTATTTTTAATGAATTATATGTACAAGGTCGGCCAGTTTTGTAATGTAGGCTCGGATGCCCAACAGATGTGTCACACACCCTCATGATGGATATATATACAGGAAAAGTTGGAGAGATTTTCATCATCAACACAACTCATCATCTTCTCTTCTCATCAAATAGTACGAGCTACCTAAAGACAAGTTTCAGCCACACGTGTGAAGGACGAAGAGGACAAACCGTACAGCTGAACTGCAGTTCGATTTTCTGCTGCTAGGGTTTCGCTGTAAGTTTGACCAGCGTTGACTTTGGTCAACGCATGGTCCAAACAAGCTGAAAATTGGTGGAAGGTTCAATTTTTGAAGGCCGTACTACCTGGCACAAGAATCGAGGTCAAAGGGTTGACCGTTTTGCTGCTGCGTTGACTTTTAGCTTGCTGCCCCTGCGTTGATTTTTCAGGACATCGTTGACTTTTGCAGAGTTGACTTGGGTTGACTCATCTACTGATTGGAGGGTTGTTGTGACACATGCTGGGCTGACTGACCAAAGGAGTCTTTGCTGGTTGAAGCATCCTGTTGACCGCCGAAACGAACACACATTTTTTCTGTTTCCGATTTGTCTTTTGTAAGATCTGCTTATATGTTCTATCTGCATTTTGCTTAACTACTTGTATGATTGCTGTGAGAAAAGTGAAATTGCTCTTAGCATAGAACATCTACAAAACTTTACATGGTATCGTAGCCGAGGTGAAGACAACCTATCTATAGCATACATCACCGGAAGAAATGGGTTCCACTAGTCTTGAATTCAAGGAGAATGACAAGCCGGGATCGAGTGATGACTTCCATGCCTCGAAGATGATATTAGACCTTAAATTGGAAGATCATGATCTCCTGGATCATGTGACAGGGAAGGTTCAAGAACCTCCATCCAATGCCTCTGCTGCTGTTAGAAACAAGTATAAGAAGGGAGAAATCAGAGCAAAGCTACTAATCAGGGAATCCATAAATAAGAGTCTCGTTGCCTACATATCTGAATTAGGCACATCCAAGGAGATGTATGACAAATTGATACTTATGTTCCAAGTAAACAATGTGAACCAAGTGCTATTCCTCAAGAACAAGTCAAGAATATGAAGAAGGGCCAGGATTTTAGTCTATTCAAACTTTTATGAAGCCGACCGAAACCAAGAACAATCGCTAGCTATTGGGAGACAATAGCTGATCGTGAGAAGGTTCTCACCGCATTTGAGGCATCTAAAATGAATGGCAAGTATTCACAACTACCATTCTCAACAATAATACCATTCCTAACTTTGATGAGCTTCTGTCAAGATGTATGCAAGAAGAAACAAGGATGAAGGAATTGGATAATGAAAGAAATGCTGCCTATGGTGCTCATTCCCGAAAGAAGAACTCTGGTGGTTCTAAGGACAAAGGAAGGACTAAGACTCAAGAGAAGAAGGGTAAACGTTTCACCTGCCATAGGCCTGGACACTATGCTAGAGAATGCCCCTTCAAGAAGGATTCTCCCGATGGTGACGATAACAACAACAACCGAAGGAATGGGAATCGTAGAAATGACAAATCCAATGGAAAGAGGAAGGCTCACTTTGGAGGAAACAATCAACCTTCTAAGAGGTCCAGAAATACCAGGTATGAGGAGTCTAATGCTGTTGATAAAAGAAATGAGTATATTCTTGTATCTGCTCTCTTTGCTACATCTTCGCCCGACACTATGGATGTCTCGCTGATAGATAGTGGTGCCTCAAGACACATCACTGGTTTCAAGGAAGCACTCTCTGACATGATTGAAAGGGATACTAATCTAGAAATTATCCTTGGAGATAATGCCACGTATCCCGTGAAAGGGACAGGGACTGTGACCCTTCACTTGTCTCAAGGACAAGTCCTACGTTTGCAAGATGTACTCTATGTACCAAAATTGAAGAAGAACCTTGTGTCTGTATCAGCCATGGAAGACAAAGGGTTCAATGTAACATTCTCTGATGGAAAGGTGCTCATGTGGAAGAAGAGCTTCAAGGAAGCTATCCCAATTGGTTCTAGGGTTGGTACACTCTATCAGGTTGGAGGGAGTCCGTCGGGAGCTATGACTTGTGATACTATCCGACAAACCGAACTATGGCACCGTAGATTTGGAAAGCCCTTCCCGAAGCAAGGAAGGTGTATATAAGGGCCGTGCTGAAGGAAAACATACAAGGGGACCTTTCCCCTCAAGTGTCACAAAGACATCTGATATATTGCAACTGGTCCATTATGATCTATCTGGTATGTTGCCCGTGACATCCCTGGGGGGATGTTCTTACTACATGACATTTACTGATGACTTCTCTCGCAAAACCTTGATTTTTTTTGAGGAAGCCATCAAGCATCAAGTCTGGAAGGATGCTAGGCATGAAGAATATGAGTCTATTATGAAGAATGATGTCTGGGATGTGGTCCCGAGACCGCAGGACAAATCTGTTGTCACTGCGGAATGGCTCTACAAAATCAAACATGGATCTGATGGGAGTGCTGAAAAGTTTAAGGCAAGGTTTGTTGCCCGTGGCTTCTCTCAAAAGGAAGGAATTGACTATGACGATATATTTGCACTCGTGGCACGATATACCACCATCCGATCAATCATAGGCCTTCGTCGCTACGCAAGGATGGAGTCTTCTTACCGATGGATGTCAAGACCGTTTTTCTCCATTCCGCATGGTGCAATAAAAGGAAGAGGTGTATGTGGAACAACCTCGAGATTTGAAGTTCAAGATCGAGACACTTATGTCTCCAGAAAGTTGAAAAAAGCCCCTTGCGGGGCTGAAGCAAGCACCTGCAGCTTGGTACGAAAGGATGGATAGTTACTTGATGAAGCTGGGCTTCACTCGAAGTAATGCTGATCCGAACCTATACGTCAAGGTTGTGAAAGAGAAGCCTCTCATTCTAGTACTATATGTGAATGACCTCTTCCTGACTGGTGATGACCCTCTCATTCATCATTGTGAGAGGGAGCTTGCTGCTGAATTCGAGATGAAGGACCTAGGACTGATGCACTATTTACTAGGCCTGGAGGTCTGGCAGAGACCTGGAGAGATTTTCCTTTCTCAAGGAATATATATTGTGAAGCTTCTGAAAAGATTTGGAATGGTGGACTGTAAGTCCGTGTCGACACCGATGGAACTCAACTTTAAGCACTTGAGGAGCAACGTTGCTGGGCCCGTCCTACTGAGTATCGTGAACTCATAAGGACCCTGATGTTCTCAATGAACACTTGTTCGAACATATGCCGTGCAGTGAACACTTTGAGTCAACACATGGTTGATCATAACATTCACTAGGTTGGTGCCAAGAAACTCTTAAGATATCTCTATGGCATGATAAACCATGGGCTGAGATACACTGTCGGGAGCATGACACTCCTTGGATATACTGATGTCGATTGGGCTGGCATTGTGGTGGATCGCAAGACCACATCTGGATGTTGCTTCACACGTAGATCTGCTTCAGGCAGGAAACGGAAGTCAGTAGCCTCGAGCACCGCTGAGGCCAAATACATTGCAACATGTATGGCCCGTTGTGAAGTCACTTGGTTGCAAAAGCTTGTCAATGAGCTGTTCAAGCATGTGCTAAATGCCACCGTTATCCTGTGTGATAACTAGAGGGGGAGTCGTTTGTCAGAGAATCCCGTGTTCCATGATTGATCCAAGCATGTTGATGGCTGGTACCAGTTTATCTGGGATATGGTACAGCGAGGCGTTATAAGGCTCGATCATATAGGAACTGATGAGCAGTCGCGGATATTCTCACAATACCTTGGGGAAGGTCATGTTCCTAACCTTCCGTGAGAATCTTGGAATCGTGGAAAGACCCTATGATGTGGGTCCCGTTGGACGATGAGCCTGGAGCTTCCGGGGGCTTTGGGGAGTATTTTCGGAGCTATGGGCAACCACAAGGCTAGGCTTGCCAACCTTGGTGGTGTGCTTGGACCCCACTGTTGTGATTTTGAGTTGGTTCACCTCTCATTTTTTGTGCCCTGTATGCATCCTACCCATTGAGTTCAGGGCTCATGGGAAGTACCTCTCATCTGGCCAATGAGGTGTGGAAAAGTTAGAGACTATTAGCAAAGACTGATGGACGCATTAGAGATTGCCGTACTCCTATCTAGGATGGCATCGTCCAACCACTTGATCCGGGATCGCGATTTCAGGAGGTCTGGACCTCCGGACTTACTATGTCAGCCAGGGGATGATGTCTTTGTGACTCACCCACTTCTGTTCTGAAATAAAGAGGCCAGCAAAGCAAGTTACGGTGGGTGACGCACGATGTTTGATTGCACTAGTGGATGGAGTTCTCCCTAATTGAGAGGGAGTGTTAAATTTGGACAACTAGGTCCAAACTCCATCTTGTGATGCTCAGATGAAGATACCAATATTTGTATTGGATTCCTCTTTCCGAGAGGTGTAAAATCGATATAAAATATGTCTTAATCCGATGAGCAGAACATTTATTTTGAATTTATTATTCATAATAAATTATATGTGCAGGTCGGCCTTAAGGTTGCACGCCCCCAGCAGATGTGTCACACGCCCCAATGATGGATATAAATACAGGAAAATTTGGAGAGCATTTTCATCATCATCACAACTCACATCTTCCTCTCTCATCAAAGAGTACGAGCTACCAAGAAGGACGAGTTTCAGCCACACGTGTGGAGGACGAAGAGGACAGACCGTACAGCTGAGCTGCAGTACGATTTTCTGCTGCTAGGGTTTCGCTGTAAGTTTGACCAGCCTTGACTTTGGTCAACGCATGGTCCAAACAAGCTGAAAACTTGTGGAAGGTTCGATTTTTGAAGGCCGTACTACCTGGCACAGAAATCGAGGTCAAAGGGTTGACCGTTTTGCTGCTGCGTTGACTTTTAGCTTGCTGCCCTGCGTTGACTTTTTCAGGACAGCGTTGACTTTTTTGGAGTTGACTTGGGTTGACTCGTTTGCTGATTGGAGGACTGTTGTGACACATTCTGGGTTGGCTGACCAAGGAGACTTGCTGGTTGAAGCATCCTGTTGACCGCCGTAACGCACCACCACATTTTTCCTGTTTCTGATTTGTCTTCTATAAGATCCACTTATATGTTCTATCTGCATTTTACTTAACTATTTGTATGATTGCTGTGAAAGAAGTAAAGTTGCTCCTAGCATAGAACATCTACAAAACTTTGGCGTACACTGATTACATGGGAATATGCATAATCAAAACATTTAACTTCATTTACTTCTACAAAATTTCTCCTATAAGGAAGAAACAGATGTTGGTATCGACCTGAAAATATGTCAAACTCCTAGATATTATTAATCAAGTTAATCCCATTTTTTATCATGCCTCATTTCTAAGGAAAATTTTTCTTTCTCCAATATTTTACGAATGTTTTTTTGAAAATGAAATCTCATTGTATCATCACTCCATCCATTTTGTTCACCACAATTAGGCATACATCATAATTTCCTTGCTTACAGGAAAGTTCACCACAATTAGGCATACATCATAATTTCCTTGCTTACAGGAAACAATAGTAAGCTTGTTAACATTACATGCCTTGCCACGATATGGAAGTTGATGAAGCTGAGAGTTTGTATTTGAAAAATGTTTAAATGCACAGTATATATGTGGCTCACAACTTTACTGCACTCATAATGGGATTTGTAAAGTCTTCGTCAATTTCATATTTTGAATACCATTAATGCAACAAAATCCAAAGTCTACACCGTTCAAAATCACTGGAAGGGTTCAACATTACTTATTCCATTAGATATTTTGTTCCCAAAATTTAATTCTAAATATCATCACGATCGATCTCCTTTCTCCCGCATTCTTTCCTACGTTTCAGTCTCATAGATTTTTGTCTCCCTTTGCAAGGTTTTTTTTAGTTGGAAAAAATAAGCTACAACATCTTGCTACATATGTTGCAAATGTTTTGTTTAGAAAATGTTGTGAACTGTATATCAATAGCCTTAGTGTAGCATGGAGTACAATTAAACTGAAAACCCCAGAATGTGAAAACTAATACCTAAGATTCTTGAAACCTAAAATTTATTTTTGATTATGACTAACACCCTTATTCATCAACTAAAAACTGAATTGAGGAACTAGAACTAAAAGTAAAATGGCTTAACTACCGAGCTATTTATTTACAAGCTTCCACTTATGTACAAGGATGAACTCAATCAACCTAACTGCCTCTCAATGTACCTACCAACATTTGAGATCTAGACCTAATGCCTTGATGTTGTTGAAACCAAAAATCATAACAAGTGTGCACCATGAAAAATCTCGAACAAAACCGATACATATCCCATAAAATACACCCGATGGTGACCGAAATACCTCATCAAGTAGTCAACTATTAGGTCATGAATCGCAAAAAAAAACTTTAAGTTTCTCGTTTTCCTTAAAAATTCATCGTAAAACCGTTCGGTTGAATATGAATGTTCTTTCACAAAGAGTGTTCATCTCTTCAACTCTAGGCTCTTGGGAAAAATATTGATTCCTTTTTTAATGTGTATGAATAACCTTTTGAAAACCACCTTCTTTCATTCCATAAATCATACTGTCTTCTCTCTAGTAAAATATGTCTTTATTTTTTTCCTCATGAATTGCACCCAATTCCTCTTTGGAACCATACAAATCATAAATTGCAGTATCTTCACCAACCTTATGATCACATTTCTCTTCTTGTACAATTTCCCTTAAACATTATTATGTATGATATTAATCATAGGTGCGAGGAAAATCAAATTCCACAAAATAAGATCTCTGAGGATTTATTTGCAACTTAATCATTTCTCCTTCTTGTCGATTGTTGTGTAGAAATTATTGATGCAGTTTTGATTTTTTCTCCATTTTAATGTTTTCTTCATTTCGTTGGAAGAGATTCAAGAAATTTTCTGCTTGTGGGATTATTGAAGAAGAGTTTTCTTAAAAAACTTTCAACGTCATCTTCAAAAAAATGTAGCTCTTCATCCAGGGACATTCATAATCAATATGGCTATAAAGTTTTTGAATGCTTGATATATTATAAAACTTATCATTTTTTTTTTCAGCAGGATTTTCATGAGCTCTAAATATTTATTTAGAATCATAATATTCACAAAAACCTTCAAAAATAAAATCATGTGCATATAAAGTTATACCAAAAGAATTGAACACTAAATAAAAATATTTTAAAGAGGAAATTCTAGAACGAGGTAAGGACTTGTACCAAACCCTAGCTCCCTGGTCCAAAGAAAACATAAACACCTTCATATTCACATATTCATGAATGATACTCTGTTTCTCCATGCATTCATGAAAGCTTCTAAGATGTTTGAATATACTTTCATCTGCATCTCTAATGAATCTTGGAAGATATTCATTCCAATCATGAAATGTAGGCTTCTAATGAGGATAACCAGGGATCCTAGCAAAACCTAGTGGGGAGATTTTATTTTCTAAGAACGCAGCAGCAATCATTAAGACTGAGAAAAGTAACCCTAAAGTGAATATCACAGGTGAAAATATTCAACCAACTCCTAAAATTTATCACCCTCAAGAATTGATGAGAGACTCACCCTATTCACTCTCTTTGCTCATCAACCAAAGAAATGATTCTTAAATAATAGCTGAGGTAAAAATAGCTTTGTATCTTCGTTCCCCATAAAATATGCCTAAAAATGTTGTACCCTGGGAGACATCAATGCCTAAGACTTTTATGTGAACTTTGAAAAGAATTAATTGTTTTTCGATTTAATTTATAAAACCATAGAAATGATTTTAAACCTTTTATCTCTTCATATGAGAACAATGCTTCCACAAATTCCTTTTGAGGTTGAGTACAAATGACAAAAAGAACAGGAAGAAATGATAGTAGAAATTTACAGGGAATAGGTTGTGTTACATAGAATTTGGTATCTTTCACTTTAGAAGAGAAATGGCTAGCATGAAATGAAATTTAGAATACAAGAGTGCATCATTAAGGATTTTAAGTCTAATTCACAAGATTTTAACATTTGAGACCAACAACTACATTACTCAGTTCTAAGAGAAGAATGTTAACAAAATATGAAATAATAAAGACTAATCAAACCCAACAAATTCCAGAAATTCTGTGAAAGATTTGTTCATGAGGATATGAAAGTGAAAGTACAAACTTGTAGTTCCTTTGAGGTCCCAAAGTCTGGAACCTTACAATGCCTTTATTTTTCCTTTTTATTTCCCCTCTCAGCCTAACTGACTAACTATCCCAAAATTGATTATGGAACTAACTCATGGAAAATTTCATAACTATCCCTTTTCACTAATAATAGCTCATCTTTAATACATAATGTTAAATATATATCATAATATATTTAATATTAAATTATATCCTCTATGTCTTAACAATAACAAACATAAATACCTCCTTTTATCATGATTTTGTACATGATGATTCAAACATATCTCGCAATTCTTAAATCATCTGAAATGATATTTGGATTTTAATGAAATATGTGTGGATCTTATAGAAAACCACAAATGGGTTTTCTGAAATCCCAAACCGCTGATGAGATCACCTCTTAGAGGTTTCTGAAAATGAAAACAGTGATGCCGTAATCAACTAGGGTCATTGATCTGTTCGAAGGTAGTTTGAAGATACTTCTTAATGGACCACACTTTCTCATAAATTTCTTGCAACTTTTGCTGCCGTCAAACCATTGGATCCTGGATAGATGATACAGTCATTAATTTTATGGTCAACGATAAGTTGTTTTATTCTATTTGACTGCATTTAATTTTAATGATTTAATCTCTTGTTGATCCTGAACTTTTCACACTTCACTGTATTCAAACTGAGGTGCTTTAATATAGTTTTTGTGCACAGGGACAAAATCACATGAAATGTTTCTTACAAGCCATATATTTGGAGAGCTTATACTTGGATACTAAATTGCTAGGGATTTCAAGCGACCAAACAGGGAAAACCTCTATATATAATTCACGCTTCCACTACAGTAGCTTCCTTAAACCAAGTTGACGTTGATCTTGACAACGAAACTTTAAACTTTTCTTTTAAGAATCATTTGAGAATGATATTATCATCGTCTAAATTAAATTCCATCATGAATGAGACATCACTCAATTTTTGAAGACTTTTCTTTTTTAAAACTGGCTTTGAAAGAACTAGGGGAATATATGAAAATTCTCGCAATTTTTGGAAACTTCTTGTGACGAAGAAAAAATGTTGTATTCTGCAAAAAAAACCCTTGTTGCGAATTTGCAAAACTCAACACTATTTTCCCAAAAAATGATAACAAAATTCACTACCTAGAAATGGCTACATTTTTAAACTTCTTTGATTAACAAAATGAAAAACAATTGAAAATTTGTTGATTTCACTCTATTGCTCGAATGATGTGCTTGCCAACCATGATATTATTTCTCTTCTTCAACTTTAGTAGTAATGGAACCAAGATATGCTTCCAGTAAAATATTAGTAACCTCCTTCAACTGAGCAACTAATTTTGATTTCATTAAAGGTTCTGAAACATCTACTTCCATTTTTAATTCTACGATAAGTGATGCTAACTTCCAAATTCCAAGTCGTACTGTCGATTTAAAATACCACGGTGTCATACCTTTAGGAGAGGGATACCAAGAGTATTGGATATCTCTATAGAGAATAAAAATGCATAATATACTTGTGCAGGCAATTGAGATTTGACGAAGTTGTACTATTTCCAACTAAAGTGAAAACTCCCTTCCCAGTTGTTATTTTATAGAAATTTTGTGGTGTTAAAGTAAATATGTCCACATATGATAATAAATAGCATGTGGATAGACTCTCCCTATTCTGAGGAAAACAAATTTGCAATGAGTTTCCTTAGGCCTTTGCAGCAAAACGAATAACTGAGGTATCCATGACAACCAAACCTAGTGGGGTATGTGATCCAAGTTCCTATTAAATTATTTCCCCACATGTTCATTTTGAGCATTAAAGCTCAAGAAATATACAACATGTGCTAAGTGACTTCTAGAATAACCCATGTTTAATACCATGAAAAAAACTCATACTGCATATTATAGCCAATTCTCTTCATTTGTTTATTTATAAAATTTGTCCCAATAAATGCCCTAGCTTATTCATACTTTAGGGAAATCCTTGGAGACATTGATTGGATGTGAATATACACAATCAACACTTCTACCTTCATTTAATTTCTGCAAAAGTTCTCCTTTAAGGAAGAAAATCTCTGCCTGGTATCGATCTGGAAATGATCTCAAATCAATACTATTAATCAAATAAATCCCATTTGTTTCTTTATGCCTCATTTCTAAGGAAATTTTTTCTTGCTCTCTTATTTTCACGAATGTCTCTTGAACTTGCATTGCTGAATATCCATCATTTTTGTTTAGAAAAGTTATTCATACATCATAATGCCCTTGCTTACGGGCACCATGAGCAGGCTTGTGAACATTACGTGCCTTGCTACAATATGCAATTCGACGAAGTTGAGAGTTTTTATTTAAAAAATGTTTAAATTCATAGTAGATATGTGGTTCACAAATTTACTGCACTCATATGGGCTTTGTAGAGTCTTCATCAATTCAATTTTTTGTTTAGCATTAATGCAACAAAATCCATGGTCTGCATCATTCAAAATATCTCACAAGGGTTCAACATACTTATTCCATTCATAAATGTTGTGCTCACAGTTTCATTATGAATATACTTATTAGTCATATTCTTTCTCCTGCATTCATTCATCCTTAGTTTCAGTTTCATAGAGTTGGCCTCCATTTGTAAGTGTTTTTTAGCTGGAAAAAAAAGCTACAATAGGTGATTTAAGATTCTATCATAGACACCAATATCATGGAAAAAAACATGATTTTAGAGTGTGTGTGAGCTACATTGAGGTAAAATTAATCAGAGTGTTCATAGCGAAGCAGGTCAAAGGGAGATGGGATTATATCTATATCATGGAGTAGATAATTCAGTTGAATACATGTTTTTGTGGTCTTGAATGGATCGGCAATGAGATTGGTTGGGAGTTCTCGTCAATTCGTGGAGAGCCTGATGAACAACAATTTGTTGTAGTACAAGTTGTTGGATGTGGACTTCCCATGACTTATCATGGATGGCTGGGATAGCTTGAGGATTCTTTGGCATGGATGATATTAGGATTTTCAATATTTCTTCTTGTAATGGACTACAAATCGACATGCTAGATTCTTCATCAGATCGTGATGTTGCATATACACGATTAGAGGGATGTTCACAAGCGATATTTGATTTAGCAAGATGCGTGCTTAGAAGAATGGGCCAATGGATATCATGAAGACTCATAGTGAGTCTAGCCTCATATGTAGCAGCTTTATGGAGGTTTGAGATATTCAGGTTCGAATTCAATAAGGTAGAGGCACTACCAATATTGTAGGGTTCATTATACATAGTATTCTACAATTATGGACACCATATGGATTGGTGTCTTCAGTGATGATGGAAAAATCCTAGTGTTGGAAGTACCTCCCTCGCTATTAGGGAGTGTTAAATTTGTAGCTTGGGAGTACTCGAAACCCTATGCTTGAGGGTTTTGGAGACCTTGGCACACAAGTATGGCTTGGGGTTTTTGAAACCCAAGCTTTGGGATTTGTACCCATCAATGTTGGGGCCAAAACAATGTAGATAATTTCACATGTGATGGATGGATATGATATTGGACATCAAGAAGAACCATACACATCAAATATCATTGAAATTTGAGATGTATGTGAAGATAAATTAATGTTTGAAGTTTATGAGTGGGATTGTGGCACAAATTTAAGGTCGACTTAGTGTTTGAGTGACCTTATGTAATTTTGAAATACCTCTTCGATGAATTTCATGGATCCCTTGTATTGTCTACAAATACAAGGTGATGGAGACTCATTTAGGTATCCAAGTGTTCAACAAAAGTGAGTAATTCAACCTCTTTGATATCTCTAATTGGGATGTAAGCTATGAAATATTCAAATGAAGGAAAGGAGGGATAGTTTGGGCCTCCTTATGATTGTTTTGGATGCAAAGTGACCTTGCAGAAGGGTTGAGTAGGAGATCCAATGTTTTGGGTTGTTTTTGAGAGGTTTTATGGAATATATGTCCTTGTTTTTACAGTCTACAACTCTTTGGTGGATGAAATGAAAACTTGAGTTCTAGTGCTGCCTATTTGAAGGGGCCAGGAGGGATAGAAGGGAGTGTAGACTAGTCCTAAGGGATTCGATCCAAGAGTCGATGCACTCGATGCCCACCACTCATTGATGAGAGTCCCTTCATTGTACCCTTGTAATTGCCAGCTCTTGTCCTCACAATTAGGAATGGTTCTCTGCTTCACTATTATAGCTTCATGAGCTTCGGTTGTGGTAATTCCTGAGATGTGGCCTACTTTGGGATTGGTATGGAGATCCCTGACTACTATAAGGAGGTTGCAATGGAGGGTAAAGGATCATATTTTGGGTCTAGGGTCCCACATCTTATGCCAAAAGAAAAAGTGTATTTGCGAAGGAAAAATTTGGTAACGAGTTAGTGGAGGACACTAAAAAGGAGGTTCATAGTTTTTAGGAGAATTTATGGGAAGTGTTTAAGGACTTTTAGTCGACTATAATATTCCCTAACCAAGTTGAAATCTACAACAGTAGGAAAAAACACAAAGGTGAAGAATGAAGGTATGTTCATGAGGTTTTATGGTTGAATTATTGTTAGGTGTTGGGTCTAGTTTTAGACTAGATTGGATTGCTTCTTTTTCAAGTCTGTTAGCATCCAAGAGGAATGGTATTCCCAATAGTTGGATGGCCTTACCAGGAGCATATGGTACAACAAGGATGCTCACTCATGGTGTCGTGGTGGGTAGCGTGAGAGTGGACCAAGTGTGGAAAGTGAAATTAGGGGAATTTTTAGGTTTAAAATGGGACTTCTAAGGAAATGATAAAATAATTCTGGAAATAATGAAATAATAATAGATTAGATCATCAAATTTTAGAGGGAAAACAGAAAAACTATTTTTTGAACTCGTATTTTCAGCTTATCTCCCTATGGGTTTACTCAAATTTCGAGTGGAAAGACTCATTGGATGCATAACTTGATTCCTCATCAAATTAGTACACATGTTGCATACTTTCTATTGACCCTCCTACATAAAAAATGATAAATACATGAAAAATGTGATTGAAATCACGTTTTTTCATGTATTTCTCATTTGTCATGTAGTAGGGTTAGACAAAATTATGCAACATGGGTACTCCTTGGGTGAGGAATTAAATTCTGCATCCAACAAGTACTCCCTCTATAAATTTTAGTAAAATATTAGGGAGATAAGTTTAAAATATGAGTTGAAAAAGTAGTTTTATTATTTTATTACTTTTTAATATTTTTACTTTTTTACTCTAAAAAAGGTGAAACATCCCCCATGTTTGACATAATCATCTTTAATCCTATTGGTTCTTATAAAGCTTATTTTGGTTGTACATTTTTCTTAGGAGGCCTTTTTTAGACCTTAAAATTCCCTTAATGATTGATAATTTAATTTCTGTTGGAGGGCATCATGATAGTGCCCAAGTTGGAGCCCTGGGTACACCATTTTGATGGACCTAGGCGGTTTCTAGAGTGGAAGTTGATGATATCAAGGGTTTTATAATCCAGGAGCAGCTTGAGCAGCCCTATACTTTTGTATGGAGGGGGAAATCTACATCAAAAGAGAGGCAATACTCCTAGCATGTGTTCATTGTGGGAGATGAACATCTTGCAATGATAGGTGTAAGCGTATCATGCCATGTTACTCTTTATTAGAGCAATGAAAGGATACTATAGTGGACTAAAGTCCCTCAGTATCAAAGGAGAAATAGTGGAAAGTAGGGAGTTGTTCACAAAGAGAGTTGTGAATATGTCAGCAAGAGTATCGATGCGTTGATGCGTTGATGGATGAAAAATCAATGTGAGAGAAGATTGGATAGCTAAGATTTTGTTTCTAGATGGACTTGGAGAATTGATAGAGGAATATGTTGCAGATCATGAGTTGAAGGACTGGGAAAGTAAAAGGTGCGACTAAGAGGAGTTGAGAGAGCACTCTACATTAGCCATATGGGAAGAGTAACTTGTTGATGGTAGATTTGTTTTCGGTGGTTTGACACCAAGCCCCAATTTTGTATTATTTTACTTGTGGATATTTCAGGGACATTATCTTTGGTATGAGAGACCTAGACTATTGTATTATTCATTTGGATTAATATAATTAATATTGAGTTATTGTACATATTTGTGTAAAAAATTATGTATGTTTTGTGCACTAGTAGATTTATTATTGTTTATATTTCTCTATGCAAAGTGCCTTCATTGTGCCATTCTTGGTTTGGTAGCATTACTGATATAATATTCTACCCTAGACACCAATATCATGGAAATATAACACAAGGATTCTTAGATATACTTAGTCGAGTGGGGTTGGTTTAATTTTAAATTAGATGAGTAATTCTCCTACAATTTCAACTGACTCTGCTAGCGTTCCAATTAGTAGAAGTGGAGTTACATGTGCAACCTATAATGTTAAAATAAAAAAGTTGTAGCAAGACAATAGGCTCAAGAGTAAATGTATCCATTGTGTAATTAAATTACATGACAACAAGTGTTAGGGGCCACATTAAAGGGGGAAGAGGATTTTATTTGTACATGTATATTTTTAAATACTCAATTAAAGAGCACATACTACTGAGTTAAGGGCCATTTGTTGTATTTTTGGACTCTGACCATGTGCAAAAATTAGATGATACAAAGGAAAAGAGATGGAAAGAGAGGAAATTGTTGGCTTGGGGAAGGGGCACTAAAAACTAGGAAAGAAAAAATGTGGGTCCTCTTCCATTCTTGATCAAACCATCCAAAAAATTTGGAAGTTTCAGTCCAATCAACCGACAAGAAAGAGGGAAATTGCTCCAATGGACAATATATTTCAACAAGAGAAGCATGATGGTTTTGATACTAACATTTTTTTTCCTTTTTCTATCTCAAATTCATTTAATTTAATGTTTCATGGTCTCCTTTATTTATTGAGATGTGTCAATCTTTATTTTAAAGGGCCCCAATTTGGTATGTGTCTCCTATCTCAGGGAGGATTCAAACCAAATTGTTGGATAGAGCAAAGAAGGAGCTGGATAAAATGTTAGAGCCTATTAAATCAGTATGGTCCTTATTTGGTGTTAGTATTTCTTTTCATTGATGGATGTATGTAAAACACCATCCACTCATTCATTTCATGATGTGTTCATTGAATGGACTAGTTGTTTTGAAAGATATGGATATTCATGGAAGAAAAAAGGATGCATAATATATGGGTGAGTTGTTCGTTAAATTTTATTGAAGATGTAGGTGTTTATACTTGTGAAAATTATTACAAGTAATGTACCCGTTTACAAGGTTGTTGGCATGTTTGTGGAAAATGAATATCCATGGATATCTGTGTGAATAATCCACAATTGAGTAACTAGAAACTATTATTTTAATTTATGTAGTTATTTGTCTTCGGTTAATTAATTTAATGAAAAATAATGAATAGCCCGCTGAAAAGATCTTTACAATAAAATAAATGTGTCACAAAAAAAATAAACTATAACTGAGAAATTCATGTACACAATCAACATATTTATTTTGGACTAATGTCCCCATAGAAACCAAGAAGGGAAAACTGATGTAGCATATGAGGTTTTATTTTATTATGAATTAAACCATATAATTACAAATGTTGGCGTCCATGGCTCAACTCCAAAATATTATATCTCAATAGGGAGAAATATTTTTCCTTCTACCCAACTCAATCTGGCCCTCATTGGGAAACCCACACTCCGTGGAAAATTTTCTTTTCCAGTCTAGAAGTATGTACTACTTCCTCTAAATAAATCAAGCTACCTTCAAAACCTCTCTAGAGTAATTTTCATTCCTATATCTTCTTCCAGAAACAATTCACTAGGACACAAATTCCAAGCTAAATGTTGGGAAGAACATCCTAGCGAGTGTTCATTTGGTTTATTATGTCTAAAGGAAATTGCAAAAGGAATTGGAAAAGGATTTGAAAAGGAAAATAGGCATTATTGACATTTATTTATGAAAATAAAGGAAAATATGAGAGAAAGAAGGTTAAATGTCACAAGTTACATGTGAGGAGGAAATTGAAGGAAAAATAGAGAAAATTGAAGAAAATAGAGGCCTCAATAATAAAAAGTCTTTCAAGGATAGGTTAAGAGCTTTTGTTAATTTAACCTTTTGTTAGTTCATGCTTTCATCTCTATTCATTATCTCTCTCTCTCTCTCTCTCTCTCTCTCACTTAGAGCATTCTTGGAGCACTTTAGCACTAGAGATAGGAAGGCAAAGGAGGAAAAAAAGGAAAAGGGAAGCAAAGATCAAGCATGGAATAGTGTGATGAAGCGGCTATAGTTGGATTACTTGAAGGTATCGAGTTTCATGTATGATTTACTTAGTAGTTTTGGCATGTGTGGTATATGAATGTGTTTATTTGGTTCTGTTGTTGTTAATGACATGGGTTTTCTATGTGTGAAGTGGTTTCAACCTTTCCTTGCCATTTTTGGATAGCCATGGTGTGATGGGGTTCTTTCGTTTGGTTGAGTTGGATTTTTCGATGGTTTTGGAACTGAGTGAGGTGGTCTCAGGAAAATTCACAAAGGCCTAGGAAACCCTTGATTGGTAATGGCAAGATACATGGTAAAGCCTGAGGGTGGATATGGGAAAATTCCTCAAGGCATTTCTGAAGAAATCCAAAGGAATACATGGTTTTTTAGGTCCTAATGACCCCTTGATCGTTAATGGTGATATTGTGTTAAATATTGATAGTGTATGTTTATTGTTTGGGATAGGAATCCGTTGACTAATAATTGTGGGATACATGGTAAATCCCAAGAAATCCCTGGTTGTTTTGTTGTGATTCTTACACTCTTGTTTGAAATATATCACGAGGGTGATTGGTTGAAATAAATATTTGGTTCAACCCAATCTATGGTCAGGTGGTACGTGGAAGTTCATAACTTGATTGGATTTTGCATATGTAATCAGAGTTATTTTCCTGTTTTATTTCATGAGTATGTATACTTGTTATTATGCATCTTTGATGGTTTTTCTATCATTAATATTACTCTAGTTATAAGAATGGTTTCTATGAAAAAATTTAGTGATGTATCTCATCATGTTTTGATTAGTAAAGGGATGGTTAATGGATTTATGACCTAATAGATGATAATGTAGCTATAGTGGGAGGTGTTATCACTCCCCCCATTTCACAAGGCTGAGAATGGAATTGAAGGAGGTAACCATAAACCAACCTTTACGTCAGGTAGATAGCCCTACAAAAGATATAGAGGGCTCTCTCAATGTCACTTTACAGCCAATAAGATGATTGGATATATAATGATACTGGGCTAGTTATGATGCTAATTATATTAGGGATTTTTTTTGTTTGAAGTTTTTTATCGATAGGAATGACTGTTAAGGAACTAGGATTAGGTTTTAGGTTAGATTTCAAAGGTTAGATTGCAGAGGAGAGGATGATGCCATGTATGTACACTTAAGAACATGATTAATTTACATAGACATAATCATGTAAATCTTATTAAAACAGAGCATGAAAGCATTATTTTTGCCTATATACTGATTAGATTAACATACATAAGCTTACATGTGAAAGAAGGATAACATAAAATTTAACTTGATAAGATTACAGAGAAAAAAAAATTCTCAAAGGCATACTTCTAGAGTCTCAACACTATGTCTGCAACATTGTCTTTGATTTCATTCAAAAAAACTTGTACAATAGCTCCACTTCAAATAAAAACTATCCAACCCTTAAAAATTCTTGATTTTGGAGTAAATATAGAAAATAGAGAATATTACACCTCATTGGGTCTAAATATGATAAAAAATACTTCATAAATCCACCCTATGAGTAATTTCCTATATTATAGGGAATTTAGAAACAATCCCCCCAAATATAGCTAATAACTAGGAGTCTTTGTCTCCTAGATTAATTACATCATTCCTCCACAAGGAGAAGCGAAAAAAAAACCTCCTACCAAAAAGAGACCTCATGGGATAGCTATACTTTGAAATTTGGAGTTTTTATGGCTTGACAGTTTTCCAAAGGAATCCAATGATAGAAGCGTCGTGCCTCCCAGCAAAAGCATGATACCTCCCAACAGAAACGTCACGCCACTTTCGAGCTCATTTTGGCTCAATTTTAGGCACACAGTTGCAAATATGAGAGTTTGGATAGGTATCCTTATGTGTATTCTTTCCATTTCACCCTAAAAACTGAGAAAATTCCCCCTTGAAGGCCTTCAAAAATGGATTTTCCCAATCTCACTCTAGAAGCACTGCACAAAGGAAAAATAGGTGGCAGAAGCATGAAAAATGTGGTTCTTTTTTTCATTTTTATTCAAAATGTGATGGTAAAATGCAAACCTGAGTTCATATCTGTGATTTAGGAGTGAAAATAAATCCAACCGTGCAAAAGTATATCCATTTATATGCTCTGAGAAAAGCTTCGCGTCGTTGCGTGACGCTTCTGTAATGACCATTTTTCCATAATTTCCAGAAACATTTATGCAAAAGTAATGCTTAAATATGGATCAATATCTCTCTAACAATATTTTTTTTTGAAAAATGGAGATATTTTGTTGATATTTGGCATGTTAAGAACAACAACCTCCTCTAGTTTTTCAAAATACTCTTCCTTTCGCTCAAAATCCAAGTTTGCAATTAATCACTAAAAATTTGCAAAAGCATAGCGCACTGTGAGAAGAAGCGTCGCACCTAATTTGGAAGGGCATTTTGAGGCCTTCCCAGAGGATATTTTGGCTGAAATTGGTATGGTTGGAAATATTATAATGTCTGCTACAAAATGGAGTCATCAAGCACTGACAACCCCTGCTCCAAACTCCTAAAAAATTGACTTGAAGACAATCTCTTAAAAAGTTTAGAAAATGACCTCGAGCAAATGTATTTTTGGAATTTATCTCAGATAATAACACTTCTGCATAAAATTAAGGAGGTTTGTTTTATTTGTCCAATTATTGACAAAAACCTCTTTCACGTTTTTAAAATTCATCTCCATTACTTTAGAATTTGATTTTGAAGAAAAACTGTCCCTGTAGGCAATGTAAACTCTAGCAAATGATCACGAAGCTCTTACAATAATTCCATGTGTCTGAGTTGGCACAAACCTAGAGTTTTTTAATCCCTTACGAATCTTCTTTTTTCCCTCCATATTTTTTTTCAACAAGATAAAACCCTAGCTAGATGAAATGGGTAGGGGAAGTGTAGAATTAGGAAAATAGGGGATAATGGTAGGGTGAATTTAGGGGCAGAAATGGTGTGGCAGGAAGCTGGGGAAAAATGCCTAAAAAACTAGAGAGGTAGGGTGATGAGTTTTAAATAATCTTCAGGTGAAATTTCTCGAAATGAACGAGAGGAAAGTGCCCAAAATATAAAAACATAGATATTTTCTAGTTTTTTTGCAAGAATGTAGTGAAAATTAGTGTTTTGATGAAATTCATGGAGATGAAGGTTGTGAGTGATATGGAGTGTTAAGGTATGATTTATGGATGTTTTATGAAGGTTTAATATTGTTATATTATGGTTTTATTAGTTAAATAAAATAAAATATGAAAAACACCAAAAACGTAGTGGAGATGACCCAATGAAGGAAACCACTCATTTACTGATGAATTTTGACTTGAGAGAGGTAGGAATCATTTCCACTTATTGTTTAGGTGGTGTATGAAACCTTGTGCAGTGTTTTTGGATCTTGGACAAAAAATTTGGATCTCAAACACCAAAAGCATAGTGCATGCCAAAAATATAGCACAACACCTACACAGTAGAGCAAGAACGGAGCCAAGCACTTCCAAAAGCATAGCAGGAGAAAATAGGCACAAATTTCTTGTTTTTTCTTAAACCCTTGGCATATGTGGAGTATTATGGTGAGAATATAGTAGCTTATCGACCATCAAAAGATAAAATGAGTTGAAGAAGTCTTTTTTTTTCCCTTTTATAACACCATAAATCAATTATTGTATTCTAGTGGAAACACAAACTTTTTGAACAAATTTCTATTTTTTGAAACTCTTTACTGAAGAAACACAGTTTACTTGATGAAATAAAAAATTCCCTCACTTATTTCCCTATCTTTGCTACATCCCTATGCAAATGGCTAGTATGGTGAAAATGAAATTCTGTTTGTCCTCTTTCATGACAAAAATTGACTCTTATGGTGGTGAAACAAATGAGACCTAGACTCTGACCTAGATGAAGGTGTGGTAAATGACCTATGAAATGATGATTACCATGAATGGAGTGAAGTGAGCAACATTTTATACCTAGAGATATTCAGTGAACAAAATTTTATTTGAAACTTGACTTGAAACATGAAATTTTGGCCGAGGAACACTACTAACTAAACCTCAAAGAGTACATATGATCATTTAACATTTATACACTAACATTGTTTCTAGCTAGGGATGGAAGCTCCTTGATGAGGTGTCAAGAAGAATGTATAAAATGTAGCCTCATCCATTAGGCAATGCATTCACTGAAACTACAATCCTCAAACCGAATCAAATAAAAATGAAAGTTGAACTGTACATCATCAATTGCAAACTCTACTCGAAATTGACACTGAAAAATATGCTCAGAATTTTCATCTTATTAATCACACCTTAGCTACTCTAACTGATCCATAAATCACTTGATCAAGTGAAGTCGAAGATCCAATGTAACCAGTCAATTAAACTACTGCATGGCAGATGCTTGTCTTCAACTCCACTAGGCATAAAGAAAGATTGAATATATGGAAACTAAAAATTAAATATGAGCCCAAAACCTGTGTTGGTGAACAAGACAAACTCCACCTTTTCTGATGCTTGCAAAAGAATATCAAAGGGGTCTTTAAAATCATGAAACATTACCTCTTGTTGATCATAAAAAAGAAGGGAGATGCTTTCAGATATAATGGATGATTTTCTTCTTCATTTGGTTGATCCTTCTTAAATAAAAATGTAGCAATGTTATCTTCCATATCATCCAGATCAGACACAAGATATGTATGTTCTTGTAGATCTTCAATTGAGGTATCCAAATCAGCATCAACACAAATAACTACAAGTGTATTTTCATGTATATCAGAAAGAGAATTGTCTTGGATTTGAAAAAAATCATTATCTTGATCCTTTGAAGGTTGCTGAACATGTTCATAAAAATCAAGACAACAAACTTATTGTACACTATTTTTCACCACAATGGATAAATCATGACTCTCTGGAGTTTCTATACAAGAAAACTCAAAATTCTGATATGCACATATTTCTTCCTGAATTAAAAACATAGAAGAGGAAATGAATGAAGGGTAGATGGACATAACATCTTCATGTATATCTTGATCGCATGAATATTGGAAAGACTATTGCAAATTATCATCAACTTCGGAAGATGGAAGATCAATGTCATCCTTTGAATAATTCTCCTAAAGTTCGCTATCATCCAGGGTAGAATCCATGATCTTCTCATGGCGGTGAAAATGGTTTTCATTCAAAGCATCCGAGAGTTCATTATCCATAAAATCTACATCGCCATAAGCACTTTCTAGATCTTGAATACAATTCTCAAAGTGATCACAACAATCCTCAATGAAAAAAAAATAAGGATAGATTTCTCTATACTTCTCAAAAAATACTGAGTGAAAATCCTTCAGAAATAAATACAAGCAAGAGGCAAGATTTCGTACCAAAATATTAATTTTTATTCTAATGTGATCATGAAAAAATACATTAAAAAATATTCATGAAAATTAATCTTCAACTTACACACATGCATATGAAATATTATTAAATGAAATGTAGCATCATCACCTTTTCAATCTATGAATTTTGGAAAGCATGTTTGCCAATCTACCTAACGCATATGATTTGCAAAGCCTGGAACATGATCTCAATGCATAGGAGCATTCCTTCTAGATGTTGAATCCATATTGAAAATAGTGAAACCACCAAAATTTTCTTGAAGCTACCAGTTTTTGAACATTAGAGTCTCCATGAAAACTATGAAATTTTCGATTCTTAGACACTGCAGTCGCCAGGTGAAAGATGCACAACCTTCTTTTTCCTGGCCACTGTTAACCATAACAAATCAGAGCTAAGATTTTTTTTTCTTTCCCGGGAAATATTTAACCTTAATTCCCTAACAATGACACCAAAAATGTTATCACTCCCCCAGTTTCGCAACACTGAGAATGGAACTGAAGGAGGTAACCACAAACAAACCTTTTGTTGAGGTAGCTAGTCCTACCAAAACCAGAGAGGTATCTCTCAAGGTAACTTTACAACCAATGAGATTACTGGATATATAATGATGTTAGGCTAGTTATGATTCTCAGTAGATTGGGTTTTTTGTTTGTTTGAAGTTTTTGTTGGATATGAATGATATTCAAGGAACTAGGATTTAGGTTTAGGTCAGATTTAAAAGTTTACATTGTATAGACAAGGATGAGGCTAGGTGGGTAAGCTTAAGAACATGATTAATTTATCATTGTGTATAGGGTGAATAGAGAGTGAGTTAGAATGATCTTTAAAATCAATTCATTCATCGGAAGAATAGGGATATATTTATGTAAATCTTATTAAAACATATCATGGAAATCATGATTTCTGTCTATATAATGATAAGATTAAAATAAAAAAGCATAAATATGAAATAAGGATAAAATAACATTAAAACTAATAAATTACAGAGAAAAAAAAAATCTCAAAGGCGTACCACTGGAGCCTCAACACTATGTCTACAACACTATCTTTGATTTCATTCAAAAAAACTTGTACACTAGCTCTACTAGAAATAACAACTATCCAACCTCTAAAAGAGCTTGATTTTAAAGTACATATAGAAAATAGGGAATATTCCACCTCATTGGGTCAAAATCTGATCCAAAACACTTCATAATTGCACCCTATGAGTCATTTCTTAGTTTTAGGGAAGTTAGAAACAATCCCCCCAAATTTAGCTAATAATTAGGAGTCTGTGTCTCCTCGATTAATTACACATTCCTCCACAAGGAGAAGCAAAAAAAAAAAATCTCCTACCAAAAATAAACCTTATCGGACAGATACACTTTGAAATTTGGAGCTTTTTTGGCTTGAAAATTTTCCAAAGGAATCCAATGACAGAAGCATCGTGCCTCCCAGCAGAAGCATCACGCCTTGTAGTAGAAGCATCGTGCCAATTTAAGGCTAATTTTGGCTGAATTTTTGGCACCTATTTTCAAATTTGAGAGTTATTCTAGGTAGCATTATGTTTCCTTTTTCCATTTCACCCTCAAAATTGAGAAAATACCCCTTGGAAGGCCTTCAAAAACAGATACTCACAACCTCACTCTGGAAGCGTAGCACAAAGGCAAAATAGGTGGCAGAAGCATGAAAAAAGTGGTGTTTTTTTCTTTTTTTATTAAAAATGGGGGGGCGGGGGTGACATATAAACATGAGGTCATATATGTGATATATAAGTGAAAATAAATAAAAGCATGAAATATTTCTTCATTTATATGCTCTGAGAAGAAACATCACGCTGCTACGTGACACTTTTCCAATGACAATTTTTCCATAATTTCCAAAAACGTTTTTGCAAAAATAGGGCTTAAAGATGGATCCATAGCTCTATAACCATAATTTTTTTTGAAAAAATCAGATATTTTTTTTGTTCCTTGGCATGTTATGAACTGAAAACTCCTCCAGTTTTCAAAATGCTTTCCCATTTGCTCTGAATCCAAGTTTGAAGTTGATCACTAAACATTTGCAGAAGCATAAATCACTTTGAGCAAAAGCGTTTTGCCTACTTTGAGAGGGATTTTGGATGCCTCCCAGGAGGATTTTTGAGCTGCAAGTGGTATTCATGGAAATATTAGGATGTCGGCTAGAAAATGGAGTCATCAAGAACTGCAAAATCCTGCTCCAAACCCTTCAAATATTAACTTGAAGACAACCTGTGCTTTAGTGCAGAAAATGACCTGGAGAAACTATATTTTTGGAATTTATCTAAAATCATAACATATGCACATAAAATGAAGGATTTTTTTGTTCTTTGTCCTATTATTGACAAAAACCTCTTTCACGTTTTTAAAATTCATCTCCATTACTTCATAAACTTATTTTGAAGCAAAATTGTCCCTGTGTGTAATGTAAACCTTAACAAACGAACACAAAGCTCTAGGAATGATTCCATGGGTCTGAGTTGGCTCAAACCAAGAATGGTGGCCTCCCTTATGAATCTTCTTCTCTCCCTCCATGGTTTTTTTCAGCAAGATAAAACCCTAGCTAGATTAAATGGGTAGAGGAACTATAGAATTAGGAAAACAGGCGATAGTGGTAGGGTGATTTGGTGGGGGGGGGGGATGGGGTGGAAGGAAGCTAGGATAAATTCCATAAAAAATTCAAGAGGTAGGGTTATGAGTTGGAAATATATTGAAATTGAAATCTCTGGAAATGGGCATGAGGAAGGTGCCCAAAAGATAAAAACATAGAGATTTTTGAGTTTTTCTGCAAGAATATGGTGAAAATTAGGGTTTTGATGAAATTGATGGAAGGGAAGGCTGTGAGTGCTAGGGAGTATTAAGGTATGATGTATGGATGTTTTATCAAGTTTGTAGATGGTTATATTATGGTTTTATCAGCTGAAACACGTAAAATATGAAAAACACCAAAAACGTAGTGGAAATGACCTAATGAAGGAAACCACTCATTTGCTGATGAATTTTGACTTGAGAGAGGTAGGAATGGTGTCCGATTTCTATTTAGGAAGTGTATGAACCATTGTGAAATTTTTTTGGAGCTTGGATGATTGATTTGGAGCTAAAACACCAAAAGTGTACGCATGCCAGAAATGTAGCGCAGCACTTGCGCAACACACCAAAAGCGTCGCACAACACTTCCAGCAGCGTAGCATGAGAAAATTGGCACAAATTTATTTTTTTTCCTTCAACCCTTGGAAACTATGGAGTATGATGGTGAGAAGAGCGGAGCTATATATACCATCAAAAGATAAAATGAGTTGAAGAAGTCTCTTTTTTCCATTTTTGTAATAATCCTAATTAGATGATAGCTAATTCAGAGTACGAAATGTTTCTAATTTTGTTTTCTTAAGTTTAGTAGGTGAATAAAAGGGTGAAGGGACCCACAAACCCAACAGTTTCAATAAAACTTCTTTTCCAGAGCTAGTGTGAACAACACAACATCTTTTGGTGCCAACAGGCCAATAAAGCAACACAACATCTGTGAATGCCAAGGGGCCAAGTGATAGCACAATTAATGAGTGGACCCAAGGTTGTTGGGGTTTCACAAGAATAAGAAGGGGGTGAGGGAAGCCATGGAAATCAATTTTGATTATTCTGAATTTTTGGTATTTATGACTTGAGCATGTTTGAGCTATTGAGCCGAGTCTATAGTGTTGTTTAGCACACAAGTGTTTGAGAGCCGATATGCCAACCTCATCCTCGGGGGACTTCGAGTGCACGCTTAGGAGAGAAAATTTTGAGGAAAATTTATTCAGGAGTTTCACGGAGCTTCAGGAGATGATTCCTACTATCCATCATGAGCTGATTTTATTATCCGACATCAGGCCACTTGTACCCCTCTATAGCAGCACAATCATTCAGTGACTTATGCAGTCTAGTAGTAGAGAGATATAGGAGAGGGTAAAATTCCATAGCGTTCCTGCTTGGAATCTAGTGAAGGGGTAAACCCTTTAGAAGTGGAGCTTTGGAGAGTATTTTTAGTCATTTTCTCTTTCAGTTCAGCCCATAGCTCTACATACCCATCAGAAATCGAAACTAGAAGAGGCCTAAGCAAAGAAAGGCCAAATTTCGAATATTAGAGTTTGGGGGAAAGCTTTCTGGTTTTTTAGAGTAGATTCCATGGTTAAAATCCCAACATTTTCTGAGCAGTAGATCATCCCATTTATGGAGTCCCTACTCAGCTAACAGCTTTAAG
This sequence comes from Pinus albicaulis, assembly GCA_034641835.2. Lineage (NCBI taxonomy): Eukaryota > Viridiplantae > Streptophyta > Pinopsida > Pinales > Pinaceae > Pinus > Pinus albicaulis. Next base: position 1,268,570,373 of record CM076580.1, on the reverse strand, counting down.
AGCTAGGAAAACAGGGAATATTTTGAAATTTGGAATTAGAGAAAACCATTTCTCAGTTTTTCTTGGTTTTTCGGAAGGATTAGCTTCCAATATTTCTAGAATTTTATGAGCAGTGAACTTAGACCAACCAATAGTCTGAAGTTTTCCATCTATAGCATTTCCAACAGGGCAGTGTCGAGAACAATTCCAACAACAACAATAGTAAAGCAGTGTTTTAGTGTGAAAACCTGAGGTTCATTTTTGCTAGCTTTAGTCAGTTAGAGTACTATGTACCTTTCACATTGTTTTACTTGAATTTAACCTCCAGATTTAATAAATTGTCTCAGCAGTTTTTGGCTCATTTCTGGCTGTAATTTTAGTCTATTATTTCTTGTATTAATTTCATTTCACCATTTGGGATATTACACTTCCATAAAATCATAAAATCATGTTTTGTCTTCTAGTGAAAACAAAGCTATTTTGAAGAAATTTATCTTAAACACTTTAATGAAGAGGCACGCTTTATTTGATGAAAGACAAATTGCCTTCAATTATTTCGCTATCTTTGCTACCTCACTATGCAAATGGCTTGTATGTTGAAAATGAAATTATATTCACCTTATTTCATGAAAAAAATTGACTCTTATGGTGGCAAAACAAATGAGATGCATAATATAACCTAGATGAAGGTGTGGTGAATGACCTCTGAAATGATTATGACCATGAATGGAGTGAAAGGAGGGACATTTTACATGTAGACATATTCAGTGAACAAAATATTATTTTAAATTTGACTTGAAACATGAAATTTTGGCCTGGTACCACTAATAAGTAAACCTGAAAGAGTACATTTGATCAGTGAACATTTGGACAATAATAGGAGGGAAATAGATGTTCTTAAAAATTATCGGATAAGTATGGGATCCATATGTTCATATATGAAATTATGACCTATATATTACATGTTAATGATGTGTTTGATATAATTAATTTCAGGGTTAGTCTTGGACAGGTCAAGTTCTTGTCTAATATATGTATTGATGGATTTTTCCTAGTTTCATTCAATGTTTGGAAAGCTTCATTAAGTTTTGGTTACTGGTATGGATACTATCCCTAAAAAAGTGCCTCACATCTTGTAACTGTGCATAGAACTAGGTGAAAAAGACTACATCCACCCCCTTGTAGGCTTATGCATAAGATTGGAAGGTTACAATCAAATTTCTACAATGTTATTGGTGAGCCTTGGTATTTCCCCAAGAGTGTTGCAACTCCTAAAGCCTACTCTACTTCACTTTATCAACCCAGGGTTCGTACAAACTTGGAGATGACAATGCTATATACACAACAAATTCATTCTGCTCATGTCATCCTCTTTTGAGTCCTACGAAAGGGTGCTATTTTTAGGGTTTCTGAGTGAAGTATGTCAAAATTTGGAATTAGAATTAGAACTCCAAGAGGCTCAAAACCATTACTCTATCAACAATCAAAGGACTATTCTAAAGCAAGAACGTACATCTAGGTACTTTACAAAGAAATAAATCTACAATGTAGGCTATAGAAAGAAATATAAGCAAACTAGGCAATATTCATGAAGTAAAGTGTTGAATCAAAATTGCAGAAATAAGACGAATATAATCACACATTTCTAGGCCAAATTGATAAACACAATATAAATACTTCATTTTTAACTATCATGTTTTAATCATGTATCTATTAATGACCTGACTATGCTTGTAAATACGATGTTTTGTAGCTAAAGGAGAAGGCGCTAAGGTGGCTTAGGAAGGTCTTGGACTCATGGATGTAGGTTTGAAGGCGTCTTGATGGCTATGGAAGGTCTATATGAGGTGGACGATGGTTTCTAGGCTGAAGGAGAGGCCAAATGGTGCTTCTACATGGCTTGCTACAGGTTTCGTGTAGTGCTACAGGAAAGTCCTGAATTTCTACAAGAAATAGGCTGAGGGAAGTCTGAGGATAAAAATTGTGGGAAACAATGTAGGGGAGGTGGAAGAAAGGTGAACATAGATGGATGGAAGGTCAAAAACCCCTTGGCCAAGCTCAGAACCTTCTGATAATCCTGTCTTGCACCTCTAGGGTTGCTCACGGTGTGAAGGTGAAAATCTCAAAAACACGGATGCAGGCGATTTGGTTGAAAAAAGGCTGATGAAGTTTGAGAAATGAAGCTATGGGTGCTATCGAATTTCTCCTATACTATGCTACTTGAACTTGCAATAAAACTACTTGTTTATGCAACAAACATTGGCAAATATATGATAAAGAAGATGGAAAATATGAGTTGAATTTGGCAAGAAAATTTACTTAAGAATTCAAATAGAAATATAACTAAATGTTCTCAACATTTTCATGACACTACAACAACCTATCTATTCTTTCCAAGAAATCATAAAATAAAGAGAAAATTTGGGCCTATGGTGAAGGTCTGCCCTTCTCAAGCTCCAATGAAAGATATGAGAGAGGGAGGCTTCGACACATAACTCTCTGAGTTTATATATTACTCTACCAACATCTATGCAAGCCTAACTACAACAAAGCTAAAGTGGAAGCAAACTAAAAATAGTAACTTTTGAAATGTAAACAAGCTAGCTACAATGGCATAAAAATAAGCATCAAGACACAAGAGAGACTAAGGCCAATGGATTGGGCACTAACCCATAAGCCTAGCCCTATGAAACTTAATCAGTGAAGGACAATATCAATACTCATCTTATCACGAGAAATACACTCATTACATAGTCATGGAAGTCTCAAAAACCTATTACGAGGGCTACGAGTCTACTAGCGTCCTCCAAATTAGAATCCTAATGAGCTCTTTATATGCCCTATTTAACCTAAAGGGTGGGTACCAACATCTCCCTAAAAAGTAGGTGATGTGTCCCCTTTGACTGCAAGAGAAGTGGAGCTTTGGTGCACTTGATGTCCCACTTGCTTGGCTGCTTTTGATTTCGGGCTGTTCTAGGGACTCTCGAGGATCCCTTGGACACCTTTGGGAGTTAAGGAGGTGTACAACCCTTGTAGAATCTATCCTTGTTGTCTACTTTGAGCTTTAATTTCAAAATATTCAAAAAAAGTGGAATATCTTTGTAATTATCGTGCATTTAAACCATATTAGGAATTTGAAGTATGAAAAGCCTTAATCACCACATACACTAGCAATATATGACCACAATATAATCAAATGTGAGAAACATAGACTAATAAGGCTAAAAAGTTGACAATTAACCCCTCCAATTATACCTAATGATGGATATGATCATCACCCCCCTGCCAAATGGTTGCTCATCCTCTAAGAAACTTAGTCCCCATTATCCATCTATTTCAATGCTTTAGTGGCCCCTCTGACCTCCAAAGGAAGAAGTAAAGGAGTTCCTTCAAGAGGGTAGAAACCAACATTATTTTCTAACTCCTCCCATTTTTTTTTCCTCCTCTCGCTCTTTCACATCACGCAATCCCAACAACAATGGTGGATTGAGTATCAAGACAAGCCATTGTAGTTTCATTGCTTGCATAACCCTTTTGTATAGTGGTTCCCTTTCTAGAGCACTCCTCAATCTCTTTGGGGTGTGGTACTCCATGTTTGTGAGACTGAATGGGAGGTAATTCCATCTCCTTTGCCTGGCCATTATACATTTATCTCCCAACAACCTATAAATATCATAAAAATGGGCAATGGATTGTGCTTGTGGGATGAGGTACTTGTTTGTATGTGTGGCATCCTTTTCTATCTTGAGATGGTTGTTGATGCCTTCCATCAGCCACCTTAGCACTTTCTTCTCCTAGCTGCAAAAAAACACAATTTCAAGCATAGTTAGGCCATGAACAGTTGCATGAATAAAATCATGATAGATAGAGCATAGGGTAAGTAGAGTGTGTTTGTCCATGTGGCCTAGCTAAGTGTGATTATATTAGTTTCCTTTCTCTTATTTCAATTCATCAATTTACTTCATACAAGGTACCTAGGTTCCTTTATAATTATTATGATACTCTAATAAGTAGATTTCCTTCATTGAAGAATAGTTAGATGTACTTTGCCGTGAAACCAGCTCCATATCAACACCTTAGAAATAATCCACTTCGAGGGGGCAGCCTCCAATACATTACATGAATGAAAAATTCTTGGATGATACAAATTACAAAACCTCCTTTCTATATATAGGAGTCCATGGGGCCACAATGTAATCCTAACCGACCTAACAATAATAATTTAAGGGCACAATAATAACAAAATGGGGGTTACAAGGGTACAATAATAACAATAATGGGGTTACACTAACAACAATAAGGGACTATACTAGTAATATAGGGACCTAACATGCCCCTCTCCTTCAAAAAAGTGTTGTCCTCAACATTTGAGTAGGTATGGGTGCTTTTGTATAAATTTTTCATCCTCCCATGTAGAATATTTAGTGGGTAAGTTCTTCCACATGATGAGATACTCTAAAATTGATCCATTCCGTCGCTTTCGAGTTCTGGTTTCTATTACCACTTCAGGTTCCAATATGATTTTTCCTTCCTCATGAAGTTCTGGAAATATTGTTTGAACTGGAAGATTTTCACCTATAACCCTCTTTAAGCGTGAAACGTGGAAAATTGGATGCACTCGTGAAAAAGCAGGAAGCTCCAATTTGTATGCCATAGTACCAATATTTTGCAACACCTTGTAAGGACGATATTACTTTGGCGATAATTTATTATCCTTCTTAGCTTGCTTAAGGGACATTTGTTTGTATGGTTGTAGCCATAAAAATACCCAGTTTCCTACATCAAAACTTCTCTCGCTGCGATGTTGATCTACCTGTTGTTTCATTTGATTTTGTGCCGAATTTAGGTTGTCCTTTAAGAGTTAGAGAACTTCTTCTTGATGCTCGATTTGATCTTCCACTGCTTGAACCTTTGAATTTTCTCTTAAAGATGATGTGATGGATGGTGGATGATATCCATAAATTGCCATAAATGGGGTCATTTTTGCTGCAGTATGGAAGGAAGTGTTATACCACCATTCAGCGAGAGGTAACCATTTGACCTATTGTGTTTTTTTATCAGATACAAAACAAAGAAGATATCCTTCCAAACATTTATTTACTATCTCAGTTTGACCATCGGATTGAGGATGATAAGATGAGCTATGAGCTAATTGAGTACCCAAACAAGAAAATAACTTTGTCCAAAAATTTCCAGTAAAAATGGGATCTCTGTTGCTCACAATAACCCTTGGGTTTCGATGTAGCCTTTGAATTATGTCCATAAATGTAGTAGCAACTGTACTTGCTTTAAATGGATGACATAATGCACAAGAGTGTGCATACTTGGTAAGTCTATCAACAACCACCATGATGACACTCTTTCCTTCGGACTTAGGTAAACGTATGGTAAAATCCATTGAAATCTCCTCCCAACGTTGAATTGGAATGTCTAAAGGTTGTAGAAGACTCGGGGTCTTAATTTTCTCAACTTTATTCTGTTGGCAAACCAAACATTCTGCCACAAACTTTTGAATATTAGATTTAAGGCGATCCCAAAAAAATTCCTTCTTCACCCTGTGGTAAGTTTTTAAAAATCCTGAGTGTCCTCCTAAAGGAGAAGTGTGCAATTACAAAAGAATATTTTGTTTTATTTGGGAATTCTTACAAAGATATAAGTGATCTTTGTACCATAAGGAATCATTTTTCCAACTAAATGTATCATATGTACTAGGATCTTGCTGCAACTTTTGAATGAGTGTCCACACTTCTTCGTCCTTATTCCATTCATCCCTTGCTTCGGTTATCCAATCTGGTTGGATAATAGATATGGCACAAAGCAATGCTTCCACCTCTTCATTCTTTCTTGAGAGTGCATCTGCAACAACATTTAGCTTCCCTTTTTTTAGATTATTTCAAAGTCATAACCCAACATCTTTGTGACCCATTTTTGCTACTCTTCTGAAGATAGTCTTTGTTCCAAAAAGTGTTTAAGACTATCATGATCAGTTTTTACCTTGAAGTGTCTTCCCATTAGGTAAGTTCTCCATTCCTTTAGTGCATGCAGTATTGCTAACATTTCCTTCTCATAAATAGGTTTCTGTAAATACTTTCCTTTGATTGGACGACTTTCAAAAGCAATGGGTCTTCCTTCCTGCATTAAAACTGCACCAATTCCATTTCCTGAGGCATCACATTCCACAATAAAGGTTTTTGTGAAGTCTGGCGTAGCTAAGACCTGTGCTAGGCACATTGCCTCTTTAAGATGTTCAAAGGCCTTAGTTGCTTCAGGAGTCCATGAAAATGCATCTTTCTTCAATAATGTTGTTAGAGGTGCTGCTATTCTCCCATAATTATTAACAAACTTGCAATAATACCCTGTTAACCCGAGAAATCCTCGCAACTTCTTTATGGTTGTGGGGACTTTCCATTCCTTAATGGCTTTAATTTTGTTGGGGTCTACTTTAACACCCTCGTGAGATACAATATGACCCAGATATTCCACCTCTTGTACTCCAAAGAAACATTTGGATGTTTTTGCATATAATTGTTTCTCCCGCAATAGTTTGAGCACCCTGTCAACATGTTGAACATGATCCTTCCAAGACTTGCTGTAGATTAGTATATCATCAAAAAATACTAGCACAAATTTTCTAAGGAAGGGTTTGAAAATGGAATTCATCAACCCTTGAAATGTAGAAGTTGCATTGGTAAGGCCAAAAGGCATGAACAAAAATTCATAATGACCCTCATGAGTTCGAAATGCTGTTTTTGGAATATCTTCAGTCTTCATTCTAATTTGATGATATCCTGAACGAAGATCCAAGTTGGTAAAATAAATTGCTCCATGTAATTCATCCAATAATTCATCAATCACAGGAATGGGAAATTTATCTTTAATGGTGAGCTTATTGAGCTCCCTATAATTGGGACACATGCGCCATGATCCATCCTTCTTGTGTACCAATACTACAGGAGCAGAGAAAGAACCTTGACTAGGTTGAATTATACCAGCCTCTAACATTTCTGCAATCATACGTTCAATTTCGCTCTTTTGGACATAAGGATATCTATAAGGCCTGATGTTTGGAGGAACACTTCCTAGAATCAAATGAATAACATGATCATGATCACGAATAGGTGGGAGTCCTTTGGGAGTTTCAAACACCTTGGAATGATTGTCCAAGACTTGTTGGAGATCTGCAGAAATAGATGATTTTGATGTTGGAACTTCTAATGAGCATAATTGTGCAATTACGCCTCGCTGTTCTTTCTTTAGAAGCTTTGTCATGACATTAGAGCTTATTATCCTTCCTGGCTTCCCCGCAATACCCCGTAATTCAACTTCCTTTCCTTCTGAAACAAATTTCAAGAAAAGTTCTTGAAAATTAAAAGCTACCGTCCCCAAAGATTGTAACCATTGTACTCCTAGTACAACATCAGCACCTCCCATAGGAATGGAAAGCATTGGACTAGTCAATACATATTCCCCCATGGTTAGCTTGATATTATGGCATTTCCCAGAGAAATTTATAGTTCTTCCATTTGCAACCATCACTTGACATTCTAGTGCTAGGTATAGGAAACAATTTAATTCCTTGGCTACCTTACAATGAATAAAATTATGGGTGCTACCTGAATCAATCAACACTATTACCCTTTTCTTCTTGATATGTCCTTCTATCTTGAGAGTTTGAGGAGTGGTAATTCCTGCCAATGCATTACACGATATGGTCGGACTCATTTCCTCCTCTTCTAGGGTTGGTTCCTGGTGTATATCCTCTTATTTTTCATTTTCTTCTTCCTCTTCACAATATATGTAAAATAATTTCTTCTTAGCACACTTATGACCTTTAGTGTATTTTCTATCACAGCTGTAGCAAAGCCCTTTTGCTCCTTTTTCTTCCAATTTTTGTGGTCTCAACATTATAGGTTGTGGAAATCTAGGAGTAGCAACACTTCCCTCTTTATAGAAGTGAGTGGTAGGCTTCCTTGTCGCCATAATTTTAAATTAATTTTTTCATGCCAACTTGAATGCCTTCTCCAATGAATCAAATTAAAAAACGCAAACTTCATGTTGGATGTTATCCTTTAAAGTACCTATGAAGAGATCAATCCTGTGTTCCTCTGTAATATCAGTTACCCTTATATTCAATTTTTGGAAGTCCTCAATGTGCTCCCCCACTAAACCCTTTTGTTTGAGATTTATCAATTGGCTAAAGAAGGTGCTGTTCTTTGTATACTCATAATGTGCTATCGTTTCCTCCGTAAAATTTGACCAAGTGACAATTTTTTTATGGGAGCAAAGCCATCGATACCGTACAAATGTATTTTGTTCTAGATGTAAAGTTGCAATGCGTACCTTTTGTGTGTTTTTCACATTATTGAGATCAAAATATTGCTCCATCTGTAGTATCCATGTTACAGGATCCTTGCCATCAAACTTCCTCATATCCATCTTTGGAATATGGTGGTTCTTCCTACCAACATTAGACTTTATGAAATCACAATTACCATTTATTTTTTTCTCATCATGAGTTTCCTCTACTATCTTTTCACCATTAGGAAACATTTCTTGTATAAACTTTGTCAAACCTTCCATTTATGCTTTTAGATCATTCTTCATGTTTTCCATTTTTTCATCGATCTTAGCTTCCATGTCATCCATCTTAGCTTCCATGCCAACTTCCATGCCATCCATCTTAGCTTCCAAACCATTCATCTTAGCTTCCACGCCTTTCTTCAAACCATCCATCTTAGTTTCCATTTCATTTTTTGTTGCTCTTTGCGACATCAAAATTTGGTGCACTTACTCATGGACATTTGATATCTCATGTTGCATTTCTTCACTTTCATGAGTCATAGTAGATTCTTCTGAAGGCTTAATGGGTGTTGAATTATTTTTATGAGGCATTTTAGAACCCAATACTGATAGCTATGTTCAATAGGCCTTTGGAATCAACTACAACTGATTTTTCAAACAAGACTTATGCAATTTGAAAACAAATACACACCTTTTTCTTGATTTTGAGGAGCTAAATTTTGAAAATGAATTATCTCTGTGATTTTGGATCTTCAATATCTAAAATTTGGCCCTGAAGAAAAAATCTAAATCTTCTTTCGAATGCCACAAGTTTGACCTGATTTGGATTCTTCAAGGCAAAGTTATGTCAAATCTCCCACAATGACCCAATTATGGACGGGTTCAATATAATGAACTTGTATGACTTCCCACGTGTCAATGTTTCCTCCTTTGGCTATGAAGTTGATAGAGAAGAAACTACAGTCCGTGTACTTGCAGAAAATTTTTACATCATTCAAATCCGATTCTCAGAGAGAGAGTTGTGAATATTTTCTCACGATAACCTCTTTGAGATGAAATTCGGGAGCCTGACAAAGACCTAACTTCCACAGATCATATCTATGAAAATATTGCGAACCAAAATCTAAAATTCTGCAATGATGTCCTTCAAGATTTCTGCTTTTCTCTCTAAAAATTTTAGCTTCTGAAACTTCGTATAATAAAAGTTATAGTGAAAATTCAGCGATGACCTGTTTAGGTTAAATTCAGGAGCCTGGAAAATGCCCTAACTTCCATAGATCATATCTCTAAAACTATTGCGAACCAAGATCTAAAATTTTTCAATGATGTTCCTCAAGATTTTGGCTTCGCACTCTCAAAATGTCAGCTTTTGAACCTTTGTAGAAAAAACGTTATAGAGAAAATTCCACAATGACCTGTTTGGGACAACAAAACCCTAGAATCGAAAGCTTTGATACCAAATGTTGTGAAACTAGCTCCAAAATAGAAGAAAAAAGATATCAACACCTTAGAAATATGCCACTTCGAGGAGGCAACCTCCAATATTACATGAATGAAAAATTCTTGGATGATACAAATTAAAAAACCTCCTTTCTATGTATAGGAGTCCATGAGGCCACAATGTGATCCTGGCCGACCTAACAATAATAATTTAAGGGCACAATAATAACAATATGGGGGCTACAAGGGTACAATAATAACAATAAGGGGGTTACACTAACAAAAATAAGGGACTATACTAGTAATATAGGGACCTAGCATACTTGGTTACAATGGTATAATTATGTACTTGTTGATAGTGCCATGTCTTTGAATCTTTTGTAGCCCTAGGCCTAATTCGAGAAGTGTGACAGACATGACCTACAAACCCTAGAAGTAGCACCCTTTCGTAGAGCTCAGAAGAGGATGACATGATTAGAATGCATCTATTGTGTATATAACACTATCACCTTGATGTTTGTACGAACCTCAGGTTGATAAAGTAAAGTAGGGTAACCTATGGGAGTTGCAACATTCTTGGTGCAATACCAGGGCTCACCATTGATATGATATAATAGTCTGCAAGATTCCAAAATGTACCCATATTTATTCAAAGAATATTTGGCATTGTCCTCTATTGTGATGCTCTCCTTGCAAGCCAACAATATGGCCATTTTAGAAATCTTCCCATGATGAAAAATACATAAATATTACCATGTGTGGTAGAATCAAGGCCTGACAGATAGACCAGGGAGATGGATTCCTAGGGTTGTCAGGAGAGTAGAAATAGGACAGTACATGCCTTGATTATTGATGGTTGGCTTAGAAATGGCACATGAAGTCCAACATATGATATATTTTCCAAGATCCTCTCTATGGTTTTTCCAGTACAAGTAATTTTATAGTATGACCATAGTTTTCTCTATGTCAAAGGTTGTCACTACTCAATTGTAGTGCACCTTCAAAATCAATTTGGAATGATTGATTGGAGGAAAAAAAAGGTGGGATAGGTAGTATAATAATGCATCCTGTAGGCAGAAATCAAGAAATTTCTTTCCATCCACTAACATCTGGTTAGTGGTGGTGAACTTTGGATCAATCTTGTACAGTTTCGGAAATCCAAATGTCTCGTGGCCACAAGAGTTGATAACATTAGTTAGTGCTACAACAGGGGCAAACTGAGGTAATCCACAACATGATTGTTGCTTCTATTCTTGTTCTTAATGTTTAAGTGGAATTTTTGTAGATATGTAGACCACTTCTAATGATGATCAATCTATAACTTCCCTTGTGTTTGTACGAATTGAAGAGGTCTGTGATCAATGTCAATGATTGTTTCCTTCCCAAAAATGTAATGTTTCCATTATCGATAAGCCTCCAAAATATAATATATTTTTTAATCATAGGTGGGGTACTTCAAAATTGTATCGAACAATGTCTTACATTAGCAGAATTTTGAGGTCTAAAATGGGACTCCTAAGGAAATTATAAGATAATAATGGAAATAATAAAATAATATTTGATTACATCATCAAATTTTAGAGGGAAAAAACAAAAAAAATAGTTTTTCAACTCATATTTTCAAGTTATCTCCAAATATTTTACTCAATTTTGAAGAAAAAGTACTCATTGGATGCAAAATTTAATTCCTCATCAAAGGAGTACCCATGTTGCATACTTTTGATGGGTCGTCGTACACGAAAAATGAGAAATATATGAAAAACTTGATTGTAATCACATTTTTTTATGTATTTCACATTTTTTCTATAGCAAGGTCCATCAAAAGTATGCAACATGGGCACTCCTTGGATTAGGAATTAAATTTTTCATTCAATTAGTAATCCCACTCGAAATTTGAGTAAACACTTTGGGAGATAAGTTGAAAAAACGAGTTGAAAAAGTAGTTTTATCATTTTATTATTTTTTAATCTTTTTTTCCGATTACTTAAGAAATGGTGAATCAGCCCCCATGGTTTACATCATCATCTTGAGTCCTATTGGTCCTTATAAATTTTATTTTTTTTGTACATTTTTCTTAGGAGGCACATTTCAAACATCAAAATTCCCCTAATAGCTATTGTAGGCCATTAGATGCCTTTTTTGAGTGAAAACTGCATCAATATAATATTCAAAGGCATTTGTCTCAATTTCAAATGGTTGTTTCAAATGTGGAAATGTGAGTATAGGTGTAGAGCATAGGTGTTTCTTCAACTCAATTAAATTCCTTCAGTTGGGCCTCAGAATAGAAAAATTTTTCTTTTGCTCTGCCCTTAGTAGCTTGACTCAATGACCAAGTGATATGGGACAATCCCAACATGAACCGACGAAAAAAATTAGAAAGGCCCAAAATGATGCTAAAATAAATGAGAATGGTTGGGGCTAGTTGATCCTGAATGACTTGGTTGTTAGCTAGATCCACATGCACACCTTGCACATCTACAACGTAACCCAAATATTGGACCTAGCCCATGCCAAAGTTGCATTTCTTTAGTTTGTCACATAGTTTGTGTTTCCCTATGTACTGAAGGACATATCAATTGTGTTGAAAGTGATATTCCCAAATTGTGTTGAAGATAAGAATGTTTTCCTGATATACAACCACAAACAATTTGGTGAAGGGATGAAATACGTCATCCATCAACCTCATAAAAGTAGTAGGGGATTTTTTCAACCTCAAAGACATGCCGAACCATTAAAAAGGCACTCCTTATATTTTAAGGTGGTCTTCCGTACATTTATGGGAACTATTTGAACGTGGTGATAGCTAGACTTTAAGTCGATCTTGCTAAAATAATTTCCCCCCTTGAGCTAGTCAAGAAAGTAATCAATCTGTGAGATTGGATACATGTTCCTCAAAGTGATTTTTTTTAGTCCTCGATAATGAATGCAGAGGATCGAATTCCAATAATTCTTCTATACAAGTACAATCAAGCTCCCAGAAGGTGACATACTCGATTAGATGTTTTCTTTTTGCATTAGCTCCTGGATCTTTCACTTCAACCATTCATTATAGAGAATAGAGTAGTGGTATATCATCCCATTGGGTAGAGGTGATATGAGGTTAATATTGATCAAATGATTGACCTAATAGTGTAAGGTAACACTTGTGGGCAAGTAGAATATTTCTTTGTATTCATCCATGACATTATCCACCTCATTTTGATGCGCAAAGGAACCTTTCCTTAGTGCCATGGATGTGGAAAAAATATACCCCTCACTCTAAGATTGAATAAAAATAAAAAAAAATTCTTGGTTTGGGATATGATCTTTCGACATTACTTAGTAGAGGTCAAAGAGATGTCGATAGGTCTGGCTACCTATGGTATCCTGTATAACTTACTACCCAGGTAATAATAACCATGTGAGGCCTAGAATCATACACAACATGATCCTTCCACAAGTGTGGTTGGCCTAATAATACAACACAAAATTCAAGAGGATAAATATCACAGAGAACCTCTTCTGTGAAGGGCTCGATGTTTTAGGGAAGGCGACTTTGTTGTCTGACAAAGATATATCATCCTTGGTGAATTCACTTGATGGTGCACATCTACAGGTGTGGTGTGGTTAGTATGCCCACTGAATTCACGACCTCTACTCAAATGATGTTATTTTGGTTCCTGTTGTCAACAATGAACGAAAACAACAAACCCTTCACCCATATATGCAAGTGGAGGAGGTGATCCCCATCCTCTATATCCTCAAGCTCAATCTTCTCAACCTTAGTAGTGGAAACAATGGATCTGGGTTCAGTGTCAATACTTGTATTCCCATTTTTTTTCCCCTTATCGAGTTCTGGCTCAGAATCACAACATGCAGTGAACTCTGAATATTTCAGCTTTGCTACTATGAATCCTTGGTGCAAAACTCATTTCAGTTGTTAGTGGTGATCTTGTGGAACTCACACCACTTTATTTTGTCCTTTTTATTCATGGTGCCATTCTTTTCTTTTGGTTTCGATGGGTTTATCTAGGGCACTCTATATTGGCCTTTTCCTTTGTTCTATGATTTGTATGTGATCTTCTCTTACTTCTGATTTGAAGATACAAAGTCACACTTCTTTTTTTAAGTTTTGTTAAACCTTGGAAGAATATTACTACGTCGCTTTAAGCAAGGACATTTCTAGAAACTCCATTTCTTCTTGAATCTATTTGTGTAGAAAACCATGTTACCTAAGAACGAGATGTTGCTGAGATTATTTGGTATCCAACTTTATGTAGAGTATGAAAAGAATTTGTGAGCTCTTGCACATATGGTTTCCTTGGTTGGCATAGTGATGTCCACTATATGTACTTGTCCTCATAGCTCTCCACAGGGTAAGAGTGTTCCTTGAAAATGTCTCAGAAATATTTCGAAGAGGGGATGGATATAAATATAGAGGATACCTCGACACTTTTCTCGCAGTATGTTTTCCAGCTATCCTTGACATGGGGGCAACCTTGAGTAGTGCCAAAGTAATATTCTCCTTATCAGAGAAACTTTGAAGGATAAAAGATCCTTCGAGTAGATTCAACCATTTATCTATAACATATACATCTATTTGAACTTCTAATACAGGGATATCGATGTTCACTTTTACATTGAAGGGGGAGGTTCCTCCGAGGTAGCTATTGGATGAGGATGTATCACCAATGGGAATTTGACATGGGATCTAGGCAAAGTTGTCCATAATTCACATTCCCTTTTTTGTTGTAGGTATTCTTAGAAAAATATGTTAAAAGTATCTCCTCACTCATAATTATTTTCTTCCTCTGTGGGAGGCGGGTGGGGTCGGTGAGGATGGTCTTGTAAAGGTTAAATAAATTTGATTCATAACTCCTTATACCCCAACCTCATTGGGTACATGCATTAAAAAAAAAAGAAATAAAAAATCCCTATGATAAACATAGAGATAAAATGAAAAAAAACTTCAATTCATTAATAACAAAGTATTGAAAAATGTTTTTATGTAGAATGGAAATAAACTAGATTAGGTGACGATAGCTTATCTTTGAGAAGAGATGTGGAGGATATATTCCTTTTGAACTATGTTAAAATGATGCTCGAAGGCCTATTTATTATTGAGAAACAATGGAAAACTCTAATCATCCAAAAACCTAAGCCTAGGAAATGAAGCACTAAAGTCTATGGGCCCCGTGTTGGTAAATTGGTACATCAACTTCTTGAGGTTGTAACCTTGTCATACGATCTCCATTTGATGCATACGATAAGTCGTTAGAAATATTTTTCTGATAACTACAACTTTAAATTATAAATACATATCGTTAGCTATGTGTTTCTCTATTTTATGAAAAAAACGTCATTTAGGGCCTCAAAATGCCTTCGAAAGTTCAAGACCTGAAAAACTACCAAAAACAATGAATTGCGATATAATTAAGGAAACTAAAAGAAACAATGGTGGGGGCTAAGTGGAATAGTTAGGTGGCCACCAATATTCATCTAGATAAATGTTTAAAGATCCTCTCTCAAGTGCACTAGATCCAAAGGCAAGTTTCCTTCAGAAAGAGCTAAAATACCAAGCACAAGTTTTGAAAAATAAAAGTAAGTGAAGTCAAGAATATCAAGAAGTGAAAATGCCAAAATTAAGTTTTCTTGGGATTATAACACATTTTGTTTAAAATCAAGAAGATCACAAGATGATATTTTTCAAATGCGACCTTGAGTTGTATATTTATACATATCTCAAGTGAGGTGTCCATTCAAGAGGTGTTATAGGCCCATAAAATAAGGCAACACATCCTTTAAGGGTTATCGAGTTTGCATAAATGTTGTATAGGTCAACCTTAAACACACCTAGTGATACACTAAAACAAATAATATATGGCATTAACCATAATTACAAGTACATAGTGATATATATGAATGGGTGATGGTCACATGTACAAATTATATCAATAATTACAACAATTTATTTTTAATTTGCTAATGTTTAGTTACCCTAATATTTCCTATTCCTCAATGCTTATCCCACATTATTTTTCATTTGTCTGTCAAGAATCATGTCAGTATGGGATTAATGTTGTTGTGTTTATTGTAATGTTGTTGATGTGTAATAGAAATGATGGTGTACATAAATAATGTGACTGTTAATAATGACCTATTATATGGAGAGGGAAAAGAAGTAGAAGGGTACATAGGTGAGAGTGGTCATGGATAAAAGGAAAAAACATTAAACACCCTTCTAGAAGTATGTGGTAATATTCAAGGGATGACATGATGTGGAACCACAATTTTTTTGTCCCCATTGTAAGCTAGGAAAAGATGACATGAATTCATGCCCTCATGTGATAAATCATATTTGTGGGTATATTTTTTTCTATATAATCACTACATGGAATAAAAAACCACACTATTTTAACCAACAAAAAGTAAACATATATTAGGGAAGATTTGGAAGCATAAAATAAAACAAGAAAAATAAAGGTTGATTTTGAGGTCACATCAAGAATTTTGGCCAAGTCCTATCATCCCATGCTAGTGAGTCCAAAAGTAATAATACAAGGCTTGGATAGAATGAATACACATTTCCTTTACTATAATGGTATGGTTAGCATGGATGAAAATGTGTGCATGTTTCTCTATGTTGGTGGAATACCATACATAACCAAACTAGATCCCTTTCCAACAAGAAAACAAGGTCACCTAGAGATCAAAAACACTTTAAATATTGCAAGAAATTTTGTAGTAGACAATTCAGATCTTCCCTTAGCTCCCAGTAGGGGCATCATGCTATCTTAGATTTTCTTTCTTTTATCTTGAATGTTAGGAGAGATAGATCTAGTGCACCATGAACCAATCCTTATATCCCATCCATATATACGTCTCCCTTCTACTGCAGTCACCCACATTTTGATTTGAGGTTTTCTTCCATATTTTAACATATGGAATTCATGTGTTTACTTTACTTCTTTTTATGTATATAGGATACATTCTAGTACTACCTTTTTGACTTCATTGTACTCAGTAGTCCCATTAAGAAAATTTAATGGCTATTTCTTTTTAAATAAATGTAATTATCTTGCCTTCTCTTATTTTCTCCCCTTATTGGTGTAATATAGTTACTTTAATCAATAATTAACCCAAAAGGGTACATTAAACTTAGGTATTACAATGATATAACCTAATTACTAGGAAAGGAAAACGACAAATTCTATAATGCTCATGGACATTTTACGACCGAGAGGATTGAATGTCAAATATCCACTATAATTGATAATTGGATAATTTTAAAGGAATTGAATTGTTAAATGTTCTTCGTGTGTGTTACAGTGGTGCAATATTCCTTGCATCCCATTACTACTTAAACCTTTTAAATATTGTACTAATATTGCAAAACCCTTACTGAAAATGTCATACACCAAAACAACACCTAAAAGACATAAAAATAGAAAGAAAAATATCTCCATGCCTTAACAATAAGAGAGGATAATGCTTGTGAAACCTATTTGAGGGGAAAACCTCCTCATACAATAGAAAAAATGTAAATGATGAGATGATTTCAAAAGCTAGGTCTTCCTAGTATATAAAGGAGGCAAAGTATACATTTACAATTATGGTTAAGGGAGAAACACTAATCTAAGAATAGAAATATAATGACTCAATATCATATGGTTCATCAATAGTTTAACATGGTGCTTACCTAGGGCTTAAGAAACCCCTCCCTTCATACAAGTGTTTCTCTCAACACTAGATTTTATACAAATGTTTCTACTTGATGAATTGATCTTATAATGTGGGTGAGTAGAAGATTTCCTTGTATTCATCTGTGACCTTATCTTCCTTCTTTTGCTGAACATAGGAACCTTTCCCAAGTTCCATGGATGTGGAAATGATCTTCCCCTTTCTCTGAGAATGAGTAAAAAAGAAGACAAATTTCACGATCTGTGATATGATCTTACTGCAATGCTTAGGAGAGGTCAAAGATATGGTGGTAGGTGCAACTACATTATTTCCCAAAGTAATAATAAAAATGTGAGGCCTAGACTCATACACAAAATGATGCTTCCACAAGTATGTTTGGCCTGATAATACATCAAAAGTTTCAATAGGTGAAACATCACTTAGTACCTCATTTGTGAAGGGCTTGTTGTTGTAGGGAAGCTGATATTTCTTACTAACACAAATATCTCCTTCTTCGTCTTCATGGTGGAATTATTTTGTTCTAGGTTCGATGGGTGGTCCTGGGTCGCTCCACCTTAGATCCAAATTCGTGCTTATTTTGTTTAAATTTGTGTTCAATCTTGGAAGCATATTTGTACATTTTTCTAAGCAAGGATATTTCCAAGAACATCATTTATTCCTGAATGCATTTGTGTAGACAAATAAATCATCTGAAATTAGGAAAAGGGACACGAAGGACACGAGGATTCGAGTGTCAAACACAGACATAGTGAACCCTAAAACAGAACACATCTGAACACGTTATATATATATATATATATATATATATATATATATATATATGTATATATTAATAATATATATAAATATTAAAAATTAGATATTTCTTACACAAATTCATACAAATTCATTCATTCAAACATAGATCTTCTTCTAGATGTAATTTTTACAAATATACAATCATAAAAAGTAACATTATGCATACATATTACAAATAAAATTGTGACATATTCATCAGTGATACAATGGGAGAAAGACAATATACTGTAGTTTTCTCATTATGTCATTAAAATAAAAATGTGTTACCTAGGTAGTACAATGTCAATGGAAAATTCCAAATAGAAATAGAAAATACAAAACAACCACAAGTCTTAAAGTATCATGAGTCATGCGTTATCAATACTCATAATAAAAATCACCATCACTTTCCTCATCACCATGGTCACCACTGCTCTCCTGTGCTCCATCCTGCTGCTTTGTATCCAATGTCATCTCTGCATTTGGTGGTGTGGAGGATGACCCCTCTACTATATCACCATCATTAAATGTGACAGGCTCTAGCACTGGCTCATTGAGATCTTTATCTAGATGTAAGTTTTACAAAGATACAATCATACAAAGTAACATTATACATGCATATTAAAAATACATTTGTTTCATATTCATCAATGATATAATAGGAGAAATACAACATATTGTAGTGTTCTCATTAAGTTATCAAAATAAAATATGTTATATAGGTAGTAAAATGCCAATGGAAAATTCCAAATAGAAATAGGAAATACAAAATAACCACAAGTCTACAAGCATCAAGGAATTAGGTATTTCAGGAGTCATGAGTCATCAATCCTCATAATCAAAATCACTATTACTGTCCTCATCATCATGGCCACCACTGCTCTTATTTGTTGCATCCTCCTCCTTTGTGTGTGTGTGTGTGTGTGTGTGTCTATATATATATATATATATATATATATATATATATATATTAAAAATTATATATGTCTTACACAAATACATACAAATTCATTGATTCAAACATAGATCATCATCAAGATTTCAATATTTACAAAGATACAATCATACAAAGTAAAACTATTCATACATATTACAAATACATTTGTGACATTTTCATAAATGATCCAATAGGAGAAAGACTAGAAATACTAGATACATAGATGGTACAATGCCAATGGAAAATGCCAAATAGAAATAAGAAATACAAAAAAACCACAAGTATACAAGTATTAAGGCAGTAGGTAGCTCATGAGTCATGAGTCATAAATCCTCATAATCAAAATCACCATCACTGTCCTCATCATCATGGTCATCGCTAACCACCTCTGGTGCATCCTCCTCTGTATCTAATGTCATCTCTGCATTTGTTGGTGTGGAGGATGACCCCTCTACAATATCACCATCATCAAATGTGATAGGATCTAGCACTGGATCATTGAGATCCAAGCTAGCCAATGACAACTTAACACTTTTATCCAGACCCATATCATGAGGAAGGACACCGCACATATTTGTATTTCCCTTCAACCACTCATCCCTCTGCCTGTAAATAAGATGAAGGTTGGTGTGCACATACACCATTGTCTCTCCTTTGGACTTCTCAAGCCTACTCTTCTTGTCAATATACAAATTCCTATATCTAGTCCAATTCCTCTCGCAACAAGAGGATGAAGTCACCTAAGGAAGGAGCCTCATGGATAACTTCTATTGAGGAGTGCTAATTTCCCCATGAGTTTCCCACCAAGAATAGGGATTCTTAACCCCATTTTCTCTATTACATCATATCCTAGAAATCAACTAGTGACAGTTGAAAACTCCAAAAAGGCATCCTCCATGTCATTAAGGGATGCTCTATCCTAAAATATTTTCTTGAATGCATCTTTCCTCCCATGTGACATTTCATCATCCATGTGAGGAGGGGATCTGCAGGAAGGTCCACCATTCAACCACTCATTTTTGTAGTATTTTTGGTTCAAGGATTGAGCCAAACAATGTAAAGGTGTGCAATCCTTATCCCATATGCTGAAAAAAATATCTTGTATGGTGGTGAAGAAGGTCTCTTGTGATGTATCATACTCATGGCACTCACCCTGTAAAATAATGTTCCTCATAGAATCAATCATGGAATTCCATCCCTCATAAACATCTCCTAGGATTGGTTTGTATGTACTTACAAATCGAAACAGGTAAATGATAGGGTCCATGATCCAAATAAGTAGATCTACCGTCTCCCACCATGCATCATATAACAATATTTCCTTCACTCTTTTTGATGTTTCTTGATCTATATTTCTCCAAAAATACCAAAAATCTCAAATCACCATGGCCCCAATAGTGGTCTTAACCCCCCTCAACCTCTTCAACATGTTGAATGAAGAGGAAACCTCTATATCCACAATCTTCAAAAATTATAGATTGGAGTACTCCTTGTAGATAGTGAGGGAATTTGTATGGTTTTGTACAAAGTTGCAGATATTTCATGCATCCTCAATAATTCTTCCAATCCAAAGAACATCATAAGCAATAGATTTCAGTGCTAATTTCAATGAATGGACAGTGTAAGGTGTCAAAAATAGTTGTGGAAATTTAGCTTCCACAATCATGCCAACAACCTTGCAAACAAATGAATTATCTATAATGTTTTCTGCACAAGATTAAACACCTACATCTTTAATAACTTTAATCAAAAACTCGCCCATATATTTTTCATCCTTGTATTGTCCAAGTGCATCCACTGATTTTAAGAAAACTAGACCATTCAAGGAAGACACCATAAATTTGATGAGTGGGTGTCATTCTGGATATGTCCATCCATCAGAAACAATGCTAACCCCACCTGTTGGCCATGCTTATTTAATAGACTCAAGAATTTTTTCCACCTCTTTCTTTTACTTCATCAACATTGTGGTTTTAAGATTCTCTCACCTAGGAGGAAAATACCCTGATGAAGCCCCTTGAGCTAGATCTTGACACATATCAATAAATAGAGGTGAGTGTGCAACATTGAAGTATATGAATTTATGATAGAAAAAAAGGCAATGGTGAGATCAAGATCTTCTGGTTCTCTTCTTGAAAAATATGGTCCATTGGACCAAGTGAAATTTCCTTTCTTTATGCTACATGTCCCCCACTAGAACTCTCAAATGGGAACTTGTTGCTGATTTTCCTCAAGAATGGAAGGGGCTCATTATTCTTGTTTTTTTAAATTTTTGCAGCCACATTTGCCACACCCACAAATGCCACTCTTTCCATTTCCTTTCTCTTTTATAAAGACTCGTGTGTAGAAGATGAAATTCCAAAACCTGGTAAAAGACAAAAAATGAACTTTCACATGATAATGTGTGTGCATGAAATGATTATGGCAATAACTACATTTCAAAGAAATATTTATTCCTTACCTCATGTAAAAACCACTAGTCATATATGCAATGGAAATATTGAAAATACTTTGTAGACGAAGAAATCCATTGTAGGACAATAATTGTAAGTTGTTTATTTTATAAAGAATTGATATATGATTATACAAATGACAATGGGAGACTGCTTATATATGCTAGGAAGGTGCCCTTTCATAAACAATAATTTCTTTGGGACATGACTCTTCATTACTTAACTAACTAACCATTATTTAAATACTTATTGCTTATTATTACATTTACATTTACATTTATTATTATTTTATATTAGTTATGTTCATAACATAGCCTTCCCCTTCAAAAAGCTTTGTCCTCAAAGCTTATTGATGAAATACTTGATCTCCCTTTTTGTTTTGAATGTCTTCTCCTCTCATCATTATCATGTTTATTGATATAATTTGATATGATCCTCTAAGTGACAGAAAAAACTGTCGTATTGAGAACAAATCAGATCATCCTATATTAATCCTCCATGGAATCAAATTTTGTAATGAATAGTTCTCGCGATACTAGAATCTAAAAAATTTAATATTCCTGGGTACATAAATTTTTCATTCATGTTATGAGTGGTAATCATAAGTAGACTAATTGGAAAGTCTGCTCTTGTGATTCAGATTCCAATAAATAGTTCTTTTGGTAAGACATTCCCTTAGATTGTTAATGGTTGATTCTTGTTTTTCTTCAGGTGTTATTGTTGTTGATTTGGAGACTGAATCATTATTTGAAATGTCCTTCATTTGAATTGCAACTTCTGCATATGTTTTAACTTCTCTAGATTCCTTTTCTTCCTTGCTGGTGATATCGGCAAGATCAATATTTACTCCTTTATCTTCAACTTCGACTGAAACGACTAGCGACTTCAATACTTCGTTTTGAAGTTTTTCTAACTTTTCATTCAGTGTTTTCTTGTCACTTTTAATATTTTTTATTTGATTAAGTAGGTTTTGATTATGATTCCTTAAACGAACAAGTTCATCATTTTCTGAATTATTGACTTTATTCTTAGTAGCTTTGTCATCTTTTAAAATTTTGATTTGTTCTATTAATGTATGGTTAAGAATATTTAAATGTAAATTTTATTCTTCTTGTTCTAATAAAATCTTATTGAGTTTCTTATTTGATTCTTCAGCTTCCTTTACTTGTTTGTGTAGTTTTTCTTGGTGATCTTTGAGGCGCGAAATTTCTTTGTCTTTGCTGCAGATGACTTCTTCAAGCTCTTTTTGCTTCTTTGATATAGTTTTTTTGTTATCTTGAAACATCAAGTCTGAGATATCCTTAAAGTATTGTAATTAAGATGTTACTCATTTTTATTTACTTGTTATTTCTCAAAATATTACCATCTTTCCCTTATAAGGAAACATCAAAACTTGTTTCTCTATGTTTGACATGAATGTACCCAAATCCTTATACCAGGGTTGACCAACTATGATGTAAATATTTCTATTATCCATCCTTACAACATCGAATTGAGATATGTACTCATAATGACCTACTGTCACTTGTAAATCACTAATTTATACTCCTTTTGGTAAAAAATATGTTTCCTTACACCAAAGCTTGGCTCTAGAATTAATAGTTGATTTGCAAAGTTGATGTTGATATAATATTTATCGTTTCTTGTGCTGATTGTGATATTAATTTATCTTCCTTGGATACTTCCTTTTAATGTAATTACTCCATGATCCATAACTAAAAGACATTTATAGGGAAACCGCCTTTTGCCTTCATCATTTTAGAATTGAACACCCTGTTTTTTTTCAATGATTGATCCTATTTTGTTTTGTCGAGATGAATTAAGGTATTATGTAATAACCTTTTTTTATTGTTTCTCTTAATATAACCTGCTCTTTTTTATATATAATTTAATTAATTAATTATTATTTCTAATTAAATAAATAATTTAATTAATTAAATCAATTGAATTAATTAAATTAATTAAACTACTTAATATATGAGATTGGGCCAATCTTGTCGTTGTAATATATGTGACCACTAATAAAAAAATTTATTATATTCTTTAACCCGGTGTATTGACTCGAAAGAAATGGCTAATTTAACCACAAACTGGTGCAAGGATTCGCCCTCATGTCTGTTTAACCTAGGTACGATTATTTTGGCGGTATTTGGGATTCTCCCTCATGTCTATTGATCGGGGCATGATCGTTTTCAAAGTCAAGATAGTAGTGAGGAGACATTGTTCCGTCGTTGTCAGGGCCATCGTTAAATGGATAGGGTTCGTGGACAAATACATGGATGACAGGGATGGCGACAGGGACAGGGTTGGCAAAAGTGGCAGGGACACGAGATTTCAGCAGCAGTGGGGTGGACGACATGAATGTCGACAAGGTCATGGAGGGAACATGTGACTACCGTAGAGAGAAGCTTGACGAAAACAAGGAAGCAAATGCAATTATTTTATTTAATATATATATATATATATATATATATATATATATATATATATATATATATATATATATATATATATATATATATATATATATATATATATATATATATATATATATATATATATATATATATATATATATATATATATATATATATTGCATTCATTTCATATATTGTTTCACTATATATACGTTTTTTTTATATGTTTGTTCTTTTTTTATGTATTTTTTAATTTTTTTAATATATATATATATATATATATATATTATTTTTTATTTTTTCTATGTAACATTTTTTTTTATGTTATGTATTTTAATTTTTTTAAATCACTTTCGCCTTTATATATGTGTGTGTGTGTGTGTGCGGGTGTGTGTGTGTGTGGCTAAAGGCCTAGTAGCGACTAGCATAATGGAGAACCTCCTTCTTCATAACGAATGCCTAATTGATGAAAACAAGGTTGATGCCAACTTGATGGGCAAAGGTCGGTGATTAGAGAACGTAGCTCTGATACTCAGAGGAATTCTCATATACCGATGTAACAAATAAATTTCGTATACTTAGAGGAATTCTCTATTACCAATATAACGAACAAAGTTAGTATACTCATAGAAATGCTATGATACCAATGTAACAACCACTAGTCGTATACGCAGTGGAAATATTTAAAATACTTCGTAGACAAAGACATCCATTGTAGGAAAATAATTGTAAATTTTTTATTTTATAAAGAATTGACATAGGATTATACAAATGAGAATGAGGCCCTAGTTATATACCATAGATAGGTGCCCTTTCATAAACAATCATGTCTCTAGGACATGCCTCTTCTGGCATGGGAGTCCATTGGGGTTGGCAAGGTCGGTCTTGCGAAGTTTCAACTAGTTCGAGTCATAACTCCTTATACGCCGACCTCATTAGGGACATGCACAAAAAAAAAAAGAGCACACCACTTTGATACCAATTGTCCTGATTTATAAAGTAAAATAATGAAATATAAATACAAATAGAAACATATAGATAGAGTGGAAACAAAACTTCAATTCATTAATAACAAATTATTAAAAAATGTTTTCATGTAGAATGGAAATAGACTATCTCAGGTAATGGCAGCTTATCTTTGAGAAGAGATGTGGAGGATACTTGCCTTTTGAATTGTGCGACAATGAGGCTCAAAAGTATATTTATTATTGAGAAACAATGGAAAACCCTAAGAAGAAAAAAAATAACCCTAGGAGATGAAGTGCCAATGTTTATGGGCACCGCTGGGGTAAATTTATAAATCAACTTCTCGAGGTTGTAACCTTGGAATACGAACTCCATTTGACAGGTATGGTACCTCGTTAAAAATATGTATCTGAGAACTACACCATTTAATTAAAAATCCATTTTTTTAGCTATGGGTTTGTCTATTCTCCAACAAAATGTCATTAACAACGTCAAAATGGCTTCAGAAGTTGACGACTCAGAAAACTGCCAAAAATAGTAAACTATGCTAAAATCAAGGAAAAAAAAGAAACAATGTTGGGGTCTATGTGGAATAGTCTAGTGGCAACCAATATTCACCTAGATCAATTTTGAAAGAGCCTCTCACAAGTTTTCTAAAGAGAGAGGCCTAGTATCCTTGAGAAAGAGCTAAAAATCCAAGCACAAGTGTTGAAAAATAGAACTATGGAAGTGTTCCTAAGAGAAGGATTGCCATGACAAGTGAGAATTCCAAAATTAATTACTCTTTGGCTTACAAGAACTTTTATTTCAAATCAAGAAGATCACAAGTTGAGATTGTGCAAATGAGAGCTTTAGTTGTATATTTAAACACAACTCAAGTGAGTTGTCCATTCAAGAGGTGTTAAGGGCCCATAAGATAATGGAACACACCATAGAAGGGCTATCAATGTTTCATCAACTTTGTCTAGGCTGGTCTTAAACAAACATAGTGATACACTAAAATAAATAATATATGACATGAACCATAATTACAAGTACACAATGATACATATGAATGGGCGATGTTCACATGTACAAATTATATCAATAAATACAAAAAATTGTTTTTAAGATGTGAATTTTCACTTATCCTAATATTTCCTATTCCTTGTCCCACAATATTTTTCATTTTGTTATGAATAATCACATCAGTACATGATGCAAGATTTTTTTATTCTATTGTTTTTGATGTGTAATAAAAATGATGGTGGGCATAAAGAATACAGTGTGAATAACAACCCATTCTATGGAGAGGGGAAAGAAGTAGAAGGGTATAGAGGTGAGAGTAGTAATGGATAAAAGAAAAAAAAAAAACTGAACACACTTCTAGTAGTACGTGGTAATACTCAAGGGGCGACTTGGCATGGAACCACAATTGTTTTTTGTCCCCATTCTAAGTTCGAAAAATATGATACACTTTCATGTACTCCTGTGATGAAGCATATTTGTGCGTATGTTTGGTTTATCTAACCAAGACATAAGAATCAAAACCAACACTATTTTACCAAACAAAAAATAAGCGTACATTACGGAAGATTTGGAAGAATAGAATGAAACAAGAAAAGTAAAGGATCAATTTGAGGTCACATATAAAATTTTGGTGAAGTAGCATCATCCCATGCTAGTCCGTCCAAAACTAACCATACAAGGGACAGAAAAAATACGCATTTCCTTTTGTACAATGGAAAGGCTAGCATGGATGAAAATGTGTTCATTTTTCTATGTTGGTGGCATAACATACATCGCCAAAGTAGATCCCTTGCCAGCAGGAAAATGAGGTCACCTAGAGATCAACAACACATTACATCTTCTAGGAAATTTTGGAGTAGATGGTCTAGATATTCCCTTAGATCCTCCTAGGGGCATCATGCTATCTAGAATTTTATTTATTTGACCACGTATGTTAGGAGAGATAGATCTAGTGCACCATGAACCAATTCATAGATCATTTCCCTCTATACATCTCCCTCCCATTGCAGTAACTAGCACTTTGATTTGAGGGTTTCTTCTATGTTTTAACATATCTACTTCATCTGTTTATCGTATTTCGTTGTTGGCTTTATATATGAGACAATTTAGTACTACTTTGCTGACTTTATTGTACTCAGTTGTCCCATTAAGAAATTTTTGTGGACATTTCTTCGAGATTAATGTAATTACCTAACCTTATCTTATTTTATCCCGATATTCGTACCATATGGTTACTTTAATCGATAATTAACCCAAAAGGTTACATAAAACTTAGGTATAAAAATGCTAGAACCTATTTACAAGGAAAAAGACAAATTCCATAATTTTATGGGACATTTTATAAATGTGTGGATTGAATGTCCAGTATCCACTATAATTGATGGTTGGATAATTTTAAAGGAAGTACATGGCTAAATGTTCTTGGTGTGTTTGCTAGTGGTGCAATATTCCTGACATCCCATGATTACTCAAAAATTTAAAATATGGTGCTAATATTGCAAAACCCTCACTGAAAATTTTATGCCCCAAAAGAACACCTAAACAACATAAAAACAGAAATATAAGTAACTCCATGCCTAGAGAATAAGAGATAGGAATAAATGTGAAACCTCTTTGAGGGGACAACCTCCTTATACAATAGAAAAAATGTAAAATATGAGATGCTTTTGAAAGCTAGGTATTCCTAGTATATAGAGGAGACAAAGTATACAATTACAATGAGGTTTGAGGCGGAAACACTAACATAAGTATATAAATTTAATAACTCAATATCCTATGACTTATTACCAGTTTGACATAGTGCTTCTCTACGGACTAAAATGCCCGTCCCCTCCATGCAAGTGTTTCTATCAACACTAGATTTTCTACAAATTTTTCTACTTGATGAATTGACCTTATCATGTCACCTCTTCTACTGCTTGGTTATTCCACCTAATTAGGTACTTAGTAATTGCTCAATTTTGGAGTTGGTTGATCTACTTGTTTCAAATATTGTTTCTAGTTATAGATTGATTTTCCATTATTAATTAATCTTTGGTAAATAGTTTAAATTGGGATATTTTCATCTATTAACATCAATAAGTACTAAACATGGAAGGCTATATCTAAATGCATAGAGGGAGCTCCAATTTGTAATTCATATTCCCAATCCTTTGCAATACCTTACAGGACCATAATTCTTGGGTGTTGATTATTTGTGCTTATTTAGTTTGTTTAGGGACATATATTTGTATGGTTGTAGCCTTTAAAATATCCAATCACCTATTTCAAATTCTCTTTCATTGTGATGTTGATCCGATTTTTGATTCATCCTATTTTGTGTTGTAACAAAGTTTTCCTTGAATAGTTTGAGTTTATGTTATTGGAGCTTTATGTGATCCTCCATTGATTTATCCTTTTATTTCCCTCTCAAGGGTGATGTGATGGATGGAGGATGATATAAATAAAGTTCCATAAACAATAGTTTTTTGATGAAGTATAGAATGATGTGTTGTACCACCATTCTGCTAAGGAATTTATTTAATCGATTGTTACTATTTATTAAATGTTAAGAAATGAAGATGCCTAAGTTTTCCCATCAAATTCAATATAGAAAGAGGATGTATGAGCTAATTGATTACTGAAAATATAAAGTAATTTAGCGCAAAAGTACTAGTGAAAATTGTATTTCCATGAGTTTTATAGCTACAATTTTTATTAATAGGATGAGAAAGAGAGAAAAAATGAGCATATTTAGTTTTTCGGTCCTCTATTACCATGATGAGATTATTTCCTACGGAATTGGGTAGACATGTACTAAAATATATTGATACCTCTTAGTAATGTTCACTTGTATGGTTGATAGTTGTGAAAGACCTAGGTTCTTGATTGTCTCTCCATTATTTTCTTGGAAAATTAAGCATTCAACCACTAACTTGTGATCATTAGTTTTAATGAATTCTTAGGAAAACCCTTCTTGAACTTCTGATAACTTTATAAAACATAGAATTCCATCCTATAGAATGACATGGGAGGTTCTACGAAAAAATAGGTGATATTGACAACACAATGGATAATTATTCCACATGAATATATCCAATGCACTTAGGTTCTCCTGTAGTTGTTGTTGAATGATCTTGTATATCATTGGATATTGCTTCCATTCCATCCTTGCTTCATCCACACAACCATATTGTAGAATTGAAATAACAAGAAGTATGCGTTATGTCGCTTATTCATTCCTTCAAAGTGAATCTATCAAAATTTTGTTTTTCATTATTTAATTTAATTTCAAATCCATAACCTAACATCATTGTATTCCATTTTTGTTTCTCTTTTGAAGCATTTTAATAGGAAGTGGACTAGCTGGTACAACTAGTTTAACCCCAAACTAGTTCAGTTTAAGGTCTGGAAGTATATCGAACCTACCAGGTTTCACGAAACTAGTTGGACCTCTACAATGCTATTGATGAAGTTCCAAATGAAATTAAAAATAAATAAATGCGGCAACCTAATATTAAAGCCTAGGGCCCTACTATTGCTAGGCAAGTAAAAACAACATTATCCTTTATGTTTCATTGTTATCCTTTTAATTAAAATTTTAAGATTACCATTAATTGACTCATGGTATTTGAAAGTGGTTCATACCTCATTGGATAGCATATGGAGAAAGTAGAATTTTCGATTTCACTCAAAATCGAGAAAACTAAACAATTTTTATGTTTTGGGATTGGAGGGATTGCAAAGTTCCCATTGGATTTTTTCATGTACAAGACTATCGAATTAGCATTTAATCAATAGAATGAAGCCCTATATGTACCTTCAGGTTAGTGGCATTGATTGTTAAAATCCTTTATGAGGACCCTTGAGAAAATGTACCCATCACTCAAACCAATCTTGACATGACAAGTTAAAATTTTCCTATCTTATTTTAATGCTTAGAGGGTGATAAGGATGGTGAAGCTCTGAATATAAGAAATGATTTTGATTATATGTATGTATTTTTGTAGCATGTTTTTTTGTGGATAGTAGAGGAAATTTAAAGCCTTTTTGTTGATGTATTTTTGGTTGAGAGATGGATTGCACTTGGTGCTATTTTGGTTATATGCATCCTTGCATGTTATATAATTGAGAGCCTTTCGGATTCATATGGATACACATGAATATATAAATTCTTATTTCAAATTTGAATATTTTATATATTTTTTAATTGATCACTTTTTTAGGGCTGGTCTTTTTGCTTGTTTCTATCGATTTTTGAGTTTTTTATGATTCAATGTTTTTACTGGTTTAGTCAATCATTTGAATTTGATAACATTAACTTTAGAACGTTTTTCTTCCTTGCTTCATGGAAAATCCTCACATTTCCAGCAACCAAGTTATTAGGGCTACCAATACCATTTTTTCTTCTTTGTTCCAACTTTTGAGAATCATTACACTAACCTTCACCTCTAGGTTTATGGTTTTCTACACAATTTATGGTATGTGCATAAACATATGCTTTAAAATAAAATGTTATCCCTAACCTTTGTATAAAATCTCTTGCAAGTCTTGCCATTTTCAGATAAATTGCACCTCCACCCACCACCTGTTTGCTTCGGCTTAATAACTTGAGGAGCCCTAGAGGCTTTAGACATTATGAAAGGCCATGTGCCAAAAATGGTAAGTAAACCTTCGCACCAAGTAAATATGCTTCCCACCGTTTTCTTCTTGCTGTCCAAAGTCATCTTCTTTCTAGAAATGTGCCAAAGCAGACAACTTCTTTCTAGAAATGTACCAAAGCATCCTCTCGACGCTCCAAAACACAAACAAAATGTTTGATGTTGCTGTAGGAAGCTCTTCATGCTGAAAAAGTGCGATGAATGTGGATGAAATGCTATTTTTAAGGCTTTATAGAGAATTCTAATTTTATTTTTCAAATGAATATCAAAATTAGATAATTCATTAATTATTAATTAATTTTTTAAGGCTATCGACGCAATGCCTTTCATGGGCACTTGAAAGCGAAAAAGGAAAAAAAAAACACGTTTTTTGGGGGGCAATGGCCTACAAACACTATCAGCTGTCTGTATGGTGTTTCGAAATCGGGAAATGCTGTATGGTAAGGCTTGCAGCATTTTATACCGATTTCCATTTTTTCCAGCTTCTCCTGGACTGGTACACAGCCTGCTGGCGTTTCTTGCAACATGGGTATTATAATTTATTGCTCGTATTTGCCAAGAATTCTAAATCATTGTACTTTGTTAAATATTGTATTCTGCTGTATTTTGTAATTGCTACGTTGGCAAAGAAGAAGAAGGTATGTAGCTTTCAGATTATTAGGGTGTCAATTAAAGTTGGACGCCAATCTTATGTTGAGCTCTTCAGGTATCACAAATCGTTTGTCATTTGTCATTCAGTTTCCCATGCCCTCTCTCTTTCTTTAATGCATCGATATGTGTAGCTGGATTGATAGATGATGTCTGAAAACTGTGATTTGTGAGGTCACATATTAGTGAACTTTATGATCTCCGTACCCCAGAACTAACTTGGTATTTTCATGGTTAAAAGTATATTCAGTGTCTTGGGGTGTGTGTGTCTTGGGGTGTGTTAATTTCAATGTTAATGTCAAGAATTCTAAATCATTTGTTAAATATTGTATTCTGGTGTACTGTGTAATTCTAGTTTGGCAAAGAAGAAGAAGATATGTAGCTTTCAATTAAAGTCAATTAGAATGTCAATTAAAGTTGAACAACAATCCTATGTTGAGCTCTTCAGGTATCACAAATTGTTTGTCATTTAGTTTCCTTTCTCCTCTCTCTTTCCTTAATGCATGCAAAGATTTTTTTCAGCATGAAAAAATACAACCGGTTTATATTATGTACTAGAACAATAACAGATCGACATATTCGTCAAAATGATTGTCAATCAGCTTGAATTACATATTGGGAGGACAAGCCTCATATTGTTCAAAAAACATAAAAGGGGAACATAACATTTTTCGGGATAAGTTTACCACAGCCTAATAACATTGTCATGTCATTCAAAATGAACATTTTAACAGTCCTCAATCTTCTGGCAAAATATAGTACCATAAGCTCCACTCGTTTTAGCCAAAAATAACACTTAGCCTGTATGGATAACATTCACGGCTTCCTAAGTCTTTTTATATCTGGCGACACACACCCAGCCAATCCATTGGAGTAGGTTGCATGACCAGTGGGCATGATAAAATTGTCCTTCCTATTACACTAAGTTGATCACTCTTTCAGCAATTGATCCCTGTGAATTAATGTACTCGTATTTCATGTCTCCAAAAATACCCTCCAGTCCCTTTTTGATAGTTAGTCTACTTCCTTATTTTTATCTTTGTAAACATGACAAAAGGAAATAAAAGTGAACTTTTCTCTTAAAACATGAATACGCTCAATCCATTGAGTTATCAGTTTAGGGTTTAAATTGGAATTGTTATTCATATGATCAATGAGAGTTTTGGAATCTCCAAAGACCCATAACTTTTCCACACACAAATGTGACCCCACACATAAAAGTCCCCAAAGAGCCATGCATTCTACCATCATCTTAGTTCCTATACCTCCGTTCCAGTAGAATTTGTAATGGCATTTTGGAGAGAGAATTAGCCAAACACCGCATCCACAATTAGTGTTTTGTGCAGCCCCATCAAAGTATCCGGCTGGGAAGTGTAATTCATGAGGTCTAGTCCTCCTGGAAAAATCCACAGGTTGTTTCTCCGTAGTCCTTTGCCTCTCCCAACATATTAAAATTTGGTTTACTATTTTTTCCAGAGTACAAGGTCTCCCATAAAATAACATTCTATTCCTATTAACCCATATATTCCAATGGATAAGGATGGGGATTGCTCTAAAGATTTTTCCTCCGCTGAACCACCACCTTATGCAATCCACCGTATTTGAGTACTCTGGGACTAAGAAATTCCATTTAGTGCACAACATTTCTAAGACTTTCCTTGCAAATGGACACAAATAAAAAAGGTGTTGGTTATCTTCACAGTCACCTCCACATAAAAAACAATAACCCGGCCCCTGCCATCTCTTTTTTTGCAAATTATTCCAAGTATTATTCTTATCCCTCCATACGAGCCATAGAAAAATAGTCTTTTTTATCTGTACCTTGACCTTCCATATGAGCTTAAACCAACTGTCTGCAGCCAGATCATACTTCGATTAAATGAGTGTTTGATAAATATCTTTTACATTCGGGCCGCTCTCAGTTGTTTTTTCTTTCCATATTAGTCTATTGCCCACAAAGATTTTACACAATCCCATATGTCTGAGAGAAATAGTAAGGTTTTTCAAAGCTTGTTCCCACCTATAATTCAATCCTGTATCCTTGAAAGTCATCCAGATCGGTATGCCATTGTCCTAGTCAACAATTATCTGTTTTAAGAAAAGAAAAACCACCTTGGTTTAGTGCCATGACTAATGCTCCATCAATGTCACATATATTATCACATCCCAGCATGTTGGAACTTCCAATTAAGATTTTCAATCCATCCCCAAAAAAACCATTTCAGGTTACCGTGAATAGAAGGCCAAATAGAACCAAATCCCTTCCATATATTTGACTGTTTCTTGTGTGCAGTCCACCCCATAGTGGCAATTAACTCCATAGACTCCTATCCCAGGTATTTCCCTTTGATGATAGCTAGCCATTTTCCTTTGGAGTTTAGACATCGCCACAATGATTTTGTGAGCAGGGATTTACCAAATATCTCCATGTCCTTAATGCCCCAACCTCCTTTTTCTTTTGGTATTGCAATTGAGTCCCATCTAGCTAAGTACATACATCTCTTTTCACCTCTTCCTCCCCATACGAAATGTGCCATTATCTTCCTTATGTCTATTAAAATCTGTTTTCGAATAACATATAGGTGTGCCCAGAAAACAGTTTGTTGTTGAAAGACTGTGTGTGTTAAAATCAATCTGCCCCCTTTTGAGAGCCATTTTGCAGTCCACATGTTAAATTTATTTTTTACTTTTTTTTCTGTTATCCATCTCCAATCATCAACTGTGTAATTCAGAAGTTTCATCCTGAAACCCAAATAAACCAGTCCCCCAGACACAGAAACTCTTCCATATTTAAAATAAGAAATGATACATATTAGTTTAACGGTTTTGCTGAAGACAAACAGTCAATGATGCCTGAAAATTGTGATTTGTGAGGTCACATATTAGTGAACTTTATGATCTCCATACAGCATAACTAATTTGATATTTTCAGGGTTAAAAGTATATTCAGTGCCTTGGGGTGGGTTAGTATCAATGGTAATGGGATAGTATTGTGATAGTTACTCGTCTGCTTAACTGCTAACACTTGCACTTTTAAACCACTGCAGAGGAGATGAGACTTCGTGCACAGATTAAGCGGCAGCGCAAGTTAACCGAGAGAGGAGCTGAGCTCGAGGCTGAAAAGTTACGTAGAGCTTTTCAAAAGTATTTTTAGGATCTTTTGATTTTCCTTTTACCTCCCGACTCTTTTACTTTATTTGGATTTTACTGATTCGGTTTACACACGTCACTGACCTTTCATTTCCAGATCATCTACAAGTTGGCATTTATGATCTCGTTTTGACGTCTACTTTGGTATCCATTAATATACTTCCCGTAAAAAAATGCAAAGTTCAAATTATTAGTAAGCTATGTGGAAGTCCAAATCCTTAGCAAGATTGTCTTAAACATTGATGCAATATAACTTGAAACGTTAAAATCAATGCAACAATTGCTTCTCATATACTTGTATTTCATTTTTTATATATGGTGTTTGTGGTTCTGAATTTTGCTTTTATTTTTATTTTCATCATTTAGAATGATATTAATAAAGATTCATTTATCCTCATAGTCATAGAGCGTTGGACTGTCTGGTTTTTATAACTTATTTGTAAATGCTAAAAATTAGGTGATTGTAAATGTCATTGTTTTTTTTTCTCTATATTTTTAGCTATGTAAAAGTCTCATGTAGACAGAAATAGTTATTATAATCTCTCTCATATTAAATGGTAGAATTTTAATAAATATTATAATCTATCTCATATTAAATTATAGAATTTTTCTGTGAGCATACTCATATATAGAATTATTTCTATAATATTAAAAAAGATGATTTGTAAAATAATATTTCATTTATAAAATAATAGATACTAATATTATGTGAGTAATAATAAGATATTCGGTCATAATGTGCTCAGTTTTTAACTTCAATTTTTTAGGCTTAGGATGAGTTTCATTTTGGAAAGGAATGACCTTGAACTTAGTATTTTCAATCTCATATGTATACAATAGGGATTAATAAAATATGTTACTTGAGTTTATCTTGGGTGGTTCAAAGGGATGATTATTGTCCTTCTCATGTAGAAAAAATGAATATTTTCAAGTTCATATGTATACAATAGGGATTAATAAATTATGTTACTTGGGTTTATCTTGGGTGGTTCAAAGGAATGATTATTCTCCTCACGTAGAAAAATGAAATGAGATGAGAATGAGTATGTTGTTGTGATGGATTTGAGCCTTATTGATTGATCTTGTTCATTGAAGAATCTAGGGTTTTCCTTGGATAGGTTGCTCATAATGAAGGGGAATACTAGAATTTTTTCTTGAGCATGTAACCTAGAGAAAGGAAGAAATAGAACAAACGGACAAATTAGTTTTTCAATCTCATATGTATATAATAAGAACTAGAAAAATAACTTATGGTTTAGTAGAAGGAACAAAGAAAGGATAGCTTTTCCAATACAATTTAGTACACACAGTTTAAGTTACTACATAATTCAATAGAATCTTAAAGACTTACCTTGAAATGTAGAGTGCTTTGAAGACCCCTATATCATGAATCTTATGGAAACATAAATGTAATAGTAATTGTAACCCATTCATCAACTAGGCAATGGCCATAGAAATTTATGTGACAAATTTTGTTTATGAACCTATTTTTCTATTTATTTTTATGGTGGCAAGATTTATGATCTATGGGGAGATGATGATGAAAATTAACATCCATTAAGATCATGATTGATTTATTGGACCTTAATAAAGGTAAATATTACTCATATTTCTTTAAAGACTTACTTATATGCTCGAAAAATAATAAAAGAAGTGTTCCAAGGTTACCCTAGCTTTAATAGCTTACAAGGTTAGGAAAGTTAGTACTGTAATAAATATTTTGAAATTGAGTTCTAATTTGGGTGTACTTATGGAACTCTCAGAGAAATTATTTTTCACCTTCAATAATCTTATTGGTACAAAGATGATAGATTCTAGCATCCCATGGTGTTTTGAGATTTCTTCAATGCCTAGTTTCACTATGTAGCTCATGGGAATTGGTTCACATTTCAGCAGTGTCAATTTTATTCTTTATGTTAATTAGAATTGAAAGATATGTTTTATTTTCTGTATGAGGCTTGACCACCTCCTTGTAATATCTTATATTTTGTTTACATTTTAACTCTTTGTAGCTTCAAAATTTCTCTTTAAATTTATATTTAATATTCTTTTTAGTATTGTGGGTATGTGAAAAGTCAACATTTTCCTATATTCTCCAATGTTTTATCTAAGAATTAATGTTTTGAGGCTATCCTCATTGTAATTTCTAGTGGTTATGGCTGGAGTTGTAAGAAATTTTATGAAACTTCTTTCCATACATATTGTTGATCTTGCCTTTGTACGTTAACCACCTAACTATGATTGTGCCCTCAATGGAGGAGAGGCTTTCTATGAGGAGGATAAGATATAGTGCGTTTTTCTAATATTTAAGTTATTGTAAATTTATTTTGGATTTGCAATACTCTTCTCCAAAATTTTATATAAATACTATGTTTATCTATTTCACATTTTTATTATGTAACATGAGCAATAGGGTATCAAATATGAACTTTTTTATCCCACCATCAAAGGTTTTCTGAATTACAGTTGTTTTCAATCCATAATAATATTTTGACCTTCAATTTATTCTTTTTTCAAAGTTGTAGTGCCAATCTAACTTGTAATAAATATTGACTCCAAGATATTTGTAAAAGGACCCTTATTCGAAACTATTATAGTCATATATGAAAATCCCATAACTTTTCCTATAGGATTTCATTTGTTGGGAATCATGATTTTCGTTAGACCAAAATTTGCAGGTTTTAGTCAACGATCGCATTTCCAGAGATAAGGATCCGTGAGAGGCAGTTAGTCCATGTCACGAAACACACGAGGAGTGTTGGTTAATCCAATGTCCAACAATCTCCCCCCCAATGTGAGCCGGGTGTATATCGAATCCATGAGCTATGCTCTGATACCACTTGTTGGGAATCACGATTGTCGTTAGACCAAAAATCGCAGGTGTTAGTCAATGATCGCATCGCTAGAGATAAGGATCCACGAGAGGCAGTTAGTCCATGTCACGAGACACATGGGGAGTGTTGTTTAATGCAATGTCCAACATCATTATCATATAGGATTTCATTATCATAACCTTTGTTTATGACCGATGTATAAATCCTTGAGTATTTTTTGATAATTATTCAGAACCTAGGAATTCCTTGCTGTAGAAATTTTAATACAATTATGTATTGCCTAGATTCTCCTGATCTAACAATTATATGTCACTATTAGAAATAATCCTTCTACTAAAATATTCGCATAAATTTAATTGCCAATTGCAAACACATGGAGAAAGATCAATCGCACATAACACAAATTTTTTTACCGGGAAAGCATAAAGCTAAAAAACCCACTATCATATATTATGTATATATCATGGATCATGAAAAAATATCATACAAAACTCTAATCCAAGAGCTCTCAGTACAATGTAAAATTGTTTCACACTGTCACACAAAAATTGGAAAATACATGCGCCAATTTACTGCCTCCTAACAGCCTGCCTCCACTGTGCAATCCCTACTAATCACAATCCCTGAATGAATGAAATCGTGCCATGCCTTGACTGTGCAATCCTCATTGGCATCTCCAATGTGTGTGTGGTTGCATTAGTGCACCGACTAAAGTCACAATAGATAGTCAAATTGTCCCTTTCACCTATCTCTAAATTGGGTCTCCACTGGATTTGACATGCATGTAGTTAACACTAGTAAATATTCAGTTGCATGTGAGATCACTCCGAGTGAATTAATTTAATATTTAATTCACTGATTTCTCAGTAGTGTATCTTTAGTTACAACTACTTACAACTAGCACAATTGAGTTTACCTCACTTCACTGAGTTAAACTACTTTACAACTTACATAACTACACATCCAACTATGTTACAAATTCAAATCACTCAGTTACAACTAAGTCCACTTGCATGTCCTACCAACAATCCTTAGAACTCAAAATTACTTCAGCTAACTAGTTTTCCACTTCAGTTAACTGAAATCAAGTGCTTCAAGAGAATAGATTAATATTTATTGTCCAATTATTATGAAGAGATAATAATAATCGACATGCATTATATTTTTAGACATGTGATCTATAAATAGAATTCTCACATGCATCTAAAAATAGAATCTCATCTATAACTCGGATTTTCTCAACAATCTATAAATAGACTCCCGCTATAAATAGAATTTGCTCAACATTCTAAAAATAGAAATACACCTAAAAGTTGTGGGAGCCACCTACTGTAGGTGGTTAATTTTCACTACGATCATCATATTGTTGAATCTCAACTCTCTCTCTCAACAAGAAAGGGATTATCCTTCACCTTCATCCTGTTTATATGGTATTCAAATTTTCTCCTAGTGAGAACCTTCATCAGAATATTTGCATCCTAATCTTCCGTTGCACATAATCTCTGATATGAGGATACCATATATCTATATTCTTAGATCTATCATGAAACACAAGTTTAATTGAGAGTTTAATGAAACTTTGATTATCGCAAGAAATCACTATAGGACCAAAATGAGAACCAAACAAACCAACCAGGATCTTTCTCATTTAGATAGCCTCACATGTAGCCTAACTTGTTGCCATGTATTCTACTTCCATTGAACTGAGTGCCACAGATCTCTATTTCCTTCTGTATTAATAAATAGATGTAGATATGATATTGAAGACCCCTCCTGATGTGCTCTTTCTGTCCATTGGACTACTCACCTAATCTACATCTGTGAAGCCATGCAACTTCACCTCATCCATCTATCTATACCATAAACCATACTTAGATGTGCCCCTGAGATATCTCAGAACATGCTTTCCTGCCTTCCAAAAGAGCTTGGTAGGCTTAACCATTTCTTTACTAAGTTGGTTCACCACATAGCATATGTACGGTCTTTTATTTACTAAATACATTAGTGAACCCACCAACTATTGATAGATAATAGCATCCACTACCTCTCCAGATGTAGCATCCTCTTTCCTCCAGTTTCCTGGAAGAGGAGTATCCATAGGTTTGTAGCCCTCCATGTGAATCTTACGCAATATCTCCCTTGCATACTTGCCTTGAGACAAAAAAAATCACCATCTCATTGCCATATTTCCAATCCAAGGAAATAATGAAGGAGGCCCATATCCTTCATCTCGAACTCCTTTGCAAGGTCCTCCTTGCATGAGTGTATTAGCTACTCATCACCAGTAAGTATTAAATCATCAACGTCAAGAAAAATGATTAAAATCTTACCCTCCACCATAATCTGGTATAGGTTTGCATCCGCCTCACTCTTGGTGAAGCCAAATCTAGTGAAATATTTGTTGATCCAAGTGTACCAAGCACGGGGTGCTTGCTTCAGCCCATACAACACTCTTTTGAGTTTGCACAAATGCGACTCACTGCTCAAGATCTCAAATCCTTCAGGTTTCTCGATGTACACCTCTTCCTAAATGATCCCATTAAGAAACGTAGTCTTCACATCCATCTAATGATTGTGCCAACCCATCTGCACTAAGAGAGCAAGGATGGTCCTTATGGAAGAATACCGTGCGACAGGTGCAGAGGTTCCTTCATAATCAATCCCCTTAATCTGTGAGAAGCCCTAGGCCACAAATCTAGCCTTGTATGTCTCAAAACTCCCACCAGCAGCTTGCTTTACCTTGTACATCCATCTTGAACCTGCCACTAATTTATCAACCGGCCTTGGAACAATTTCCCAAGCACTGTTTCTGACAATGGAGTCATACTCCTCCACCATTGCGTCTACCCATGTGGGTTCCTGCACTGCTTCCTCAAAGGAAGATGGCTCAGTCACAATACATTTGCTCATGAGAGCCATGTATCCAATGAATTAGTCAGGAGACTGTCTCTGTCTACGTTGTGAAGTGGGGACTCCTACATTGAGTGCCTCATCAAGCTTCAGCCTTTTACCTTCTATGGTACACCTTCTGCCATTTTTGATGTCTAGCTCTATGTGATTGGACTCCTCCACTCCATGAACCTCCTCTTGTGGATGATCCACATCTAGAGACTCATGTTTGGGAACCAAAAGTTCCTCCTCTGCATGTAATTCTAGCTCCCTCTCAAGAGACAATAGCATGGCTTTCTCCTCATTGAATTTTATATCCCGTCGCATAAAAATCAACTTGTTGTTAGAAAAATACACACGATAGTTATGGGGTGTTTTTTTGTACCACACAAATATCCCAAATTCAACAGTTGGCTCTAGCTACTTCCTGGCATTCTTGGTCAAATGCACATAAAAAGATGAGCCAAATTCTTAAAGTGAGAAACATACAATTTCTTACTAGTAAAAGCTTCTTCAGGTGTAGTCATGCCAAGTACTCTATGAAGACAACGGTTTTGCGTATAAACCACAGTGTTTCATTCTTCCGCCCACAAATGCATTGGTAGGCTCTGATCATGCATAATCACTCATACAACACCCACGATCGTTCTGTTCTTCCTCTCCGTGACCACATTTTGTTGTGGGTTATGAGGCGCTATGAGTTCTCTTCAAATTCCTTATTTGATACAGAAATATTTGAATTCGATTGAGATGTATTCTCCACCATTATCACTCCATAGAGCCTTCACTAGCTTCCATGACTCTTTCTCCACCAATGCCTTAAAATCACAAAACTTTGAGAATATTTGATCCTTCGTCTCGATGAAGTAGATATAGCATTTATGAGAAAATTCATCAACATTAATAACATAATATCTACGTTTTTCTTTTTAAGAAACCGAGAATGGTCCAGACATGTCTATGTGAACTCTCTCCAGGATCACAGAAGCATGGTTCTCCTTTTCATGAAAGGTGGACTTTGCATACTACCCAATGGTACAACCCTTACACTGATCTAACTAAGAAAGTGTTCCCATTGGAAGTTCAATATATATTTGTTGCATGACTTTCAAGGCTCCATGATGAACATGGCCCAATCGCCTGTGCCATAATTTACCCTCATCCCGGCTCACCATTTTTTCTTCCTTTCCCATCATGGAAGCGCAACCTTCTACCTCCATATTGTAGAGATTCTTGACTCGAATCCCTATCCTCTTGGCTTGAACCATTGTTTTATGTCACAGGAAAGATTTTCCATTGTTGAAAACAACGTCATAGCCTCTGTCCTCCAACATCGCGACTGAGACCAAGTTTTTCTTTAGACTTGGAACATGCATAACATATTTCAATTGAAATGGTTTACATGACTCCCTCTCAAATGTAATGGTACCAATTCCTGTCAAATTATATCATCCATTGTCTCCCATCCCTATATGCATTTGGAGATCTTTATCCTCCAAGTCACTGAAAATATCCTTATCTCCCGTCATGTGAAAGGAAGCACCACTATCAAGATATCACACCGATCCCATTGCGCTTGATAGCAAGCATGCTATCAGAGAGAAATCAAGTTTGGATTGCGAGGCAAGGGCCTCACCAGCTACAGCTCCAACAACCTTGTTATTCTTCTTTTTCTGTGAGTAGTTAGTGGTGATATGCTCATGTTCGTGACAGTGAAAACACTTCACCTTGGAAAAATCCAGCTTCTTACCCTTAGACTTAGATTTTGAGTGAAATTTCTTCCCCTTCCCTTTCCTTTCCTTGGAATCCAAAGAAAAATCCTCTTCATCATCATGCTTTGATGAAGAGCCATCTTTGGTGTTCTACGTGAGCTCCTCCTGCACTACATCCGACCATAGTCGTTCCCAATCAAGTAGTTTTTCTCATTCGTTGATAGAGTCTTGATAACTATGCCAACTATTAGGAAGTGCCAAGAGAGCGAAGCTCACCAAATCATCATCAGCAACCGTGATTCCCACACTCCCCAGTTCATTGTGACATTTGACAAACTTTGTGAGATATCCTTCAGCGCCAATTTACTATGGTCACTGCTGCTTTGGAAAAGATCTGTCAAGTCATTCCACATAGAAAATGGAGTGGCTTTCCCATGAAATATTGAGACAATATGGTCTTGCACACCTTCCAACTAAATCCTTCTCGTCTTCACTACTTTATTTTTCCATGCATTAAGTAATGTAGGATCCATCAAAGTGGGCTTAGGAAAATCATTGTCGATGAATTCCTTCAAGTCATTATATTCAAGCACTGCCTCCATCCTGTCCTTCCATGAAATTTAGTTCGATTTTCCCTCGAGTGCATACTCTAGCCGCAAACCATTGAAATCCATTTCGATGTTTACTTAACTGTCGCACCAAGAAATTCTTGTAGCAAATTCAAATTGTTTCCACCAAAAAACTTAGCTACTGCTTCAAAATTGAAATATTCTTTGCTCCAATAGCATGTTGAAATTTTAATACAGTTATGTATTTCCTAGATTATCATGAACTAACAACGATATGCCACTATTAAATATAAAATCCTTCTACTAAAATCTTTGCGGAAATTTAATCGCCAATCGCAAACACATGAAGAAAGATCAATCACACATAACATAGATGTTTTTTATCGGAAAAGAATAAAGCTAAAACCACACTACCATATATTATGTATATATCATGGATCATGAAACAATCTCATACAAAAATCTAATCCAAGAGCTCTTAGTACAATGTATAATTGTCTCACACTATCATACAAAAATTCGCAAATACATGCGCCAATTTACTGCCTCCTGACAGCTTGCCTCCATTGCGCAACCCCTGCTGATCACAATCCCTGGATGAATGATATCCTACCATAAATTGACTGTGCAATCCTCATTGGCATCTCTAATGTGTGTGTGGATGCATTGGTTCACCCACTAATGTCACACCATATAGTCAAACTGTCCCTTTCACCTATCTCTCAATTGGGTCTCCACTAGATCTGACATGCATGTAGTTAACAATATTAAATCTTCAGTTGCATGTGATATCACTCCATGTGAATTAATTTAATATTTAATTCACTGATCTCTCACTAGTGTATCTTTAGTTACAACTAATTACAACTAGCACAACTGAGTTTAACACACTTAACTGAGTTAAACTACTTTACAACTAACATAACTACACATCCAACTCTGTTACAACTTTGACTCACTTAGTTACAACTAAGTCCACTTGCATGTCCCACCAACCAATCTTAGAAATCAAAATTTCTTCAGCTAATTGGTTTTCCACTTCAGTTAACTCAAAATCAAGTGCTTCAAGAGAATAGATTAATATTTGTTGTCCAATTATTATTAAGAGATAATAATAATCGACATGCATTCTATTTTTAGACATGCGATCCATAGATAGACTTCACACATGCATATAAAAATAGAATCTCATCTATAAATAGAATTTTCTCAACCATCTATAAATAGACTTCCACTATAAATATAATTTTCTCAACATTATAAAAATAGACATACACCTAAAAATAGCCTGCAAGCCCCACCTAGTGTAAGTGATTAATTTTCACTAGGATGATCATCTTGTTGAATCTCAACACTTGCGATAAGAAAAATATCATCAACATAAATAAAGAGAAGGATGATGCCTATAACAATGTGAGTGAGACAAATACACTAAAATTTTTCCAGGCAACATCCTAATTTATCAATATAAATTGCAGACAATCCACATAGATTCCATTGATCTTGTAATATTCTAAAACAAAATACTGAATCTATTTCTACAAATTAAAACCAATTACGATCGCACAATCACATGACAGAGAAATAGAAAGAATTTCAATTTCACAACAAAAATATGTACCTGGGGAAAGCTTTAGCTGAAAACCATGTTATATGTATATTGCATCAAGTTAAGAATATGAAACAATACTATGCTATTTCTTTTCCTCAGAAACCTCTGCACTATCTCTGAATGTATCTCACTATCAGCCAGTGCACAAGCTTCCCTTGGAACACCTCTCTTTCACAACATCCACACAAAAACTCATTCT
This sequence comes from Pinus albicaulis, assembly GCA_034641835.2. Classification (NCBI taxonomy): domain Eukaryota; kingdom Viridiplantae; phylum Streptophyta; class Pinopsida; order Pinales; family Pinaceae; genus Pinus; species Pinus albicaulis. The sequence continues at coordinate 1,268,526,162 of CM076580.1, read as the reverse complement.
TCTTATTGTTTTTCCTCACCAAATCATGCTCACCAAAACAATGATTAAACTTGTGCCTTCATTCGTCCCATTAAAGGCAAATCAAATGGTTAAAATTATTGAGTTCTCTAATTAAGGAATGATTTATTTTATGCCTTCTTTTGACTACATGCAACATCTGTACAATTTGGATGATTATACAACTGATATTACACTTCCCTTTAACTACAATCTCAACGGGGTCTTCCTCAAAACTAAAATGAAACAACTATTTATAGTGAACTATCAATTATCTTATTGATCACTACGTGTGAATTAAATTAGATTTAATTCATTGGACCTCTCACTAGTTCCCCCATTAGATAGAACTAGTTAAACTGATTTTAACTCAAGTAATTAAGTTAGATAATTACAACTCAAAATAAACTGTAACAGGACCGATTAAAACTTAGAGGGAACTCTACATACCTCTAATTTTATCCTCAAATGAAATTGTATAAGCTAGCTAAGTCTCCCTAAGTTAATTAAGTCAGACAAGTCATCATGTGATGTGGAGTTACAATTTTCTTTTAATTTAATTAAGGGAAAATTAAATTAAAATCCATTTTGATGCCATTTTCAATATTTCTTGTTTCCAATTTCAACACTCCCTCTCAACAAGAAAGGAATTCACTCTATCCCAATCTGGTACCTTTGGAATGTTCCACATGAAACAATTCACTCTAGTTTTGTTGCTACTGCAACTTCTGAAAATGAAAAGAATAAAAAATGAATCATTATGATGCATTTGTCACCAGATTCTCTAAATGTTACTAGATACTATATTGTCAGCTAAAAACTCAGCGTTATTGCTGACTACGCACTGTGCCATCTACACTACTGCCAACTCTTCTCTGTGCTCAAGTATCTAACTACTGCTAATATCTATCACTCTGAAATTTGATGGCATGAATTGCCACTGATCATTTCTAACACTGTGTACTATGGGATTCCATAACAAGGTAATGATCCATGAGACAATAAATCTCAATGGATCCTGCCAACATTTCCATAGTTTTGGGACCCTGACTTCACATTTCCAAACCTCTCATGTGGATGTATGGATTCATGTGCTCCCTCTTCCCACTTGACTTGAAATTTCCCCGTACTAAAGGTCTCTAATTGATTGGATGCTTCCACTTGGTCTCCTCTTTGCTTCTCCAATTGTGGTTGCTCCCCAAAATTTTGAGGCATCTTCTGAGGTTGTATGTTGAGAAGTAATTCATCTTCCCTCTCAACCACAAAGTCTCTAACCTTTTCCTTGCTCCTCAAAGATTTGCATCCATCCAGTACCTCATGTTAATACAAGTTATTGACTCATACACTGCTATGTTTCATCTTTCTTGTGGTGATGCATCTAAGGAAAACCTTGCTTTTTCTAAATACCACATCGCCTGAGCACTTTGGAAACTTAGATCCGCAGTGTAACTGTCCAACTTTCATGATTTTTTCTAAAAAAATAGATTATTTTAAATCGGCGATATCTCCCTCATCTGATCTTTGTTTTAGGTGAGTTTTATTTTTAATTTGGGTAGTTTTTCACAAGGAATCTATATATGCTATTTGTCTTTGATTTGCTTTCTATAAAATTATTTAGATCTTCTCTACATAATCACCACCGATTTTTTGTTGTTTTTGTGATACCATGTAAAAAACCCACATATATTCAACTTATCTTGTCATATGCTAAAACCAAATACAAAATCTATTTCTAAAAATTGTAGAATCCAATTATGATCGCAAAATCACATGAACAAGGAAGAGAAAGAATTTCAATCGCAGAATACAAATATGTATCTGGGGAAAGCCTCATCTAAAAAATCCTATATTTGTGTATTTCATTATGTCTAGAATATGAAACAATACAATGTTATTTCCCTTCCTGAGAAACCTATGCACTATCTATGACTGTCTCACACTACTAACCAATGCACAAGATTATCTTGGCACACCTTTTTGTCACAATATCTACGAAAAAACTTGTGCTTCCTTTTTCTTGGTCTCACCAACTGGTGCACACTAAAATAATGATTAAACATGTGCCTTCATTCCTCCTAAGGAAATTTGAATGGTTTAAATTAGTGAGTTATCTAATTAAGGAATGATTTATTTTAGGCCTTGTTCTTAGTGCATACACCACCTATACAATTTGGATAATTATACGACTGATATTACACTTCCATTTATCTCCAATATCAGCTAGGGCTTCCTCAGAACTGGCATGCAACAACTATTTAGAGCGAGTGTTCAGTTATCTAATTGATCACTACATGTGAATTAAATTAGATTTAATTCATTGGACATCTCGCTAGTTCCCCCATTAGTTAGAACTCATTAAATTTATTTTAACTCAAATAATTAATTTAGATAATTAAAACTCAAAATAAATTGTAACTGGACCTCCTAAAACTTAAAAAGAACTCTACATGCCTCTACTTTTACCCTCAACTTGAATTGACTGAGCTAACTATGTCTTCGTGACTTAATTAACTCGTGCAAGCTATCATGTGATGTGGAATTAAAATTTAATTCTAATTTAATTAATGGAAAATTAAACTAGAATCCATTTTGATGCAATTTTAAATTTTCTTGTTGTTATTTTCAACGCTCCCTCTAAACAAGAAAGTAATGATACCCTAAGGTTAGGGGGAGAACCACCAATGCCTATTTGCAGGGACTTTAAAACCATTTTTAGGTCATAAATTCAACCTAATGAATATGTATAGAGCCAATGGTTATGGTGGCACTATTTAGGCAAAAGCCGAGCAAACACATATAGGAGTACACCACAAAGTTCACAAAGATGAACATAGTGTTGAGTATATCCCCAAGAAATCCAAATGTACTCCTAAAGTATTTGGCGGTTCTATACCACCATCCATGTGAGAAAGTGATGTTTCTCAGGCCAAAATAAGTGGATGAGGCTTTTGTACAAGAACGATACCTGAAGAAGATAGGCACAAAGAGAGAACAATCAAGTCGATCAAAGCAGAAGGAACGCCATAATGCTTATAAGTAGTGGAGGAAGCATAAAAAAGGGGATAAGAATAAAAAAAAGAGAAGCCACATCACACTAGTGTAAATATCCCAATAAACACAGTAACATTCACAGTCATGTAGAGGAGAGGTGTTGGGAGTGGCAGCGAGGGCTAAGCCCAAATAACAAAAATAAAGATAATAAAAGGATAATATCATGACCATTGATTTGACCAACCAATTATATAGTAGCTTGAACATGGATGAGAATATAATATGGACGTAAGTGCATAGGAAGGTCAATCTGAGTAGCCTTCAAGAATGAGAAGAGAAATAAATGACAAAACTCTTCCATATAAAGATATAGGTCAAGAAGACAAATATTGATGCTTTGTTTGACTGAGAATCACAAGTGAATCTCATTATAAAATATATGGATAAGAATATAGGGCTAGAATTACATGATAATCCAAACCCATATCCATTGGTATGGGTGAATAAGGATGCAGAGCTGAAGATAAAAAAATAGTGAAAAAATAGATTTTCTATTAGCATTGATTTTATTGAGGAATTAGAACTAGATATGATTCCCCTTTATGTATGTGGAGTGGTATTGGGAGTCCCTACATGTACATGCGAGATGAAATTTTCATGCAAAGAGATAATTAGTACCGTCTCGTGAAGGATGGAAAATCATTCATCATTAAGACACACAAAGATGAGTCGAAACTTTCATTGGTAAATGCCAACCAAGCAAAAAATTTAATCATTTCTAGTATGAAGTATTTTTTATTTCTTTTAAGAGAATTCCAATCTATAGAGGGGTTAGTAAGAGGCAAGGCATCCCTAGATGGGTGTACTAAGAAACATAACCAACAAATGGAAGTGTTGCCACATGCATACAAGGATGTGTTCCAAGAGCCTAAATGGTTATCACCTAAGAAGGAAGTGGATCATGATATCTAGCTATTGTGAGAATCCCAATTGCTGAAAATTGGGCTATATAGGAAGTCTGTTATAGAAGAAAGTGATGTGAACAAAAAATTATAGCAGCTACTTGAGAAATGTGTCATTCGACCGATTACATCACCATGTTGGTCATTGATCATCATTGGGCTAAAAAAAGAAGGGAACTTACGTTTGTGTATAGACTACAAGGTGTTGAAAAAAATCATGCTCAAGAAAGGATAACCTCTGGCTATGATAGACAACCTACTTGATTAGATGCAATAATAAAAATACTTCACTAAGTTGGAATTTAAGTATGGATTTCACTAGGTTTGAGTCAAAGAAGATGATACATGGAAGACCACCTTCAAAACAAGACAATGTTTGTATGAGTGGTCAATCATGCCATTTAGCCTATGTAATGCACCGGTTACATTTATGAGATTAATGAATGATGTACTTTGCCCTTTTATATCTTCATTTTTATTATCTATTTAGATGATCTACTAGCATACATTTCTAACTTTGAAGAAAAAATATATCATTTGACACAAGTGTTGAATACATTAAATAAGCACCAAATTTTAGAAAATCTCAAGAAGTGTGAGTTTTCACAATAGTATTTGGTGTATTTGATAGGTTGAGGAGATTTGAAGATAGATCCTACCAAGATGGAAACCATCATAAAATTTCTAATTCCTATCAATTTTTTTGAGGTTGGAATTTTCAATTGAGAAAAAAAATAACTGCGGAAATTCAGAGCCTTATTTTTAGTAGTAGTAGCATTTCTCGACAGCATAACAACAAGTGGAAAAATTTTCCAGTGGGGAAAGTGTTAGCAAAGGGATTTAGAGGAGATAAAGAAGAAAATTAGTGAAGCACTAGTTTTGGCATTACTAGACTTGTAACAAGTCTTTGAAGTGCAGACAAACACAAGTTTGTATCCTATCGGAGTGGTCTTGAAGCAGGAAGGAATGCTTCTATGCTACCATTCTAAAGTACTACATGGGGAAATTATTAACTACCCTACCTAAGACAAGGAGCTCTATGCCCTAGTGCATGATGTGAAGAAGTGTAAGAAATATCTGATGGGAAAGGAGATAGTAATCCACAATAACCACCAACCACTAAAGTACATGCAAACCTAGAGTAAGCTATGTCAGACCGGGCATTACAATTGGATGTGGTTTCAACAAAAGTTTCATTTGGTGATCGAGTTCAACAAAGGAAGCATAAACAAGCTGGATGATATGATTTCAAGGGAACTCAAATAAAACATTAGATATTTGGAAACTCTTATGAAAATGGAGTCATTCACCCATAATGCATACAAATAGAAATATTCAGAGGATGAGGAATTCAAGGATGTGTTTCAGTATTTTCATAGTCAAGATACATGTGCACGATGGGGAAAACACCATTAACTATCATCTCTAGGATGGGTTACTTACAGTTTGGATAATCTATGTGTTCGTAAAGGTTATTATTTATAGTTGATTAGAGAGGCTCACACCTCCGAGGATGTAGGGAACTTTGGTGTAGTGAATACTATGGCCAAATTATAGAGGTTTCTATATTGGACCAAGATGCAATAGAAAGTAGCTAGATTCATAAGAGGATGCATGCCTTGTTTTCCCAGGAAGCATAACAACAATAAACAATGTTTATATCATCCCTTCCCTATACCCACTTATCCTTGGGAAAGTATTTCCATGGACTTTGTGAGATGGTTACCAACAACCAATAAGGGACACGACTACATGTTTCTGGTAGTTGATAGGTTCAATATGATGTGTGTTCTAATACCCTGTAAAAATAACATAAGTGGGAAAGAAGTACTGAAATTTTCTTTCGACATGTATGGGTGCACTTTGGGATAAAAAGGAGCATAATTTCGAATAAGAATATAATATTTCTGACTACATTCTAGACCACATTGTGGGACATATAAGATGGAATTTTTTTTTTAGAGATTTACAAAATACCATTTGCAGATAGATGGGTAGAAATAAGTATTCAACAATACTTTGGTGAAACTTCTGAGGGCATACAAGAAGAATCATCCAAATACTTGGGATAAAAATCTGGTATATATACAACATTATTACAATAGAGAAATCCACACTTATATAGGACATCCCACATTTGAAACTTTTTTTGGATATTTTCCTCTTTGACATTTTGAAATTTCATATGGGAAACAAGAAGGATTAAGGGAAGATATTACAGGCGATGCCTTGAGGGCTAAAATGTATGTATAAAATATTAAGCAAATCCAACTACAGATATGAGAGACGGTGTAGAAGTTGAAAGATAAATAAAAGGCAAGGAATGATTAGCATATAAAAGGGAATTCATTCAAGGTCGAAGAAAGAGTATGACTACTATTGAACAAGGAGATGCTATAATGGCCGCCTAAGAAAATCAAGGCTATGAGGTAGGGTACCTTCGAGATATTGGAGAAAGTAGGGGATAATTCCTATCGAATAAGCTTATCAGCATAGATGCACATTTACTCAGTTGTGAATGTAGAGAATTTAAAACACTACTAACCTTCCATGTTTCATTAGGAACATGAACAATGCCTAACTTATGTGGAGTATTTGGCATCAAATGCTTTGGAAATTTTGATAGAAGATACAATTTTGTAGAAAATTTACAAAACTACAAGACATGGGTAACATGACCTTTGGAAGATTGGGAGGAAAGGACAAATTCCAGGGAAAGCAATATACTACCCCAAAGATAAGGTAGAGGAAAATTTTCCTCAGCTCATTTAATAGATGATTTTGGGGACCATAAGCCTCCAAAAATGGAGAGGTATGATCTTCATTGGATCATTATATTATTATTCATCCATCTTGATTCTTTTAGAGTGGAAGACATTGAGGAATCAACTTACCTAACCATTTCTACTGATGTGACCCCATCTAGAAAAACATGGTATGAAACCTTCCAAGAGTGTTTTCAGGCATCAAATGATGTTTTTGGGGGGTAAAAATTTGTTTCTTTAACATCACACATTTTCATTCTATTCTACACACAAATACATTTCTAACGACACAAGAATCATGTCAATTGACGTACATATGTGAAATTTATGCCACTCAAAATTTGACTTCCCTACTTTCACCACCGTAATTTGGGAAGATGGAAAGACATCCACCATTAGTCATGGAAAAGGGGATAGCCACATGATTATGAAGTAGTATAATTTATAATATTTTATATTATAAATTTGGATAAGGATTAAGGTAGTCAAACCTAACAGCTTCTAGGTTATCGAGTTGTGTTATAAGCAGTCCACTAAGAGGAAAAGGGAGTATGTTACTTCAAATGCATTTGTTCCATAGCTAATGAAAAATAGAAAAGAAGGATAGGAGAACACAAAGACAATCTATGGATTATAGCAACTCATGGGTCACAAGCCATACTTCTTTGTACTCACATCCATATTTCGAGACATATAAAGAGAGCGAAGTGACCTCACCTTCCGGTTGGATTTTTCTCCTGAATGGGTTCCTAGAAAAAATCTTTTGTCTAATGTATGTGTAATATTTTATTCTCCTATTCAATATTTTCTACATAATTTTCATTTGCATGCATGTACTATTTATAGTAAATCTAGAGACCTAAAAATATCAGAAAACTGTAATAGTGAAGAATTTAATATTTTAAATATAATATTATCAGATTTGTTGTGGTGAACCATATAATGGAGTATCCATGATATTTTTTTGATAAAATTATCAAGTAAATTGTATTATATTTCTTACTCAAAATAAAAATGGTGCTAATGGTCGCATCAATCTTTGATTTGAGGATCAATATTTTGGTGTTTGTCTTGCTGTCACGACCATGATTTCAAGAAAGTAAAAATTTTAACCATCCAAATAAAATGGGGTTATGAGTAGCACATTTTGTTTATTTATATGTAAAACTAACCATCAAATGCTACCTCTAAAAAATCAAGAACTTTTAAGAGTTCTCATTAAGTTGACAACTTTGTTTCACGAGCTCATGAGTACATGTCAGGTATTCTATAAGTCAACCTAGCTTTCAGACTTTTGAGTTTGATTTGATATTTTAGTTAAATGTCGCTCCATTTTACAGGTTCTATAATTTATTGTCGAATTTAATGGCTTCATTAGTTTACAATATTATTATTTTTTTTACACCAATTTTTTTTATTAACTAGATTGATTGTGAAGTATTGTTGACTCGCTCAGTTGGCTCTGCATTTTGTTTTTTCCAAGTTTTTATTGAGCCTTAGTGACATGAATTTTATCCAAGGTAATAATCATGAATTTAATTGAGGTGTATGCCCTTTATGAGGTTCTATAAGATCAAATTTAGCCTCGAAGTCAAGATTTTTTCAGGATGAAGAGTTTCTCCCTGATAAACTTAGATATTATTATGTGTGGGTTATGATTTGTGTGAAGTGGAAAAATTCCCTATTTATTTACAAATAATAGTTGGATGAAGAATGATTTAGGGAACTAATTTAAGCAAACAATTATTAATTTTTGGAAATTTCTCCAAGTAACATGACCTAATATTCGGAGATGCAACCCATAACATAACACTTGTCCTCATTCTACTTATGCCATGCCATTTAGGTGGCATAGATCATAGCAAGCCTGCAATCATAGTATATGGTTTAATGGGAAATGTTATTGACCTCACCTGTGAACTACTGACCTATTGGAAAGATATTACCTTTTATGGAAGTGTCAAATTGAGCTCTTAAAGATCCAAAGTGTTTGGGAGAAGGGCCATCTTTTTTAGTTTATGGTGTGTACATGAGTCATTTATTTGGAAAAAAAGGAAATGGGAATATTTTATGGAAATATACTTAGGTTTTGGTCTTAAAATATATTACTAATTATTTTCAAATCCAATTTTACATAGATTTAGTGATTAGACAAATATTATTTTCATTTCCCACTTTTTTTGTAGGATTAGCATGTTACTGAAATTTCATATAAGCATACATTTAATTTATATTTAGCCTATACTATATCTGAATATGGACTCTGTGAAAAATATTAATTGGATGAAATGTAGATAACCGCCAACCTTGTTGATTCTAAAAAGAAAATGTGGAAGTGTCGCTAGAAGTCCAACCTTCAACTTTGAGATATAAATGAGACATAAAATTATATATTTCATGTCTAAAATGAAGGTGCACAATATAATATGGTGTGTTAGAATGGATTTTCAATATAGCCCATGCTTCTTCTTTACTATGAAATTAATCTTTGGATTTATCATGGCAGTTTTGGAGTTATATTTAAAACTTGAAATAACATGAAGAAATATTCCACTATTGTGATTCCAAATTTAAATAATTATCAATTAAACAAGTATGTTGACTATTCATCAATAACAAAATTGAATGAAATCTTGGGCATATCTAGTGACCCATTTTTGTAGCTTGTTTATATAGAAACACTACCCAACTTTCTTTTGTTGGGTTAAATTGGTTCACATATCATTGGTGAAGGTGATCCACTTGTGGAATTAAAAAAAATGATTTCAAATATACATTTTGAGTTTTGTTTTGAGCACTCGTTTCTATGTATGAATTTCATTAAAGTGGTGAGAAGAAGGATTTTTTTATGTTTTTAACCTTGATAGTTTTATATGAAAAACAAAAAATGAAATGCAAAAAAAAAAACACATAAACATATAAATTTTAACCTAGAAACATAAAACTGGGAATAACAACAATATTTTTTAGTATATATTATTATTTGCATTCTTAAAATACAACATATATCTCACGCCATTCATAAACCTCCATCCCATTTAACCTAGATCGTAATAAAATCATAGTTCCTAATAGAAACTACAAAACCTTGGGAAAAACCACCATTTTCCAAAATCATGTGTTTATAAAAATTGTGTGTTGAAAACCAAAAAAAATAGATTAAAAAAACTACACATGTTCTTTGGTGGCACAACCATCAAATCCTACTATAGGTGGGTTTTCTCCATCGAGTGAATCCCCTAAACATGGGATTTTTCCACCCACCCTCCCCCAAAGACCCCTTGCTGCACCTTGCACATTATACTATGTGCAAGGATAGTTGTGCAAAGAACCTAACACATACTCAACATTCTACAACTTTTTTTCATTGCACAAAAGGGTTTGTAGTACCGCATTATCAATAATATAGGGTAATAATTCCCATTGATTCTGTAAATGAAGAAAACTTCTCAATCTTCATATATTTTGTTAATGAATTTGCAACATTATTCGAAGTGTCCACTTTTTACAACAACTTATTTTCTTCAATCATATCTCTTAGGAAATGATGGAAAACTTAATATTATTTGTATTTGAGTGATAATCCAGGTCCTTTTCCAGTAATATTGCACTTTAACTATTACAAGATATCCTTACAACTTTTTGTACCAACCCAATTGATCACAATATATTTAACTACACTATTTATTTTCTTGCATGAGTGGCTACTACGTATTCTATTTCTGAAGGTCAGAATGCCACTACATATTGTCTTTTTCTCATCTACTAATTACTCCAAATAATATAAACACATACCTACTTTTATATCTTATGTGATTCAAATATCAACCCTAATTTTCATCAGCAAAGCCATGTATGTCCAACACTCCATCCTATCTCTCACTTTATTCACATAAAAAACCATAGCTAGTAGTGCTACACAAATAGCTGAAACCCCTCTTTATTGTTCTACCATGCTCCTTACCTAGTGTTGACATATACTTACTTAATACTCCCACTAGATGTGCAATGTTCGATCTATTATAGACCATTTCAAACATAGGCTTCCAATTACACTAAAATGTTGAATATTGGAAATGTACTCTTCCTATTATTATATTAGGGAATTTATTAAAAGATAAATTTACACCTACAAGAATAGGAACCCTTACTATTTTACATTCCTGCATATTAAAACTTTTTAATATCATCTCAAGATACATATTGAAAAAATACACTAGCAAAGAAATGGAACAAAACATTCAACAACAATGCACACCCGAATCAAATTATTTAATCAACAAAGACATATATTTATATATCAGACGATATGTCTCAAGAACATATTATCTCTTATAGTCTCTCAATCATGCCTATAATCTCTCATTAATCACTCCAACTTTTTCTCCACAAATCTCTCTATATTTCTTTCACTCAGAATAATAACTTAACAATAATACTAATAGTTAGAATATTTCCAAGTGAATTCATTCCAATATTTCTCCTCGGTAATGATCATTTGGAAATATTCCAGGATCACCCCTAAATTTGTAGATGTTTTCCTTATATAATGGTTTGGTGAAAAAATTGGATACCTCTTCTTATGTTCTCTGATAATTGATATTAATCACTCTTTGTTGAACCATATCTTGAAAAAAATGATATTGGATATAAATATGCCTCGTCTTATTATCTAAAACCAATATTTTCATCATTTTAATAACACTTTGATTATAACATATAAACTGAGTGGATTTCTCTTACTACTCATGTAGATCTTCTAGAATTCATATCAACCAAAATCGTTAACATGCTATTGTTGATATTTCTATATAATTGTGTTTTGTTGGGGAGACATAACTTGTGTGTTTCTTGTTATTACTCCTAGAATTTTTTTATGACCCTTGTTAAATGAATACACTAAAGTTGATCTCATTTCATCCATGCATGTAGCCCAACTTGAATCAATATAATGAACAACCTCAAATATTCTAGGGGAATGTTTACCAAATGATAAAGAACACTAAAATGTAGATATCTTAAAATCCTCTTAGCTAATTTCCAATTAAATTCTTTAGGTTATACCATGAATCTTGACACCATTATGATTGCAAAGGAAATATTTGTTTGAGTTGTAGTAAATTAGATCAAACTTCCAAGCAATTTACAATAGAAAGTAACATCAGCTAAATTGGAGTCATAATATCTGTATAACTTCAACCCAACTTCCAAATGAGTTTCCTCTATCTTGAAACTTGAAATCCTAAAATTCTTCAGAATATCCCATGTATACTTTCCTTGCGACATGAAAAAACCATCTTCCTTATGAAAAAATTGAAGGACATAAGAAATAATGAAATCAACTGAGGTGTGTTATCTCAAGTTCAACAATCATATGTGACGTAACTCTTTGAATGATTTGATTTATGAAAAAGGTATTATTGACGTCTATGTGAGCAGCTTATGCTACTTAGTGCAATAGATCGATAAGATCGCGAATAACATAAACAACATAAGAAAATAAAACACAGTCAAACACATTAACAAAACAAGAATTTAATAATGGATTTCACCAGACTTCTAGGCTACGTCTTCAGGTCGTTAGATTCCAGTGTTGACCAATTTATTTTGTCTTCAAAATGATTTTACAGGTATGAGATAAAAACTAGAAACTCAAATGAGAAAATAGACCTCACCATTGCAACCGACTTGAAATTTCGGTCAAAACGAGTATAAACTTGCCTATGTTTCGCCACTATGACCTCCAGAGCCCTTAGAGAAATGTAAAACCACCTCTGCCCTGCACAAAACCACCTTCCCTACATTAAAAAAACCTTCTCTACAACAAAAGAACCTTGGACTACACACTGGAATTTTTGGGTGGACTCAACTCTACACACTATATAAAATGAAATTCGGTGGCTCATATCACAAGCTCCACCTCTTGGTCTAATTGGCTATCGGCCTTGTGCAAAGTCGTTGTTTTATATAATTTTTGGGAAGGTCGAAGGGTCAAAACCCCCACGTGACCCTTCCACCACATCCCCGCCGTATATCCCGTCCATTTGATATATATATGGTAACATATATTATATGTGGCAACATTAAACCTTGGATAAGGTTAAGGTTCCCATCTGTTACGTTACATATTCGGTGGTTTATATATATTAAAAAATATATATGATATAATATATGCATGATATATGGTTCCTATGGTTACACAAAGGTTCCGGCATATAAAACATGATAAGGTTTCGACGGTCGTAGGGTTGACCCTGACTGTCCGAACCTTTTCCGACAGTATATCTTGATACCCAATAATTACAATATATTTGCATTTGATACCAATTATATGATAGCTCAACTGGTGAACTAACTCTGATGAAAACTTAGCCATTCTAGGAGGTCAGGGATTTGATCCTCCTTGATCTCCAATATTTTTGAAATAAGTCCAAATTGGGCAAAATCCAGACTACCACATGTCAGCCCCAGATTGGTCCATTCTGTCCAATCAAAACATGACACGTCATCAATCCTGCTGACATCACCTTGGACATGTGGCGCATTCCCAGGATGACACATGTCCTAATGACATGATCCTGACTGTTGATCATTCACTTTGACTTTGGCTTTTTTCATTTTTCCCTATTTTGTCATCAACTTTGACTTGCCATATCTTCTTCATACGAAGTCGGTTTTATGCGCTGTTCACACCATTGGAATCCTATCGCCGACAAATTCAACTAGATCCTATTTTCATCCTCATTTGAATTCATTTATCTAGAGGCAAAACTAAATCCATTTTGGATCTCTCCTCCCCACTGGAAGCTTTTGGACCAACAAAAGTTGGTTTTAACTGTAGAGTAAGTGAGGATATGTTTCCTTCACTTTTCCAGTTTCTATCCATCATGCTTCACTTGGATTTGTACCTTTAAGTCTAACTCAAAGATACTCAACTTCTCCTCGTCGTGAAATCCTTATCCTCCTGTTGAGAATTGTGTCCTCCTACAACTCGTTGAGATACTCTAGTGAAAAATATTCGATGGAAGGTACCTGAATTTTCTCTTCTGGATCTTCAATCATTGAAGGTTCATACAATCGCAAGTTTTCAACATTTATGACGGTATAGATATGCATATAAGCTGGTAGATCTAGGAAAAAAGAATTCTCACCAATTTTGTCAAGAATTTTCAAAGGACCATATCTAATTGGTTTCAACTTTTTACCTTCTCGTTGAAGTCTTCCTTTGCTAATGTACAACCAGACTTAATCACCAACTTGAAAACTATGCTCAACTCGATGCTTGTCATACCTCGCTTTATACTTTGCTTGGCTCTTTTCTAGCTGTTCGTGTACTTCCTGGTGAATTTCCTGGATCTCTTTAATGAACTTGGTTTCTTTTTCCACATCGTTGTGTCGATCAACTGATATGTCTTTACCAAAGACAAAATCCAAGGGAGACTTTGGTACAAAATAAAAACAAGTTTGAAACAGAGATTTTGAGTAGAATAATGTTTCACATGGTTGTAAGCATGTTGTACATAACACAAATTCTCATCGCAAAGCTTTGGATTCTTGCTACAATAATCTCGAAGCAGCTATACCATTATCATGTTTACCAGTTCTTTCTGGCCATCATTTTGTAGATGAAATGTTGTGCTCTTCTTTAACTTTGTGTCCATGAGTTTCCATAAACTTGACCAAAATTTCCCAAAAAATCAATAATCTCGATTAGATATAATAGAGGTGGGTAACCCAAAATGAACCCATACATTTTGAAAGAACAAATTTGCAGTTTGTTCAGCTATGACCTATTTAGTACATGGTGTCAAAATACACATCTTATTGAACCTATCCACATCTACATACAAATAATCATGATTGTTTCTAGACATTGGAAATCCCCCAACAAAATCTATGGAGAAGCTTTCCCAAGGAAGAGAAGGAATTGGAAGTGGATTGTACAAGCCTAATTTTCTTTTACTTGGCTTGCTTATAGCACACATAGTACACCCTTTAATATATATTGAAACTGTTTCATTTATTCTTGGCCAATAGAATAATATTTGTAATTGTGCAATTGTTTTACTTGCACCAAAGTGACCTGAAATTAGAGAAGTATGTGCTTCTCAAATCACATTAACTCTTTCAGTTTGTGGAATGCATAATTTTCCAAAATGATATAAGAGTTTTTCATTTATGAAATAATCCAATTCTTCTACCTGCTTTCCATGACTTAATGTTGCATATACATCCTTAAAATATGTGTCTTGAGCATACTGTTCAATAGAGCATTCGTGCATTACTAAATTATGCTTAAGAATTGTGGATGAATTTATGATTGTTCTTGATAATATGTTTGAAACCATATTATGTATTCCCTTATTATGTTTTATTACAAGATGAAATTGTTGCAAGAAACCCATCCAACGATAGTGTCTTGATTGTTGCAATTTAGTTTGTGAGTGTAAATATTGTAGTGGTTAATGATATGTATTTATGATTATTTCTTTTCCCATTATGTAATGTTTCCACTTTTTAACACTCTGTACTAATGCATATAATTCCTTATCGTATGTAGGATATTTAACTACTGCTGATGTGAATGTCTCAAAATGAAAGCATATAGGTTTTTGGTTCTACATCAACACTACCCCCATGGCATATTCACTTGCATCTGTCTCGATCTCAAATGGATACTGACGATCTGGCAGTGCTAATACTGGCGATGTAATGATCCTTTATTTCAATGTGTCGAAGGCTTTCTGTTGTTTTCCTCCCCACTGAAACACTTGTTTCATGCTTGTCAAAGCATGCACAGGAGCGACAATAAAATAAAAGTTAGAAATAAACTTTCTCCAGTATTGTGTTGCACCTAAGAAACTTCTAATTTCTGTAGCAGTATTGGGCTTAGGCAAATTTACAATTACTTCATCCTTAGCGAGATCTATCTTCAATTCACCACCCCCTACAATATAACCCAAGTAATTTAAAGATGTCCTGCCAAATTCACATTTTGACAGTTTTACATAGATATTTTCTCTTTTTAACACATTTAAAACCTTCTTTACATGCTTTATATGTTCATCCCATGTCTTACTAAAATCAATAATATCATCTAAGTAGACTATTACAAAATCATCTACAAATGGCCTAAACACATCATTCATGACACATATGAATGTAGCTAGAGCATTGGTCAAGCTGAAAGGCATAACCATCTATTCATAGAGTCCTTGCTTCGTTTTGAAAGCAGTCTTCCATACATATTGTCTGAAAATCTGATCTGATGGTAGCCACTTCACAAGTCTAACTTAGTGAAGTAAACTATATCTTTCAACTGATCTAATAAATCATCGATGCAAGGAAGAGGATAACGATTATTTATTGTTATTTTATTTAATGCTTGAAAATCAATGCACATTCTCCATGAACCATCTTTCATATGTACCAACACAATAGGTGATCCACATGGTGAAGTGCTTGGTTGAATAAACCCTTGATCGAGCAATTATTGTACTTGCTTCTTTATTTCTGCATTCTCTAGATCTTATAACCTATACATTCCAATGTTAGCAAGAGGAGCATCTAGCTGCATGTAAATCTCATGTTCTATTTGTCGCTTGGGAGGAAGCCCTTTAGGCTCTTTAAACATAATATCATAATCAGAAACAACTTTAACTAAATATGATTTCTGTTTAGGATTACAGCCTTGAAAAGCATCAGCTTTATCAGGATCCTTTGCTTTTAAAATCATAAGTAAAAATTGTTTACTTGAATTTATGAGAGTGTAGTTATCTTTGAGTTTATGAGCTCTTAATACATATTCGATTCCATCCTTAGTGAGTTGATACATATTCACCCTTCGATAGAAGACAACATATCTATTATACAACTATGGACTCCCTAGTACAATTCCACATATATCCAATGGGACCATATCTAATTCAACCTCATCTACAAATTCCGATGCAATTGAAAAACAAAGTTTGCATTGTTTCGTAACCTGTAGCTTAGTTTTGTCACAGACCCAACCTAATGGGTATGGATTTTTATGAGGTTTAGTTTCAATACCCAATTTATTTACAATTGATTCAACAATAAAATTAAATTAAGATCCACTATCAAACAAAGTATCAATTTTAGTATGCTTGGAAATGACTCTAATATGAAATAGCTCATTTCTTTTCCTCTCATCATTTTAATTATCAACAAAATGCGAAGAAGTACTTGTATATGCTTGATAATTTTTACCTTTTATACCTGTAGATGTAATTGTTGTTTCGTCTCCTGAATATGATCATAAGTCCTTTTGCATAGTAGCAACATTATTTCACTCTTTATTCCTCAACTTCTTAGGATTCATTTCTGGATGCAGTGCCCAGCAGTGTTCCTCATCATGTCCTTCTTTCTTACAGTGAGTGAATGTAGGATTTTCTTTATTTATATTCTTTGCTTTCCTTTAATTCCATTTTTGTTTCTTATTTTCCTTATCCTTGATTTCAGTAAATTTCAATGACTTTCCAACATCATGAGATACATTTTTACCGCTAGCTTCTAGATGATTTTCTTGAACTAATACATCATCTAAGCTAATCGGATAAAACATTAGTATGGTATGCCTAAAATAAATATTTAGGCCACCTATGTATTTCAATAATGTTTATGGTGAGTCCAATGATATGCCTAGTGTCAAAGCTCTTTTACGAAATTCGTGAGTATAAATTTTCACACTTTGACCCTTTAGTTGACGCAATGTTTGCCAACCCATCATCGCTTGTTGCATATAAGCCAAAGGATAAAATTGTTTTTTAATAGAAAAAACACATTAAGTCCGTGTCAAAATTATTTTACCATGTTTTTGAATATATGCTTGTGTCTTACCTTCCCACCAAACAAGTGTGGTTCCTCCAAGACGAAGCCTAGGATCTTCTTTCTTTCTTAAACAACTTTCTATACCCTGCTATAAACTTAAATTTTCCTTATCCAATTATTAAGATTTTCAACATCAAGCTCACCATCATAAATTGGTAAATAAAATTTTACATGTAATTTTATCAAAGAGGATGTCTTCTTCTTCTTTTTAGAAGAACTAGATTTATGAGAAAAATATGATGATGATGATGATGGTGATGATGGATGAGATGATGGAAATAATGAAAGAGGCTTTTCACCTTCTTCTTTGTCTAGTTTAGGTGATTAAGTGCCTTCACCTTTGCTCTTTTTAAATTCTTTATACATCTCTTCTACCATCCCACGTATTGTCATGAAGTTGTCCAAGAATTGAGCTTTTGTTCCCAATACATTTTCTTCCATCAACTTCTTTTGTGAAAATACCTTTCCAATCTCTGGGTTTGCTTCAACAAGTTCTCCTTATACTCGTTTGGACTTTGACCTAGTAAGCATTCATTATTCACATGACACTGTCAAACCTTTAAAAATTTAACCTTAAGCTCTAATACCACTTGATCTAATTTATGAAAAAGGTATTATTGACGTCTATGTGAGAAGCTTATGTTACTTATTGCAATAGATCGATAATATTGCGAATAACATAAACACCATAAGAAAATGAAAACACAGTCAAACACATTAACATGGAAATAATTTAGTAACAGAGTTCAACAGAATTCCTCGCTACGTCTCTAGGTCCTTAGCTTCCAGTGTTAACCGCTTTATTTTTTCTTCAAAATGATTTTATAGGTATGAGCTTAAAAAAAAAAACTAAAATGAGAAAATGGACCTCCCCATTGTGACCGACTCGAAATTTTGGTCAAAACGAGTACAAAGTTGCCTATATTTCACCACTGTGACCTCCAGATCCCCTGGAGAAATGAAAACCCACCTCTACCATGCACAAAAGCACCTTACCTGCATAAAAACAACCTTCTCTACAAAAAAACAAACTTGGACTATGCACTGGAATTTTTGGCTGGATAAGGCTCTGCACACTATATAAAATGAAATCTGGTGGCTCGTATCACAAGCTCTACCACTTGGTCGAATTGGCTATTAGCCTTGTACGAAGTCGTTGTGTTATATAATTTTTGGAAAGGTTTGCAGGTCGAAACCCCCACCCGACCCATCTGCCACATCCTCGTCATATATCCCATCTGTTTGATATATATATATGGTCACATATATTATATGTGACGGCACTAAACCTTGGATAAGGTTAAGGTTCTCCTCTGTTACGTTACATATTCGGTGGTTTATATATATTAACACATATATATGATATAATATATCCACAATATATGGTTACAGTGGTTACACAAAGGTTATGGCATATAAAACATGATAAGGTTCTGGTGGTCGTGGGGTTGACCCCGACCATCTAGAACTTTTCCGGCGGTATATCCTGATACCCAATAATTACAATATCTTTGCATTTAATACCAATTATGTGGTAGCTCAACCGATGAAATAAATCTAATGAAAACTTAGCCACTTCGGGAGGTCAGAGGTTCGATCCTCCCTGATCTCCAAATTTTTGGAAATAAGGCCAAATTGGGAAAAATGTGGGCTACCACGTGTCATCCCCGGATTGGTCTATTATGTCCAATAAAAACCTGACACATCATCAATATTGCTGACATCACCATGGATATGTGGCACATTTCTAGGATGACATGTGTCTTGCTGAAATCATCCTTCCTGTTGACCATTGACTTTGACTTTGACTTTTTTCCATTTTGCCCTAGTTTGTCATAAACATTGATTTGCCATATCTTCTTCATATGAACTCGGTTTTACGTGTCATTTACACTGTTAGAATCCTATCGATGAGAAATTCAACGTGATCCTATTTTCATATGCATTTGAATACTTTGATCTAGAGGCAAAACTAAATCCATTTTGGATCATTGAAATAGTTCAACATTGCTCCTTATGTATATCATAATCACCCATTTTGATTAAAAAATATAGAGATTGGGCTCAAATAAACTTTTAACTAAGCCATGATCCTTAAAATAATTATAAATTCTTGAATACCATGCCCTTGGGGATTCCGTAAGTCCATAAAAGAGTTTTTCAGCTTAGAAACACTATATTATTTTCCCCACACTTCAAAACCCTGAGACCAATCTATATCATTTTTCTTCATCCACATAGCAATTCAAGAAAGATTATTTAACATCCATCTAAATAATCATCCATTTGTACTATGCATCTAATGTAAGAACCCACATGATTGTATCCAAATTTTCCACTGGAAAAAAAATTATTAGTATAATGAATTATTTCCTTCTATGTGTAGTCTTTTGAAGCTAAATTATCCTTACACTCATCGATTATTCCATTCTATTTTTACTTGGATTTATTAACCCATTTAGTGCCAAATTAAACTTTCCCTTTCGTAATTTGGCCAAGTCCCATTTTTTTTTTTTTCACCATGGTATTCAATTATGTTTCCATAGCTTCATTCCATTATTTATTTATTAACGCTTCTACCTAATTATTTGGTTCTTCCATTTTCATTACCCATGCCATAAGTGAATAATTGGCTAGAGAAATTTGAGATATAGTAATCCTTCCTTCAAAATTTTTATCCAACATATTTCTCTCTAAATTACCCCTTTAAAGCCACTTAGGCTTCTTCTTAGCTTCATCTATAATTACTAACTTGGAATTTCATTCATCACTAATATCCACTACGTATTTTCTCGGTTCAAATTGTTAATTTCTCATCAAACACATCTATGCTTATTATCACCTTGTTTGTTGAGGATAAAATAATTCATAACTTATTATTTTTATATTGTACCCAATAAATATAAAATTCACACTTTTATTGTCCAATTTAATCCTCTTTTACTTAGGAACATGTGCATATGTAGTACAACCAAAATATTTCATATGTGAAACACTTCGTCTGTATCATCACCATGTATTTTTTAGATTCAAATTCATCATTTCATTCATAGGAATTTAGTTAAGAGGTTTTACTTCTATGTGTATTTCTTTCATGCAACAATAATCCCCAACAACCTTAGTTTTTAACCCACTCTAATCCTTTTCTAGTCTGATATTGTTATTCCTCTCCACGACTCCATTTTGTAGGGGTCAGTATGAAATGGTAAACTCATGTTTTATTCCATCCTTCTGCTAATAATTCAAAAGCTCATTTGACTTGTATTCTCCCTCATTATTTGTTCTAGGGGTGAGAATTTTCAAACCAACTTTATTTTTAACTAAAGCATTAAACTCAAGTAAATAAGAAAACAATTTAAAATTTTAATTCAAAATATATACCTAAGTATTCTTGGAATAATCATCAATGAAAGTTAGAAAATAAAATTCCATTCCAAAAGGCATGGTCTCCATTAGACCACACAAATTTGAATGCACCAATTTTAGACATTCTCTATCCTTCTATGTGGTTTCCCAAAAATAAACCCTTCACATACTTCATTATCCAACTTGATATAATGAAGACCATTCACCATGTTCTACTTCCTTAAAAATACCAAAATTTTAAAATTCAAATGTCCCATCCTTAAATTCTAAATATTAATATTTTATTCCTTTGTTACATTGAAACTCTATGAACTACTCGAACCAAAGGAGAGTTTGAAAATTATATCTCCATCCGTTTATCCTCATTCTCAAACTGCATTTTGATTAATATTAACCATAACCAAGTGCTTTTTATTATCAAACACTGTTTTGTAATTTTTCTCTATCATTTTTCCTACAAAGATTAGGTTTTTCTTCAATGTTGATGTTAACAAATTTTTAGCAATTAAATGTTCTTATTTCAATGCAATTCTATTATTGAAACTACGCTCTTCTCTCTCAATTAAAAAACACTATGATCATCGAATAAGACTTTACCATAATAATCATCTTTAATTCTAGCAAATAAATCCTACTGAGATGCCATCTGACTTGAGCATCTAGAATCAATATACCATAATTCACTTTCTTCTCTATTTTCCATCAAACTTGAGATGAATAAATTATCATTCTTAGATTCTTCAACAACTATATTGAAACCCTTATATTCCATATCTCACATTTTTTCATAATAATATCTTTAAATATGACCAAATTTATGACAATAAAGACATTGTTGACCTTGTCTATCTCTAGGTCCATTTCTTCATATTCCTCTTCCATGAGATGAATCTTTCCTTGATCCTCTAAACTGAATTGGATTTATTCCTCTTCCCCTTGAAGGGGATGAATTTCCTTGATAGTTTTGTGATTGTTGGGAATTTACATTTTTACTCTAATTATGATATTAACCCATACTTTTCCTATTCCTATATGCCTTGCAAAGCATCATGTTGCACTTCCTAAAATGGCTGATTTTCTTTAATAGTTTACAAGAATCCACTAAATTCATTGTTTTTCATTTTATATAACTCTTTGGATACCATATTAATTGTGGTTAACACTTGAAACTTGCGAATAATAATTCCTAAAATATTCTCAACTAGCCTTCTTTCTTAAACATCTAATCCTAACAACCTTATCTGATTAACAAGATGCTACATTTTTGTGATGTAATCATGAATTGATTCATTACTTTTCCTATTGGAATTTTCAAAATTCCTCTTTAATGTTCGTAATTTAGCTACAACCATACCTTCATATGTGTTCTCTAAGGTACTCTCTTGGATGATAATACACCAATTATTCTTGGAAATATTGATTCTTCAACAACACGCCCAATAAGTGGAAAGGATTCATTATATTTGTTAGTAGTTTCCTTTAGAGATTTGTTGTCATCACCTCTAAATGATTTTAATTTTTCAAGATAAGGCATAGTATATCCATTAGATACAAGTTTCCATAAATACTTAGTGATGAATAATATAGGTTCCATGCATTTGCTCGAATAGAAATAATTTTATATAACATGTTTAAGAAATGTAGTAGTTCTTGTGTCCATTATAGAATAAGAAAGAGACAAAGAGAGAAACTGTGCAAATGAGCATAATGGGTACCACTTTGACTTGAGACAAAAAATAATGTCCCATAAATTGGGAATCAACCACTACCACAAAATATTTATTTATTGAATAAAGAGTATAAAATGGAGCAAAACATGTACAATTACAACCAACAATATAGTGCCAACAACCCCTTTTCTTTGTACTAAAAAATATTAATAAATAAGAGTTATTATAGTTTTTTTACAATTCGCTCTCTAATATAATAATGCTCCTAAAATAATCCACTAACTTCATTTCATCATACTCACCATTGACTCTCTCTCATACAATACTTTATTAAGTAATCACTTCCCCATAAAATTTTTAGTTGAATAAATTTTCACTCTATTCTATAAACGATTTACACACCTTAACCATATTACATTCATGGGTGATCCTCCCTATGTGGAAAAAATTACTTTTAACCTCCAATTTATTCCTTTTATAGCATGCACATGTATTGAAAAAATTTCAAAATATTGATGCATACCATATATTATAATATCTCGATGGCTCATTTTTACAACATGGCTTCTCCATTTTTGGCTCTAGGTGGCTTGTTCCTTTTGATACCTCCTTCTATCCATAGGTTTGTGTAGGCCTTAAATGCATCTACTTCATGGAAATATTTTACACGTATATAAGTAGGCATGCAAGAAACAAGCAACAATCCACATAGACACTTCCAAGTTTTCTTCAAGCATGACTCTTCTACATATAATGCCTTAGAATGTGTTGTATCATAATTTGATTCATCTAAAAGTCAATATAGCCCCTGAGAAATTCAAGGTTCTTGAGGAACAGTTGTTAGAATGTCAAGAAGACCTGCAATATGCTCAAAAGGATAACAACAAGCACAACGAGAATTCATCATCACATGTGCACTAGAACCAAAGTCAGGGAAGCAACAACAACATTAGAAGCAAAATCCAAGCCAAAGGAGCACCAAAGAAGAAAAGTGCACAACAAGTGTCAAGTCGGGCTCATTCGCAAGCTCAGGAGAGAATAGCGTGACAGAACACTAGATAAGCCCAAGAGGGTTACACCATGGAGAAAAACACACTAATTTCTGGTAGGTAGAGAAATAACGTATTTCCCTTAGAATCTTAAGATTTTTGGAGGAGGCGTAAAGGGAAAAACAAATGGTCAAGATCAAATCATAGAACTGAAATGAAGAGATGGACGATGGAGATCATATGACATATCACATTCCGTGAAGGTTAGAAGTTTATAATATGGTTAAACTTGCGATATTGCGATGCGATGCGATCACATATCACACTTCACAAGTTTAAAGGGTTAGAGCTAAGGAATGTTTTAAAGGTTGTGATCTACAGGCTACGAGCGAGCCCACCTCTCTTTTCCACATCATCTCCCTCTCCTCGCATTTCACACTTCGCAAGTTTTAATGTTTACCTACAATGCTCATAAACTAAATCTACTGATTTTTTATTTGTGATATCCATGGGACCCATCCCTACCACATCACCTCCCTCTCCCCGCAGTTCACACTTCGCAAGTTTTAGAGATTACCTTCCATTTCTCATAACAAATCCACTGATTTTCAATTTCCGATTAGTCCCACCTCCTCTTTCCACGTCACCTTCTTCCCGTCGCACTTTGCACATTGCAAATTTTAACACTTACATCTCGGATTTCATAAAAGAATCCCCAATTTGCGATTTTTGGGTGGATGCGATGTGGTTTCACAAGTGAAGTCCAAATGTTTTCAAATCCAGAGGTAAGGCATTTATTGTGTTAAATAAAATCGGAGGAAGAAAGGAGGATTATAGTGTAAAGCTGGTGAAACGCAAAATGCAATAGAAAGTGGAAATGATGCGTTCTTCATAGGTGAATAGAATATATTTCAAGTCCAAGTCTTGCGGCGGTTTAGGGAAGAAATTATGTACGCGGGCAGAAAGGCTCGGGTATGTGATCCGATGTAGGGAAAAGGAGAAGAAAAGGCATAATGCAACAGGCACAAGTAGAATAGGTAGAGTCAGGTAGTAGGTGACATGATGATAGAATTAGAAAATGAAAAATCATGGCAATAGTCTAGTGGAGATGCGTTTACTCAGACTCTTGGGACATCACAGCCAAAATAGACATAGACACATCAACACCAAATTTGATCCAGAAAATAGATTGATACTTCTAATTCTATTTTTCTTTCTTGATTATATATCGAAATCGTAATGAAGTCTTCAATTGTGATGTAATAGGTAATTTTATAGATTTTTAGGAAGTTTGAGTAGTTACAAGAAGTTCCAGTAGTTATAAAATATTTTTGATGTATTTAAGAAAGAGAGAACGAAAGAAATAGGGGGGGCGTGAGTTATGGTCCTCTTGAGGATTACATTTTTTACTTCTTTTTCTGGTGTGTAAATGAAAGAGGCAGTAAGTTTCCTACAACTGTTGATGGTGATTCGTGTTTCTTGTGCCATTTTTTGTCCCTCCTTACTTGAATGAAGTGAAATAATGTAGCAACCGGTCTCTTAATTACATCTGAGTAAGAGTTAAAAAAACTTAATTTGCACTCCTTCACTCCATCTCTTCTCCGTTTACAAATTCTCTCTAAAACTTAAAAGTAATAGATTATGTGTTTACAACATATTATTTTTAGTTTCCCCTCTCTTCACAAACTCCTGATGAATCTTTAAAGTAATAGATTCTTTGTTTACAACATATTATTTTGAGTTTCCTCTTTCTCCATGAATTTCCTCTTAAGCTTAAAAGTAATAGATTATGTGTTTTCAACATATTACTTTGAGTTTCCCCTGCAGTTCTTTTTTTCATTCAAATATAAGGAGTGAAAGGCATTATCAAATATTTTTTTATTCCAGATCATTAAGGGTTTTTAAAAACTAGTCTCCAGAGGGATAGAGCAACAACCTCATGATGAAATCATTTATGTGACACACTTTGAAAATGTCTTAAGCACTGATTCCTTTCACATTCAAGGGATTATATATTAAGATAGAAATTTTTTTGGTGTCATTCCTAGGGACGACGACACAAAGTTATTTTTCCCTGGGTATTGAGATCTATTTCTTGAGGTGAACAAGATTTAGATACGATTTTGGTTGTTTATTATTCACCTGGATACTCCATTGATGAAGGTTTCATTAGATGAGGTATTCTGCGGGAAATAAAATGAGAAAGCATAGTGGAAAATACATATATCAGAGTTTGAATCTTTTAAAGGAAGTTTTATTTTTCATTATCAGTTCGGTGGTCTATTTTCCCTTACATATCAAGAATATTGTTTCCTGCATTATTTTCTCAGAAGATTATAAGGCCCAAATTGTACATTCTTTATTGGGGAAAGAAGATTTTTCTTTCGATTGTATTATTGATCTTGACACAACTTTATCTCCTAAATATGAAGGGAGAGATGTCTATTGCATTACAATTCCTGAAGGTAATATGTCATAGTCCAGGAATAAATGCAAGGATTCATCATCTTTGGGTGATAATATTCTACCTCATAATAAATATTCTTCTTTCCAGCTTGGAACCAAGGTGATTTTCAAACCCTTGGTGCTGCCCAAAATCCTCCATCAATATCCTTCAAAAGGATTCAAATTTTTGCCAAGTTTTTCTGGAAAGGCGAAGGATATTTCAGTTGAACAACATATCTCGGAATTTGAGTACTTTCTAGACAAATTTCAAATTATTTATGAATATGTGGCTTTAAGGATGATTTTTCATTCATTAAAGCAAGGTGCTCAGCAATGGTTCCAGTATTTGGAAGCAAGTTTAATTAGTTCATGGCAAGGTTTTCAAGATATATTTCTTAGATATTCGGGCAAGCATAAGTCATATCAAAAAAAAAAATTTGAATTATATTCTATCCAGAGGCAGAGCAATGAACCAATCAATGAGTTTAATAGGAGGTTTTAAAATTTTATTTCAGCATGTCAAAAGAGATTCGGCCTCTTGAAGTTGCAACTATGATTTACTATTTGAGGGCTCTTTCTGTTGTCTTGGCTTTTTATCTCAAGGAGAGAAATACTTGCACTCTAGTGGTGATGTTTCTTTATGCATAGGAAATCGAAGAGACTGTGTGGGCTTGTATAAATTTCTCCTATCATGTTGAAAGAAAATTTTTTGTTAAAGACAAGAGGGTCTGTCAAGAAAACATTGTAATTTCTTTATAAGAGAACGCAAATTCAAAGATGAGAAAGGATTTTCAAAATGGGTTAGGGAATTCCTTTATTGCTGAAACACAAGGATTCAAACATTCTGAAGATTTTGGTCAAAAATTCGTTGCAACAACTGAACTACATGCTGAAATTCTGGAATATTATTACAATTTTCTTAATTTTAATGATTTTGTGAATAGAGAAGAAAGTAGTGGAGCTTCTCTGGTGTGCTTGTAGGAGGAGGAAGAGTTTTGTCAGGAGTTGGAATTATACGAAGAACATCAGCATGATGAGGAACAAACCTTGGATTTATCCTTCCAGCCTAAATGGTTATCAGTAGAAAAAAAAAATCATTCTTCTCGTATACAGCCTCAAGTTGAGGAGTCAAACAGTGAAGGAAGTTGCCATGTTCAAAGAATTCTACATCAACAAAATTTTCAAGGAAAGGAGGCAGCAGAAATTAGTCTCATCAGTTCTATGATCCAGTAGCACACTATATGGAATTTTTTTTTTGTCAAAAACAAACATTTATGCAAAGGTATGTGCAAATCTTGGTATCTGGAGAAATTTCATGGTATCTCCCTATTATGATCTTCAAATTTCAACAATATGGAGGCATTAGGCCTAACATGCAGATGTTGGATTGGTGCCATTAGAAGGATGACTTCACTTCATTGAGTTCATACATGAATACATATTTAGGAGTTGTGCATAAATAAGCTCAGAATATGATCATTTTTAGTTGTAGTATTTGTAGTTCGGTATTTTCAGCTTAAGAATAAAGGAAAAAGTCAAAATTGTAGCAGGCTTTGGGAGGATTTCATACTGGATCAACTCACATTTTTTATTGATTTCATGCCCATAATGATTACTGTTCTATAAGTTCTATTTGACTCCATGCCTAATAAAGGCTACTTATATACAAGTTCTCTTTGACTCCATTCCTAATAAAGACTACTGATCTACCAGTTCTCAGCACTTTTCTACCGAAAGTGTTTTCCCCAATTAGAGCCAAATGTTGTAGCATAATATGACTTATCTAAAATTCAAGAGGCGTCTTGAGAAATTCAAGGTTGTTGAGGAAAAGTTGTTAGAATGTCAAGAAGACCTGCACTATGCTCAAAATAATAACCACAAGCTCAATGAGGATTCATCATCACATGTTCACTAGAACCAAAGTCAGGGAAGCAACAATAGCATTGGAATCACAATCCAAGCTAAAGGAGCATCAAAGAAGATAATTGCACAACAAGGGTCAATTTGGGCTCATTCACAAGCTCATGAGTGACTAGCATGGTAGAACATCAGATAAGATTAGGAGGGTTACACCATGGAGAAAAATAGACCAATTTCCTGCAGACAGAGAAATAGCGTATTTCCCTTAGAAACTTGAGATTTTTGGATGAGGCGCAAAGGGAAAAATAAATGGTCAATGTCAAAGTGAAAAACTAAAACAGAGAGATGGAAGGTGAAGATCATATCACATATTTCATTTGGTAAATGTTACAAGTTTAAAATATGGTTAAACTTGCCATATTGTGATGCGATGTGATCGAATATCGCACTTTGCAAGTTTAAAGGGTTAGTGCTAAGGAATGTGTTAAAGGTTGTGATCTATGGGTTGCAGGTAGGCTCACCTCTCTTTTCCACGTCAGCTCCCTCTCTCTGCATTTCACACTTTGTAAGTTTTAATGTTTACCTCCACCGCTCATAAGCTAAATCCATTGATTTGAGATTTGCGATATTCGTGGGACCCATCCCTTCCACGTCACCTCCCTCTCGTCACACTTTGCATTGTAGAAGTTTTAGAGCTTACCTTCCATTTATCATAACAAATCCATTGATTTTTTATTTGCAATTTGCCCCACCTCTTCTTTCCACGTCACCTTTTGCCCGCTGCACTTTGCACATTGTAAAATTTTAACACTTACCTCTTTTCTTTCATAAAAAAATCCCCAATTTTCGATTTGTAGGCAGATGCGATGTGGTTTCAAAAGTGAAATCCAAAGGTTTTCAAATCCAACGATAAGGCATTTCTTGTGCTAAATCGCATCGGAGGAAGAAAGGAGGATTATAACGTAAAGCTTGTGAAACACCAAATGCGATAGAAAGCTGACGCGATACATTCTTTAGAGTTGAATAGAATATATTTCAAGTCCAAGTCTTACAACGGTTTAGGGAAGAAAGTCTTAACTTCGGAACAAAGACTCAGGTATGTGATCTAACACAGGGAAAAGGAGAACAAAAGGCATAACGCAGAACGCACGATCAGAAGAGGCAGAGACGAGTAGCAGGTGACATGATGATAACATTCGAAAATAAAAAATAATGGGAAGAGTATAGTGGAGATGCGTTTACGCGGACTGTTGGGACATCACAGTTGAAATGGACAAAGACACATCAACAGCAAATCAGATCCAACAAATAGATTCATACTTATAATTTTATTTCTCTTTCTTGATTAAATATCAATATTGTAATGAAGTCTCTAATTGCGATGTAATAGGTAATTTACAGATTTTTAGGAAGTTTGAGTAGTTACAATAAGTTCCAGTAGTTACAAAGTATTTTTTATGTATTTAAGTAAGAGAGAACGAAAGAAATAGGGGGGGCCTGAGTTCTGATCCTCTTAAGGATTACATTTTGTACTTTTTTTTCTGATGCATAAATGAAAGAAGCAGTAAGTTTCCTGCAACTGTTTATGGTGATTCGTGTTCCTTTTGCCATTTTGTGTCTCGTGTTCTTTGAATGAAGTGAAGTAATGTACCAATCATTCTCTTAATTACATCTGCGAGTTAGAGTTAAATAACCTTAATTTGTGCTCCTTCACTCCATCTCTTCTCCCTTCACAAATTCTCTTTCAAGATTAAAATTAATAGATTCTGTGCTTACAACATATTATTTTGAGTTTCCCCTCTCTTCAAAAACTCCCGATGAAACTTTAAAGTAATATATTTTTTGTTTATAGCATATTATTTCGAGTTTTCTCTCTCTCCATGAATTTCCTCCGAAGCTTAAAAGTAATAGATTCCATGTTTTGAGCATATTACTTTGAGTTTCCCCTACAGTTCTTCTTTTCATTCAGATATCAATAGTGAATGGCATTATGAAATCTTTTATTCTTCCAGATTATTAAGGGTTTTATAAAACTAGTCTCTAGAGGGACAAAACAATGGCCTCATGATAAAATAATTTATGTGACACACTTTTTAAAATGTCTTAAGCATAATTCCTTTCACAACCGAGTGATTTTATCTTAAGATACAACATAATGGATGCTTCTATGGCTCCATTGATAGCTCCATGAATATTTTTTTCTTCGCAAATCGATTATCACACATCGATTGTGCAACATAGAAGTGCACACCACTTTTCAACGTTTGCTGACACACACACACTTATATGCATTAACATGGTTTAGCACTATGACAAGATGTTGGAAGAAAGCACAATTCCATCAAATACATGTGTGAGGGGATGTTATATTATTGAAACAATTTTCTTCTCTATTACATAATATTATTTTAAATTACTCTCTAAAATAGCCAAAGGATCTGATACAAAATGAAGAAATGTACTAGCAAAATACAGAGCAAAACATTGAACAGTTATGCACACCCAACTCAAATTATTTCACTAGAAAAGAAATATATTTATACATGAGAGAATATGTCTTGGGAATATAATATCTTATATAATCTCTCAATCACTCAAAAAATTTCTCCACAAACTTCTCCATATTTTTTTTTGTCAAAATAACTTAGTTAACAATAATACTATTGAATATTTACAAATAAATATTTATTTCAACACTTACTCTAACTTAACCAGAGTTTCTTTTTTTCCTAATCTCTTCAAATTTCCATGTCTAAGAAGAAATTTGCAATGTTGCTATCCTTCATGTAAAATTTTGAGGAAAAAATAGTTTTCATTTTCTTGATGATTTCCCTATCATTTCCAATCAAAAACATATCATCCACATATAAGAAAAAATAAATAATATTATAACCAACTGATTTGAAATATAGAAAATGATCTTTTTTTCTCCTTGTGAAACGACATATCAATATATATGTGTCAATTTTTCGATACCACATCCTTTGTGATTCCTTTAACCGATATAGGAACTTCTTTATCATGTATACTAGCTTTTTATTTACTTTCATAGTAAAGCCTTCTAGCTACTTCATGCAATACCCTTGGTGCAATTTTTTGTAGACATGACTATTTTAAATATTAATTTAAATATTGTTTGAACTTCATGGATGTGAAGGCCCTCACTTAAGTTGATTGATTATGTAAATGGTTTTTATAATGAAAAAATGTTCTCTTTTGGGAAGTGTTATAGGGAAGAGCACATGAGTGATATGGACTTCTTAGTATGGTAGGAATTTTAGAGTTGTTAAGTCACATGGTCAAGCATCCCAAATATTTCTCCAAAAAAACCTAGGAGAAAGTTGTCACTAAGGAGAAACAACATAATTGGAGAGAGATATTATGCTAAGTGGAAAAATAAAATTTGCTAGAGAGAAATTCTAGCTTGCGTAAAAATTTTAATAAAAGATTAGCATGAGAGAAAGGCATGCTCAAAAGGAAAAAGGAAATGTTTCTTCCTAATGAAAAGAAGAATGTTAGGTAAAGAAACAAGGACGCAAGCCTTAAAAGTAGGACACTGCAAGAAAAATAGGTTGGGAAGAAAAACATTAAATACCACTAAAAGAATCCTAGAAGGGTTTGTTATTCGACGGTAATCATTGAGGAGATAATGAAAGAAGTATGAGCTTGAGGTGAGTTTCTGGTGTGTAACTCATTGGTTGGGAGGAATCTGTTCTCTCACATAATAATTCTAGAAATATTTTCCGCTAAAGTAAGTGGCTATTATAGTTAAATAATAAAATATAATCTATTTAAATAATGAATATCACTTACAATTTTTTAGAACAATTTTTATATTGCACTCTTAACTAAGTAATGAATGCAACATGGGACAATATGATGAAATTAGTTATGTAAGAAATTATTGAGTACTAGTATAATGTAATTTAGGTCATGAATATAAACATTGGTTAATGCCAAAATAGACTAATGGATATTGATGGATATTACTAAAAATAGAGGTTAGCAGGAAACCTAAGTAATTTAGGCTGAATGAACATGTTATTTTCCTTTAAATACTAAAATTAGACACTAAGCTAGTGAAAATTATAATATTGGTTTAAACAAAAATATAGAATGATATTTTAGATGAATGCTTATCTATTTAATTTTCATTTTTATGAAAAGGATTAAGAAGTGGAGGTGGAAGTAATGCTTATGTATACATCTATAAATTGTCCTAAATATTTCCATATTCCCTGACCTAATTTGATAACCAAGATTTGACTTCAGACAACAATATAATTATGAAATAACCAAGGTCTCAAAAGATTTGATGTTAACTAAAAAAACTAGATGCAAAAGACAGAATCTGGTATAATATGTAACTTATAATGAAGACCAAGTATGTAAAAGCGATGAAAATTCAGGATGGCATGATTCCAAATAACTACGCAAACTTGAAAAGGAAAAGATATTACCATAATGAATTAAATAAGCACAAAGGGTGAATAAATAGTATGAATTTAAGTTAAGGTAAATTCATAATGGATAGTATTCATGTACTACCATGAAGGAATTATATACAATATATTTTTGGCAGAACTATATAAATTAATATTTATTCACACTACATAACTAAATTGTAGTGACACTATATCATATATCATATAGAGTTATATCTTACAATACCTATAATGAAAAATAAAACAACTATGGTCTTTTAGGGTTGGGATAATTCCCATAGTGTCGAATTTGTAGGCTATGAAATGGTGTAGAAAAAAACTATATTGTTTTTAAGAATTAGAACATATACAAACAAGTAGAGAAATATTAGGCACTTATAAGTAAACTTGAATACATGGAGCTAAAAATACTAAACTCACAATTAACTAGTACGGAATAGAAAAACATAAAAAAAATTCTGAATTTACAAGAATCTTAGTAACTCTAGACAATTAAGAGAGACAATTATGTTATAATTGAAAAGTACAATACTAATTGTAGATATTCAAAATATCTGAATTCCATATGAAATAATAAAAAACCCATTTTAGTATAATACTTTTGAGAAAGTGGTAAAAAACTAACTCACGGGAAATAGAGTAAAAGAAAACGAGAACGTAAAAGTGACCATAAAATATTAAAAATTGAATGGTACAGAATGCCGAGGAATTAATTTCAAATTCCTATAAAATACTACAATGACTACAAAGCCGGTAGTGTTAATAATCTTAATATAGAACTTGAAAACATGACTAGTGTTGTGCAATATGTCCAACATGTGGATAAAAAGAGTGGAATAATGTCAAGTGTCTTTGGCCAACCGAAGAAAAGGAAACTCAAACAATGATGGAAAAGAACTATGTTGGAATTATGACATTCTTGTACAAAGAATAATTATGATATTGTTAGTGTATGAGTAACATTGTTATTATTTCCTAATAAATCAAAAACATTGATGACATATATATTAAGGCGTAGGTTATTTCTCTACATTAACAACCAAGGAGACGTTAAAACACTACAAGAACTGAAAATATTATATGGGTTCAAATTGTCTCCTAGTTCCCTCTATGGGGTAGAGGAAGGAGTATAGATATATATCTCAATCCATAGAAAATATCCCAGGGAATGAGTAACTAGAGATCTATTGTAGCTTATAGAAATGAATATTAATCATTATCAAGTCATATCAATAAAATAATAAAGAGAACACATCATTGGAGGTCCATGTAACTCATGGGTTAAATTTGAAGCCTTAGCTATTTGTTACATTCATAGGTTGGAGCCATCAGTTTGAAAACCCCAATGGTTGGCTACTTGTAAGATATCCATAAGGCTAAATTTTCTAGATACCTTGCATCACAGGTGCGCCAATATCATAAAACAAAAACAAACCCTATGTATAAAATTAATCAAAATGTAATGGAAAGAGGGAAATTAGCTAGAGAAATAATTAAAAGCCTTGTGGAGGAGAAAATTGCCATAGGAAACAAACAAATCCTTAAAAAACCAATGAATGCAAGGGAATAGCTAAAAGTCATAAATAATACTAAATCACACTTGTTCTTAGGAGGCTAAAGTTAGGTTTTTGGTAAAACCCTCACATTGACATAAAACTTTGTGATAAGAACAATGTATAGGGAACCCTTTCTTTCCATTGAAGAAAACCCAATATTTTCACCTAGACGATATCCACCCAACCCATAATCATCATAGGGTGACAAATTAATGGACCTGTTTCCAAAATTGTTGTCATATATCATCGAATTAGTAATAAATTAATAAAAAAAAAGGAAAAATCATGCCTTTTCAGGTGGAATAGAAAGGAAAAAGAAAGGATTGAGAATGAATAAATTAGTTACAATGTAAATTCAACCACATTTCTTGAAAATTCCTAGTGAAAGTACTAGTCAGAGAGTATCGTGGATTAGTAGTGTGATTTAAGAGCTAGGTAAGGAAAATATTGTAAATATCATTCGAGAAATAAACTTAGGGGTCAAAGGTTTCCATCATCATAGAGGTGTTGGTATTCCCAATATAGGAAAACCAAATTAAATAAATAAGGGTAGAATAAGGTTAGTATACCTTATTTCCAATAGAACCTAATCCCTATAGCTATTGAATCCCTTTAATCAATCTCGACTGTACAAGATGGAAACCCATTTGATGGTTGTGTGTCATTGATGAGATGGAGACACGCCATAGAGCCACATGTAAATCCATTGGACCAGGTGGTTACCTCATCCTTGAGACCCTTCATCTAAGTGAGGGGGATTGTAATATGTAATAATTATGTCAATGTTTAGTGACAGGTTGGAACTATTATGTAATTATTATGAGCTATACTCAAACCATATTAATACACACAATAAAATAAGTTAAATTCTTAATCTGTGTGAGAATTTATACCATGGAAAACACAATGCAAGGTAATAAGGGAGGTATGCCATCTTAGAAAAAGAAGACATTTAAGTTATGTGTGGTTATGTCAAGTCACGGATTAGGGGAATATATTCCCTATAACCATGATATTTAAGTGATTGTGCCATGTCATGTGAACTAGAGTAAAGTATATCCGAAAGGCAACATTATCACATGAAATTAAAGGGGAAGTGATAATAGAATAAGGATCTCATTATTTCCATAGAAAATATCTTAGATTACCCGAGGAATTTCAAGTGTCATTACAAATAAATTGTAACATATTCATTTTTCCAAAAAAAATGTATGTTGTAAAGTGACCAGTAGAGCTACACACAAATAAAAAGAATGCCTCTTAAGAGAAAAATCATTCAATGATGAAAGTACATGTTATTATTACATATTGAAAATATTTACAAATGCTATCTAGTTGAAGTTTAAAAAATATGGATTTTTGGTTACATTACATGTGGCATCATAGTTGTAGGTTTCAATATTGAAGCCTTCGGGCCAACCCACAACTTAAATTTTACTAGGTTGTTCATTTTTTTATGCACAATTAAGAAGAAAAGAGGAAGGTCATGGATGAATAATCTACCATATTTCTTATGGAAGGAGTGCAGATCTAGGTGAAATTAGAAGATGAAACATGACCTCTTACATCAAAACCATTGGAAATGTTAAAGGGGTTGAAACTAGAATTGACCATTATCTGAGCCAACGATGAGAATTTCTTGAAGGCGGGTGTCGAGTAGGATAATCTCATTAATAATTTAACTAAAAAATAAAATAAAAACCTATGAACATGGAGGTAAGGGAGGAAAAATATGAATACTCTAAGTGGAAAAATGTACACTACAATGGTGAGAGTTGTAATGGAAGGCATAAGGATGAGGAGGAATGAGAAAAAAAACCTCAAAAACACAAAAGTGAGTTAAAAAAGTAGAGAACAAAAATTCATGGGGAATTAAAAAAGATTAGTCCATCAACTTTTGATGGCAAAAAATAAAAAGCAATAGAGCTATGGATGTTGAATATGATTATATGCATCGAATTGCATGAGTATTCTTCCAACCTGAAAGTTAGACTAGCCATCTATCAATTATAGGAAAAGCCTCTCTATTGTAGGAAGATGTGAGAATAGTACACAACATAGATAAAAAGACAATGAGATGGGAATATTTCGATAAAATTTTTGAGGAAATATATCTAACCAAGAGATAATATGATGACAAAGAAAAAAATTTCATGATATAAATTTGGGACAAAAAAGTGTGGATGAGTTTGTGGCCAAATTTACAAATTTGGTGAGATATGTTCCTTGTGTTCATGAATAAAATGTGAATGTGCATTGTTATTCTTAATTGTCTTCCTATGTTAAGAGTTCCTTATATTTTAATGAAGTTCAGGGAAAGTAATATAAGATGTTAGTAAGTATATCATCAATTCAATATGGTATTAAATTAAAATTGGACTGCAACAATATGGATATACATTCTAATAAAAATTATTATCGAAAAAACATTAGGAAGGGAAAACCGAACAATACCCAAGAAATGATTAGGGGGATTTTTCCTTCATAATTCTAAATAATCGAGAAAATAAATATAGGGGGGAAATATAAAACCAAATTGTTACAAATTGAATTATCTATTGGTATATAAAACCGGAAATCCTTTAAATTTCAAAGGGACTTATGATACCTACAATTATATTCAAATTCTTATAGTGGTATATTTCCCTATAGAATGTAAAAATAGGATATGGTTATGATCGGAATTTTCCTTTCAACTATTTTTTTACATAAAATAGTCGATGTGCTTTTTACGTTTATTACCATTATTTTATTTTCTTTACAAGGATAGTATGTCTTATAGTCAATGAAAATGAAGAGGTATAGATAATATGGAAAGTAAGATGGCTCTATTTCTAAAAGAAGAAAACATAGATTTTAAAATAGTAAGAAATATTGAGTATGTTCAATAAATATAACATATGAATACAACATTGAGTTTTGATTTCCAAAAGGATTAAAAATACAAAGACATAGGTACCAAATATGGACATAATATAAATAGAGATTATTGTAAAGCCAACACATTCTTCATAGTTAAAATACTACAAGCAAAATGTTGAGAGATTTGCTCTACAAAAAAAATTAATAGTCTATCGAAGTGGAAAATTGAGTACTTTTAGGAGTTGAAGGCTCCAATTACATGTTGAGCAAATTAAAAAAATTGATTGTTTACAAAGTTAAGGAAACCCTATGTAGGTCGTATTGGAATAAGATATAACTATCTTTTTTCACTCATTCTATGTGTTGATTATGATGAAGATTTCACATGAATAGTTGGAGGTTCATGATGGTGGACAATATAATGAAAACCATGATGAAAAGAACCAATAGAAAGAAAAATTCATCAAGAGATTAAAAATTGTAAGGGGGATTTCAGAAGAATACACATTATCAAGATGATGTTGGAGAAACTGAGGCAGACAACTAAATGATGAACCTAAGAAGAACCAAGAAAGAAAAAAAAATTTGAGTTAGTATGTTATTATTCTTTAAGTCCCAACAAAAAAAATAAAAATTAAAAGTGTATGTTGGTGAGAATACTATGGAAGGTTTTACCTTATATGTTGTCATCTAGATCCTATTCATGATAATTTTTCTATTTAAATGAAAACATAGAAAAGTACGACAAAAGAAAAACCTTTGATAAAACAAACATAACCCGCAAATTAGGACACCAATAAAAAATGATTTTTTTACCTAGCTAATATTTTTTCTTCTATTTTTTTCGTTGATGGGCGTTATTTTTCCTTCTATAGAAATAATATGGAATCTAAAAATCATAGGGAGTACAAACCTCGTGGGTAATGAAAGGGTGGAATATTTGAGTTTATAAATTACTACCTTAAAATCTAGTAAAAAAAGGGTAAATTCCCTCTAACTCAGCCCAACCATATTAGGTTTAATGAAATCCTGTAAAGAATATGAACATACTAAGACGTATGAAGAATAAAGATAGTGAAAAATTTAAATTCAAGGAAAATGAACTAGGGAATTTCACTCTGGGTGATCCAAAGTAAATCAAAGGTTGGAGAGAAAATAAACCCTTGAAATCGTCACTGGAAAATTACAAAATCCTAT
Source organism: Pinus albicaulis (assembly GCA_034641835.2). Taxonomy (NCBI): domain Eukaryota; kingdom Viridiplantae; phylum Streptophyta; class Pinopsida; order Pinales; family Pinaceae; genus Pinus; species Pinus albicaulis. The sequence goes on along the minus strand of CM076580.1, from coordinate 1,268,488,203 downwards.
AGGAGTAACCAAGTTTCCATAAGGTGGGTAGTTAAGATGTGTTCAAAAACTTAATATTACATCCAGCCTTTGGAAAATGTGAAAAGAAATAAATAATGTAGAAAAAGGGGATTTACTGAAATGAGTAGGGCATGAGATGTTGATTCTCTCACTTCTATGAATACATGTGCTGAAAAAAAAAAGGAAAAAAAAAATGAAACATAGGCTCATTAAACCTCTAAGTGAAATGGTGCATAAAAAAAAACACATATGCCAAATTATACTATTATGTGAAGGGATCCATAATACAACTTATGATGGAACCAAATGACCACACATACATAGGGTTCAGTTGGTTTTCTCCCAAATGCAGGGGAGTTCCAAAAATAAAATAGATTAGACTAGTTATAAATTAATCCTCAAAGATCGAACAAAGAAAGTCTAGAAGTTTCAGGATCAGAACCTTAAAAGGATAAATAAAGGGAAAAATAAGCAAAGATTTAACTGACTGAGAACCTATACACAGACACAAGATGTTAAATCACTCGGTATGACATAAGACAAACTAAGCCTCAACACAATAATGAGAAAATAAACCTTAAGTGGAGTCAAGGTTACCTACGATTGATGATAAGAGGAATGCAATAACTAGATGTTGACACCAGATGGTGGTATTTTTCCAATAAGTGTTCTATGAATTTATTGGTTATGAATTTTAACTATAGACATAGTTAAAGTATTATTGAATGCCAGATTAAATCAATGACATGAAAATGTGATTATGATATTACATAAGAGGATGATATTGTTTAAGGTAATTATATTAGCACAATATGTGTTGAGATAGTTGATGCACATGGGGGGGGATGTAGATAACCTCCACCAACAACTGGTAAAGTAGGAAGAGATAAAGACTCAAGGGCGTGAGTTTTGTATGGGCTGTAAGAATAATGTTTTCATTTTTCTATCAATTTTTTGTAAGAGTGATGAAGGAAAAAGATAAAGGAGTTCTAGATGAAGAGTTACAAGCAAAAAAAATAGAAGTTCAAGACCCTAATTAATCCCTATTCCTAACATAGATGGGTGATAAATGGGATAAAAGAAAGTGGTATAAAAAATAAGATAGACATAACTGAATAGTATAAAAACCATGAAAAATTGGAGGGAAAAAACAGGGTTTGTATTAAGCCTTAATCATGCATAATTGATGCATATTAGATATTGTGAGATTAAGATGAAAGCATGATAATGTTGGTCAATGGGAAAAAAGACTAATTTTCACTCATTAATAGTGGTTGTTATAGGTCATTTTTTTGCATTCACTCAAAAGGCCTAAAAACTAGATCAATCAATACCCTTAACAATTTACCATTATCCCTATGCAAATCCCTAGGAATTTCCTCTCCAAAATGTTTGCATTTTTGGGTCAATAAGTTCAAAAACTATGTTTTTGGCCCCACCGTACCCTACACTTTTGTCTACCTACAATGGTTACAAGTTGCATAACTTAGCACCAACACTAACCATCACAGGTTTCTCTCCTTTCCAAGCATGATGGTTCTATAATTTTGGGAAAAATAAAGAAAATTTACGAAACTTATCCTTCCAATATATTTTAAGGTGCTTGTAAGCATTCACCATTGATATATATCTCGAATTCCTACTCTAGAGGTATTATCTCTTATCCTTATAGCTTATCCTCATTCATATGTGGATCTCAATCCTATATTAGTAAACCCTAAGATACCAATTTTACCCTATAGATTCACTTCCTCCCATAGAGTTTGGGTTAGATTTTTGAGATTAGAAGTTCCCTCATGCTGATACTTTTATTTTAAAGAATCATCATCCATTTATGCATTACGGTTGAGGTTGAATATTTTCTTTGTGGCAAGGAAGGAAAAGAAAATTTGGGAGACATCTACAAATTCAAGCATCTATAAATGGTTCTAATTCTCTCCTTCATTTATTAATACAAAAATCACTCTGTTTTATTATACTTGTGTCACCTTGATGCTTTTTTTTTTTCAATTCCTTTTAACTAATTGAATACAAACATTACTTTATGCTATGTAGATATTGTAGGTCTCTTGATTTTTTTAGTAATTTTGCAAGTTCCATTTATATCACTTGGAGCTATAGTTGAATCTTACAAGCAAGGAGAATAGGAGGGATCGCAACAAATTCTAGGTAGGTCTTTCTTCCACATTTAATTATTCTAAGGAAAGCATAGATACTTTTACCGCAGTTGTTTCTAGATAAGGGAACTAGATCTAGGAGTTAAAACTCATTAAAGTTCATGAGAATATTTCTTCCGAGTATTATTTTAACCCTTTTTTGGACAGGGATAAAATATTTATGAAAAATTAATACTTTAGCTGAACATGAGTAAAAGGTTGTCGTGAGTATCATTTTCTGCATCTTCGGACTCAAGAGACTAAATTTACAAAAGTATCCTTTGGAGTTTCCTTTTACACCTATTTTTAAAACTATATAAACATGAAAAATAAGTCAAGTTACAACTTTTTTGGACTCTTAAAACCATCAAACAACATTGGACTCATCAAACATGATGAGAGCGAACAAATCCTAATCACGGTTCATAAAATATACTCAGAAGGATTCATCTAAAGGATGAAATTATAGATCAAGAATATGTTATCCTCTTTGAGGTTGTTAAAAATAAGGAGGTACTAGATAAAAATCATTGTGAAATACGTAAAATAGGGTACTAAACTTATTAATGGAAACAATTCACTCTTGAAAATGACACTCCCACTTCATTTCTATGACTTCTCTGGGCTGGGGAATATTCTTTCCATACTTTTAATCAAACCTTATCTATGGGTCATTAAGTCAATGTTGCCAACTCAATTCAGTGTCACCGATATGTTGAAGAGAAATTCTACCCTTAGTTGACATATGGTACAATAACTTAATCCTTAATTCATGTTTTCCGCTCCTGAACTAGCTCTGCATCATTAAATTTTGTCCCAAATATTGATACTCATTTTGTGTCGTTGATGAGGGATACATCAATGCCCTCTTATTATGGGTCGCTTCTTCTTGAGATTAGAAAATTATCCAGAAATTTGAATTAGAAAATTCATTCAATTCATTAGAGCTTGAATACCTCAATAGAAAGTTTACTCACTTTCGGTGATAAGTTTTCCCATTGGCCTTCCACCAAAATATTATGTGTGGTGTTCGACTTTAACTCATTCATTGAAATCACATAAGTTGTACTATAATACCTTGAGATCCATTATCATTATTGGTGGTTTATCTAGCACCTATCAATGACTTTCTTCATTAGAAGGTAATCAAATGATGTCTACCATGTTTCACTCTAGCTCATTTCTTCCCATGGTTAGACTCGTACTATGAAGCCACGAGGTAGAAGACCTCGAATCTGCTTTCATCAATCTTGGTTGTGCTTTCAGGATTTAGACAATATTAGAAAGTATTGTGTTTATGATCATTTAGGAAAATCATCCAAGCATGAGTCCACACTCTGTTATCAGTGGATGAAACTCATTAACCATTGTAAATGTATATTGGCTTATATGATGAGTATGGGTATGCATCTCTCGAAATGATATCATGATGAAAATATGTATTGTAATAGATGATGATCTCAACAAATATGTTCTTGATATCAATTTGTCACAAGGTAAATAACCTTACTCCTCAACCACTGCTTCTGACATTGTACATTAACAGTTAACATATTACTGGTCACTTTTTCACATTCACTCAAATGGCCTAAAAATTGGATGAATCAACATACTTAAAAATTTCTCATTATCCCTTTGCAAAGCCCTAAATATTATCTCTCCAAAAATTCTGGGTTTTAGGGTCAATCAAATAAAAAACTATTTTTTCTGGTCCCAACGCACCCTATACTCCAATCCACCTACAATGGTTGCAACTTTCACAATTGAGAAACTACACTGACCAATATTGATTGCTCTCCTTTGCAGGTGCGATGGTTATAGAATTGAGAGAAAATAAAAAATATTTACAAAAATCCTCCTTCTAGAATATATAAGGTACTTTTAAGAATTTACCATTGATAGAGATCTCAAATTCGTACTCTAGAGGTACTATCTCTTATCCTCATTCATATGTGGATCTAAAACCTATATTGGTAAATCCTAAACTACCGATTTTACCCTATAAATTCACTCCCTCCCATAAATTCTAAGTTGGATTTTGGAGGACACTTGCAGTAGGGTTGAGGTTTTAGGCTTTGTGGCAGGGAAGGAGAAGACAATTTGGGAGAAATCTACAAAATGAGGTATCTGCAAATAGTTGTAACTCTCTCCTTCATTAATTAATAGAAAAATGAATTTGTTTTCCTATACTCTTGACATGTTTATGGTCATGTATTTCAATGCATTTTGAGTCATCTAATACAAAAAATAGTTTATGTTACGTGGATATTGCAGTTCTCTTCCTTGTTTTAGTCATTTTTCAAGTTTCATTTATAAACAATGTTACCGATGAAATAGGTAACCGCAATGTTACCTACTTTTTTTCGGTAGCATAAAAAGCACCCGATTTTGAAAAGTGGTGATGCAGAATCACCATTTTTTTTTTGGTGCACATTTTTGACACTCTAAAATTTTTATTTATGAAGTATGAATATTTGTTTTAAAATGTTAGTGATTTTCATGCTAATTTTGCTAATTTTGAAATGTATTGATGCAGCATCAACTTTTTTTTTTTAGAGCAGTGATTTTCATGCTAATTTTGAAACGTATTGATGTTGCATCAACCTTTTTTTTTAGAGCAGTGATTTTCATGCTAATTTTGAAAGGTATTGATGCTGCATCAACCTTTTTTTTTTAGAGCAGTGATTTTCATGCTAATTTTGAAACGTATTGATGCTGCATCAACCTTTTTTTTTTTAGAGTGGTGATTTTCATGTTGGTAATAAAACACAAAACTTAGATAAAAAAATATATATAAAAACAATAAAAAAACCAATAAAAATGTAAAAAAAACAAAAATAGCTCATAAAAATAAAAAATTTAAACAAAAATAAATAAATAAAACAAAAATATTTGAAAATTATATCAAAGGAAATGACAAAATTTGAAGAAAAAAAAACACATAATTTAAAGAAAAAAAACAAAAATTGACCAAAAAATTCAAAAAAAATAAAAAGCATTTCTTTCTAACTTATTAAAAAAAACAATATATTAAAATATATATATATATATATTTAAAAAATTAAAATTAAAATAATTAAAATTACAAAATTAAAATTTAGAAAAAAAAAATTTAAAAAAAAAAAATTAAATTTAAAAATTTAAATTAAAAATAATAATAATAATAAGGAAAAAAATACAAATTTTAAAATTTACCAAAAAAACAAATTGAAAAAGAAAATAAAAATAAAAAAATTATTAAAAAAAAAAAAAAAAACCTATCATTAAAAAACAAAAAAATGAAAAAAACCACGTGCAAATATTTAAAAAACAAATATACATAAATTTAGTGTTTTTTTTTTTTTTTTTAATGAAACCATTTATAGATTTTAAAAATGAAAAACTAAATAAACGAAAAAATTAAGAAAAACAATTAAATTAAATTAAAATTTAAAAAATTTAATAAATAAATTTTAAATTTTAAATTAAAAAAAAAAAAAATTATTCTATAATATTAAATATAAAAAAAATTAAACAAATTGAATTAAAAAAATAATTTTAAATTTTTTGAAATTCAATTTAAAAAAAAAATCAAATTAAAATAAAAATATAAAAAATTAAATAAAAAATAAAAAATAAAAATCAAATCAAATTAAAATTAGATATGTATATATATTAAAAATTTAAAAAAAAAAAAAAACGAATTTTATTTTAAATAAAAATATTAAATTAAAAAAAAATTAATTTTTTGAAAAAAAAAATTATTTTTTGAAATTAAAAAAAAAAAAATCAATTAAAAAAAATCAATAAAAAAAAAAAATTTAAAAAAAATCAATTAAAAATAAAAAAATTAAAAAAAAATCAATTAAAAATAAAAAAATAAAAAAAAATCAATCGGCCCGCCCGCTGAATCGGCCCTCCGCCCGTTGGGGGCCGGGAGGCCGGCTGGGCCGCCCCCGTGGCGCCGCCCGGCCGGCCACCGCCGCCCAGCGGGCGGGCCGATTGATTTTTTTTTTTTTTTGATTTTTAATTGATTTTTTTTTTAATTTTTTTTAAATTTCAAAATATTATTTTTTTTTTAATTTTTTTTAAATTTCAAAATATTAATTTTTTTATTTAATTATTTAAAATAAATTTGGTTTTGTTTTATTTTTTTTTAATTTTATTATTTTTTTGTTTTAATTTTTTTTTTTTTTTTTTTGTTAATAATTTTTTATTAAATTTTGCCAAATTTTTTTATTTAATTCATTTTTTTTTTTTTAATTTCATAATTTTTCTTTGTTATTAACTTAGTTTTTTAATATAATTTTATAAAATTCAATAAATTTTATATATATTTTTTTAATTTATTTGGATTTAATATTTTTTTTTAAATGTTTTACTTTTTTATTATTTTTTTTGTTAATTACATAAAATTTTTATATTTTTTAATTTCAATTAAAATTGTGTATTTAAAATTAGATTTTTTTTTAATGAAACTTAATTTTTTTAATTTTTTTTTATTTAATATTCTTTTTTTCTTTTTTTCCATTTTCCATTTTTAATTATTTTTAAAGTTTTTAAAGTTTTTTGTTTAACAATATTTTTTTTTCTTTTATATTTAAAATTTATTTTTTCTTTCAAAATTTATTTCTTTATTCATTTATTTATTAAAATTTAATATTTTTGTTTTTAAATTTAATTTGTTATTTTAATATTAACCTTTTTTTTTAATTTAATAAAATTTGATGTATATATCTATTTTAATTTAAGTTCATATATATATTTTATTTTTTATAATTTAAATTTAATTTATTTTTTATAGTTTATTTGTTTTTTTAATATATATTGTTTTAAATTTAATATTTTCATTGTATTTTATTTTTATTTTTTATTTTTAATTATTTTTTCTTTTTTTTCCTTTTAATTTGAATAGTGTTTTTTTTTTAATTTTGAATTTTTAAATTTATTAAAATTTAATATATTTCCTTAAATTTAATTATTTGTTTTAAATTTTTTTTTTTTTTTTTAAATTTAATAAGCATTTTCTTTTTCTTTTTTAAATTTAATTTTTGTATTTTATTTTTTATAATTTCCTTCTTTTTTTAACTTGTTTTTTTTTTTAATTTAATATTTTTATTTTGTTTTTATTTTTATTTTTTAATTTCTATATTTTTTTAAATTTTAATCTTAATTTTTTTTTGGTTTATTTTTTAAATTTTTTTTCCTTAAATTTTATGTTTTTTTTAATGATTGAATTAAACTTTTTACTTTGTTTTTATTTTTATTTTTTTATCTTCATATATTTTTAAATTTTAAGCTTTTAAATGTTTTTATTTTTTAAATTTATTTTTTTTCTTAAATTTTAGGTTTTTTTTTTAATGTTTGAATTTTAAAAATTAAAAGATGTTACTTCTATTTTTAAAAATGCCAAAAGTATGACATATATTTTTTTTTTGTTATTAAGGAGAAGAGGAGGGATTACTGTAGATTTTAGGTAGGTCTTTCTTTTTTATTCTAATTTCTCTAAAGAAAGGATAGAGACTCCTCCCCCCCCCTCCCCCCATTGTATCTTTATCAAGACACTAGATATAGGGAGTTCCCTTTTATCCACAGGAGAGAACTTTCCACATAGTAGTGGAAAATTAAGTAATTAACCCTTAAAATATTACTGTCACTATGTAAACAATATAAAATGGAATTGGTATTTCCATGTTTCGAATTAAGGGGCGAAATTATTTATTGAGGTCCATGTCACTTGGAACAACCATTGGATATGTGTACAAAAGGAACTATTGATATTGTTGAAGTTCTTATATTGATGTTACTAACCTTTGTTGGTTGCATGTTACCAATTTTGGTTAAGTGCAAGAATGAAAATAGATTGTTAGGAAAAAAGCTCCAAAAATAAAAGAAAATAGAGATCAACGCCTTAGAAATAAGCAACTTTGAGGGGGAAACCTCATTTACATTACATAAATGAATAATTCTTGGATGATACAAATGACAAAACCTCCTTCTATATATAGGAGTCCATAGAGTCACAATATAATACTAGCTGACCTAACAATAATAATGTAAGGGCACAATAATAATAATATTGTGGTTATAGGGTACAACAATAATAATAAGAGGGTTATACTAACAACAATAAGGGGCTATACTAGTAATATAGGTACCTAACATGCCCCTCTCCTTTGAAAACATGTTGTCCTCAATGCTTGAGTAACTCTGGATTCTTCTACATAAAACTCTCATCCTCCCATGTAGAATCTTCAATGGGTAAGTTCTTCCACTTGACGAGATACTCTGAAATTGATTGATTTCATAGCTATCGAGTTATTTTCTATGTGACTGCTTCAGGTTCCAATATGATTTCTCCTTCCTCATAAAGTTCTGGCAATATTGTTTGAACTAGAATTTTCTCCCCTATAGCCTTATTTAAGCATGAAACATGGAAAATGGATGTACTCATGAAGAAGAAAAAAGCTCCAATTTGTATGCCATAGTACCAATCTTTTGCAACACCTTGTAAGGACCATATTACTTTGGCGAGAATTTATTATCCTTCTTAGCTTTCTACTGGAAAATTCGTTTGTATGGTTGTAGCCAAAAAAATACCTAGTCTCCTACATCAAAACTTCTCTCGCTGTGATGTTGATTTTCCTATTGTTTCATTCGATTTTGTGCCAAATTTAGGTTATCCTTTAAGAGTTGGAGAAATTCTTGTTGATGCTTGATGTGATCTTCCACTACTTGAACCTTAGAATTTTCTCTTAAATAATATGTGATGGATGGTGGATGATATCCATAAAGTGCCACAAATGGGGTCATTTTTGCTATAGTATTGATCAGATTTGGATCAAAGACCTAAGTGATAGCTCAAAATTCAATTTTTTTGGAAGTGTACAAAACCTGAGTGACCGAATAGATCTTGTTTTCTTGATTACGACACTGTGAATAGTTTGAAAAAACGACACCGTATGAAGAAGTTATCATGATTTGAAAAGTTTAGTAAAATGCAATTTCTAGCATTTACCAAGTTTGAGTGGGTTTTGAATGTTAAAGAAAAAGAAAATTTTCCAGAGAATATTCCTAGAATATTCCTCAGAGTATTCCTTCCAGGGCAAGAATATTATGACAAGTGTCAATATGCTATTCGTAGATGGACTATACATCGTTTTGGGAGCCAATCAGAGGCCACCACGTGGCCTAGGTTTGGCGTATTAAAATTTTTGGGGAGCCGACCAAAGTTGACCCCGAGACCTCTTGCATATAGTGCCCATGCCTTAACCACTTAGGCTATTGGTGTTTCTTAACCATTATGTAGCCAGGTTTAATTTAAACTATACTGGTTTCTAGTATGGGGGTTTGGAGGGGCCGACCCCGAGGACTAGGCCCTCCCATATGGCCGCAACTTTAGGACCAGGGGCCTAAGCCCTAACCACTAAGAGCTAACGACATATCCACCAGCATTTTTCAGATTTGATCACATGCAGTAATGCCATCATTTGCATATTTTTCCACTGGCGGTTACGGTTAAGAAACCGTGGGATTCCGAGACATGTGCCCAATACTAACATCCATAATAAATGTTATTGTTAATGTTGGAAGAAATTTTGGGGAGCACGCCTTTAATGGTGGATTTTCCAATTTAACTGGAGTTTAAGTGTAGTTCTCCAAGTTTAGTGGAGGATGTTTATGGGACACTAGGAAAAATATGTTTAGGCTCTATCTTGAGCTAGATGGTACAATTGTTGGAGTGTGAATAGTAAATTTGAACTATCTTAGACATTCAAAAATCATTGGTGAGGGCTTCATACCCATCACAGGACTTTTGAGAAGGCTTTTGCTTCAGAGACGTTCTATGGGCCACTAGGACCACCATGGGCCAACAACAGTTTGAGGCTTAACTAGTGCAGCTAGAGGCCTTTATCAACAATCCAATATTCAATTTTAGATTTTTCAAACATTATGGAACTAATGGTATGGTTTTTAGAGCCTTTATAGGAATTTTGAAAGCTTATATGCTTCAGATAAGTTCCAGGGGACACTAGGGCCATCTAGTGCCAACAAGAGATGGAGGACTATTCACAGAAACCAGTAACCATTCTCAACAAAAAAATAATAATTTTTGAATTTTTTGATACTTATGAATCCATTGATGGAGTTTGAATAATATTTTTAGGAATTCTGAAAGCCGATATTATTCCAAGAAGTTTTCAGAGAACCTTGAGCCAAGGGATGCCACCAGGTGTTGAAGGTGTAACCGAAGCAGCCAGAGGCCAATTTCTGCAAGTGAATAGTATATTCTGACTATTTTCGACATTTTTAATATAATTAAAGGATTTTCATAGCCATTTCAATAAATTTGAAGGTCGAAGAGCCACATGTAAGTTTTGGGAAACCTAGGGCCATTAGTGGATGGAGGTCTAGATTGAGGAGCCATAGCTCATTTTGAGCAAATGATCAGTCTATTTTGAATGTCTGATATGTGATGGAGATATTATGTGAGGTTTCAGGGATAGAAAAATAATTCTGAGGGAGTTAGTGCCACTTCGAAGCTCAGGGAAGCTTAAGGTCACCGACAAAAGAACTCAAGTCCAAGGGAATCTAGTTCTATTTTCAGAGTAATGAAAACCATGATAGGGGTATGATGGTATTATAAACCCAATGGTAGAATGCAAATAACCATTGGATTTAATTATTTACTTGTAAAAAAATATTTTCATCATAATCCCAAAGAGCCAAGTGAGTTGACAAAAGCTAGAGGAGAAGTGGCCCACGAGATTCAAGTGAAATCCTGTATTAAATTTTATTTTATGTATTGATTCTTATTTGTTGCATTATATGGTTGTTACACGTGTTAAATATCAGAAAATAAAAACGGTCTTAAAGAACTTAAAGAGTTAAAAAACATACACATGTTTCAAGTAAAAAATTTCGCACAAGTCAATTATAAGCTACATCTTTTATTTGTTTAACTGAGTGGGAGGTTCTTGAAAATCATAACAAGCTATCCAACCCATTTTCATATTAGGTGGTATCAGAGCATAGTTTCTTCCCTGATAGAGCACTAGGTTTCTTGTTTGACATGAAAGGTGTTTAACAGTGCAAAGAATTTGATTGTTTGCAAATTGAATTGCTTACAAGTTTAAGTTTTCTAGAGGTGAAGGGAAAGATACTGCTAGATAAGTCCAGAAGAGGACAAGAAGGAAGAAGGGTTGAAGGAATATTCCTTACCCAAAGGACCTCAAGGAATTCCTTGAAGCACAAGAGGGTGTTTGCAAAAGGCTGCTTGAAGAAGAGCTTGACTCTACAACCATTTCTTCAGAAGCTTTGTCATTTTTTTTTGAATGCTTTTTGGATTATTATTGAAGTTCTTTATTTAATTTTCATAATGAAAACTTCATCAAGTGAGGTTTTAAAATCCTCCTCCTTTAGAAGATTCTTCGATGAAGAAATGAATCATGACTTCTACATCCTGAAGGATAGAGTGCAAATTTTGTTTGAAGTTAGAAAAGAAATCACTAGAATTCATGAGAAATTGGTTGCTATGAAGCAAGAGAAAGAATAACTTATTAAAATATTGCATGATTTGGAGATGCAGCTCCATCAATCCCAAGAGGCATTAACCAATAACATGCTTGAAGTAGAGGTAAATCACTCTAATTTGTCTTCAATTTCCTCTTCAGAAAGATGTGTAGGTTCATTTGAAAAGCACACTAGCGGTATAGGATCCAGGTTAATGTTAAAAATGGGCTATGAAGGCAAGGGTTTAGGAAAACATGCACAAGGCATGATTGAACCTATTTTGGTTGAGAAAGACCTAAGAAATTTGGTCTATGCTACATTCAATCTAATGGCGAAAAATCTGCAGTCATGAAGACATTTGATGCAACTTCAAAAATAACTTTTGTTATAAGTTCTAAACCAAAAACATGTCAAATTTGTTTTCAAGTCGAATTCCATTGTTTGAAGCCTATGTTGTAGCAAGAATTTTGTAGATATGCAACTTATGGTGAGCATGATATTTTGGACAGCTATCAAGACATGAAAATTGATATTAGTCTTCAAAGGAAAGTTGGAACCTCTACTAGTTCATCTCCTCAAGAAGGAAAAGATTATGGACATGCAAAGAAACATTGTATAATTCTTCCCACAACCAAGTTGATTATGATTCTGATAAGCATGGAAAATCTGCATGCTTGAATGGAAGAAAGAGTTGATGTGCATATTGTGGTCTTTGTAGCCATGTTGTTTCAAAATGTTGGAAGAGGATGAAGGCATACAAGAAACAGTTGAGGTAAAGGCAACTTGCAAAGAAGGTGTGAAAGAATTGCACACATTTCCAAAAGAAGGGACATGTTGTTTCCCAATGTTGGACATTTTATCCAACTAATCATCCCAAACATTTGAAGCAAGAGGGTAGAAATACTCGCAAAAGTGGAATCAAATATTCTATCATTGTTGTGATAATAGATGTTTCACATGAAGAATATTCTCAGCAGCAAAATTCGTCGTGGAACTGACTTGGTGAGAAGTGATTTGACTTCTTAACTCAGTAAGACATACATTCATTTGTACATATGGAAATTTTAGTCATGTATGCATGTATTTTTATTGAAAAGTTATGTTTTTTTAGCCACCTTGGACCGATGATCAAGGATATGATGTTCAACTACCTTCTATAAATTTCTCGCCAGAAATTTCTGAGTGATTTCAAGGAAGAAAATTCTTGACAAGAGCATTCAGGAAGGGAAGTGTTGACTACCTTCGACTTGTGGTTCAAAGGCACGAAGCCATGCAAGGAAAATTTTATGGAGGATGAAAATTGAGGGTGTTGTACTCTCATCTACTGAACATATCAGGTAATTAGTCATTTGAGGTCCAAAAGATCCCCAATGGGGAGGTGTGATCATATTTGGATCAAGGACCGAAGTAATAGATCAAAATTCAAAGTGTTCGAAAGTGTGACGAGCCTGAGATACTGGATAGATATCGTCTTCCTAAATCTGGTGCCGCAAATGGTTTGAATAATCGACAACGTATGAAGAATTTATCGCGATTTGAAAGGTCCAGTAAACTACAATTTGTGGCTATTGACCAAGTTTGAGAGGGTTTTGAATATTAAAATAAGAGAGAATATTCTAGGGAATATTCCTCAAAATATTTCCCAGAATATTCCTTCCAGGCCAGTAATATTATGACAAGTGTCAGAATGCTATTGGAAAATGGACTATACGTAGTTTTGAGAGCCAATTAGAGGCCGCCATGTGGTAGGCCCAAAGGCTGCCACGTGGCTAGGTTTGGCGTATTAAAATTTTTGGGGAGCCGAATAGAGTCAACCCCGATACCTCCTACACAGAGCACCCACACCTTAACCACCTAGGCTATCGATGTTTCTTAACCATTATGTAGTTGGGTTTAATTTAAACTATATTGGTTTCCGATATGGGGGTTTGGAGGGGCTAGCCCTGAGGGCCAACCCCTCCCATATGGTCGCAACACTAGGACCAGTAGCCTAAGCCCTAACCACCCGATGTTAATGGAATATCTGCCAGCATTGTTCAGAGTGGATCACACATAGTAATGTCGTGTCTTGAAGATTTGTCCGCCGATGATTACGATTAAGAAACTGTGGGATTATGGGACATGTGCCCAGTACTAACCGCCATACTAAATGTTACCATTAATGCTGGTGGAAATTTGGAGGAGTGTGCCTTTAATGGTGGATTTTCCATTTTAACTGGAGTTTAAGTGCAGTTCTCCAAGTTTAGTGGAGTATTTTTAGGGGACACTGGGAAAAATCAATTTAGGCTCTATCTTGACCTAGATTGGACCATTATTAGAGTGTGAATAGTCAATTTCGAATATCTCAGAAATTTTAGACTCATTGGTGAGGGTTGTAGAGCCATCAGGGGAATTTTGACTAGGTTTTATCTTCAGAGAAGTTCTACGGGCCACCAACAGTTTGAGGCTTAGCTAGTGAAGCTAGAGGCCTTTCTCAACAATCCAATAGTAAATTTTGGATGTTTTTCAAACATTATGGAACTCATGGTGTGGTTTTCATAGCCTGTAGAGGACTTTTGAAATCTGATATGCTTAAAGAATTTTGAGGGGCCACCAAGGCCATCGAGTGCCAACAGGAGATGGAGGCTTACTCAGGGCAACTAGTAACATTCTCATCATAACAATAGTAATTTATGAATTTTTTCATAGTTCAAAATCCATTAATGGATTTTTCAAAATCTTTTGAGGACTTCTCAAAGCTGAGATGTTTCAGAGAAGTTTTTAGGGAACCTAGAGCCAGGGGGTGCCACCAGGTGTTGGAGGCATAACTGGAGCAGCCAGAGGCCAATTTCTGCAAGTGAATAGTATATTATGACTATTTTGGACATTTTGAATCCAATGAAAGGATTTTTAGAGGCATTTGAAGACTTATAAATGTCAAGGAGCCACAGGGATGTTTTGGGCAGCCTAGGGCCATCAGTGGATGAAGGCCTAGATTGGGGAGACAAAGCTCATTTTGAGCAAATGATTAGTCTATTTTGAAGGTCTGATATGTACTAGAGATATTTGGTGAGGTTTCAGGGATATAAAAATAATTTTTAGGGAGTTAGTGCCACTTCGAAGCTCAGGGTATCTTAAGGGCACCGATAGAAGGAGTTAAGTCTAAGGGAACCTAGTTTTTTTTTCAGAGTAATGAAAACCATGACAGGGGTATGATGGTATTATAAGCCCAATGCTACAACCCAAATAACCATTGGAGTTAATTATTTACTTGAAAAATAATATTTTCATCATAATCCCAAAGAGCCAAGTTAGTTGACAAAATCCCAAGGAGACATAGCCCACGAGATTCGGGTGAACTCCTATATTAAAATTGTTGTTATGTGTTTAAGATTATTTTTTGTATTATATGGTTGTTACAAATGTTAAATATCAGTAAAAAAAATTGGTCTTAAAGAACTTAAACATTTAAAAAACATACACCTATTTCTAGTATAAAATTCCGCACAAGTCAAGTATAAGATAGATCTTTTATTTTTTTAACTGAGTGGGAGGTTCTTGAAAAACATAAGAAGTTATCCAACCCATTTTCAGATCAAATATGGAAGTAAGTGTTATACCACCATTCAGCGACAGGTAACCACTGGAACAATTATTTTTTCTTATCAAATACTAAATAATGAAGATATCCTTCCAAACATTTATTCACTATCTTAGTTTGACCGTTGGATTGAGGACGATAAGATGAGCTATGAGCCAGTTGAGTACCCAAAAAATAAAACAATTTCATCCAAACATTTCCAATAAAAATGGGATCTCTGTCACTTAAGATAATATTTGGGTTTCCATGTAGCTTTTCAATTTTTTCCATAAATGTAGTAGCAACTTTACTTGCTTTGAATGGATGAGATAATGCACAAAGGTGTGCATAATTGGTAGTTCTATCAACTACCACCATGATGACACTCTTTCCTTGGGATTTAGGTAAACTTGTGATAAAATCCATTGAAATATCCTTCCAAATTTGACTTGCAATGGATAAAGGTTGTAGAAGACCTGGGGTCTTAATTGTCTCAACTTTATTTTGCTGGTAAAAAAAAAATTCTGCCACAAAATTTTGAATATCAGATTTAAGTCCATCCCCAAAAAATTATTTCTTCACCCTATGGTAAGCTTTTAAAAATCTCGAGTGTCCTCCAAAAGGAGAAGTGTGCAATTACAAGAGAATCTTTTGTTTTAGTTGGGAATTCTTGCAAATATATAAGTGATATTTGTACTATAAGGAATCATGTTTCCAACTAAATGTATCATATGTACTAGGATCTTGCTGCAAATTTTGAATGAGTTTCCACACTTCTTCATCCTTCTTCCATTCATCCCTTGCTTTGGTTATCCAATATGTTTGGATAATAGAAATGGCACAAAGAAATTCTTCCACCTCTTGATCCTTTCTTGAGAGTGCATCTGCAACAACATTTAGCTTCCCTTTTTTGTAGACGATTTCAAAGTCGTAATCCAACATCTTTGGGAAAAAATTTTGTTGCTCTTCTAAATATATTCTTGGTTCCAAAAAGTGTTAAAGACTATCATGATCAGTGTTTACCTTGAATTGTCTTCCCATTAGGTAAGTTTGCCACTTCTTTAGTGCTTGTAGTATTTCCAACTTTCCTTCTCATAAATAGCTTTTCCTAAATACATTCCTTTGATCTGACAATTTGCAAAAGAAATGTTTCTTCCTTCTTGCATTAAAAAAACACCAATTCCATTTCCTGAGGTATCACATTCCACAATAAAGGTTCTTTGGAAGTCTAGTGTAGCTAAGACTGGTTCTAGGCACATTTCCTCTTTAAGATGTTCAAAGGCCTTAGTTGCTTTAAGAGTCCATGAAAATTCATCTTTCTTCAATAATGTTGTTAGAGGTGTTGTTATTCTCCCATAATTCTTAACAAACTTTTGATAAAAACCTGTTAACCCAAGAAATCCTCGCAACTAATTTATGGTTGTGGGGACTTTCCATTCCTTAATAGCTTTAATTTTGTTAGGGTCTACCTTAACACCCTCGTGAGATACAATATGACCCGAATATTCCACCTCCTATACTCCAAAGAAACATTTGGATGTTTTTTCATATAAATTTTTCTCCTGCAATAATTTGAGCACCCTTTCAACCTGTTGAACATGATCCTTCCAAGACCTGTTGTAGATTAGTATCCCATCAAAAAATACTAGCACAAATTTTCTAAGGAAGGGTTTGAAAATGGAATTCATCAACCCTTGAAATGTAGAAGGTGCATTGGTAAGTGTTACACCAATTTCTGGTCATCTAACTTGTTACTATTATATGGACCAAAGTACATCATGTAAGAAAAAAATTTCCCTAAGTAAAATTGCTTTCGCTACAAAAAATAACTTAGTAATCCATACTTAATTAAGTTGTTTATGGTCTAAACAGGAAACCCCAAAAGGAATAATTGAATAAATCCTTATTTTTTTTACTTTCCTCAAGGGATAATTAGTTAAACAATAGTTTAATTAATATTCTTGGTCATATTTAGCCGAAAACAGGAAAATCAATTAGATAAATCATTATTTATCTTATTATTTTCTAGGAATAATTATTTAAAACATTATTTAAATAATATTCCTTGTTAAATTTGACTAAATCATTTATAAATAATTGGAAAAATCACTATTTTTTTAATTATTACTCAACCAAATTCTTAAAATAATAATAAGCTATTTATTTATTTATTATTTACAAATAAAGGGATTTGACCAAATTTAAATTCTTTTTCCGTCCAACAAATATAATACAATATTCCATAAAAGTTGGATCTAGATTTGGTTAATAATATTTCAATTATGCACCAATATCTAGACTAACTCTATATTTTGTTATAAATAGAAGGGTTTTTCCATTCATTCACTACCTTTTGTTGCCTAAAAATCACTCTGGATCTATAATTTTGGTCTGACTTTCATCCTCCATCATTGTCATATTTTGCTATCATTTTTCTTGTGAACTCACTTTCAGTTCGATTTTTGTCTGGGTTTTCTACAGCATCAAGACAGAGAGAGATATTAGATCTGAAGCACCGAGGACATACAAGAACCCATCCCATTGAGGGGGACTGGTAACATCTTTCTATGTTCCCTCCCCAGGTGTCATAAATTAAAAATTATTTAAAAATATTCTTGTCTTGTACATTGGATGCATGGTGCAACTCTTATTATTTGTTGTTTAATACATTTAACTACATAGATATGGATTTTGTAGCATTTTTCTTGGTCAAATAACTCCATATCTAAGGAAATTGGCAACCATATTTGATGTTAGGGATTTTTCTTATGCACAACTAAAGTGAGCTTTTTTCGTATGCTTGCGATTAGAACTCACACTAAGAACTGGCGAATCCACAAGGGTTTATGATTACAATAGTTGTCATTTTTCAAATCCTTGCGTGAAAAGCTACTTCAACCCCTAGGGTTTTTCTTCAGCTTCTTTTTTTACTTTTCTTGATGTTGTTTTCAACCTTTAAAACCCTAACACAGTAAAAATTCTAACTTTGTGTGTTTCGGGGCCTATTGCATAGGTGACAGGTATCAGCCATAGCTGAGAGAACAATTTTTTCTAAAACCTACTCCCGAGAGTGTTGGAAGTACAGGTCACACTTTTTGGGAAAAAACCTATGACCTCAACCTTCAAGGTGCAGAAAAAAACCTCAAACTTGTGACCTCTGCTGAAAATAGGTCAAAAAGTGCGACCTGTACTTTTTGCGGGAATTTGTCTGTGATTTTTCTGGGTTTGTACGGGCTACTGTTCAGGGTTGTATGACCTCCATTTCCACCCATATTGGACCTATAATTTTTCTGTTTTATTCATCGAACTAGGAACCAAGCCCCCTAGGGCTTTAGTATGCTTCCACCTTTCTAGGAGGAGTTTTGCTGAAGTAGGCTGTCTGAGGTTTCAGTTTGTTCAGCCATTTTGTCAAATCTGATCTTGTACCTTCAGATCCATTTTATATTGGTTATTAATCCACCCAAAACACCTCTTTTTAGTTTTTTTGGGTCCTCCTTGATGGTCCCCTCCTCTTCCCTTCTGGTTGTAGCCTTTCACCACCTCATTTTGCACCATTTTTCCCTCTAGTTTTTTTTTTTCTACACATATTTCCAACGGATCTGACCTTTAGATCATTCTCCCTCCAAAAGTTAGATCCATTGGCCATTTTTTTGTGTGTTTTAATTAGATTTTTCCCATTCATAGAGTATTTTTTGGGAATCCCTCCTTCTTGGCTTCAAATTGATGCATCTTTAGCTGTTTATTTTCTGTTATATTCAGTTTACTTTGCTGTTATCTGCAGATTTATTTACAGTTATACAAAACATTTTTTCTTTTTTCTCTACACACGTCTCAGTTTAAAAATTAAAATTAACACAGTTATATACACACACCCTAAGTGAAAATCGCTTGGTTTACACCACCAGGCCAAGGCTATAACATTGTAATCAATTGATCCTACACATCCCTGCCCTTGTTTCGAAATTGTAATCATTTTATCCTGCACCTCCTTTCCCTTGTTGGTCTCTCTTCCTTCTATGATCTGTGTATGTTATTCCATCATTGCGGCCCCAAGGCACTTATCTCAGAGACTTCTTAGCCTTCATCCTTAGTTTCCATTAGGAAGAATTACTCCTCCACGTAGGATTCAAGTTAGTCCTCCACCAAGTCTCCATTCTGACTCCATTTCTGGTTCATTGGGTTCCCCTTCTGGTTCTATCTCCAGTTCTCCTCCCATCACCTTCACCATGTCTGGTTTAGGACCCAACGCTAGTGGTACTCCCATCCCTAATGTTGGGAATACTAC
Source organism: Pinus albicaulis (assembly GCA_034641835.2). NCBI lineage: Eukaryota > Viridiplantae > Streptophyta > Pinopsida > Pinales > Pinaceae > Pinus > Pinus albicaulis. The sequence continues at coordinate 1,268,468,711 of CM076580.1, read as the reverse complement.
TAGTGGGACCACAACAAGAACTATCCAAGTTGCTCCCTTTCTCACTTAAATGGCACAATTCAGTCTTCCTGATTTTAATTTGTTTATCAATGACCCCAAACACCATGATCCTGGTTGGCCTATTATGCCAACCAAGCTCCCTTCCGACATCGTCAAGTTTGAAGGTCTTGTTGGAGAGGATCCTACAAACCATGTTCGATATTTCCACATGTGGTGCTCATCTAACTCGATCACCAATGACTCTGTCCATCTTTAGTTGTTCTAGCATACGCTTATCAGAGAAGCTTCTAAGTGGTATGTTGACTAGGCCTCCTCCTCTCATACTACTTTTGTGACTCTTTCCAGGGCTTTTCTGTCTTACTTCCAGCTTCCCCTTCGTTATGACACTGGTACCAAAATTTTGACCTCTTTCCATAAATCGTCGAGACTCGCCTATCTGATCGTGTCTAGGAATGGCGAAGAATAAAGAGCCTATCTCGGGCCTCTACATTCGAAGATCATGTCTACATGGATTGATTTCTTAGATCCCTTTTTCCTTCAATAAACAAATATGTTGCATCTCATTTCCCTCAGACCAAAGAAGCTGCCCTCAAGATTACGTTAAAATATGACTTGATCTATGCACAGTCTAGTTATGTTTATACCGTCTCACCTGATCTCCCTAGACTTTGTGGTGCCAATGCACCGGGGGCATCCCATGCCACCGACGGTATTTTTGGAGTCCTTTCTCACCCATACACTCATCATGCCATGGGTTATGGTTTCCCTTAGGGAGGGGCCAGATCCTCCAACACATTTTCCCCTCCTGGTAGCATGTATCTAGGATATGCCATGCCTCCTCATTTTTCCCAACTTGTTTACCAAAATGTTTCCCAACCTTTTTATTATCCATATTAGCAACCTAGTGCTGCAACCCCTCCAACATTATCACCCCCGCCTCCCTTTCCTTCTCAATTCTCGTAACAACAGCCACCACACCCCAGGGGCACATGTATGAAAAATAGGGCATGAATAATCCTCCTACTTCCAAAAAGAAGAGGAAAGGTAACCAAAATCAATCTGCCCAAGGTAATACAGGGAAAAATCCCCAAGGGAATGCACCTAACACTGTTAACCAGCAACAGGGGACTCAGCCCAAGCAGGACAGACCTGTTTGCATGAATAAGCCCTATTCTTGTTGCAGTGTCTATGGTCACTACACCCATGATTGTCCTCTTTTACCTCAGATGTGTCAGATGTGGGAAACTCAAGCAGTATCCCGAGGACAAAAAACCTCCCCTTTGGTTCCTCCCAATGCTGCACCTATCTGGCCAGTAGTGTTTGCCAATCCTTTCCCCCAGCAAGGATTCATGGCTACCCAACCCCCTGAAGGTCAGGTGGGTACTCAACCCCCCCCCCCCCCATATGGTACCTATGATTACCAAATTCTCATGATCAACTCTAACCAGCCCATTACTGCTGACCTAAACCTTCAGACTCGGTCTCGTCAGTACAACAAGGCTCCCGCTACGTCTGCCCCAGAGCCCCCTTCTTCAGATCCCACAGAGCCTCTTTCGACAACCAATGGTCCATTACAGATTCCTCAGCCTAAGGTATATTTCATACCAAGATCCCCAAGGGACCATTACACCGAAACACTACTCTTGGAAAAGTTGCCCATTCGTATAGTATAGTATATGATTTGGCACAATCTCCTCTTGCCATCTAAATGTCGGAACTCCTATATTCGTGCCCTTCACAAAGAAAATCTATACTAAACGCCATGGGCGCTGTGGATTCTTCATATGATCATTTGATCATATTCGATGTTGACCAGTCATAACATCCTCCCATTCATGCTTTTGTTGCCTTCCAAATCCCTATCAAGATCCGGACTGCCAACGTCTCTCGTTGTATCATTGTCAAGGGGGCATCCACCTATGTGATCTCCACTTCGATTTGGAAGCAACTTAGATCTCTTAAGTTGGCCCCTTCCATTATCACCCTCTGAGCGTGGGATGGCCAAACTTCCCAACCCATTGGCCTGTTCCACAATTATCCTATTACTCTTGCGGGAAAGACTGTTTGTGTTGATGTAGAATTCATTGATGCCCCCTTAGATTACAACATTCTATTGGGTCATAGCTACACTGATGCGATGTCTACTATCCCACTACAGTTCATCGTAATATGTACTTTCCTAACAACGAAAATATTGTCACCATTGACTAGTTCACATATTATGAATTGAAGTCTCAGACCTCCCTTGAGTCCATCATATCTTCAGTGGCCAATAAATAAATTGTCGAACCTTTGACGAATGTTTCACTTGGAGTCTACATAACTCATATTTGCTTGGTTCTTTCCTAGATCTCATCTCTTCTAACATTTTCAATATGCAATCACCCCAGTCCGCCCTCAAGTGGCCGCTTCGACAAGTCAGTAGCCCGCCCTCTACAACCTGCTCCTAACACCTCAACTCAGCCATTAGGACCCCCACCTCAAGGACCTCATCTGCAGCCGATATCCATGACCCTATCTACTCTCCTGGAATGGTTCCTCTTAGCCTTAACCATCTTGAAGCTGTCCCACCTTTGCTTCTGTGCCTCAGCCACCTAAGTAGGAACCTACTCCTATTGCGAAAGCTTCAAGTGAAGGGGGAAAAACCCACAAGAAGGCACCTAAGGACATGGTTTCCCAAACAACACCTACTCCTCCTAACCCTCCAAAGCATACACCTTCATGTGCTTTGTGTGATGTTATCGATCATGCCACCCATAATTGTCCTAAATTGCTTCGTCTCAAGCCCATGGTCAACAAAGCATTTCCTGAGTTTGATATCCCGAAATTCCATGTTACTTTACCTGATTCAGCCAAGAAACTTAAGAATTTTCACACAAATCACCCCTGTGCTTTGTGTGATTTCCATGGCTGTTATACTTAGCTCTATCCCCACCTCGAAGAGTACCTCTCCTCTTTGGAAGTGGTTCGCCAATTCCAAACCCAGCGAAACAAGTCCACCACTCCGTTATTTGTGCATTTTGCTCTAATAAAACCAGAGGACACATCCACTCAAATTGACATTCCCCCTCCCGATGTCGAGATGATGGAGTCTTTGGTCACTGTCCACTACCTGTCATCATCTGAGATCCACAGTGGAAGACCCCTTGGGACTTCCCCTTATTTTTTTCCTGACCTCCCTTTAGCAATCACCTTGGGATCAAAATCAATGGATCCTTCATCTACTTGTTCTTCAGTCACCCTCCATGATGATGCGCATTTGAACCTTTCTTCTCATGATGATGAGTCGGGTAGCTTCGTTGTGTCAAGTGGTTTTTCTTCCACCAGTCACCCCATCTTCTATTATGATGACGACATTACGGAAGCACTCACCACCCCTGACTTTATCTATCCGCCCTTAAATCTAACCCATGCATTCGAACCACATACACCTTATGGCCATTACATTGACACCCAATGTTTGGGTAAGGGGGCACCCTTATTTGAGAGGAGAGGAGAAACAATTATCACAACTCTCCTAGTGCATCTGGTTGTGTCGACTCTAGTACCATCATTCTTCCATATTTAGAAGAACCTCTAGAGTCCCATATCACTTCAAATCACTCCAGGAATGATCCCCCTCGTCATTCCTTCCTATTACATCAACAACCTAGTCCCCTAGACATTGCTATTGACCAGCCAGTGGTTTTTCTATGAGAACACCAATTCATTATCTCCAAATCCACTCTTTGGGATAATGACACCATGTGTGCCAACCCAAAAACTTAGTCCATTTGTTTCATATATGAAATACCAAAAGAGACCAGTAATCCTCCATTCCCTTTCTCGAACTGCATAACCATAACGAAAAAAATGGTGCACCACATCATTAAAATGTGTTTAGATTCCTCTTTTCTGAATACATTTTAGCATGATGATAACATTCTTGGGGGAACCTATGCCGCTCAACCATAAAAATCCCATCTCTCAGCCAAAAACAACACTGAAACCCCCTTTCTCTGATCGGTCACACTTTTCAGGTCATTTCCTAGGACAGGTCACAATTTTATGCCCAGTACCTGCTACCCAGGTTGCAGAAGAGACCCCAAAAAGTGTGACTTGGCCTGTTCATGAGCTCTAGGTGCCTAAACTGAACTTTCAATCCATTAAAATGAAAGATTGGGGTTAGGCCTCTTACCTGCAACTGATGGATCTCGATTCAAACCATTGGTCTATCCTATACAGTCACCGTAAGGTTTAAGGCCTTTTCTACTGTCTACATTCACCACAGCTACACTTGCAAATGACTGAATTTGCAGGGAAAATGCCTTATTAAAGGAGAAACCCCAGATTTTTCTTTCACCCACTGAGGCCAAACCATAGCTCAGTTTGACAAACCACCTATACCATTAGAAAGCTCTCACCGAGCTCTGAAATGGGTGTCCAGTAGTTTTTTGTGATTTGATACTTCACCTATACACATTTTGTCCAGGAAGGGTCACTTCAACACTCTTCAAAATTGAATTTCTTAACTTACAACACTTGTACTTCGGGCACCACCTTGCCTTTATACTTGTCCATGCTCGTGTTGATTTTCTTCATGAGTACCCACCTTGTAGTCATGTTTTCTATGGTCCCCTCTAGGCCTATTCTGTGTGGTAGCATCATCGAGTCGCCCTTGTTTAGAGAATTCGAGTTCAATAATCATCTCATTCATGGAGACTATCTCGAGTCCTTTGGTATCCCTCCATAGTCCTCCATCCTTCATTTCTTTGTCCCTCTATCGTTACACACATTTTGGCCTTCAGTCATACTGTTCCCTATCCCATCCATTGTCGATTCAATGCTACCAAATCATCCATGTTGTTTATGCTCTAACAAAGGAAGTCGTCAGCCCGCTACTCAGTACCCCCATTCCACCATCATCCCTGATGTCAGTATATTAGTTGCTTTAATATTATCTCTCATTCCTTAGATGAGGATGCCTTATTTCCTTGCCTATGGCTGACCTCCTTCTGTCGACATCAGCTCATTCATTCCTGAAGATAGGTCTAGAGGGCGATGTACCTTGGTTCCAGCTTCCACTCTTATTCGGTGCCTCGGATCAGGCAAAGTGACTCTATATTTCCCTTTGACTTGATTTTTCCTCATCTCCTTACGACGTGATCGAGATCTGTATACTTGATCATTCAGTGATGCAACAGATTGTACCGGTGATTCCAGGGTGTGTGTGAGATGTTTTGGACCTCAGGAGGGGGTGGTCCTTTAGGTAGCCCCCCACATACCTGGATGAACTCTCCATTACTGCCTTCGATGCAACTCCATAGATTTGATGGTTTCATCCTCATCCGCTTGCAGCGCCTTTAAGTTTGCATGTATCATTCAGATTTTCAGAGCCCTCTCTTGTTTTACAAGGCCTCTTTGGTTGTAATTATCTCTCATGTACTTAGATATTATTGTATAAGTCCTAGATGTTATCCCAAGGATAGTATGTATTTGGGATCCATTATCATGGTTTTATCTCGCCCACATTTATGCCAGCATGTACTATATAGTTTAGTCCCTTGTTCATTCGACGCATTATTATTTGTACTTTTTTATCTTGGTGGGCATAGGTATACATCCCTCACCTCTTGTAGAACAGGTAATCACTCATAAAAGAGAATTTTCACAATTGTAAGTCTCACCTCCTTAGGGTCTTGTCCTCTAGCGATTTAGTCTACCCTATATTTCTCTCTCTCTAACTTCCCCTTTGGTGTTTGGTGATTGAGTTCTTACAATGTACTTCGGTCATATGATTAGCCCCTAACACTCGCACACTAGGGGGCAACTTGTTACACCAATTTTTGGTCATCTAACCTGTTACTATTAGATGGACCAAAGTACACCATGTAAGACCAATTTTACCCTAAGTAAAATTTATTTCACTATGAAAAATAGCTTAGGAATCAATACTTTATTAACTTGTTTATGGTCTAAACAGGAAACGCCATGAGGAATAATTGAATAAATCCTTATTTATTTGATTTTCCTCAAGGGATAATTAGTTACACATCCGTTTAATTAGTATTCCTGGTCATAGTTAACCCAAAACAGGAAAATTAATTAGATCAATCATTATTTATCTTATTATTTTTTAGGAATAATTATTTAAAACATTATTTAAATAACATTCCTTGTTAAATTTGACTAAATCATTTATAAATAATTGGATAAATCAGTATTTATTTAATTATTACTCAACCAAATTCTTAAAATAATAAATACACCATTTTTTTTTTTTTTATTTACAAATAAATGGATTTGACCAAATTCAAATTCTTTTTCCCTCCAAGAAATATAATAAAATATTCCATAAAACTTGGATCTAGATTTGGTTAATAATATTTTAATTATGCACCAATATTTAGACTAACTCAATATTTTATTATAAATAGAAGGATTTTTCCATTCATTCACTACCTTTTGTTGCCTAAATATCACCCTGGATCTATACTCTTGGTCTGACTTTGATCCTCCATCATTGTCATATTTTGCTATCATTTTTCTTGTGAACTCCCTTTGAGGTCCAATTTTTTCTGGGTTTTCTACACCATCAAGAGAGAGAGATCTTAGATCTGAAGCACTGAGGACATACAAGAACCCATCCCATTGAGGGGGACAGGTAACATCTTTCTGTGTTGCCTTCCCAGGTGCCATAAATACAAAATTATTTAAAAATATTCTTGTCTTATTCATTGGATGCATGGTGAAAATATTTTTATTTGCTGTTTAATATCTTTAACTCCATAGATCTAGATTTTGTAGCATTTTTATTGGTCAACTAGCTGTAGATCTAAATAAATTGGTAGCCATCTTTGATGTTAGGGCTATTTTTTATGCACAACTAAAGTGATTTTTTTTCGTATACTTGTGATTATAATTCACTCTAATAGTAAGGCCAAAAGGCATGACCAAAAATTCATAATGACCCACATGAGTTCAAAATTTTGTTTTCAGAATATCTTCGGTCTTCATTCTAAATTGATGATATCCTGAATGAAGATCCAACTTGGTAAAATAAATTTCTCTATGTAATTGATCCAATAATTCATCAATAAAAGGAATGGGAAATTTATCTTTAATAGTGAGCTTATTTAGCTCCCTATAATCTAGACACATGCACCATGATCCATCCTTCTTGTGCAATAATACTACTGGAGCAGAGAAATAACTTTGTCTAGGTTGAATTATACTAGCCTCCAACATTTCCGCAATCATACATATAATTTCAATCTTTTGGACATAAGGATATCTGTAAGGGATGATGTTTAGAGGAACTATTCCTCGAATCAAATGAATAGCATGATCATGATCACAAATATATGGGATTCCTTTGGGAGTTTCAAACACCTTGAAATGACTGTCCAAGACTTTTTGGAGATCTAGAGAGATAGATGATTTTGATGTTGGAACTTTTAGTCAACATAATTGTGCAATTACACCTCGTTGTTATTTCTTCAGAATTTTTTTCATGACATTAGAGCTTATTTTCTTTCTTGGCTTCCCTATCATACCCCGTAATTCAATTTCATTTCCTTTCGAAAAAAAATTCAAGTAAAGTTCTTGAAAATTAAAAGCTACCATCCCCAAGGATTATAACCATTGTACTCCTAGTACAACATCAACACCTCCCATTTGAATGGAAAGAATTGGACTACTCAATACATATTTCCCCATGGTTAGCTTGATATTATGACATTTTCCACATCAATTTATCGTTCCTCCATTTGCAACCATCACTTGACATTCTAGTGTTGGATATAGGAAACAATTCAATTCCTTGGCTAACTTACAATGAATAAAATTATGGGTACTACTCGAATCAATCAACACTATTACCTTTTTCTTCTTGATATATCCTTCTATCTTGATATTTTGAGGAGTGGTAATTCCTACCAATGCACTACTTCTATCTTGATATTTTGATACGTCCTTCTATCTTCTTCTAGGGTTAGTTCTTGGTGTATAACCTCCTCTTTTGAAGTTTCTTGTTCATTTTCTTCCTCCTCTTCACAATCTATGTAAAATAATTTATTCTCAACACACTTATGACCCTTAGTGTATTTTCTATCACAACTGTAGCAAATCACTTTTTCTATTTTTACTTCCAATTGTTGTGGTGTCAACCTTGTAGGTTGTGGAAGTCTAGGAGTAGCAAAACTTCCATCTTTATAGATGTGAGTGGTAGGCTTCTTTGTCACCATAATTTTATATTGATTTTTTCTTGCTAACCTGAATTCCTTAACCAATGAATCAGGTTCCTAAATGCGAACTTCATGTTGGATGTTATCCCTTAAATTCCCTATGGAGACATCAATCCTATGTTCCTCTAGAATATTATTTATGCTTATATTCAATTTTTGGAAGTCCTCAATGTGCTCCACCAGTAAACCCTTTTGTTTGAGATTTATCAATTGGCTAAAGGTGTTTCTCTTTGTATCATCATAATGTGCTATCATTTTCTCCATAAAAATTGACCAAGTGACATTTTTTTTACGAGAGCAAAGACATTGATACCATACAAATGTATTTTGTTCTAAATGTAAAGTTGCAATGTCTACCTTTTGTGTGTTTTGTGCATTATTGAGATCAAAATATTGCTCCATATGTAGTATCCATGTTACGGGATCCTTGTCATCAAAATTACTCATATCCATCTTTAGAATATGGTGGTTCTTCAATCCAACATTAGATTTTATGGAATCATGATTAACATTTATTTTGTACTCGTCATGAGTTTCCTCAACTATATTTCTGCCATTAGGAACCATTTCTTGTAGTAACCTAGTTATCAAACCTTCCATGTCTTCTTTTAGATCATTCTTCATGTCTTCCATGTTGTCCTTCTTTTCATCGATCTTAGCTTCAATGTCATCCATCATAGCTTCCATGCTGGCTTCCATGCCATCCATATTAGCTTCCATGCCATTCTTAAAACCATCCATCTTAGCTTTAGCGACTTTATTCAAAACATTCATCTTAGCTTCCATGCCTTTCTTCAAAACTTCCATTTCATTTTTTGTTGCTCTTTGCGTGAGTGAAATTTGGTGCACTTGCTCTTGTAATTTTTATAGGGCATGTTGTGCCTCTTCCTCTTCACACAAGACTTATGCAATTCAAAAACAAATACACACTTTTTTCATGCTTTTGAGGAGCTTGATATTGAAAATGAATTATCCCTATGATTTTGGATCTTCAGTATCTAAAAATTTTCCCTGTAGTATCCCTCTGAATCTTCTTTAAAATGCCACAGGTCTGACCTGATTTGGATTCTTCAAGGAAAAGTTATTCCCAATCTCCCACAATGACCTAATTATTGACTGGTTCAGTAGAGCGAACTTGTATGATGTGCCATGTGTTACTGTTTCCTCCTTCAACACTGAAATTGATACACAGGAAACTATAGTCTATGTACTTGCGGCCACTTTTTACATAATTCCAATACGATGCTGAGAGAGAGAGAGTTATGATGATTTTCCCATAGTCACCTCTTTGAGATCAAATCTGGGAGCCTAAAACAACCCTAACTTCCACATATAATATCTTTGAAAATTTTGTGAACGAAGACCTAAATTTTTTACACGTCATTCCTTGGGATTTCGGATTCGCTTTATATAAATTTCAACTTCTGAACCTTCGTAGAAAAAATTTTATAGCGAAAAATTCCACGATGACATGTTTAAGTTAAATTCGAGAGCCTGAAAAAAACCTAAATTCCACACATCATATCTCAAAAAATATTGTGAACCAAGATCTGAAATGTTTCCAAGATGTTTCGCAGGATTTTGGCTTCGTTGAGTAAAATTTTTAGCTTCTGAACCTTCCTAGAAAAAAAAATTATAGCGAAAGTACCACAATAACATGTTTGGAGAAGTGAAAACCTAGAATCCAAATATCTGATACCAAATGTTATTAAACCAACTCCAAAAATAGAAGAAAAGAGAGATGAACGCCTTATAAATAAGCCACGTTGAGGGGGAAACCTCCTTTACCTTACATAAATGAAAAATTATTGGATGATACAAATGAAAAAACCTCCTTCTATATATAAGATTCCATGGAATCACAATATAATCCTAGCCAACCTAAAAATAATAATTTAATGGCACAATAATAACGATATTGGGCTTACAAGGGTACAAAAATAACAATAAGAGGGTTATACTAACAATAATAGGGGACTATACTAGTAATATAGGGACCTAACATAGAAAATGTTTGTTTAGTGTGGATTAGAACACGTTGAAAATTGAATGTGAATTTTAGACAAGAGTGAAATTTACTCTAGAATTGAGCCATCACTCAAAAAAATTCCAATGGCAAATATTTAGCTCCGAGGAGAACATCTCTTGAATGAAAATGATAGAATGTATGAACTATTATTGTCACTTTCCATAAGTGATGAAACTTGATAAAGGTCGAGGATCATCTTTATCTTGAGTGGGAAGATGTTATACCCTTAGTGCATTACTTTTTACATACAAGAATATTTTAAAATTAATTTTAAATATTGTTTGAACTCGATCTTTGAGGTAGCCATGACTTAAGTTGACTAGTTGTGTAAATAAATTTTATGATGAATAAATTTTTACTTTTGGGAAATTTTATGGGGAATATAATGGTTAATATGGACTTCTTGCTATCCTAGGAATTGTTAAGTGGTTAAGTCCACATTGTGGACATTCCAAAACATTTTCCCCAAAGTTCCTAAAATAAAGTTTCCAATGACGAGAAACAACATTATTGGAGAGAAATATGATGGTGAGTGGAAACTTCACTAGAGAGAAGTGCTAACTTGGGTAGAAATTTCATGAAAAGAAGAAAAAGAGAGAAATACATTCTCAAGAGGAAAGAGGAAATATTTTTTCATAAAATAAAAAGCATAGGTAAAGGAAAGAAGATGTATACCTTAAGAGTAGTATATTGGTAGAAAAATAAGTTGTGAAGAAGAAAATTAAATACTGCAAAAGCAATATAGGAAGGGGTTATTATTCCATGATATTCATTGAGGAGATGAGGGAAGAATTCTAACCTTGGGGAGAGTTACTGGTGTGCAACAAGTAGGTTGTGAGGAATGTGTTCTCTCCCATAATATTCCTAGAAATCCTTTTCTATTAGATAAGTGGTTGTTGTAGTTAATGAATAGAATATAATTTGTTAAAATAATGAATATCTCTTGTATTTGTTTAAAATGTTTAAGTAGTTTTAGTTTTTAGTCATGATTGTGTAATGGTTGTAGGATGGAACGACCTACCTACTTATATAGGAAATTATTTAGTACTGGTATATCGTAATGCAGATAAGGGAAAATTCCTAAATATAGATATTGATGAATGGCTGAATAAAGTAATGGATATTGATGCATATTAGTGTGAATAGATGATTATGAGAAACCTAAGTGATTTAGGTTGCATGGAAAAATTATTGGTCTTTAACTAATAAATTCCACACTAGGTCCCCAAAAATTGTAATAATGGTTTAAAATAAAATATAGCTTAATATTATATATGAATTATTATCTACATAATCTCCCATTTTCTGAAATGTATTAATAAGTGCAGGTGGAAATAATTCTTATTTATGCATCTAGAAATTGTTGTAAATGTTGTTGTGTCTCCTGACATAATTCAATTAAATAGGTTTGGCTAGGGGTTGCAATTGCACTATGCAATACAAAAGGACTGCTAATATTTTATGCTAACTAACAAATATTATATTAAAAATACAAGATATGGTATATTATGTAACTTATAGTGAATAAAATGTATATAACATGTGAACAAAGATGAATATAACATTGTTCCTAATAACGATACAAAATTGCAAAAGGGAATAAATTACTATGATGAATAAAATAGACAGAGAGTGTGAATCTATACTATGAGTTTGAGGTAAGGTAACTTTCTCATGGATAGCGTTCTCGCAGGACATAAAGGAATTGTATACATTATGCTTTTAATAGAATTATTTAACTAAACAATTTTTCATAGTACACAAGTAGAATGTAGTGATACTATAGTGTATAGAGTTATATCTTAGAACACTTTGAATGAAAAAGAAAAACCATATGGCCTATTAGTCTCAGTATTATGCTCATAGTGCTATATTTGTAGGCTATGAAATGATGTAGAAAAAAATGTATTACTTTTGAGAATTAGAACACATAGAAACAATTATATAATTATTAGGCACTTATAACAAAACTTGAATACATGGAGTTGAAAATACTAAACTCATAATTAACTAGTACAAAAGAGAAAAACATAGAAAGAACCAATTTTACAAGAGTCTTAGTAATTCTAGAAAGTTAAGAGAGACAAGCATGTTATAATAAAAAGGCACAATACAATTTGTAGGTATGTCAAATATCTCAATTCCAAATTAAATAATAAAATGGCCATTTTATGACAATCCTTTTGACTTAGTGGGAAATAGGAAACTCACAACCTATATAAGAAAAGAAAAAGAGAAAAATAGTGGGACCATAAAATATATGAAATTGAATGGTAGGCAATGTCTAAGAATTATTTCCAACTGTGTATAAAGTATTAAAATGATTCTAAACAATGGATTATTGATAATATAAGGAAAAAACTGGTAGATGTGACCAAGGTTATGCAATATTTCCAACCTATTGATAAAAAAGAGGAAATAATTCAAGGGTATCTCATTAACCAAAGAATATGAGACTCGAACAAGGTCTTCAAAGAACCCTACTAGAATTATGATATAGTTGTACATATAATAATTATAATGTTATTATTATATGAGTAATAATGTTGCTACATCCTAATAAACCAAAAATTGTGATGATACCTATTGATTTGTAGGTTATTTATATGTTTTCCATGGCCAAGGAGAATTTAAAAGAGTCCAATACCTAAAAATATGATAGGGGTTACAGTTTCTCTTGTAGCCATCTATGGGAAAATAAAGTAATATAATTATATCTCAAAATTTTTAGTAAATACAATAAGGAATACATTACCAAATACCTACAATGACTTATGGAAGCTGTTATCACAAATAATTTTTTTTTTTTTTATTGATAGGGTCATTAGCATAAGTTTCATTTGTTTCATAAAATTGGTTCATGAAATTGATGAAAACTCATGAATTGCTCATTATCCTAAGTCTAGAATAGTCCACTGGTCATGTCATCAAAGTCAAATCTATCAAAATCTACAAAAGGTCTACATGCATTGATTTAAATTTAGGTAGTAGCCACCTGTATGATTTTTCCTGAGTCTGTACTGAATATAACTGCAAACATGATGTTTTTGCTATGGAATCACCTGAGAATATGCTATATTTATAATGGAAAACACTGTGAAATCATGTTTTTATGTGACAATAAAGGGAATGACGAGGTGTTGAGTTTTTAGAGGTTTATGGTGAATATGAGGTCACATGATCAGTTATTAGAGTTATCCAAACATGCATAATAATAATTGGCATTCATCATTACACTTTTCTCCTCCCATGTGTCATTATCCCTCCTATATTAGAATTTCATTTTTTAAACTCACCTCCATAATTTCTCTATGTCATCGTTCCTTCGACCTTTGGATACATTTGTTGAGTGTCATCCTTTAAAGGTCCAGCTTCGTTTCAAGCTACTTACTGTTCAATTTATTTCTCTGCAAGTGTCACAACATCAATAAGGCAACGTAGTATTAAAGGAAGATGGCCAAGAAGAAGGAAACAAATAAAGGAGGATCCTACGTAAGAAATGAGCGAATAGATCTCAAGTTACTAAATGAAGACCCTATATTTTTAGAAGCTTTCAACAATGTTCGATGCATGAAATTATGCCAAAAACTGCAAGGTTTTCATGCCTAGGTCTCAAAAGATTTTTTAGTGAATTTCATAGGTACAAATTTGAAGGTGGGGATGCTAAGTTTGGTAGTGTCACCAGAGTATTTCTCAAGCCACAGAGATACAAAGGAGCTGGTTTCAATAACAACCTTGATTCATTGGGAAAAGCATTCAGGCTGGCAAGAAAAATTGACTGTAAAATAATGGTGACAAGGAATCCTACCACTCACATCTATAAATATGGAAGTGTTGTTACTCCTAGACTTCCACAACCTACAAGGTTGACACCACAACAATTGGAAGAAAAAAAATACGAAGGAGATGCTTTCATAAGAATGAATGCCTTCATGATGAGCTGGTGAGTTGGACAACCTTGTCGAAGACCATGCCTCTACCAAAATATTTCTTTGATACTCTTTAAGCTTTCCACGTGGTTGGCTGACCTCCAATAGACCATGAAAACTCAAAATTTATTAAAAAAAATTCTTGCTACCGAAAGAGGGTGCATAATATATTCAGGAATTAGTATTTTTAATTGGGCGCATAATAAGGCAAGAGTCTCCCTTGAAAAAGTACACAGATAAAAAGGTGTATGTTATGTTTAGTATTTTATCTGCATAATACACGCAGCCCCAGTCCCTGCCAACCTCTTCTTTGCAAATTTCTCCATTTTAAATTCTTATCTCTCCACACTAACCATATGAATTTGACCATCTTCACTTGAACTTTAGCCTTCCACATGACCTTAAACCAACAATCTAGTTCTTGATTCAACTTCCTGTTTATTAAATCAATGTATACTTCCTTTGATTTCAAACCTCCTTGAGTTCATTTACCTCCCCAAGATATTATGTCACCCATGTTTTCCTTTCTCAGTCCTAAACCTCTTAATGAATCAATGAACCTATTCCATTCCACTTCTCTCCTCCCACTTAATCCCATTTTTGTGAATGACTTCCATCTCGGGGCATCATTTTCCCATGTTTCAATAATCTGGTACATATATAAATATCCCCTTTGATTTAACACTGTAAGAGTCTCATCGCATAAATTATGTAGGTGGTCTATCCCCAGTAATTGGTTGCTACCAAAAATTATTTTTTTACCATTCCTGAATAGCCACTTCATATTTCCATATATTAAAGACCATGTTTTACCAAAACCCTTCCATATGTTTGATTTTTTTGTTGGGAATCACAATTGCTGTTAAACCAAAACCCGCAGGTGTTAGTCAACGATCGCATCGCCAGAGATAAGGATCCACGAGAGGCGGTTAGTCCATGTCATGAAACACACGGGGAGTGTTGGTTTATCCAATGTCCAACAATCTCCCCCCCAACACGAGCCGGGTGTGTATCTAACTCGTGACCTACGCTCTGATACCACTTGTTGGGAATCACAATTGCCGTTAAACCAAAACTTGCAGGTGTTAGTCAACGATCGCATCGCCAGAGATAAGGATCCACGAGAGGCGGTTAGTCCATGTCATGAAACACACGGGGAGTGTTGGTTTATCCAATGTCCAACATTGTTCTTGCCATCCACCCAACCTAAGATGAAAAGATCATCCACGTCCTCTTCTCCAAGATATTTATGCTTAATTATCTCATTCCATATGCCTTTCATATGTAAACATCTCCAAAGGGATTTGATAATGAGATATTTTCCAAATACATCAAGGTCAAGTATTCCCCATCCCCATTTTTCTTTTGGAATTGCAATAAATTCCCACCTTGTTAAGTGTATTGATATTTTGTCTCCCCCCCATTCCAAATGAAACTAGCCATTATCTTTTTAATTTCATTCAAGATCTTTTTTGGGATAATATACATGTGAGCCCAATAAACTGTGTATTGTTGGAAAATAGCCTGAGTCAAAATCAATCTTCCTCCCTTTGATAACCATTTTGCTGACCATACATTTAAATTTTTCTGATATTTTCTTATGGTTCACATGTCCACTATTTTACAGAGTTTAAAATCCCATGTCTGGATTTGGGAATGTGAAAAGAAAAAAAAGATGCCAGTGGAACTTAATAACATCATATTTGGAACTCAGTCTGCACTCACAGAATGTTTGGGATAGAAATAAAAATTTGGAATAAAGGAAACGACAGATACTCCTTCATCAAGAACAAACGTGGGTGACAGGAATACCAAATACTTTCACAAATTTTCCAACATGAGAAAAAATGACAATGGTATATGGGAGGTCAAGAATGAACATGGTCAACTGGTTCACACGACTGAGGAAATCCAAGGGGAGACGATCAAACATTTTGAAGCACTATCCCATAAACGTCAGGATTCTTATGTAGCAGACCAATTATGGGGTTTAACGGAATTTCTACAAATGTTTAATGATGAGGCCAATGCTCATATCGTGCGTTCAGTCTCACCAGAGGAAATTTCTTGGGTGATGTGGTCTTTTGCGAAAGACAATTCCGAGACCCGATGGGTGGACGATTGATTTTTTTTCACATTTTTCTAATTTTATGATGTGGAAGAATCACACAATTGGAGATATATACATGACACTATACATTCTACATTTATTGCATTAATCTCTAAAGCTTCGACGAAAAACACTTTCCAAAATTTCAACCCATATCTCTGTGTAACACTACATACAAAATCATATCGAAAATTATAACAGAGCACATGAACCTTGTTTTCTCTAAGCACAACACTCAGGAACAATATGGTTTTTTACACAATAGGCTTATTCATGATGTTGTTTCTACCACCTAGGAGATAATAATAATATTCACACTAAGAAGTTGGAGGCTATGGTGATGAAAATAGACCTCGGGAAAGCTTATGACTGCATTTACTAGGCTTTCTTGCGATTCATTTTTACAAAAATTGGAATATGAATTTCATCCATTGAATGGATAATGGGATGTGTATCAAATGAAAATTTTGTAGTATTGATAAATGGGAATTCGTATCGATTTTTCAAAGCTAGCAGAGGCCTGCGACAGGGCTGTGCACTGTCCCCATTATTATTTATTCTTGTTATGGAATTTATTAGTTTAAAGATCAAATGTGCTGTGGTGGAGGGACAATTCAAGGGTATCAAGATGATGTAGGATAGATATGCATCATCACATAATTTATTTTTTGATGACATATTAATTTTTGGGATGCTACAAACTCCATAGTGGTTATATCTACGAGACATAGATTGGTTCAGCTCTGCATCTAGAATGATTGCTAACGGGGAAAATCCCAAATATTATTTTCCTTCGGTGATTTGGGTCTGATTATCCAGTTGAGCGATGCTTTCAATTTTGATTACAACCCTCTATTGGACAGATTCACCTACCTTGGGTTCCATTTGAAGCCTAACAATTACACAGTGGCGGGCAGGAGTTGGCTGATTGATAAGTACCGACAAAAAATTAACCTTTGGACCCTTCGTTGGCTTACCATGGGTCGAAGATACATTTTGGCACAAGCCGTATTACAACAAATGGCGGTATACTAGGCTCATCTTTGTAGTCTTCCAGTGGCTATTATAAAACATATATGATCTATTATGACTAAATTCATATGGGTGGGCCAGATGGACGTGGGGAAATAACATTTGTTTAGCTGGGAAAGCATAACTACTCCAAAATATTTGGGGGATGGGGACATATCTGGCCACGCGCTATTGATGAAATCTCTGTGGCAGGGACTCAAAATTCCTGGTACATGGATGGACATTATTAAATTCAAATATTTGTGTTGAATTTTAACTTCAACTGCAGGAACACAGAGAAGGACAAACGCTACAGGAATTTGTCTGGAGTATGCCATCCAGAAATTAAAATCTGCATTTAATTAAACCTGCAAGTTGTTGTTTAATGGCTCTGCAGTAGCTGCCTGAGCATTGAAGAGATTTTGGTTCCAAACCATGCAACTAGAAAACTCAAATGTTGTCCTTATCGCCTCTTAATTCTTGCAACCACCACATTCAAAGCTCATAAATTCACCACCAGATTTTTATTTGTCTAAAAGGGCCATGTGGAGTAAATATATTGGATCGCATTTTTTTGTTGGGTCGGTTGCATTACCAAAATCCAGACCCGAATTCTTTTATAAGGAGTATTCTATTGAGAATTCGCGTCACAAAATTGGCTGACTTCAATAGGCCATTTTGGAACGCGAAAAGGATCATTTCGATTTGGTTGAATTTTTGTTTCAAGTCCAGCGGGGTCCACCAGGCTAAAGAGTTTATTAAAGTTTCATTATTTTTTAAGTTTTAAAACATATACGATGGTGTTAAAAGATTCATCTAAGGTTTGTTATGAAAAAATAGATTTATTTTTTTTTAAACAAAAAGGGCAAAAAAAGCATTGTAATTTTTTTAAAATAGAAATTATGTAATTTTTATTACACAGCAGTGTATAAAAAGGGAAAGACAGATTGTAAGTTTTAAGTTTTTTACACACAGCAGAGTGTAAAAGTTTGAGTTGCACAACAGTGCGTTTATTTTTATTGAAGAGTGAACATAGTATTTTCTGTGTGAGACGGAGAAGAGTTTTGTTTGGCACTGTGTCTTGTAACAGTCTAGAATTTTTTGATCCCTCTTAGAGGAAGACATTTTTTTTATTGTAATAGATTTTTGCAGTGAATGAAATAGAATTTTTCAGTGTTAAACTCTGTCTCCAGTGAAAAAAATTTTAATATTTTTTCTATGTTGAAGAGGGGAGTTTTATTCTCCATTCATTATTCTGGAATTTTAAATATTCCAACATGGTATCAGAGTTAGTCCAGGCTCTTTGAAGATCAAAGAAGCTGAAGGAAAGAAGTTCTTTGTTGTAGCAGCTTCTCTAGCAGTGTGAAGACTCATCCAAAAGAATCCAAAGGTATTTGTCTATACAGTTTTTGTGTTACTTTTGCAGAACAGTCAAGTGTTTTTGAATCATAGTTAAGAGTGCAGAATGGCTGGAGCCAGCACTGGTATGGGTATGGGAAATATCCATCTCCCAATGTTTAATGGGAAAAATTATGACTATTGGTCAATAACTATGAGAGCTTTATTTGTCTCCCAAGACTTATGGGAATTTGTTGAGGATGGCTTTGAAGAGCCAGCAAATGAAGAAAAGTTTTATGTTTTAACTCAGGCAGGAAGGGAGTTACTGAAGAGCAATAAGAAGAAATATTCCAAAGCTATCTTCTTTTTGTATCAAGCAGTGCATGAGAGTGTGTTTCCGAGGATAGCAGCAGCCAAGAGTTCTAGAGAAGCATGGGAAACTCTCAAGACAACCTATCAAGGCATGGAAAAAGTGAAGACATCAAAAATTCAGTTGTTGAGGAGAGACTTTGAGACTCTTTGTATGAAAGAGTCAGATACTATTGACTCATTCTTCACTCATGTGATTAGAATGGTCACACAAATAATATCTCATGGAGAGACTTTTGAAGACAAGAGGATTGTTGAAAAACTTTTGAGAAGTTTACCCTCAATATTTGATGTGATTGTAACCACCATAGAGGAGACTAAGGTTCTCACAAAGTTTTCAGTGGATGAACTACATGCATCACTGATGACCCATGAACAGAGATTGGGTAGAATTGAAAAATCATCTCTTGAACATGCCTTTAAGACCTAGATGTCTTTCGGAAGAGGAAGAGGGCAAGGTAGAGGAAACAAAAGAGGAAGAGGTAGAAGCCAAAACAGAGGTGGAAGGAACAACCCTTCACATTCACATGGAAGGTGCAATAGTCAAAATCACAGCCACGGCCAAGGTAGCAGCTAGCAAAGTGGTCAGCAGAATGCTCAGGGACAGAGGTATGATAAATCCAATGTCCAATTTCACTATTGTAAAAAATATGGTCATTATTCTAATGAATGTAGAAAGAAGGAGAATGATATGGGAAATAGAACTAGTACAAATTTCACTAGAGAAAATGTCAACCAAAATAATTTGTTTTTAGCTTGTAATATGGCTAAAGAAAAGAATGAGGATTTATGGTTTCTAGACTCCGATTGCAGTAACCATATGACAGGAAAATTAGCAATGTTTTCTGTGTTAGATGAGAGTGTGAAGTCACAAGTTACACTAGGAAGTGATAGCAAAGTTTCAGTTATGGGAAGAGGAAATGTAAATGTATTAACAAGGATAGGTGCAAAGAAATCCATAGCAGATGTTTATTATGTTCCAGGAATGAAGTGTAACCTCTTAAGTATTGGACAACTTTTACATAAGGGGTATAATGTTTTCTTTGAGGATGATGTTTGTACCATCATGGACAAACCACCCAGCAAACAATGTATTGCTGAAGTAAAGATGACAAGGAACAAGATGTTCCCTCTTAGAATGAGAGCAGATTTGAAGAATGAAGAAAAGATAGCAACAGTGGCACAAGAGACTTTCCAAAGCGAACCAAAAGATGATAATTGGTTATGGCACTTGAGATTTGGACATCTCAACTTTGGAGGTCTTAATATATTGAATAGAAAATAAATGGTAAGTGGTTTACCATTGATAGAGAAACTGGACAGCCTTTGTGAAGGTTGTATCTTGGGGAAACAACACAAAGAAAGTTGTCCTTCCGGTGAAAGCATAAGGGAAAAAGCACCCTTAGAGATTGTCCACTCAGATTTATGTGGACCGATGCAAACTTCATCACTTGCAAATAGCCACTACATATTAACATTCATAGATGATTTTATAAGAAAAATTGGGTGTACTTTTTGAAAAACAAAAGTGAAGTGTTTGAAAAAATTCGCAATTTCAAAGCACTTGTGGAAAACCAAAGTGGACTGCATATCAAAGTCCTAAGGACTGATAGAGGAGGTGAGTATATCTCTAAATATTTTCTATGTTTTTGTAGAGAAAATGGTATTCATAAGGAGTTTACAACTAGATGTACTCTGCAGCAAAATGGAGTAGCCGAAAGGAACAACAGAACCATAATAGACATGGCAAGGAGTATGTTAAAGGCAAAGCATTTGCCTAATGATTATTGGGCTGAAGCTGTACATTGTGCAGCGTACATTTTGAATAGATGCCCTACAAAAGTAGTGATGAATAGAGTGCCGGAAGAGGCATGGAGTGGCACAAAGCAAGGTGTCACACACATGAAGGTTTTTAGATGTGTGGCTTATACACACATACCGGATCAGCTAAGGAAGAATTTTGACAGTAAGGGGGAGAAATTTATTTTCATTGGATACAGTGAGGAATCCAAGGCCTATAGGTTATACAACCCATCAACCAAGAAGTTTATTGTGAGAAGAGATGTTCAGTTCATTGAAGAGGAAGCTTGGGATGGGAGCATAGAGAAAACAGTGAATGTTAAACATTGTTTATCTCATGATGAAAATGATGATGAATTGGCTGAAATACACCCCCAAATAGCAGCACCAACAGAAGAGCAGCAAAGCACACCTTTGAGGAGAAATGAAAGTTCTTCTCTAAGCACACCACAAGGAGGAAATTCAAGTGCTTCTTCAATCATTTGTACACCTAATGAAAGAGGTAAGAAATTCATAAGTTTGAAAGATATTTATGAAAAAGATATAACAAATGAAGGTATCAATTCTTTGTTTGCTTTATATTGTCATGTTGATGACCCTATCCACTTTGAAGAAGCTATTAAGGATAAGAAATCGATAGAAGCTATGGATGAGGAGATTAATGCCATAGAAAGAAACAAGACTTGGGATTTGGTTGAACTCCCAAAAGGTAAATATTTCATTGGAGTTAAATGGGTATACAAGACCAAAAGTAATTTTGAAGGAAAAATAGAGAGACACAAGGCTAGACTTGTTGTCAAAGGATATAAGTAGAAGCATGGGATAGATTATGAAGAAACTTTTGCACCGGTTGCTAGAATGGAAACCGTGAGAGCAGTGTTGTCCATAGCAGCACAAAACAAGTGGAAAGTTTACCAAATGGACGTGAAGTCAGCATTCCTAAATGGAGTGTTAATGGAAGAGGTTTACATTGAACAACCTCTCGGCTATGAAAAGAAAGGCCAAGAGCACAAAGTGTGCAAGTTGAAGAAAACTCTTTATGGGCTGAAGCAAGCACCAAGAGCGTGGTACAGTAGGATAGATTCCTATCTACTGGAAAATGGATTTGAAAAGTGTGAGGGAGAACCCACCCTCTACATCAAAGAAAAAGATGGTAAAATGTTGATTGTAGTTTTATATGTTGATGATGTTATTTTCATAGGTAATGATGATTACCTTATTGAAAATTTTAAAACATTCATGAAAGAAGAATTTGAAATGACTGACATGGGTTTGTTGAAATACTTCTTAGGAATAGAAGTAGAACAAGATGAAAATGGGATTTTTATTTCACAGGCCAAATATGTTAATGAAGTGCTGGAAAGATTTAATATGCAGGAGAGAAAAGCAACAATCACACCCACAGTGATGGGATTAAAACTCAACAGAGAGGACAACCACAAGGATTTTGATCCTAGCTTGTACAAGAGCATAGTTGGCAGCCTCATGTATTTGACTGCAACTAGGCCTGACATAATGCATGATGTTAGTTTAATTTCCAGATTCATGTAAAATCCAAAGGATGCACATTAGCAGGCAGCAAAAATAATTCTGATGTATGTTAAAGGTACTAAAAGGTTTGGTATTTTATATACTGCTTCAGAATGTTTATATTTAGTTGGATTCAATGACAGTGATTGGGATGGAAGTGTAGATGATCATAAGAGCACTTCTGGTTATGTTTTTCACATGGGTTCAGGAGCCATTTCATGGGCTTCTAAGAAACAACCAATTGTGGCATTGTCTATAGCAGAGGTAGAATATGTGGCAGCTACAACATCAACATGTCAAGAAATTTGGATGAGGAGGATGTTAAGAAGTTTGTGCCAAGAGCAGACAAAAGGGACAATAATTTTTTGTGACAATAGCTCAGCTATTGCATTGTCTAAAAATTCAGTTTTTCATAAAAGGACAAAGCACATTGACACCAAGTTTCACCTCATATGTGAATTGGTTAAAAATGGTGAGATAGTTTTGCAACATTGTAGAATAGAGGATCGATTTGCAGATATCCTCACAAATCCACTTGCGCAGAAAAGCTTTGAACATTTTAGGAAATGCCTGGGTATGCTAGAAAACACAGCAGTTGAATTTAAGGGGGAGTGTTGAATTTTAACTTCAACTGCAGCAACACAGAGAAGGACAAACGCTACAGGAATTTGTCTGGAGTACGCCATCCAGAAATTAAAATATGCATTTAATTAAACCTGCAAGTTGTTGTTTAATGGCTTTGCAGCAGCCGCCTGAGCATTGAAGAGATTGTGGTTCTAAACCACGCAACGAGAAAACTCAAATGTTGTCCTTATCGCCTCTTAATTCCTGCAACCACCACATTCAAAGCTCAGAAATTCACCGCCAGATTTTTATTTGTCTAAAAGGGCCACATGGAGTAAATATATTGGATTGCGTTGTTTTGTTGGGTCGATTGCATTACCAAAATCCGGACCCGAATTTTTTTATGAGTATTCTATTGAGAATTTGCGTCACAAAATTGGCTGACTTCAATAGGCCATTTTGGAATGCGAAAAGGATCATTTCGATTTGGTTGAATTTTTGTTTCAAGTCCAGCGGGGTCCACCAGGCTAAAGATTTTATTAAAGCTTCATTATGTTTTAATTTTTAAAACATATACGATGGTGTTAAAATATTCATCCAAGGTTTTGTATGATATAATATATGTTATATATATATATATATATATATATATATATATTAAAACATTTAGTGGGCCCCCAAACGAAGTTCTTTTAAAATAGATTTGTTTTAATTTTGTTATAATGTGTTTTATATGTTACGACATATAAAAAAAAAAGGGCAAAAAAGCATTGTAATTTTTTAAAAATAGATAGTATGTAATTTCTATTACACAGCAGTGTATAAAAAGTGAAAGACAGATTGTAATTTTTAAGTTTTTTACACACAGCAGAGTGTAAAAGTTTGAGTTGCATGACAGTGCATTTATTTTTATTGAAGAGTGAACATAGTATTTTCTATGTGAGACGGAGAAGAGTTTTGTTTGGCACTGTGTCTTGTAACAGTACAGCATTTTGTAATCCCTCTTAGAGGAAGAAGTTTTTTTTA
This sequence comes from Pinus albicaulis, assembly GCA_034641835.2. Taxonomy (NCBI): domain Eukaryota; kingdom Viridiplantae; phylum Streptophyta; class Pinopsida; order Pinales; family Pinaceae; genus Pinus; species Pinus albicaulis. The sequence goes on along the minus strand of CM076580.1, from coordinate 1,268,444,780 downwards.
TTGTAATATATTTTTCCAATGAATGAAATAGAATTTTTCAGTGTTAAACTGTGTCTCTAGTGAAGAAATTTTTAATATTTTTTCTGTGTTGAAGAGGGGAGTTTTATTCTCCATTCATTATTCTAGAATTTTCAATATTCCAACAATTTTCAGGGCATGTCCATCGAGAAGTGGTACCGTTTGGGTACTCTGGGAATGCACCAGGGATCACACATCTGGATTAGTTTCAAGAAGATATGGGGGTTGTTTTCCAAAAGAATGTCTTGGTATTCTAGTAGAGGAAAAAAAATAATTATTGACCTGGATGCCACGATGTATTACAATGAGTAGGAACTTAATATATGGTATACATGCCTGGGGTATTTTATACATTCGATATGTTATTAAACAAGGGTATGATGGATTGCCAGTGTGGATGGCTATTGTTGATATGGGACTTCAGGGAGACATAGATTGGGAGTGGGATTATTTTTGCAACTGTTTGCAGAGTGCAGGTCTACACCAGATAGACAGTGGCAATATTTTAACCCAAGGTAGCACTTTGCTGGGCAACATAGTACTATGTGCTGAGGCATACAAGTATATCTTCTCCATCATTCAGGGCGTGATGATACTTAGCTAGTTATTTAAGGTATGGAAGTTGCATGCTCCTATCAAAATCATTATTTTCTTCAGGCTTGTATGGTGAATTAAAAACTTGACTTGGGATAACCTCTGCAAATGTGGCCATATTTGTCCAGGCTAAGGTACTCACATTATGGGGTTTATTATGGTTTTCAAAATATCTCTACATTGATGCTCTATCTGTTTTTGGGATTCACAGGTCATCATCAACCATATAAAATCTAACTCAACATTTTCCCCACTTTTATCACACTGGATGCAAAGGGTCTACATTTTTAGGACTATTTTAATCACATTACTTTTCATCACATCTTTCGGGGGAAAATGATGAGGCTGACCGACTCTCCAATATGGTTCTTGGTGAGGTATTTGGATATATGCATTACACACTTTGGGAGGCTAGAAATATACGTGCATAGGGAACATTTCAAATTCACTTATACTTACTGGACCGGTTAGCTGGAATATTATTTTTTGAATGATCTGACTCTCTTTCTGAGCTTTTATGTCACATAGGTTGTTTACATACAATGCTGGTTTATGGTTATCAATAATGATTTTAAATATTCTTTGATACATAATATAAACCAAATAGTTTATTTCCTCTAAAAAATATACAAAACACTAGTGGGTGTTTTAGTCATTCCACCCATGAGCTTCAATATGAAATTTCATCATCATAGGATTCTTCTTTTCCAGTCACCTCTTAAGAAAAAATCATCATGATCAAATCTTTCATACTCAAAGTGACCACTCCCTATGAAGAATCATATGAAAGGATGCACTTGAGTCAACTAGCCATGCCTCGTGATCTATGTGTGTACAAGAAGAAGCCAAGTAAACATCCCCTCTTTAATCTCAAGAGGTTTTTGCTTTTGTATAAGTATCATATTCAATCCCTTCCATTTTTTAGAATTTTATATCTACAATCTTTCTTTTAATGCCCTTGTTTTCCACATCTCGAACTTACCTTTATGAACTTTCCTAGAGGCTTATATCTTCCTCTCGATTTAGATCTCTTAATCAATGAATTATTTTTACTTCTATTATGGAAGCATCCTCTTCTAAACGCAAAAAATTCTTCATAGATTTCCATGTTTTTCCATCTCATCTCTTTCAGTAATAAAGATGAGATTATTTCTTCAAAATTTAAGGTAGTTGCATTACTACCTATGGAAACAACCAAACTATCCCATGAGACTACTACACAAAGGACACTTTTAAGACATTTTTTTTAGACAAAATAAATCTTTAATCTTCAAAAGTCACTTTTTTATTTTAGTTATTTTATATTAAAATATAATATCAATTGAATTGTCTTAAATATAAAATTTAAGATAAAAACATTTTGAGACAAAACTTTATATTTAAGAAAAAAACAGTTTGAGATAAAAATATTTTAAGACAAAACTTTATATTTAAGACAATAATAGTGCAAGACAAAAATAATTTAAGACAAAAAAAAATTTGAGACAAAAATATTTTAAGATAAAACTTTATATTTAAGATAATGACGACTTAAAACAATGACAATTAAGGTGAAACTCATTTAAGACACTTAACAATTAAGACAAAATCATATCAATTTAAGACAATATTATCTAACACATGAAAATTTGACTCTGAAAATGTGCCCTAAGTTTGCGAACTTGCGAGATACTATTGTGTCACGCCTATATGGAGACCACTATTTCACTTACCATATGTTATCTTATATAAATACAATGATTTGTTGGGCTTTTCGTTTTTTGGGGGTATCTAACTCTGAAGAATGCGACAACTTTTCCTCGCATGATTTCTCAGACATTGGTTTCTCTTTTGTCCCTTCGATCTCTAGTGATATAATTAGAGAGAACTTGTCAGTCGTTGCATTCAGGAAGTTTGCACAGAGATTCCATAAGTGGATAGGGGATACTTATATTTTTTAATTTTATTTTTGAAAATAGCAATTCAAACCACATGAAATTTAATCATATCAATTTGTTTTCCTTTATATTATATTTTTTCCTTTTTCATTAATCCTTTTTAATTAAATATAAACTTAGAATATGTTAATTATATTAATTTTTTAAATTAATTATAAAATTAAAATATAACATTTTGAAAAGTTAGAATATTTTTATCTATTTTTTAGGTATCTAATTTAATGTATATTTATTTGAAAATTATATTAAAATTACATAAAAGTGATAAATTAAAGAATATTTGATTTTAAAATAGTTACAATATACACACCACATTCTAAAAATATAATAAATAAATAAATAAAATTTATTATTTTTTGGATGGCTTAACACACGGGGATTTGAACTTTGAATCTCACGCTTTTAAATAATACTTCATAACAAGGTGATTGTCAATTGTGTTACTCTCTCTCTCTCTCTCTCTCTCTCTCTCTCTCTCTCTCTATAGATATATATATATCAAAATGTCTTATAGTCACATCTCAATTCTCTTTTCACTATCGAAAAAATATATCAAAAAGATAAATAACAATAATTTGATGATTTCCTAGATAATATTTTAGTATTTAATTTTTTTCTTATTGTAAAAAACTTTCTACACACACACATATATACACAAAATGAAGTTTAGTATTTTTTGATATTAATTTATTGTTCGGTTTTAAGATTTTGATAAATATTTTCATCTAAGTAATTAGAAAACCATGAATGCATTTTTAAAAAATTAGGTAATAATAGTAATTGATATCATTTCAAACTAGGGAATAATGACTATGTGATTTATATTCCTCACTTAATAGAAATATATATAAATAAATTATGAAGGAGGTTGAAAGAGTACCTCTAGCATAAAATTTAATTTAACCTAAAAATGCATTGTCATGCCCATATAGTCACCCACAACAGAGGCTGACTTAACGCACTGAGATGACCCATCACTATAGGTTTGGGTGCATCATGATTCATTTCATCTCATCGATTTCCTCAATCTGAAACTACATGATTCCATACTACATCTCACTTTTTATATTTTCCGATTATTAAAATTCATGAGTTTAATACTTATTGAAGTATGTAGATAATCATTCCATACAATTACGCCTTGACATAACCAATATGCAAATGATATGAATGAAAGTAATATTATAGAATCAACAACCCAACTGGCCTAAAAATGGTCAATGCTATTCAAATGTGTTACAACCAAGTGAAATCTAGTCTCGTATAGGAATTTAAAAATTATAAGAGCACACAATTCATACAAACCTATCCCTAAATTTCCTATTTGATTTACTGCCATCAATTGTAACTTTTTCATAGATCAAAATCGTTTCAATTTATAGAAATAGTAAGTTCTCTCATATGCATGCAATGTATGAAGAGGTAAGTTAAGTTAAGGAAAGAAAGTTAAGTCTAATATTATAATTCAAGTGAATTAGAGTTAAAAAGTTAATGCCATGTCAAAAAAATCCAAGTTAAGGAAAAGAAAAATGTCGATTTATGTTAAAGTGAAGCTAGAAAAGTTTAGTTAAAGCCTCAAGTCATAGTTTGCATGAGGAAAAGAAAGTTAGAGTTTGCATGGTTCCATATTTAGAAAATTTAGTTCTTATATACTCATGGTTGGGTCATTGTAATGTGAATTAAGAACAGATAATAACAACAACTCAGTGGATGTATATGAGAGAATAATTAACGAAAAAAAATTCTTTATTTAACCAAAATCTTGTGTACTTATTTATCTTTTGTTTGCATGTTCATCTTTACCTCTAAATAGTAATTGGTACCAGAGCAAGGTTTATTAAGGTTTCAAAGAACCAAAGGAATTAGGAACGTCATGAGCTACTTCCACTAGGAGCCTTGGCTATTGTGAGTAGCTTGCAAATCGATGTTTGCATCCATTGGTCCATAAGTAGAAACTAGAGCTTGTTGAGAGTTTGTAAACCCAAATACTAAAATATTAGGGAGAGTAGCCTACAAATCCACCACCATATCAAGAGGAAAGAGCCACTGCCAATTACCAAGAAGGAGTCTCCACCGTAAGTTGTAATCATGCACCTCCACAAGAAACTATGTAGAATATCTTAACAAAGTTTCTAGTAGTTGTTGGGAGAAACCATTAGTTTTAAATATAATCAAGTGTATGTGACATTCATTTCTAGAAGGCTGACACAATAATGAAAGAAGATATAACATAAAATAAAGACAACATTCATGGGTCACAAAGCAACATTGAAGCAAACAGAGAAAAGAAACTGAAATGAAGAGCCAAATTATTTCAAAGAGATCATAGAGGTTATCTCCAGAGTCAAGACATTCAAAAGAAAAGTAGATGAAGTAGAAAAATTTGAGGATGAGTGGATCGGGATAGATCCGGTAACACTTCCAAAATTTACTGGTAAAAAAATTATTTTTTAGGAACTGTAAAAATGAAAACTTTTCTTTGATGTAAAGAGTTGATGGAGTATCAATCTAATAACCCATATGATGAATTATGTGATGCCTTAGTATTGGATCTTATAAAACATGCATTGGATGAGAAGTCCTTTTGCAAGGTAGCAAAAGCTACATCTTTCATGGAAGCATGGAAGACCATGGAAGTAGAATTTGGTATAAAGGAAAGTGACACAAAACAATAAATTATGTTACATTCTATTGAAGAATCAATATAAAGTAAACTACATGTTTGAGAGTAAATGAGCAAGACTCTAGGAGGAAAACAAAGCTTGGATAATTCCACTCAAATGTGGATGATGGTGATAAAGACTATAAAAGTGAAACCCATCATGCATACATGCATATGGATGAAGAAGAAACATAAAATATTGCAGAGTGAGAAGTCGAAGCCTCTACGTGTGAAGTAGAGCAAGAGCATATTGATTCTCAAAAACCCCAATGTACCATGGATGGTGAAGATGATGGTAGTTCCCATTGTGATGAGACACATGTGGATGATTACTACAAAGTGAGTTGTGAATTGGTGTATCTAACAATAGACCTTGTTGATGATGGTGAAGCTTCCAATAAAGAAGGGAATAACATGTGTGATATAGGTGGTATGATTGTAGTTGACGATGACCTATTTGCATCATAGTTTGAGAATAAAAAAGTCATTTTTTCATATAAGTAATGGTTTATAGAGACGTAAGTGCATCTCTCATTAATACAACAACAAATTATTAATTTGCTGAAGTTGAAATTGTTAGTGAGAACATGTATGCTCATATATCTCACCACAGAGTGGATGAAAATTATTTTGATGAAATTTAAGCAATGATTCATTGTGGAAATATGGAAAGTGCCATGTTTGATGAAGAATTCAAGGTTGAAGCTACCATTGTAGCAACAAGTTATGAAGCAATAGTTCTAATTTCTCATGAAGCAGTGTGAGATCTAACAACAAATGATGATTAAGAAGAGGATAAAGTGATTCATGATTTTTTCATTAGACTATCCACTAACAACATAATAGTGGAAGATGGCCTTGTTATAGGTCAATTTGGGAATCATACCAATGACCTGGTTAACTGGGCATCATCTCCAGGACCAATGACTAAGGGTCTATCATCCCCTATCATTTCAAGTTGCTACATGCCCTAATACAAAGAACATGACAAATCATACATGACTTTCATCAAGCAAATGTTTCCAAGGTTTGAAGTTTATTATATATCATATGAGAGCTCATAAACGTTGCCTATAAAGGGACTAAGTCTGTTGCATATGCAGGTAGCCCCATGCAAGGTTGCTTTGCAAAGCACTTCCCGAAAATCACAGGTGTGTTGGTCACATTGGGAGAGAAATTCTCATTGTTCCGGAATCTCCACTTGTCCAGTGCCTTCTAATAGAGTTCACATGTGTTAAGATTCTAATCCAAGTGTCCATTTGACATCTAAAATATTGGGAACATGTCTTGCCTATTATTGGAAAGTCATTGATTGTAAAACTACCTTTAACTCCTCTATAAATTGAGCACATATATGAGTGCTTGGGAAGGAAGAATTTGAGTAGAGAAATGCTAATGGATTTTCAATTGAGATTTATATTTGTGTAACAGCTGCTAGAGAGATTTATATTGTGATGAGGTTGAGGAATGTTGCTGGAGATGGTCACTTCAAATCAGTCACTAGTTTGTAACCTCTCCTTCTATCGTTAATAAAGAGTACAACTTATTTATCCATATATGAATCTATATTGGCTTTGATTTTCCATATTGCAAGATATTAGTTGATGTATATCGTTTATGCTTTATTGGTTTAGAAAACTAACTTGAATAGACATTTGTATTATTGCTATCTTCTGCTATTTAGTGTTCATTCTTGCAGGAAATATTTTGCACGGCCGGTTGGAATTTGAAGCTACAACGGAAGTAACAAAAGGAACCATTTGGAAGCACTTGGATCCCAATTAAGATTCTAATCCATTATGTGTGTCTATTATTAGTTAGGAAAAGTAGTCGTATAGCATTTAATCTGTTGTTCTATATTAGCACATGTCTAGGAAAGCGTGTTTTATCCGTAATTCACAATTCTGTCCAACAAATTGGCAACTCTGCTTGGGAGAAATTATTTTTTTTTCTAGGTGTTTTAGCCTCTGATTTTCTCTGTTTATTCACCCAGTAGTTGTTATTCACAGAGATTAAACTTCTTGAAATCTTAATTTGCAAAAGAAGTGTGTAAAACTGCTTTGTTTTTCCTTTTACACTATGCCCAACACACTTTTAGACAGGACAATGCTTTGCATAGCACTATCTCCCTTTCAGGCTTGCGTTGCAAAGCACTGTCTCCCCTTAGAGACTGTGTTGCCTCCCAAAACCATCCAAATTCCCTTTAATTTGTCTTTGCAAATTGATTTAGTTTGTTTTCTTCTGTGTTTTGAAAAGTTTGCACCTCATATTGACCAATGAATCTATCTACTTCTTCCTCCTTTGAAAGAAATTTTGTTCAATGTTTGTTTAAAACATTTTTCTTTATCATCGACAAATTCATTTCAAAGCATTTCTATTGTCGCATTAAGTTCATTTTCTTTTGAAATAGGAAATTTTCGTAAATTCTTCATTTCCTGATAGGAGAAGTTGTTGTTAAATTTATCATTTTTCCTTCAAAAGAGAAATTGTTGTTTGTATTCCTCATTTCTCAAAAGTAAAAGGCATTTGATTTGTTGATTTAGTGCACTTATTTTCTTTTTTGCATTCATAACATTAAAGGAACTAAAAAGAAAAACTTGCATTCGCATGTAGAATTTTGTGTGTTTTGAAAAGGGAACAATTAGGAAATATGCATTTAGTTTGTGCTCATTGATTCGTTTGCTCTTTCCCTTTAGTAGCTATTTTTTTCATTGAAGAAACTAAAAGTGAAAGATTGTTTATCATTCTTAGTTTGCATTGTAGGAGTTTCCTACACATCATTCCAGTGAACCTTTGAAATGAAAATTGTTAAGAAAGATCAACATAAAATTAATCTCAATTTACCTAGCAAAGCATTGGAACCATAATGATAACATTTAGAAGGTCTAGGCTAGAGACGTGTTCCAACATCATAAAACATAGTAGCTGTCGTTAAATTTTCTGCGATACATTCTGAGTGTGATACCTCACTCTGCATACGTAAGTATATTGTAGCTTCTCCACGTACTTTCGAGTATATCGGGAGGTGTTACAGTACGATAAGTATAAAGGGGTGCTCTCACTGTGCGGTTTTGCATTAGACAGCGCTAATACGGACTTGGGCCTCCACGTACCTTCAGGTATATTTGGGAGGACAACTTTTAGGTGTTATCAATCCATAGTGAACCGAGTCGGCCGCCTTTTAAATTTTGATACACCGAACACAATATTCGGAGAGATTGCCTGCCCGTACTTCTTGGTTTGCCAGGAGGTATTCTGCAGTTCACAGTTTCTTGGTAAACCCTTTTGCCTAGCATTACCCTTTTATTTTTTTTATTTGTTTTTGGTTAAAATAAATCAGTAATCATGGAAGAACAAAATCCTTTTCCTCGTCATTCACATAGATTAGCTTTAAAACCACCTTTACCACCAGAAGTTACTTCTGGTAGGCGAAGGCGATCATGATATGCTGAATCAAGTACAATCCATACCTCTGGTGAAACATCATTTTCCCACAAATCAGAGTTAGCTCAAGTTGTTTCTACACAACCTGGTTCATCTAGTGTTGTCGAAATGAAGTCTTCATAGCTACCCGTGGTCACGATCCATTCAATCAATGAGACCATACCTCCTGGATCCAACGTTGTTCAACCAAAAATTTATCCAAATCCTGTCTCTTCTTTGCTAGAACATCTGAATCTAGAAGTTGAACAACTGGAAGTTGTTCCTACCTTTGTCATTACACAATTTTTTGTAGCCACCGAAACTCCTATATCACACAGCCAACCACCTAAAATATAATTTGGGTCTGATGGTGAAATACTTCCACCTAGTTTAATTGTGATTGAAGAAATCCCACAAGGCGATACACCTTTAACTCCAACCCATTTTGGGAAGGACCTTTACCTATACGAGTATTTTCCTTAATCGTTTCCATCTCCTTTTATTGATCCTACTCCCATTCAAACTCCCGTCGATTCTAAAGGGTATACATTTGGTTAAACAACCATGCCTGAATCAACATCTTTGGTTGGGCCATCTGTTCCAATTATGTCAGCTCCTACCCTCGGTATTCCGTCGATGTTCACAACTTCACCAGATTCATATTTTCATGGAGGCCCTATGGTCCCATCAGGTTATAAATAATTATCCAAAATTTACTCTGGTGCATCTTTAAGACCATGGTCTTTACCAATGTCATCATCCGGTATTTTAACTAGTAATCCTATCATTAGTATTGAATGGCTTGATTATTTATACACATCATCAGGGAAATATCAAGCTGGTCCTTCTGGGTCAATTCCTTCAAGTACCATATCAACTGGACTGCCAACATTCAGAGAACAATATTTTTTGTATTATTATCTTCCTCATGCTGGGGGGCAACCTTTGGTCACCCAATATGACAACACTCCATCATTTTTCAATCAAACTAATGTTGAAATGAATATTTGTCAATGTAAGGCCACTATGCCTATCCAATCACAAACATTTGTACATTTGTATCAGCCTATTCAACCTGTTACACCCAACTCATTGCCGCTTGTTAATACATATTTACCCTTGTTACATAATCAAAATGTTGTACATCAACCTTATCAATAGAGTCTTTCAACTCAATAGCATCAAATGTTGGGTCCACAGACTCTAAATCCTTTGGTTAATTTACAACAACCTGTATCCAAAATCATTTATTCACAAGTTGGTTTACCATTTTATGGGATGTTGCAACCGCAACCTGGTTATAGATATCAAATGAATCCAAGTTATCCTAATTTGGGTTATAACATTGGTGGACAAACCCCTTGGCAACCTCAGGCACAAATGCATCAAACTTCTTTTCAACAAGTATCATATCCATGTTTTGGTCAACAAAATCCTTAAGCGTTTGCTTTTCCAAACAACCCCTATCTGGGTTACCAACAACAGATTCCTTATGCTAGTGCTCAAACGCCTATTTCTCAAGCAATTCCATCTTACCTTGGCTATGCTCAACCTGAAATTAATAGATAGTTTCCTTTTGTTGCAAATTTAGAGTTACCAGATTTAAATCGGTTAACCAATGATCCAATCAACTATGCTCCTTGGTGGCTGATGATACCTCATAAATTACCCTCGGATATTCCTAAGTTCAATGGAAACCCTGGGGAAGATCTGTCAACTCATGTCATGAATTATAATTTATGGTGTTCATCAAACTCCCTAAATGATGATTCTATTCGACTATGTCTTTTCCAGCATACGGTAACAGGTCCGGCTGTAAAATGGTACATTGAGTTACCTAGAGCTTCTTTTCACAATTTCACTTCCCTAGCTACTTATTTTTGACTCATTTCCAGTTACCTATCAGATATGAAACTGGAATGAAACTCTTGACCAATTTCAAATAGACTAATGCTACTCACATCTTTGATCATATTCATGAGTGGCGTCGTCGTCGACAAATGGTTAAGACATTTGTTCCAGATCAAATCCTTGCTGAATGGTTCATTAAGTCCCTATTACCATCTATAAGTAAGGATATGGCTAAGGGTGGTGTCGTCACAGAAGAGAAATTTATTTCTCATGCCCAATATTTTGACTTGATTTACACTCAATCTAGCATGCTCTATGAAAAAATTCCTAACGTGTCGAGATATAATTTCAATGTTCCCCCTCAATTAAAGGAATCTCATGCCGAAGACGTCTTGATAGGCATTGCAAGCACACACCACGCTTCTGCATTTGATCATGCTCCTACTTCCAAAATTAATGTCATGTCGTTTGATAAAGGTAAAGGTGACAAGCAACCAGGAAGCAAGAAAAAGGGGAAATCAAAGAAAAAGAAAAATTCTAACCCACAAGAAAGATCATATGATCAATTTTCTGGACCTCAGAAACCTCGTTATCCATGCATAATTTGTAATGAGAAACACTTTGTTAGGGATTGTCCTCACCACGCTGAAGTCTCAAAAATCATCAAGACTTCCCATGCGTCAGCTGTGTTGACATACCCATTTCCAAATCTGGACACTAATTTGGTTGTTATGGATCCAGCTCCTAGTTCCCAAGTGTTAATGTTATCCATCACAAAACATTCAACAAATATTTTGGTTTCAACACGTAATAAATATTATGGTAGTCAGGCCACTGATCAACCTACTACCTCGACTACGAATCCGTCTACGGAATCAGTACCGTCTACTGTTATTCTTGAATTGATAATCAAGCCACCAAAGGGATTAATTCATCAATCGACATATAATCCTCGAGCAAGATCTGCACAAAATTATAATATAGTTGAAGATTTGGCTCAATCCCCTTCAGCTATGTTTTCTCTTGAGGTATTACAAAATTGTCCCTCCTAAAAACAGGCTTTATTGTTAGCCATTGGTGGAATTGATCCGACTGATTTTAATCTTATCGTCTTTAATCATACAGGCTATGTGCTGCAACTACCAGCAGAATTGGCATTCTCCATGCAAGTAAATTTTCTCAATCACCTTTTTCATCACACTATAATTTATGAGAGAGCATCTACATGCATTATGTCTTTAAATTGTTGGAATTCACTTGGCTTGCCATGCTTATCACAATCATCAATGACGTTGAAGGCTTTTGATGGAAGAACAAATAAACCTTGTGGTATTATCAATAACCTGCACGTTGAACTAGGGGGGAAAACAGTGAATGTTGATGTCGAGGTTGTTGACAGACCCCTTGAATACAATATTTTACTTGGAAGGCCATGGGGATATGCAATGACTGCAATTTTTTCTACATGCTTTAGAATGATTGCATTTCCACATAAAGGTACGATCACAATCATTAATCAACTATCCTTCTTTGCCTCCACTTTGCAGGTAATTGGAAGCGTGCCATTTGCTCATATACCCCAACTAGAAATTTATAAGATTGGTGTAGGACTATTAAAGGATTCCACTCTCATGGGAAAATTTGCATTACCGCCGCCCGCGACGTCGGAAAACATTGCAAGTATATAAACCCGCTACATGATCTCTTCCACTCTATCTGGCTTAAGCGAGAGTATGGGTGATTCTAATGTTTCTACGTTGGATGAATTTTTACCACCCAACCCTATTGAGCTGGCATAGCAATCAATCTATCTGACTTGGGCAGAAAATCCGAGATCAACGTCGTCGAGTGTTTTGATTGATCGTTCCTTAGATTTTGGTACTCCATCTGATCCATTTTCCTCAATGTTTTTGACAAATGAAAATATTTTGGAAGATATGATGTCAGAAGGAGAACCATGGGAAGATTATCATCACCGTTCCCATCTTCCTAATTATGAAGAAAAATATCTTAGTGAACTATATCACCCATCAATCAAAAATTTCTTTTCGAATTCTTTACCAATCAATGCAGTTGGTTCTGAGCGAAATCTATCAAATATTGAAGAAAAAATTTCTATCGATATTTTGACCAAACTTGGCGTTGTAGAAAATATTCATGTTGGTGTATCTTGTTTTCCATCAGAACTCGAAACATATCACTCTTTATTTCATGAATTTTGTGATGTATTTTCTTGGTCTTATGAGGAAATGCCATACATAGATACTAGTATAGTTGAACATAATATTAACATATATCTTGATGTCAAACCAGCGCGTCAACGACATCATCCTGTTCATCCAAAGAAAGCCGCTTCCATCAAAGAAGAAGTTGAAAATTTTTTGCGTGTTGGTTTCATTTACCATGTTCCACTGACTGAGTGGATTTCCAATATGGTTCCTGTCATGAAAAAGCAAGGAACCATTAGAGTGTGCGTCGATTATCGGGATGTTAATCATGCTTGTCCAAAAGACAACTATCCTACTCCCTTTATCGACCAGATTATTGACGATTGTTCTGGATGTGAAATATTTTCATTTATGGATGGATTTTCCAGCTACAATCAAATCAATATCCACCCAGATGATCAACGTAAGACAAAATTCACTTTTAGAAAACTTCCATTTGGTTTAAAGAACGCTGGGGAGACTTTTTAGAGAGAAATGGAATATTATTTCAATGACATCAAGCACATTGTTTAACCATATCTAGATGATTTACCAGTGCATTCATGAAATTACACTGATCACCCGATGCATTTGAGAGCCATTTTCTTACACTGTCGACACTACAAAATACGCCTCAATCCACATAAATGTGTGTTTTTTGTTGGTTCTGTTCATCTACTTGGATTCATAGTCTCAAAAGAAGGAATTCGAATAGACCCATTGAAGGTTCAGGACATTCTTGATATACCTGCGCCATCAAATTTACTTCAGATACAGAAACTTCAAGGAAAGGCTAACTTCCTAAGAAGGTTCATTCCAAATTACTCCGAAATGGCTAAAGGATTTACTCAACTGTTGAAAAAGGGGGTTCCCTTCCATTGGGACCAAGTTGCGCAAGCTTATTTTGATGCTTTCAAGGACACTCTTGTCCGAGCGTCATTAATGTATCCTCTTAATTATCAAAATTATTATTTCATGTATATCGCCGCGGACGAAACGACTATTTCTATGGTATTAGTCCAAGTATAAGATGTAATTTAACATCCGATCTATTATTTGAGTCATAATATAAATCATACAAAAGTTAAATACTCATACATAGCAAAAAATTGCCTTGGCAGCTGTTCAAGCTGTCCAAATAATTCTCCATTATATCCTGCTCCAAAAAACCACTATAGTTGTGGATTGCAACCCCATGACTTATATCTTATCTCCTCAATTTTTGGGGGGAAAATATTCAAAATGGATTGTCATTTTGTAGGAATTTGATTTGGAATTCATCAAATCCAAGTAAAATAAGTATTTAGTTTTTGCTGAGCTTCTATGTGACCTTCCCTCTGATAGTACTGCAACTACGTTGGAACCATCAATTCCTGACGAGTCTCTGTTTCTGATCAGATCATCTGATCCTTGGTCTGGATATTTCATCATTTATCTCCAAACCCAAAATTTTCGACCTGATACCTCTCGCTTTGAACAACAGCGTATTTGATACCACGCCAAAGATTCTCTGATCGTCGACAATACACTTTATCGTCGTGGTGTCGATACCATTTTAAGGAGGTGCCTCACCCATGAGGAGGTCAAAAAAGTGTTAAATGATTGTAATGCTGAGGCTTGTGGAGGAAATTTATCTGGATATGCTACTGTTGAGATTCAACAAGATGATGAGCTTATTGAAAAGAGTCGCCTTCACTAAGTGGGCCCGCAGGCTATTTTTTGGCGCAAAGTCTATTTTTAGACTATGGCTATCTTTAGACATGTCGATCATATTCTATGAGTTGCAGGATGCTATTTGTGGATGGTTGTTCAAGTTGGAAAAAATATATGGAATTCTATTTTTAGACATATTGGGCAGAATCTATTTTTAGATTGCTAGTTTAAAAATAGATATGTCGAATATTATTAGCTCTTAATAATATTTGGACTCTAAACATTGTCTTATTCTCTTGGAGCACTTTAGTTAAGTGCACAGATGTGGAACAGTAGCTGACAGAAGGAATTACGCTATTCTTGAGGGTTTACTGGAGCTAATGCATGAGGACTTCAGTTAGAACTCATGTGACAGAGTTTGGTGGATTTAGAGAAGTAGTTGGTGGAGTTGTATTTAGTTTAACTCAGTTAGACTCAGTTGAGCTAGTTGTATCTAGTCTAACTGATTGATACACTAGTGAGAGTGGTGTGAATTAATTAGTTAATTAATTCACTAAATAATAAATCATTAATAAACTGAATAATACATCAGTTAACTATAGTGCATGGCAGTTTCAGTGGAGACCAGTGGAGATATAGGTGAAAGAGTAAGCGTGACTATCAGTTGTGACTATAGTGATGCATTGATTGCATCCAACACTAAGTGGAGATGCCAATGAGGATTGCACAGTGAAATATTGGTGGATTCGAGTTCATTCGGAGCCATTCTTCAGTAGGGATTGCGAAGTAGAGGCAGGCTAGCAGGTGGCAAATATTGGTGCATGGATTTGCAAGATCGGGCCTGATTAGTGTGTAGCGATTGTACTGTACTGAGAGCTTGATATGATCAGCTTTGTATGAGGATTGTTACATGATATCTATGACATATATTATATACAGATAGTTGGGGTTTTTAGCTTCAGTCTTTCCTGTTAAAAATCTGTGTTAATGTGTGTGAATTTGTATTGTTTCATGTGTGCATTGCAATTGATTTAATTTCCGCATGTGATGATCAATAGTGGAATAGATTTTGTATTGTGCATGAAGTTAAAATAGTTTGTGATCAGGAGAATCTTCGATATATAACACATAATTGATATAATTTCTACATGGTATCAGATCAGTTGATCATTGGAGCAGATTGAAATTATTGAAGCAGTTGAGTTTTGTGCTGGTGGAATTCGAATTTGCTGCAGTGTTTTCTTGGTGTCGAAGTTGAGCATTCATTGAAATGTCTTTCAACAGATTGCAATTGGAGTATGCCCTTGATGGGAGCTCGAATTATATTTCATGGAAGGATAGGATGGAGGCAGTGCTAGATGATAATGGGTTGAAGGAGTTCATAGATGCTAATATTCCAAAGCCTGGTTCTAGCGATGTAGTCGTACTTGACGCATGGAAAAAGAAGGTAGCGAAGTGTCGAAGAATTATGTTGGAAGGTGTGAAGGATCACATAGTGTCCAACCTTCACGGTAAAGCTACTCCATTCTTAATGTGGAAATATTTGACATATTTTTTCCAAAGCAGAAGTGACCAGAGGAAGTTGGCGCTTAAAGACAAACTCAGAAAAATAAAAATGGAGAAAGGCGATAGTATACGAAAATACCTCACGAAGTTTTTCCACTACAAGGATGAGCTGGGAAGTGTGGGGGTTACTGTAGATGAAGAGAACTTGGTGAGATTGGCTCTCCTTGGGCTTCTGAAGAGTTGGCATAGCTACAAGGACTCTATCAATGGTCAGGAGAAACTACTGGGATGGGAGGGACTTTGGTCGGATCTTGTGCAGGAGGAGATAAGGTGGGGTACCAGGGATGGATCTTCATCGAATAATGAAGATGAAGAAAATTGCGCTTTGGATGCCAAAGAAAGGAAAGGGAAGGGAAAGAAAAATCCTTCTCAATCCGGTGAGGAAGGAAAGAACCAGGACTTGTCTAAGGTGAAGTGCTTTCACTGTCACCAACACGGAAATTACACCACTAATTATCCACAAAAGAAGAAAAATAAGCAGGATGCTAGATATGGAGCTGGAGAGGCCTTAGCCTTGTAGTTTGAGCTAGATTTTTCGCTAATCTCATGCTTTGTTTCAAGTGTGATGGGATCAGTGTGGTTTCTTGACAATGGTGCGTCTTTCCACATGACCAGAGACAAATATTTGTTTAGTGATTTGGAGGAGAAGGATCTTGGAGTGCACATCGAGATGGGCGATGATGGTAGATATAGTGCAACTGGTATCGGGACCATTTCCTTTGAGAGGGAGTCTGGTAAACCTTTCATATTGAAGGATGTCATGCATGTTCCAGGATTGAAGAAGAATATGATATCTGTGGTGATGTTGGAAGAAAAGGGTTATGAAGTTGTTTATAGCGAGGGAAAGGCTTTCCTGTGCAGTAAAACAACTGGTGAAACCCAGAGGATAGGGGTTCAAGTTAAGAACCTTTATCAATTGCAGGTAGCTGGCTGCACAGAAATGGCACGCAAAGCATAAGCAGTGGTGATCCGGGATGAGGGCAAATTGTGGCACAGGAGATTGGGCCATCTTCAACATGGCGCTTTGAAAATTTTATAGCAAATTTCTACCGGGCTTCCCAAGCGTACACTTGCGCAGTCATATCAGTGCAAGGGATGTACTTTGGGAAAATTTGTGAAGACCACTTTTTAGGAGAAGGATAGTCGCGCCACGACGATCCTTGAGATAATTCACATAGACGTGTGTGGAAATTTCTCAGCAGCTTCAATAGCAAAGCACAGGTATGATGTGATATTTGTTGATGACTTTTCTCGTAATTGTTGTATCTTATTCACGCAGAAGAAGAGCGAGGAATACTCAAAGTTTTGTGAGTTCAAGGTGCTGTTTGAGAAATATTTTGGGAAGTAGGTGAAAACTTTAAGGAGCGATATTGGTGGTGAATACATCTCTGGCGAATTCAAAGACTTTTTTAGAAGAATTTATTCGAAGAGAACTCATAACGCCTCATAACCCACAGTAGAATTGGGTCACAGAGAGAAAGAAAAAAACTATCATGGGTGCTGCACGAGCGATGTTGCATGATTAGGGCCTTCCCATACACTTGTGGGCTGAAGCATGCAACACCATGGTTTATGTGAAAAACCGTTGTCCTCATAGAGTACTTGGCATGAGTACACCCAAAGAGGTGTTTTCTGGTAAGAAGCCTGATATTTCTCATTTCAAGATTTTTAGCTCACCTGTTTACATTCATGTGACAAAGGATGCTAGGAAGAAGCTGGAGCTGACCGCAGAGGTTGGGATATTTGTGGGGTACACAGAAACACCCCACAATTATCGTGTGTATTTTCCAGACAGTCGGATGACTGTTGTGCGAAGAGATATCAAATTTCATGAGTAGAAAGCCATGAAGTTGTCGATTGAGAGGGAGCTACACTTGCATGCAGATGAGGAGCTACTTGTTCCTAAAGATGAGCCTCAGGATGTGGATCAACCGTAAGAGGAGGTTCATGGAGTGGAAGAAACCACTCATGCAGCGCCAAAAATCAAAGGGCGGAAGCGCACTACAGAAGCTGAGTGACTGAATCTTGATGCAGCGCAGAATGTAGGAGAACCTACATGACAGCACAGACAGAGACAGTCACCTGACCGATTTACTGGATACATGGCTCTTATGAGAAAGTGTATCATGACAGAACCATATTCTTTCGAGGAAGCTGTGGAGGATCCTGCATGGGTAGATTCCATGGTGGAAGTGTTGAGATTGCAACAAGATGATAAGCTTAGTGGAAAGAAATCACCTTCACTAAGTGGGCTCGCAGGCTATTTTTGGCGCAAATTCTATTTTTAGACCTGTCGATCATGATTCTATAAGTTGTAAGATGTTATTTGTGGATGGTTGGTCAAGTTGGAAAAAATATATGGACTTCTATTTTTAGATTTCCAGTCTAAAAATAGATATGTCGAATATTATTAGCTCTTAATAATATTTGGACTATAAACATTATCTTATTCTCTTGGAGCACTTCAGTTAAGTGCACATATGTGGCACATGAGCTTACAAAAGGACTTACACTATTCCTGAGGGTTAAGTGGAGCTATTGCATGGATACTTCAATTAGAACTCATGTGAGAGAGTTTGGTGGAGTTGATTGAGGAAGTTAATGGAGTTGTGCTCAGTTTAACTAAGCTAAACATAGTTGAGCTAGATGTATCTAGTTTAACTAATTGATACACTAGTGAGAGTGGTGTGAATTAATTAATAATTAATTCAATAATTATAAACTCATTAATCAACTAAAGAATACATCAGTTAACTTCAGTGTATGGACAGTTTCAGTGGAGACCAGTGAAGAGATAGGTGAAAGAGAAGTGTGACTATCAGTTATGACTATACTGTTGCATGATTTGCAAAAACCAGTGATTGGAGATGCCAATGAGGATTGCAGAGTACAATCCAGGTGGTTCGAAGTTATTTATGAGCCATTCTTCAACATTGATTGCGTAGTAGAGGCAGGTTATCAGGTGGCAGAGATTGGAGCATGTGTTTTTCTAGATCTAGCTTAATTAGTGTGTAGCAATTGGAGATTGTACTGAGAGCTTGTGAGGAGCTTTGTATGATGATTGTTACATGATCTCTATGACATATAATATATATATAGTTGGTGGTTTTCAGCTTTAAGCTTTCCCATAAAATATTATTTTCATATGTGTGATTGTTTATGGTTTTAATGTGCGTATGCGATTGTTTTTATTTCCACAATTAATGATCAATGGTAGAAGAGATTATGTATTGTGCATGAAGTTAAAATAGTGTGTGATCAGGAGCATCTCGATGGATAACAAATCAGTTATTCAAATTTCTACAGGAAGAGTATGATTTGATTGTTAGAAACAATGCATGGGAGATTGTCCCAAGGCCGGAAGGGAAATCAGTGGTAGGTTCGAGATGGATCTACAAAGTGAAGAAAGTTGTTGATGGGAGCATAGAGAAGTACAAGGAAAGATTTGTTGCCCGGGCTTCTCACAGATTGAGGGGATTGACTATGAAGAAACCTTTGCACCTGTCGCAAGGTATTCTTCCATATGGACCATCCTTACCGTCTCAAAGTAGATGGGTTGGAACATTCATCAGATGGATGTGAAGACTGCGTTCCTCAACGGAGTCATTAAGGAGGAGGTGTACATAGAGCAGCCTGAAGGATTTGAAATATTCAGCAGTGAGTCGCATGTGTGTAGGCTCAAAAGAGCATTGTATGGGATGAAACAAGCACCTTTTTCTTGGTACACACGAATAGACAGTTACTTCACAGGACTTGGTTTCACCAAGAGTGAGGCGGATCCGAACCTATACCAGATTGTGGTGGAGGGTAAGTTGTTGATCATTGTACTTTATGTAGATGATTTAATACTAACAAGTGATGAACTGTTGATACACTCATGCAAGGGAGATCTTGCAAAGGATTTTTAGATCAAGGACTTGGGCCTCCTTCATTATTTCCTAGGATTGGAAATTTGGCACCGGAAGGGTGGACTGTTTGTGTCTCAAGGCAAGTATCCACGAGAGATACTGGAGAAGTTTCACATGCAAGGCTGCAAGCCTATCGACACTCCTCTTCCTGTTGGTTGGAGGAAAGAGGATGATACATCAGTAGAGGTAGTGGATGCCATTGTTTATCTATAGTTGGTTGGTTCGCTCATGTATCTAGTCAATACATGACCAGGCATATGCTATGCTGTGAACCAAATTTCACAAGCCATGGTTTAGCCTACCAAGCT
Organism: Pinus albicaulis; assembly: GCA_034641835.2. Taxonomy (NCBI): domain Eukaryota; kingdom Viridiplantae; phylum Streptophyta; class Pinopsida; order Pinales; family Pinaceae; genus Pinus; species Pinus albicaulis. Next base: position 1,268,424,653 of record CM076580.1, on the reverse strand, counting down.
CTTTTGGAAGGTAGGCAAGCATGTCCTAATGTATCTCAGGGGCACATCAGGATATGGATTGTGGTACAGACAGTCGGCTGAGTTGAAGCTGCATGGCTTCATGGATGCAGATTGGGCAGGGAGCCCAACGGACAGAAAGAGCACATCTGTAGGGATATTCAGTATCGGATCTATAGCATTTTCTTGGTACAGTAGGAAATAGAGATCCGTGGCACTCAGTTCAGCGGAGGCCAAGTACATGGAAGCAAGTTTGGTTGCATGCAAGGCTATATGGGTGAGGAAGATCCTGGTCAGGTTGTTCAGTTCACACTTAGATCCTACTGTGATATATTGTGATAATCAGAGTTGCATTAAACTCTCGGTTAATCCAGTATTTCATGATAGATCTAAACATATTGAAATCTGGTACCATCATATCAGATATTGTGTGCAGCTGAAGATCATGTTACTTTCTTACATTCCTATGGAGGATCAGGATGCATATATTCTAACGAAGGTGCTCACCAGGAGAAAATTCGAATACCATAGAGACGAAATCGGGGTGGCAGATAATCCCTATATTTTTGAGAGGGAGTGTTGAGATTCAACAAGATGATGAGCTTAGTGAAAAGAGTCGCCTTCACTAAGTGGGCCTGCAGGCTATTTTTGGCGAAAGTATATTTTTAGACTATGTCTATTTTTAGACATGTCAATCATATTCTATGAGTTGCAGGATGATATTTCTGGATGGTTGGTCAAGTTGCAAAAAATATATGGACTTATATTTTTAGACATATTGGGCGGAATCTATTTTTCGATTGCCAGTCTAAAAATAGATATGTCGAATATTATTAGCTCTTAATAATATTTGGACTCTAAACATTATCTTATTCTCTTGGAGCACTTCAATTAAGTGCACAGATGTGGCACAATAGCTAACAGAAGGAATTATGCTATTCTTGAGGGTTTACTAGAGCTAATGCATGAGGACTTCAGTTATAACTCATGTGACAGAGTTTGGTGGAGTTAGAGAAGTGGTTGGTGGAGTTGTATTTAGTTTAACTCAGTTAGACTCAGTTGAGCTAGTTGTATCTAGTTTAACTGATTGATACACTAGTGAGAGTGGTGTGAATTAATTAGTTAATTAATTCGCTAAATAATGACTCATTAATCAACTGATTAATACATCTGTTAACTACAACGCATGGCAGTTTCAGTGGAGACCAGTGGAGAGATAGGTGAAAGAGCAAGTGTGACTATCAGTTGTGACTATAGTGATGCATTGATTGCATCCAACACTCAGTGGAGATGCCAATGAGGATTTCACAGTGAAATATTGGTGGATTTGAGTTCATTCAGATCCACTCTTCAATAGGGATTGCGCAGTAGAGGCAGGCTAGCAGGTGGAAAAGATTGGTACATGGATTTGCAAGATGAGCCCTGATTAGTGTGTAGCGATTGTATTGTACTGAGAGCTTGATATGATCAGCTTTGTATGAGGATTGTTACATGATCTCTATGAAATATATTATATACATATATTTGGGGTTTTTAGCTTAAGGATTTCCCATTAAATAGTTGTGTTAATTTGTGTGAATTTTTATTGTTTCATGTGTGCATTGCAATTGATTTAATTTCCACATGTGATGATCAATGGTGGAATATATTCTGTATTGTTCATGAAGTTAAAATAGTGTGTGATCAGGAGAATATTGGATATATAACACATAAGTTACATAATTTATATAGCCACCACGCAGAAGATACTCTGCACTAGTTACTTTTGGCCTACTATTTTTCAAGATTGCATCCTCGCGGTCAGAAATTGTCATGCGTGCCAGATTTTTTATCGTAAAATCCACAAACCACCAGCGCCAATGCATCCTGTTGTCTCTACGGGACCATTTTTGAAATGGGGTATTGAATTCATGACCTGTAACTCTCGTTCGTCCAGGGGGCATGATTATATTATTGTCACAGTCGATTGTTTTACCAAATCGGCCGAAGCGATGCCTACATTCAACAACACGGGACATACAACTAAATTATTTTTATTTAATCATGTTATTGCACGGTTTGGGGTCCCACAGGCTATAGTTAAAAATCATGGGAAGAATTTTCACAACCACATGATGTATGAATTGAATTCCAAGTTAGGATTGTCACATGATAATTCTACTCCTTATTATCCACAATCAAATGGACAAGTTGAGGATATCAACAAGATTCTTAAATGTATGCTTCAACGTATGTTAGGAGTTCGTAAAAGAAACTGGCATTTGATCCTATACTCTGCCTTGTGGGCGTATCGAACCTTGGTGAGAAACACAACTGGATTTACTCCTTTTCAATTGGTGTATGGTCTAGAAGCTATCTTACCTATCCAATGTGAAATGCCATTGTTAAAACTTGCAATAGACTTGTTACCTGATACCTCAAAAGAAGAAGTGCATCTCATTAACCTCATCCATATTGATGAAATGTGTCGTGAAGCCCAAATGGCCAACAAATCACATAAGAGATGTATAAAGGTGCAATACGAAAAAAATGTCCAACCTCACATTTTCTCAGAGGGCGACTTGGTCCTTCTTTACGTTCAAGAAGCTTATGTAATAGGTACAAGGTAATTTGATCCATTATGGCATGGCCCCTATATTTTCAAAAGAGTTCTTGCTAAGGGTGCCTATGAGTTGGTTGATTATGATGGAATTCTGTCAGTGCAGCCTAGAAATGGGTTATATTTGAAACATTACTATGCTTAATCACGAGCGTAGTAATTTTTTGTATTATATTGTATATATATGCTGTTGATTTGCATTCACTATCTTAATTTGTTTTTAGAGTCTTCTTGACGTTAGTAATCCAATTTACATTTCATCGTAGATGTCTGAATCTTCGGAACCATTTTTTGGATATGCTGATGGTGCTAGTCGTAGTATGCAGAATCTATCCTCTGCAACGTGGGCCATTTTCGCTTCGAACGACAAGTTAGTGAGTTTTCAAGGGCTTTGTATTGGTAGATCGACAAACAATATTGCTGAGTATAGCACGTTGATAAAACTTCTCTCTGATGCCATTTAATTTGGTATTAACCACATAACCATAAGGTTAGACTCACAAATTGTGGTATTAAAACTTACTAGTTTTTATACTGTTAGAAATCCAACACTACATAGATTGTTCCTAAGAGTTCGAATTTTGGAAAGACATTTTTATTTTATTCAATATCAACACATTTCCATAAATTTGAACACATTGACTGATTCATTAGCTAATCAAGTTTTAGATAGACATTTGAACATATGTAAAAAAGACATTCACATTATTGAATAGGATTGCACAATAAACATAGGAAAAAATCTGAAATCATATAGATATATAGTTATAGGTTTTTACAAAATTTATGCCCAAGACACATTGGTCATCTGACCTCAAAATGTATGCAAAATGTCACAAGTAAACTAGTGGTGCTCGTCGTAACATGCTATATATCTAGCTATCCTATGGAGTAACTGCATCTAGCGGTTAGGAACCCCAATAGAGTGTTGCTGCAGTCGCATGGGTAACTCTTTGATCTGGCAATCCGGAATCTCGAAGATCAACGCCTATATGTGCTGCCGAAGCTTAGCCAGAGTCTCAGCCATATCAAGATTCTGAAGGACTGCTATCCCGACAGCCCTCTCTACTGGCGCATCTACTTCGCGCTCTAGTTCCTCTACTGGTTGAACACGACTAACATCTGCATTACATTAAACATTTAGTTTAGTCTTGGGAAAACATAAAAAAATAAAAAAACACTGTATAAACCTTAGGAAATTAAAAAAAATGGTCAAGACATTCTTACCCATTGCACCCCACTGAGTACCTTCTGGTAATGCTAAATCTGGATCTCCTTGGAAATCTATGCCTGCGTATGCATATTCATCGATGGTGATGATATGTCGCCAGAATCAGGCAAAGAATGCAGTAGAGAACACAATAGTCGATTGGCCTACATGCCGACTCATGACTTCTACCCATCTCTACATCCGAGGATCTCTAAGACTAGTTATATCCAGTGTCACATGTTGTGGTTGCATCAGTGGAATCCGTTTTAAAGTGAAGGATATAAGGAACGAACCATAATTGAAATTATTATTCCCTTCCTCCCTTTGATTTGTTCATTTTTTCCTTTATTTGAGAAAGAAAAAATTCAAACCAGTTGAAGACTGTTGGCTCTAAGCACTCTAGTGCATACTACATATGTGATCTATTCGCTACGTGTAGTGTAACAGTGTCGAAAAGTTTAACGATCATGAAAAGGATAGTTCTTAAAGGAAAATGTCTAACATCCCGGATGTTTATATTTCCATGTTTTCTTGGCTCTGCCCCTGGATAACAATCTTGCAGGATATAATCTCTCACAGTCTCCCCTCCAACAACAGACCCTGAGAGTGAAATAGGCAAGCCTCTCCTCGAAAAACTTGTGAGAAAGTATACATCCTCGACTTTTATGGGAACCACTTGGTTCTCTATATGAAATTCCTCAATAGCTGGATCCCATTCTCGAACTAATAACTCCAAGAGTTCTATTTGTTGCCTCATCCCTGACAATTTGAAGTACTTTAGAAGTCCACAATCTCTTAGGGCTCTTACTATACCCAGATCATTTAGGGCAATCATATCCTGTTATTCATGTTCTCTTTCCCTCCATGTAATCGTCATTATAATATGATGGAAACCTGAAATACAACCATAAGATCCATTAGATTCCATTCATTGCAAAAAAATAGGTAAATTTTGGGCATAACATGAAAATGAAAAACTTATATTACGCCCAACAACTCCCTAACAAGAGACAGTGTGTTGCATGTACAAGTACCCTTCACTGTACTTTCTATGCAATGTAGGTTTCAACATTCGGGGGTGTGTTGCCCTCTTTTTGAGAAGAATTTTACCTAGGGGCCTTAAAACCCTAAAAATTTGTACAAATTGGAAATTAAATGAATACTAAAGGAAAGAGGAGGTTCATGACACTAACCTAGATCGAACAGCAATGAAACCCGTCCACACAAATGATCACAATCAACAAATGAAGTTCGGGGGCAAAATCAGGTTCAGAGCTCCAAAATGCTAATGGTAACTATGGAATGGTAAAATGAATAGTGAAAATACTTTTAATAGTCATTTAATTATTTGCAAACAACATTTATTGCTATGACTATAGTTTTATTATGTTTTTATCATGAAACAGGTATTTTTAATCCATTTAATATTGCTATGAAATAGGTCTTACAACTGATGAACAGATTAGTCGTGTAGATTTATTTCAAAGAATGACTTGACCACAAAGCATACTTTTTCTCCTTATTTTTTTAGCTTTGTTAAAAATGAAAAAGGATTTGAAGCACACTTTTATCTCTTTTTCGAGCTTCGATAATAATGAAAAAGGAACCCCTGGAGTCTTCTTTCAGCTCTCTTCATACTCTGATAATGTGAAAATATTGTTGAGAAATTATATTTTTGAGCTCGTAAAAGTAAATGAATGGATATCTACTCAGTATTAGTTCAACCGTTTTCCGGACTGAGATAGATTATTTACGAAAAAGGAATACCTTGGTTAAACATGACCAAAGAGATTCTCTCAGATATTATTTTACACTTTTTCGGATCTGAGTGACAAATTTACGAAAAGGTACTTATGGAGTTTTCTTTCATCCCTTTTTTCAAACTCTATAATATGAAAAAGGACTGGGCTATCGCTGTTGTTAAGCTCATTAAACCATAAAATAGTGACAGGCTTGTCGATCATGGCAAGAATTGTTAAATTATTAAATAAGGATACTTTATTCGCCCAAAGGGTTGAATTATAGATCAAGAAAATGTTATCCTCCTCAAGCTTGTTAAAAAATAAAGAGGTACTGGTCGACAAATGACCGAGGAAAATTTGGGAAAACTGAGCAAGAATTATTTATCGTAGAAATTCGCTCTTGAACATGAAACTTCCTTCACTCCATGTCCGTGACTATTTTGGTTGGGTAATCTTCTTGACAGTTAATTCATACCTATGGTTCATCATACCTTCACTTCAGTTTTGGGTCAATGTTTCCAACTCATCTCAGTGTCGCCGATATGTTCAAGAGAATTCATCAAGTGAATACTTCATCCTTCTACAATAATCATAAACCTTAATTCTCATGACCGCCATCCGTGAAAATTGCTATATCAAGTAATACTCTTGTCTCCGAAATCGGTAACTCCTATTTCACAATAAGGTGACTTCCTGTTGATGACAAATCAATATCCAGGAAGTTCACTTAGAAACATCAGATTCTAGTACCATGAGGCTTGTTATAGCATTGACAAGATCCTCACATCTGGACCTTTGACCGAAATATTTTTGTTTGGAATTCAACATCAAATCATCTAATGCACGCCTTATGAAATGTACTGTAGTAACCTGAGGGCCATTGAAATTAATGGTGGTTCTCTCACGTTTGTTAACAACTCACATTATTGGCTGGTAATAAAACAATGTCTTTCCATGTTCGACTACAAATCATATATTCACAAGGCTAGAATTGTACCTAAATGATCGAGTGAACAAGATAAGAAGACCCTGAATCTAGTTTCAACCATCTAGGCTATGATTTCAAGATTGTTGTACACATAATCTGTATGGTGACCTTACATACAGATTGTCATCCAAACATGGGCCTATATCTGTAGGCATGTCTGCATTTGGGATCCAAGGAACCATTTGGAAGCACTTGGATCCCAAGTAAGCCTCTAATACATTTTTTGTGTCTTTTATTAGTTAAGAAAAGTAGTGGTATAGTCTTTAATCCATTGTTCTAGATTAGCACCTGTCTAGGGAAGCATGTTTTATCCGTAATTCACAATTTTTTCCAACAGGGTTCAATGAAGTTGAAGAGGCAGAGAAGAAATAATAAGTAGATAAATATCTCACTGAAGAGCATAATGAAGATTATTTTAACATTCATTTTAAGTGTGCAAGTAGATAGGACAATATTCCAGTTACAATTATAGTTGAAATATAGTGTGAAGAAAAATATGTAGGAAAGGGCACAAAAGTTTCTAAAGACGAAGAAGAAAGCATTGAAACAACATTTCAAGAATATGGTCAAGAAGAGATCAAATTCTACTATCAATAAATATGGTAGAAAGAATATTAGGAATATGAAGCAGAAGAAGCATGTAAAAGTTCATAGTTTGAAGATGAATAGTTGTGGTAGTAGTGCATGAGTGAACAAATATTTCAAGAGGAATCTATAGAAGATAGGGTCTCGAAGCCTAAATTGTTTTTTAGAACAAATATTAAATAATTCAAAGAAAAATTGTAGTAGAAACAAGTGAAGAAATATGGAGCTTACATCAAGAAAGCGCAACTAAAAATGAACCAGTTTCAAGGGTATAGAATATGGAAGAAATGAAAAAGAAAAAATTGCATTGTAAAATGTTTTTTTAGTTAATTTTTTATTGCAAGCGTAGCATGCATAGTTGAGTCATGATTAAGTTAAGGTTGAGTCATATGGTCGTAATTAAGGGGGACTTTTAGAAATAGTAATTACTCCCATACGCATGTAATGCATGAAGAGTAGAGTTGAGTTAAGGAAATAAATACAAGTCTAATATTATAAGTCTAGTGAGAAATATTTAAAAGGTTAATGCTTTGTCTATAAAAGCCGAGTCATGAAAAGGAAATTTTTTGAGTTAAGTTAAAGGAAAGTTAGAAAAGTTTAGTTAAAATGTAAAGTACTAGTTTTCATGAGGAAGGTTAGAGTTTTCATGATTCCATATTTAAAAATTTTGGTGTTTATATACATGTGGTTGTGCCATTGTAATGTGAAGCAAGAAGAGAGAATAGTCATAGCTCAGTCGATGTATATGAGAGAATAATTAATGAATAGAAGTTATTTATTCAAGTAGAAGCTTGTGTATTTATGTCTTGTGTTTGCATGCTTATCTTTGGATATGACTAACAAGAACTTATCTCCCTACACTTTTTCATTTAAGAAAATTGTGTCATGACATGTGCAATGACCCACCCAATCATGCTAGACATTGGGTGATTTCACACTATCCAAACCCATAAAAACTTATGCAGTTCCCTTGCAAATCGTTCACCAACTCTTCATTTCACATTAACACTTACAATCCAAATGATACTTGGTCAAATGATTGTTTCCTTAGCCAACACTCTTGTCACATTTAAAAGTAATCATTCCAAATTGAAGAAGGTTGCATCCTTCCATTTGAAATGGGTCATTTTTTAGTATTACATACTTTGACCAAATTATAGTTTGGGCCAACTCGTCTCAATAGATACCCATTCTCCTTTCTGCTCACCTGACTCATGCAACATCCCACCATTTCCACTCTAGTTGATTCAAACCATTATAATGGGTGCCTCTCTAAATGCTTGCATGCTACCCTCATCCTTTCATCCAATGTGCTACACATTACGCTTATCTTCAGACTAGACATTTTCAATAATATTGTGTGAGCCCCTCGATGCTTCACATGCCATAAAAAGGAAAATAAATGTCTAAGGATTATGCTTGTTATCATTACATCATATGTTTATTTTTCTCATTTACCTAATTTTTTCAGAAAGAAAAAATGGAACTTTCATTCATTAAATGATAAAATTTTTACATTGACATGATATGTTAATCACCATAACATGATACTTAGAACACAGCAACATGTATTCTACGAAAAATACTAGTAGGGTGGACCTATTAAGAATCAATAGGCTAGAAAATGTGCCTTAGCCACACATAAACACTCACAGGAAAGACATATTGTCCTATGTAGTTAGCAAAAATACTCCGCAGAAAAATAAATATATGGTCCAAATATAACACAAGGCGATACAAAAAGTGTAATCCCAACATAGAGGACAATCCACAAATAAATAGTTCCAATGGTAAGGAAAGGAAAAAATAAAAAATCCTAGGACGTAACACTGCGTAATTAGAAAATCATCAATATCAGATCACAAAATTATCCTGTGCCTGCCCCATGCCATCAAAAACCGTTCAAAGACCATGAAGCGAAGAAGGAGATCTAGGCCACGCTTAGAAAGGGCATCAACCACAAATTTTTTCGCCTTGTAAACATGCTGAAATGTGACTTATGAAAAGTAGTCCTTAAGGTCTCTTATTTACTGCATCCAGTTGCAAAGGGAGGGAACCTTTAGAGAATTTATCCCTTGAATCCAATGGATAAAAGTTAGAGAGTCACCAACAATAAAAAAATTGTCAATTACAACCAAGATGTAAATTACAAAGCTCCCCATAAAGCAATCAATTCCACTCTGTAGTTATCCCTGTTGCCACCATGCCAATTAAAAATATATTGAGTTGTGTAGTCAACAAAGATGGAAACACCACAACCGCATTTTCCACCTGAGGCAACCCTGTTGAGATAAAATATGGGGAATATTTCTTCCAACTTGATCAGAGAGATAGACTGAGAAAAACCCTTGTGAATCCAAGGACCGGTTTCCTAGAAGTACACTACAATTCCCAGGGCCAAGATCTACAATAGCGGTTGCTTATCTTAAAAAATAAGCCCATTCCTAGATCTCCATATGCCCCACATGAAATATAGAGGGATCATTCTATATGACTTAGCATGATGTACCCAAGAGGATAAGAATTATGTAATAGAGGAGAAATATCTAGGAACAATGACCCCAAGCAGATAAGAGACCTCCTCCCAAATAGCCATTGCAAAGGGACATTTTATAAAAAGGTGTGTGTAGTCCTCCGTATCCATCCCACATAGGGAGCATCTACCTGGGCCCATGAAACCCTACTTAATCATCTGATCCCAAGTCAAAATATGATTATGAATGGCCAACGATGAGAAACACTTAATATTTAATGGTGTGTCCCACTTCTACAATTCTATAGTAACCTCAGAAAATGGAAGAATTTGTGAGTTGGATGTAACATGAGCATATAATTAATTGACAACAATAGACTTCATTGACAACAATTTACCTAATATTATTATTATAATTGTCTTTCCTCTCAATACAGGTTTGTAAATACGTATCAAATTGTGTTTTGCATTAGTATAGAATATGAATATATATAAGGAGAGGGAGACTATTGGGTTTCATCTCCCAATGTATCCTCGTATTCCTTTAATTTCTTCTATTTACAATATTTACATAAGTTTTACTAATACAAAAGATTAGGTGTCAAAATTCCCCCTTTTAATTCGAAGGGATGTTGGTGAGTCCAAACATCATCCTTAATCTTTCAAACTTTTCCCTTCCAAGCGCTTTGGTGAAGATGTCTGCAATCTGCTCATTTTTGGAACAATTTCGTAGATGGATTGTTTTGGTCTCACCTAATGTTGAATCATATGGTATTTTGTATTGATGTGCTTCGTTCAGCCATAAAAATTTGGGTCCTTGGCCAAATTGATTGCATAAGTGCTATCAATTAAAAGAGGAGTTGAATGTACTTGTTTCTCCCGCAAATCTTCTATAATTTTACCAAGCTACACAATTTCATTTGTTGCTTTAGCTTCTGCCACATATTCTACCTCATTTGTGGAATCTGATGAAACTGATTATTTGCATGACCTCTAGGAGACAACTCCTGATCCAAGACTCATAACATAACCTGAAGTAGATGCTTTGTGTCCAAAGTCTTTAGTTCCCTTTAAGTACTTTAGAACTCTTTTTGCAGCAGAACAATGATCCTCACAAGGCTTTTGCATAAATATGGAGAGGATTACAACAAAAAATGAAATGTATGGTCCGGTAGTAGTCAGGTATTTGAGACTTCATACAAGTTGTCTATACTTTGTTGCATCCTCAAATTCTTTTCCTTCAATGTTTGTGAACTTTAAATTCTGTTCCATTGGAGTAGTTAAAGGATTTCACTCATCCATGCCAAAACCATTCGACATATCTCCAATGTACTTATTTTGAGAGAGGAATATAAACTTCAGATGTTGGGTTACTTCAATACCAAGATAATAGTGAACATATCCCAAATCTGTCATTTCAAAACCTTTCCTTAGTTATTTTTTTATAGATGCAATGTTGTTCTCATTGTTCCTTGTCATCAAAAGATCATCTACATACACCAGAAGATACACAAGTAATTTTCCAACTTTCTTGATAAAGAAATTTGCATCATCAAGATCATAATGTTTGAAAATGAGTTTCATAAGATGCTTAATCAACTTCTCGTATGAGGATCATGGTGCTTCCTTCAGGCCATACAAGGATTTTACAAGCTTTCATACTTTTTGTTCCTAACCCTTCACAATAAATCCTTCAAGAAAGCAGTTTTTACATGAATTTAATGGAATTTCAAACCGTTCTAAGCTTCCAAGGAAAATAGGGTCAGGATGGTAGCCTATTTTTCAGTGGGGGAAAATATCTCTTAATAATCGATCCCTTCTTTCTGTGTAAAACCTTTTCCCACAACCCTGTATTTATGATTTTCAAGTGAGCCATCTGCTTTATACTTTTTCTTGAAGACCCACTTGCAATGTATTGGTTTGGTTCCCAATGGAGGATTAACCAACGTCCAGGTGCCATTATTTATCAAAGCGTCATATTATTTCTACATCTCTTATTTCCATTCATCATGAGAAGCAAATTATTTGAAGGAAGTTGGTTCAAAATATGTAGACAAATTATATTCACAATCATAAGAAGCATCGCGGTGAAATAGGATCGTCAAAATCACCTCCATTTTTTCTGGTTGAGTTTCTTGTTCTTGTCTTTCCAACCTCATCAGGATGAAAAATTTCAAGCATATTCGTTGTCCATTTTGGTGGACCTTTCTGAGATGGCCTAGACTGCTCAATTTATTGAGATGGGGATGAATCAAGATTTATCCTCCCAATTCTATCAATCACATTGTTTAAAGTTTCGTCTTGATCAATGGTTAGAGTTTCATGTGGGGGAGAGAGTGCTTCAAAAGGAGATTCCACATAGTGATCCTAAGATAATCATAAACAATCTACATTTTATGGGTGTCAAAGCAACATGTTGAAACATTTAATAAAATGTTGCATGAAAATATATAACATGCATGACACACATACCTTTGCTAGATCTAAAAATTTTGTGATCCATAATGTAGATAAAAGAACTTTTGGATTAATCACATCATTAGGATTAGGTCAATGTTTCAAACCAGCTAATGTGGTTCATCCTCAGGACAGGTGGAGAGACTAATCGATCTCGATGAATAAATATTGGAGATGCATCATTGCCCAGAAATAGCCATTGAAAGCTATTAGTTAAGAACTAGCCATTAGAAAGCTATTTAGTTAGTTAAAAATAAATAAATAAATAAAATTTAATTTAATTACAAATAGGTTAATAAATTATTAAGAACTTAAAATAAATATAATAGGTAATGGGGGGGGAGGGGGGGGGGGGAGGCGCGCTTTATATAAAAAATATATAATTAATTAATTGTTTAGATAATGATAAATCAATAAGAAACAAAGCTACCTAAGAAGGATTAGGGTGGACAATTTTTTCTAATAAATAAATAAAAAAATAACCAAACAAGTAAAATTAATTAATTCAATAAAAAAGTTAAAAGGGGAGTTTATAAATTATTAAACTAAATATAACAGGTAATAGGGAGGGGTACTTTTTTTTTATTTAATAAAATAAATAAATAAATAAATTAAATATTCTGATAAAATAAATAAAATAAATAATAAATAATAAAAATATAAAAATAATAAATAAACATAGATACCTTAGGGAGGGGAAAAAATTATTTGAAAAAAAAAATTTAATAAATTAAAATAAAGTAAATAAAATTAATTAATTAATTAAAATAAAGTAAATAAAATAAATAAAATAAAATAAAATAAAAATAAAAATAAATCAATAAATTAGTTAAAATAAAATAAAATAAAATAAAATAAAACATAAAAACTAAAAAACTAAATTACCTGGCGAGAGTCGGGGTCCAACTCTTACTTAATTTACAACCATCATCACGGTTGAGATTCTTAGCATGTCGTTCAATTTCGATTGCCTCCTTTAATTTCCTATGGTGGACGTGATCAATCTTAGCAGTGAATTTTGAGTCTTCAATACAAACATGGTGATAGTATTTTTCCACATGTTCAACAAGAGCTAAGGTATGGGACCGATTATGTCTAATATCCGTAACATGCTCCCGGATTCTCTGCCTAATGGATCAACCTGTTTCTCCTATATAGGGAGTTCCACAAGAACAAGGAATCATGTAAACCCTTTTCATGTCCTTAGGGTCGATATGGTCTTTAACAGAACTAAGAGAATTTTTAATAGTGCAGATAGGTTTGAAAGAAGCAGAGATATTATTTCTCTTAAGTACATGGGAAATTTTGTCTGTCATCCCCTGGATAAATGGGATATGGACCTTGGAAATAGGATCCACCCGAGTAGATTTTCCTCTCAATCCTTTATACGCCTTCTGAAAGGCTTTAATACCTTGAGATCTACTGTAACCATTATTTTCAAAAACATCAGGAAGATGGGATTTCTCTTATTCCAAGGAGTTGTCGTCAAAGATTCTAAGAGCACAAGTCACAAGAGTACACAGGACACCAAATTTCTGAGCAGGAAAATGATGGAACCCAAAATGAAGATATTGTTCCATGTGAGTCTTCTTGCGAAAAACCTGGTGAGAAATGGAGCCATCCTCATTCCTTGAGAGAAGGATATCAAGGAAAAGAAGGAAACCATCAACCTCCACTTCCTTGGTGAACTTGACGGAATCAAATAGTGAGTTCAGGTGCCCAAGGAACAGATCTAATTTCTCCTTACCATGGGGCCAGATGACACAAGTATCATCCACGAACCTATTCCACTTCCTAGGGTGGAATTTAGTAGAGGCTAGGTATTTAGATTCAAAATCATCTATAAACAAGTTAGCAACAATGGGGGAAATAGGGGAGTCCATCACAATACCACAAGTTTTCTCATAAAACTCACCTTGAAAACTGAAGAAAGTCGAGGTGAGGCAGAGGCTCAACAATTTAGAGGTTTTCTCATCAGAGATTTGTTTAATGAAATCAACGACTTCTTGGATGGGGATCTTGGTGAATAAGGACACAACAACAAAGCTATCTAAAAGCTCACCAAACTGCAGCTTGATGTTCTTCACTCCTTGATGAAGGAAGCCAAGTCCTTCACAAAGGAATTAGTTTGACCTACAAGAGGTTTGAGGTTCTGGGCTAAGAATTTAGCTAGATGATAAGAAGGACCACCTATTGTGTTAACAATATGTCTTAATGGGGCCCCCAAATTATGAATCTTTGGGAGACCATAGATCAGGGGGGTGAGGGGATTTCTTTCAATAAGCTTCCTAGCAAGAGGATTAAGAGAAGAATAAGATTTAATGGCAAGGGAAACATACTTACACACTGATTTGAGGGGATTATTTTTAAGCTTAAAATAACAACCACTATTGGACAGATGGTCAATCATCTTGCTGACATAGTCAGATTTATCCATAATGACAATGGCCCCACCCTTGTCCACCTTAAGTTTGAAAATGTTAGGGTTGTCCCTTGGGGATTTGAGGGCGAGAAATTCAGGCTTATTCTCTATCCTAATTTGAGATAGAAAAGTTTGCAACAAATACCAAGTCAACCCTCCAAAATTTGTTCACAAATTGTATTTCAACTGTCCACAATGAACTTGATCAAAGTCATGTCGAAAGTCAACAAGAAAATGAAACACACACACTAGTGTGGGATCACGAGTCCTAGTGATACATTAGTGTGGAAGCCAATTTATTTAATAAATTGGAAATGTGTCTAATTTAATTTTCCCTTAATTAAATTGGACAATAAATTGTAATCTTATCTCAAAATCACTTGTAATATTTAACTGAGTGTGATAGACTCAATTAGCTCATGGAATTCAAGTTGAGGGTGGTTGGTGAGGCATGCAGAGTAATTCTATTTGTTTTAGAGTTCCAAATTGCAAATAGTGTATTAGTTTTAATGCATGAGAAACCAGTTAACTTAGTTAAGTGAGTCAAAGTCAATCTAACTAGTTGTAACTAATTATTGCACTCGTGAGAGGTCAAGTGAATTAAATCAAATTTAATTCACATGCAGTGATTTTTCAAGTGATTGATGATTTACTATTAATATCTGCATGCATGTAAGTTCTGATGAAGACCCAATTGAGACAAAGGTTAAAGGGAAGTTAACTATCAATTGTATTATTAGAAAACTACCGAGATGCAGTTAACACACCATAGGATTTCCCATGATGTTTGTGCAGTCAAGGAAGGCTGAAATTCCTAAAGAATAGGGATTGCATTCCACATGAATTGCACAAGGAAGGTAGGTTGAGCAGAGGCTAGAAATTGGCTTAGTGTTGGTCGATTTTGTCCGGATAAGTGTGAGACAATTATTGGAGTGAAACAAACTCTTGTGAGAAGAGTGCATTGTAATTGTTTCATGCTTCCTTGGTTGAATGTACAGTAGAATATAAAGGGGTTTTGAGTAGCAAGCTTTCCTCAGGAAAAATATCTGTGTTGTGTGATTGGTTTTCTTCTTTATTTTACTTGGCATGATTGTGTGATCGTGTTTAATTTCCACAAATTAATTGTTAGAAGGATTGATTTCTGTGGTGTAGTTTTTCTTCTGAAAAACTACACCACAGAAACCTCCAATCTAGGATTCATTATATTTCTTTAGAACATTGCATGATTGGATTGAATCCATTGATATACATATTGTTTGTATAATTTCTACAAGTCTCGACTTAGATTTGTACTAGGGCCAAATTCATGCATTCCTTACTATCCCAAAAGCTTGGTCTTCACCACATAATAGACTTCAATTTCAACTCTGAATGAGCTCAAATATTATCACAGAAAATGCTTGAAATCCACCCTCATAATGCGCTCATACTTCATCACAAAACATGCTTTTAATTTATCTTAGATAAGCTCAGTCTTCACAAATTCCATAGAGATGGCGTTCCAGTGGAGCCTTGTTCAAGTCTTGACCTAGTCACCATAGGGTTTCGAGGCAAGCTATAAAATGAGAAGAGCTATCATTTGTTGTTGGTGGAGAGAAACAAGAGATTAACTCTAAGTCACACAAAATCTATTCTTCTTGGTTAAACACCTTAGTGTATAAAATGTCTCGTTGCAGTGGCTATTTGGGAGGAGGTCTCTTGTCTGTTTGGGGTCATTTTTCCTAGATATTTCTCCTCTATTTCATAATTCTTCTCCTCTTGGGTAAATCATGCTAAGGCCTATAGGATGATTCCTCTATATGTCATGTGGGACATGTATTCTAAGATGAATGTTGGGAAAAACACCATAGTGGGTGTTCATTTGGTTATTATGGCTAAGGGAAATTGGAAAAGGAAATGGAAAAGGAATTTGAAAAGGAAAGAGGAATTAATTGGAATTTTATTTATGCAAATAAAGGAAATTAGGAAAAAAGGAAGATGAAAGGTCACAAAATTGCATGAGGATGAAATTGAAGGAAAAATGAAGGAAAATGAAGAAAATAGGGGCCTAATTGATAAAAAGGATTATGAGGATCATTTCATGAACTTTTGACAATTCAATTTTGGATCTCTCTCTATTCTCTCTCTCATACTATTGTACACATAGAGAATTATTGGAGAACTCTAGCATTGGAGAAAGGAAAGAAAAAATATAACAAGGAAGAGCTAGATCAAGTGGCTACAACGGGATTACTTGAAAGTATCAAGTTGCAGTGTATGATTTTCTTGTTAGTTTTGTCATGCATGGTACATGCATGTGTGTATTTGGTTCTCTTGCTTTCATTGGCATAAGTTTTTCTAGGTGTGAGTTTTTTTCCTGTCATTGCCATGAGTTGTTTCCTAGATATATTTATTGCATCATCCAATTTTTTATCTGAATGATTTTTTTGTTGAAAGCTATATGATAACCGAGAGAAAGAAAATCCAAGGAAATTTAGTTTTTTTTAATAATTTACTTCGTATATGGTAGTTTTCTTGAAATGCATTTAAAGATGGCATTTAATTGTATGTTTTCTCATGCTAACGGGTTGATTAGGAGATGGATGAGGTCTATTCACAACAAACATTAGCTCCTTATTTTAAGGTAGTATTTGGTCAATATGTACTATAATTGCAAAAATATTATATCTAGTTCATTCTTCAACAATATATGTTTAATAGTTTAGCAATTATTTCTAGAGACCTTTTAAATATTGGTTGGAGCTTGAAATATGGAGTTTCTATTATTTATTAGATGAGTTTCAATAAGTCCAAACCCAAATGTGAAAAATATTATTGTGGCTTTTTATTCAAAATTGTAAATTGCAAAATATTCATTGTTGTTAAAAAATTTCATTGAAGACATTGTATTGATTCAATATATCTTTTCGCGGAAGAATGTGAAATGCATGGGGGAAAAACTTCTTGTAACTGCATCCAAACTCCTCATATGTTCTACAAGATGATAACAACTTCTGATACAAGTACCCATGGCTATTTTTTAGTTCCTTGAACGGTTGCAGAGGACCACTTTCCACCCTTGGTAAGTTTTGATCTAGGTTTTGCTGATGTAACTGTTACACTCTGCACATATATTATCATACTCTAAATCCATGCCAATGGTATATGGTTTGTTTTCTACAAAGGATTCATAGAAAATAAGACTATTTTGAAGGTTTTTGGTCCATCTAAAGATGTAACTATTCTATAAAATGACAAAATGTATGATTATAGTCAACAAAGGCCTTCTCAAGAGCTTGTTACAAAGGATTTTCATGGAATATAATGGATATTTTGACATACATTCAGGGGTATGTAAATATCCATTGTAGTTCACATGTTGCTATTTTGTGTTTGGGACTTTCTGACAGAGTAAGTTGGTGTCCCATTTTAGTTATCCCGCTTAGTGCAACTTTGAAATTTTCTCAAGGACTAAATGTCATTGTGTTTGAGCCTTTACAACAAAGTAAATTGGTGAGCCCCTTACTCTTCCCTATTAGTGCAACTCTTAAATTCTCTAAGAGACCAAATATCAAAGGCTAAAATATTTCCCTTCCAATGCCTTGTTTACACAATTGTGCTTATTTTGAATATGATAAGGCCCAATTCCCCTTCTCAAAGCCATTATATGTCACAAAAATAAGGGGAGAATCAATTGATGGTTATTTCTCTATGAAATTATTGTAACCAAAATGTAACAAGATCCAAGTTTCTGATGTTTATTTGAGATGTTTTTTGTGATGGAGTAGTTTCTACACATTTTTTTTTTCAAGAAAAAACACTGATTGTATTATAGGTAAACAAACAATACATATAAAATATTAGAGATAAAAGATCTTGAATTTGTCAAATGTAGTTTTTATGTAACCAATGAGAATTAGAATGTTGAATCATTGATAAGAATCAACAATTTCCTATTATACATGGGATATTTTTGTAGGTTAGCCTCGTAGGAATTTTCTTAATACACGATGGAGTGTATTTGTCAGTTACAAAAATATTGTTGTTGTAGATGCTATAATTTTCTATGGTACACTCCAATATTCTAGGAATTCATTATTCATTTTGAAAGACCTATTGTTACTTGTCACTAGGGCCACCTCACATTACATGCTTTTGTATTCCAACATTGTATCTTTTTGTCACGAACATGGATGAAAATGGAGAATTGAGGTTGGGAATGTGAAGAGCTTCCCAACAACAAAGAAGTGTACCTTATTTAGTTCTCTCTATCCATGGAATATATTCTGGTGTGCTAGTTGCTATAGCTCATGCAATTTCCACAAAATATATGTTCCACATTTTCGACAATCCAAGGTATAGTTACTAAGTCGAAGATAAGTAGAATACTAAGTCTACACCTTGTGGTCTGTAGAATTGATAAAAAGTAGGTATTGTGCACGGAAAGGTATATTTGGGATTGACTGACTATTTTGTTCTTAGTATGGTAATATGATCATGTTTAGTGGACCTGTGTGAGTCGTTTTTTGTTTTTAATGATGTAAAGTAGATCATAACAAGAATTTGGCGAGCTCTTGCCTACAATGCTTGTAGTTTTGGCATTATTATGTAATGATATTTATTGTAATTTTTAAAATTTCACTACTGCACAAAGGTCATTAATTTGACACTCAAATTACCCCTTTTGGATTTTAACTTAATTTAATTAATATTATATTTTTATTTTTTCGTCTCTCACAACACAAGGTTTTATTTTTATTTTTTGGTCTCTCTCACAATATAACACTTTTATCGCTTTTATTAATGATGAAATGGCATAGTTTGATCGAGTGAAATATTGTAGTTTGCAACCTGATCTTGCCATTTCTTCTACAAATTGTTAAAATTTAAAAATTCCAACATATTAAAACGAGAAAAAATCACCTACCTCTAGGCACAAGTGCACTTTTATTAATGATGAAATGGCGTAGTTTGATATAGTGAAATATTGCAGTTTGCATCCTGATCTTGCCATTTCTTCTACTAATTGTTAAAATTTTAAAAATCCAACATATTAAAATGGGAAAAAATCACCTACCTCTAGGCACAAGTGTCATTGTGGTTAGAGTAGAAGTTAAAATTAGGGGCAAGGGTTGTTGTTATAAAGGCTCCATCAAAGTTTAATGATGATGGACCTACCTCTAGGCACAAATGTCATTGTGGTTAGAGTAGAAGTTAAAATGAGGTGCAAGGGTTGTTGTTATAATTGTTATAAAGGCTCCATCAAAGTTTAATGATGATGGTTGATGTCCAAATGACATAAAATGAAAAAGTTCTTTGTGACCCATTAAAAGTTTTTCTAACAGATACAAAAAGCTCAATCAATGACTGAACTCTTAGTTAAGATATAAATATCAATTGAGGGTTTAGTTAACCATAATGAAGGCCTCGTTTAAGGAATTATTAATTCCAACAAAATATCTTGAGTTAAGCACTCGATCAAGGTCTTGAAAGCTCCACTAATGCATGAAAAAATATCTCAATTAAGAATTTGCATGGATTATATATTATCTCTCTCTCTCTCTCTCTCTCTCTCTATATATATATATATATATATATATATATATATATATATATATATATATATATATATATTTATTTTTATTTTTTTTTCACAAAAAAAATCGAACCATCTATTAATATAGAAAGTTACAGAGCATATGCATAGAATTTCAAGAAAACTCCATTTCTCGCTTTTTAGGCAGAGAAGCATAGTTTTGACTGTTTGTAAATACACGAAGATATTCACCAAACAACCTAGACAGAAGAGTCTCAAAAATAAATTCCTGTCTATTTTCCACCTCCCAGCTTCCTTTTAAAGGAGACATCCAAAACAGAGGTGGGAAAAAGATAGAGTCCTTTGAAGGTTTTTTCTTCGAATTTGTTTGAACCAGGTAGTAACCACTTTCCTGATTTGATCAACAAGATTAAAGTATCATTTTTGAACGAAACCCCAAGACCTCCTCAAAGAGGAAAAAAGCCCAGGGTCCAGACATATAGTTTAACAGATTGTTTTTTGAAAAGAAGTTTCAAATTATATACAATAACAGAAAAAGATAGTAAACATATGGATCACTAAACAAAAACAGGTTGTGCAATAGGGCGAGCCAATTCATTCTCCATTTCCACTACTATCCATGACCCCATATATTGGTCAACACCTTCTTTAGAAAGGAGTTATGCATCATGGTTCCGCTCCCTGTAAATATGGCAAACAGATAGCTTAGTGAAAAGATATTTTAGATGAGAAATCTCATTAAGAAAAGGAAGTAAAATATAGTTCCTGCATCGTTGAGTCCCATTGAACCACTTTACTATACTCATATAGTCTCCAAATATCTGAGCCTCATGCTCATTTCTATGAGATAGCCAGCATTGAAGAAGGTGCAAAGCTTTTAGTTCTGCAAAGTTGTTGGTCCCAAGCACTAACCCAACAGAAGCTCTAACGATTTTTCCAGATGGGAAGTGGATAGCCAATCTGGCTCCACACTTCCTGTTTATATTCGGTGCCCCGTCAAAATAATCCCATGGAATAGTTCCCCTAACAACTTCCATCTGGACTGCTCTGTTTTGTTGTGGGCCTATAGGAATTAGAATTTTTTCAAAGATTGTTGCCTCTTCTGTCGCCATTCTACCGATTGGAAAAGGAGTGTCTTTGAAAATCACCTGGTTCCCTGAAAATCCACAATCCCCGAGCAATCAAAAGTGGAGTGGATCGCACTTTGTCATTTGGGGCTTCCTACCACCACCTTTTCCAAGCTTTAGAAACCTCCTGGAATTCCCACTTTTGTGGAATTTTAATCAACCATAGAGTTTCATTCCAGAGACTGATGTTGAAAGGAGAGGAGAGAAAAACATGGTGCACTGTTTCCACACTTCCTTTACACAGGGAGCACCAGCCTGGTCCTATCTTCCCCCTCCTTTGTAAGAAGTCCCAAGTAGGGAATTTCTTCTGGAGTATACACCAGAAGAACAACCTTGTCTTTGCTGGCCCTTTTAGCTTCCATAAATTTTTTACCCACCAGGCTGGATCCTCCCACCCGTTCTAGGTCATAAGCCAATTGTACCCCAATTTAGGCAAGTATATCCCTGTTTGTAAGTGCACCCACCTTAGCTCGTTGTTTTTGTCTATTATGCAAATATGATATTTCTACAGGTCCAATCTATAATTCTCCCACTCCTCTTTCCATATTTCTTTCAAATGCAAAGAATTCCCTGAAAACCATTCTTCCCTCCAAATCATGAAGTTCCCATGGTCGGCAACATGGTTGAGACAGAGAAAACCTCTGTTATTCAAGAACTCAATCAGGTCCCTTGTTAGTG
The DNA here is from genome assembly GCA_034641835.2 of Pinus albicaulis. Taxonomy (NCBI): domain Eukaryota; kingdom Viridiplantae; phylum Streptophyta; class Pinopsida; order Pinales; family Pinaceae; genus Pinus; species Pinus albicaulis. Next base: position 1,268,402,839 of record CM076580.1, on the reverse strand, counting down.
CAAAACTCCCCGAGCATCCCACCCAAGGGTCTCGACCTAATCTAACCTGTGTCCCATCCCCCACCTTCCAAGCCAAGCCCTGTTCAATGATCTTGACCGAAACAACCATTGCCTTCCACACCACAAAATATTTTTTGGAGGATTTTTGGGACAATCTTAGCCAATCAAGGGTTGACATTGGATCTATGTATTTCCTTTTAGTTACCAATGTCTAGAGGCTCTTCCTGAAGATGAGTCTCCAGGCTAATTTGGCAGCTAGTGAATTTGAAAAAGGGAAGAGATCTTTTATTCCCTAGCCACCCCATACTTTTGGTCTGACAATTTTTTCCCATGCAACAGAAGGAGTCACATGTTCCACCTTTGAACCTGCCCACAAAAATATGCTACAAATTTTGTTAATGGGCATCAGAATACTTTTTGGTACCCAGATGAGACTAGCCCAATAAATAGGGATTTCCATTACCACAGACTTTATTAAAACCAATCTTCCCGCTCTTGACAGCCATTTAAAACTGCAGTGGTTCATCTTGTTCTCTATTTTAGAAATTATCCATTTCCAATCTTGCATCTGGTAATTGTTTGGCTTTAGAAAAAAGCCCAGATACTTGAAAGAGTCCTGTAAATATTTGACTTCAAAATGAAAATATTCTTCAATCCTGCCCACTTCTTCCCTTGAAAGTCCTCACGTGGTCAGGGACAATTTCTGCCCATTTATGCTGGGGCCAATGGATTTTAGGAAGAGATATAGAATCTTCTTTAGACTTCGACAGTACTCTATACTCCCATTACTGAACAGTAAAATGTCGTCAAAAAAGAGAATATGGGTTACCCAAAGATTGACCGCCACTTCAATTCCTTTGAGATCCCCTTGCCTCTTAGCCTCATGAATCATTAGACTTATACCTTCAGCTTCCAACAAGAAAATCAGGGGGGGAAGAGGACAACCTTGGTGAAGACCTTTTCGAGAGTTGAAAAACTCTGAAGCTGCACCATTTATCAGAATAGAAATATAGGATGTTGTGATGCACCCCATGACCCATCTGAAGAAATAAAACCTAAAACCAAGATGAGTCAGCAAAAGTCTTAAATACATCCAGCTAATCCTATCATAAGCCTTTGAGGGGTCAATTTTTACAATTGCACCTTTCTTCCCACTCTTTTTGAGACTATGAACAGTTTCTTGCGCTACCCCCACTGCTTCATGTATTTTCCTTCCATCTAAGAACCCAAATTGTTCTGCAGATATATTCTTGGATAGGAAGGGTTTCATCCTGGAGGCAATTACTTTAGCAATTACCTTGTATATACAGGTAATGAAAGAGATAGGCCGAAACTCATTAAAAGAATCAGGATGATCAGATTTGGGGATAAAAGCTAAGAAGGTGGAATTGAAAGGCTGATAGATAGAGCCTGTGCACCTAGACTCTTTTATCACCGCAAACAGCTTGTCCCCAAGAGACTCAAAGAAATTTTCAAAAAACTCTACAGTCCAGCCACCCGGCCCTGGGCTTTTACCCTTCTCAATATATTTTAGTATATCTTCCACCTCTTCTCTTGAAACAGGGTCCATGATACTTTCGTTCCCTTACTCATCAATGTAACTTGGAAAAAATTGAGCCACCCTGATGACTTCTGCAATAGAAACTTCCTCCGGGGCTCTGAAGAGTTTTTTAAAATGATTGACCCTTAGAAAAGAGAGATCTTCAAAGGATTGGGCCATCTCACCATTTTCTTTCTGCATTTCCAAAATAGTTTTTAATCTTTTCCTTCCTTTTGCATAATTATGAAAGAACCTTCTATTTTCATCTCTCTCTTGGAGCCATATCGCTCTACTTTTGAAGTGCCAACTTTCCTCTCTTAACTAAAGAATTTTCCTCCTTGCAGATTCCAATTCTCTAATTCTATTCCTAGATTCTAGAGTAGAGTATCCATCTCCTTTAGGCTTTTTGAGGAAATCAAGTTCTTTTGTGTCACCCACTCCTTTGTTGTTGACTTCATTCTCTTTAGATTATTCATAAAAAGCTGACTCCTACAATCTCCTTCCCTGAATCTGTCCTTTATCCACGTAGCATGGAACAAAGATATGAAGGATTCATCTTTTAACCAGGAGGAATTGAATTTAAAAGGAGTCCCTAGTTTTTTGAAAGCTCCCTTAACTTCCAGGAAGACTGGAAGGTGGTCTGATAAACCCCCTTCCCCCACCCAATGTCTAAACACTAAGAGTTTCTCCACCAGGTCTTCACATAATAGAAAATGGTCCAAATTTTTTCCAACCCATGCATCTCCTACTCTTCTATTCCTCCAGGTAGGCTAAGGTTTGAGTAAGGAGGCGTCCAATATATGAGAGGCAGCCAAATTATTAATAAAGAACTCTATAAGAGGGTCTGCTCTTGCTGAAGCTCCCCATCATTCCGAGGCCCCCAGAGAGAAGTTGAAGTCTCCCCCTAAAATTAGATTCGAATGATTTAGACAAGATTTCATGAAGAAGGGGTTCCAAAACCACTCCCTATCTAAGTAGGGCCCATACACATTCATAAGAAGGAAGGGATGGAAGAGTTTCTTTGAGTATAATTCTAAATTCAGAGTATTTTCAAACCCCCAAGAAAATATCTCTTTTAGATTCCCGACTTTAAACCCCAAGGCCACTCCCCCAGATCTGCCATTCGCATCAAGTGCATGAAAAATCCACTGAGGGAACAATTTTGAGAGCGCTCCCTTAACTTCTTCTCCCTGACCCAACATCTCTTGAATAAAAATAACATCCGGGTTATGTGCCTTAACCAACTCCCTTAAAGCTATTTTTTTAGGCTAACTATCTAAACCCCTAAAATTCAGGGATAATTTTAAGGATGGAAAATTATCTTGAAGTTTAAAAAATTGGCGAATCTCACTAGTCCCTAATATGAAAACTATAAAATGTTTATTGATGTATTTGTAAAATTATTAAAATTTATAATGATATTATATATATATTCTATATAATTTTGGCGATTTTTAACGTAAAATAATTTTATATTGTAAAATTTGGGCGAATAGTTTTTATAAAAAAATGGCAATTGGCGAATCTTTTTTTTGGAAAAACCATGGAAAATTAGCCCACTTGCGAATATTAGCCCCTAAAATTTTCCATGCTAAAATTGAAGAAACTAAGGGGGTTGAGTCACATGCACAGTCAAGGAGCATGTAGGGACTATAGCTTGCTAGAGGTTCATGATTCCACTAGTTCTTCCTGTTAAAATTGAATATTTTTCATCCTGGTTGAAGGAGTGGAGAGGGATTGAGTCGTATGTAGGGACTGAGCTTAATGGAACATGATAATGATCGGGGTTAACTGGTATTCCTTTTATTCCAATTCAAAAGAAATTTAGGGTTTTAAGTCTGTTCTGTGACATATTTTCATGCCATTAATGAGTGCGTAGTTGGGGATTTTTCCATTCCACGGTTTCCTCGAGTGCCATTGTGCCACTGCACAAACATGGTATATGGGATGAATATCGAGCCCAAACTAAGGAGTTCCTAGCTCATCGGTCATATAAAAATCCATCATTTAGAAAATCCCTCATTTGTGAATTCAATCACTTGTCAAGAAACAAAATCAGAGGCAGTGGCTTATAAATTCCCCTTTCGAAGGCCCTTGTGATTTTCTATTTTCGAGTGCACTTATATGGCATTATTGGCAAGAGAAAGGAACAAATATCTCAATCAAACAGTTTGTCATGAGACAACTCTCTGATCTGCCCTTATTATTTTAGCAGGGAAGAGTTGGGAGTAAACATATATTACTCAATCTCGAACTGTAGTACCTTGTTCAAAGTAAAGATAATGAAAATCTCCGAGATTTGGATGAGAAAAACACTCATTTCTCATTCTCCCGAATATGAATGTGGACGTCATTTGGATATAATAAAACATACCAGTTAGAGTAGAATCAGGGTGCACCCTTTAGAAAGTCACAAGTTTTATCATTTAGAGGTTTTTTGAGCAAAATATTGATGGTGCCCTATAACGCCTTAAACAGATCTGTTTGTGAAGACCAAGCTTTAAACAATTATGACTCATGGCTCATATCATAGGAGAACAAATGTTTTGTCTGTTAGGTCCCTATATTACTAGTATAGCCCCTTATTGCTGTTAGTGTAACCCCCTTATTGTTATTGTTATACCCCTGTAACCCCCATATTTTTATTATTGTGCCCTTAAATTATTATTGTTAGGTCGAATAGGATTACATTGTGGCCACATGGACTCCTATATATAGAAAGGAGGCTTTGTCATTTGTATCATCCAAGAATTGTTCATTTATATAATGTATTACAGGTTTCCCCCTCGAAGTGGCTGATTTATAAGGCGTTGATATCTCTTTTCTTCTATTTTTGGAGCTGTTTTCACAACATTTGGTATCAGAACTTTGGATTCTAGGGTTTCACTTCTCCAAAAACGTCATCATGGAATTTTAGCTATAAAATTTTTTCTACAAAGGTTTAGAAGTGGAAAGTCTTAGAGCGTGAATCTAAAATCCTAAGGAACATCTTCGAAAAATTTCAGAGCGTGGTTCACAATATTTTAGGAGATATGATCTATGGAAGTTAGGGCTTTTTCAAGCTCCCAAATTTCATCTCAAAGAGGTGATCATGGGAAAATCTTCATAACTCTCTCTCTGAGCATCAAATTGGAATGATGTAAAAAGTGGCCCCAAGTACATAGACTTTAGTTTCTTGTATATTAATTTTAGAGTTGAAGAAGGAAACAATTACACGTGGAAAGTTGTACAAGTTCGCTCTACTGAACCTATCCATAATTAGGTCATTGTGGGAGATTGGACATAACTTTTCCTTGAACAATCCAAATCAGGTCAGAATTGTGGCATTTGAAAGAGAATTCAGAGGGCTACCTCAGGGCCAAATTTTAGATTTTTAAGATCCTAAATCATAGAGATAATTCAGTTTCAATATCGAGCTCCTCAAAATCAAGAAAAAGGTGTGTATTTGTTTCCAAATTTCATAAGTGTTATGTAAAAAATCAGTTTGAAGTGATTCGAAGGGCCTATTGAGCATATATTTTAGTGTTGGGTTCTGAAATGCCTCCTAAAAATAATTCGACACCCATTAAGCCCTTAGAATAATCTACTATGACTCATGAAGATGAATAATTGCAACATGATCTATCAAAATTAGAAGAGCAAGTGCACCAAATTTCGCTCTCGCAAAGAGCAGAAAAAAATGAAATGGAATTTTTGAAGAAATGCATGGAAGTGAAGATGGATTGTTTGAACAATAATATGGATGGTTTGAAGAAAGGCGTGGAAGCTAAGATGGATGGTGTGGAAACTAAGAAGGATGGCATGGAAGCTAAGATGGAGGACATGGAAGAAAAAATGAAAGACAACATGGAAAACATGAAAAATGATCTAAAAGTAGGGATTGAAGGTTTGACAAAGTTGATACAACAAATGATTCCTAATGGTGAAAATATAGTAGAGGAAACTCACGATGAGAACAAAATAAATGTTAGTCATGATTTCATAAACTCTAATGTTGGATTGAAGAACCACCATATTCCAAATATGGATATGAGGAAGTTTGATGGCAAGGATCCCGTACCATGGATACTACAGATGGAGCAATATTTTGACCTAAATAATGTGCAAAACACACAAAAGGTACACATTGCAACTTTACATTTAGAAAAAAAATACATTTGTATGGTATCGATGGCTTTTCTCTCGTAAAAAAAATTTCACTCGGTCAATTTTTATAGAGGAAATGATAGCACATTATGAGAATACAAAGAGCAACACCTTCTTTAGACAATTGATAAATCTCAAACAAAAGGGTTTAGTGGCGGAGCACATTGAGGACTTCCAAAAATTGAATATAAGGGTAACTGATATTCCAGAGGAACACAGGATTGATGTCTTCATAGGGAATTTAGAGGATAACATCCAACATGAAGTTCGTGTTTGGGAACCTTATTCATTGGAGAAGGCATTCAGGTTGGCAAGAAAAATTGAATGTAAAATTATGGCGATAAGGAAGCTTACCACTCACATCTATAAAGATGGAAGTGTTTCTACTCCTAGACTTCCATGACCTACAAGGTTGACACCAACCCAATTGGAAGAAAAAAGAGAAAAAGAGCTTTTCTACAGTTGTGATAGCAAATACACTAAAGGTCATAAGTGCATTGAGAAGAAATTATTTTACATAGATTGTGAAGAGGAGGAAGAAAATGAAGAAGAAACTTCAAAAATAGAGGATATACACTAGGAAGAAACCCTAGAAGAAGAAGAAATGAGTCCGACCATATCATGTAATGCATTGGCAGGAATTACCACTCCTCAAACTCTCAAGATAAAAGGACATATCAAGAAGAAAAAGGTAATAGTGTTGATTTATTCGGGTAGTACCCATAATTTTATTCATTGTAAGGTAGCCAAGGAATTGAATTGTTTCCTATACCTAGCACCAGAATGTCAAGTGATGGTTGCAAATAGAGGGAATATAAATTTCTCTGGAAAATTCCATAATATCAAGCTAGCCATGGGGGAATATGTATTGAATATTCCAATGCTTTCCATCCCAATGGGAGGTGTTGATGTTGTACTAGGAGTACAATGGTTACAATATTTAGGGATGGTAGCTTTTAATTTTCAAGAACTTTTCTTGATTTTTTTTACGGAAGGAAAGGAAATAAAATTATGTGGTATCACAGGGAAGACAGGAAATATAATAAGCTCTAATTTCATGACAAATATTATGAAGAAAGAGAAATGAGGCGTAATTTCAAAATTATGCTCACTAGAAGTTCCAATATCAAAATCATCTATTTCTCCAGATCTCCAAAAAGTCTTAGACAATCATTCTAAGGTGTTTGATACTCCCAAAGGACTCCCACCTATTCATGATCATGATCATGATATTCATTTTATTCCAGGAAGTGTTCCTCCAAACATCGGGCCTTACAGATATCCTTATGTCCAAAAGAGCGAAATTGAATGTATGATTGTAGAAATGTTAGAGGCTGGTATAATTCAACCTAGTCAAAGTTCTTTCTCTGCTTCAGTAGTATTGGTGCACAAGAAATATGGATCATGGCACATGTGTCCAGATTATAGGGAGCTCAATAAGCTCACTATTAAAGATAAATTTCCCATTCCTGTGATTGATGAATTATTGGATGAATTACATGGAGCAATTTATTTTACCAAGTTGGATCTTCGTTCAGGATGTCATCAAATTAGAATGAAGACTGAAGATATTCCAAAAACAGCATTTCGAACTCATGAGGGTCATTATGAATTTTTGGTCATGCCTTTTGGCCTTACCAATGCACCTTGTACATTTCAAGGGTTGATGAATTCCATTTTCAAACCCTTCCTTAGAAAATTTGTGCTAGTATTTTTTTATGATATACTAATCTACAACAGGTCTTGGAAGGATCATGTTCAACATGTTGATAGGGTGCTGAAACTATTGGAGGAGAAACAATTATATGCAAAAACATACAAATTTTTCTTTGGAGTACAAGAGGTGGAATATCTAGGTCATATTGTATCTCATGAGGGTGTTAAGGTAGACCCTAACAAAATTAAAGCCATTAAGGAATGGAAAGTACCCACAACCATAAAGTAGTTGCGCGGATTTCTCGGGTTAAAAGGGTATTATCATAGGTTTGTTAAGAATTATGGGAGAATAGAAGCACCTCTAACAACATTATTGAAGAAAGATGCATTTTCATGGACTCCTGAAGAAATTAAGGCCTTTGAATATCTTAAAGAGGCGATGTGCCCAGCACCAGTATTAGCTACGCCAGAATTCAAAAAAACCTTTATTGTGGAATGTGATTCCTTAGGAAATGGAATTGGTGTTGTTTTAATTCAAGAAGGAAGACCCATTGCTTTTGAAAGTCGTTCAATCAAAGGAAAGTATTTACAAAAGGCTATTTATGAGAAGGAAATATTGCACTAAAGAAATGGAGACCTTACCTAATGGGAAGACACTTCAAGGTAAAAACTGATCATGATAGTTTGAAACACTTTTTGGAGCAAAGACTATCTTCAGAAGAGCAGCAAAAATGGGTCATAAAGATGTTGGGTTATGACTTTGAAATCATCTACAAAAAAGGGAAGCTAAATGTTGTAGCAACTGCACTCTCAAGAAAGGATGAAGAGGTGGAAGCATTGCTTTGTGCCATTTCATTTATCCAACCAGATTGGATAACTGAAGCAAGGGATGAATGGAAGAAGGACGAAGAAGTGTGGACTCTCATTCAAAAGTTGCAGCAAGATCCTAGTACATCTGATACATTTAGTTGGAAAAATGATTGATTATGGTACAAATATCACTTATATATTTGCAAGAATTCCCAACTAAAACAAAATATTCTTTTGGATTTGCACACTTATCCTTTAGGGGGACACTAAAGATTTTTAAAAATTAACCACAGGGTGAAGAAATAATTTTTTTGGGATGGACTTAAATCTGATATTCAAAATTGTGTGGCGGAATGTTTGGTTTTCCAACAAAATAAAGTTGAGACAATTAAGACCCCGGGTCTTCTTCAACCTTTATCCATTCCAAGTAAACGTTGGGAGGAGATTTCAATGTATTTTATCACAGGTTTACCGAAGTTCGAAGGAAGGAGTGTCATCATGGTGGTATTTGATAGACTTACCAAGTATGCACACTTTTGTGCATTATAACATCCATTTAAAGTGAGCATAGTTGCTACTGCATTTATGGAAACAATTCAAAAGCTACATGGAAACCCAAATATTATTGTAAGTGGCAGAGATCCCATTTTTACAGGAAATTTTTGGACGAAATTATTTTCTTGTTTGGGTACTCAACTAGCTGATAGCTCATCTTATCATCCTCAGTCCGATGGTCAAACAGAGATAGTGAATAAATGATTAGAAGGATATCTTTGTTTTTTTCTATATGATAAGCAAGCACAATGGGTCAAGTGGTTACCTCTCGCTGAATGGTGGTATAACGCTTCCTTCCATACTACAGCAAGAATGACCCCATTTATGGAACTTTATGGATATCATCCACCATCCATCACATATTCTTTAAGGGAAAATTCTGGGGTTCAAGTAGTGGAGGATCACATCGAGCATCAACAAGAAGTTCTCCAACTCTTAAAGGATAACCTAAATTTGGCACAAAATCGAATGTAACAACATGTATATCAACATCGCAGTGAGAGAATTTTTGATGTGGGAGACTGGGTATTTTTACAGCTACAACCATACAAACAAATGTCCCTCAAGAAATCTAAGAAGGACAATAAATTGTCACCAAAGTACTATGGTCCTTACAAGGTTTTGAAAAATACTGGTACTGTTGCATGCAAATTGGAGCTTCCTGCTTCTTGGTGAGTGCATCAAGTTTTCCATGTTTCATGCTTAAAAACGGTTATAGGGGACAAAATTCCAGTTCAAACAATATTGCTAGAACTTGATGAGGAAGGAAAAGCCATATTGGAACCTAAAGCAGTCACGGAAACAAGAACTCGACAACTACGAAATCGATCAATTTCAGAGTATCTCATCAAATGGAAGAACTTACCCACTGAAGATTCTACATGGGAGGAAGATAATTTTATACCAAAGCACCTAGAGCTACTCAAGCATTAAGGAAAACACTTTTTTGAAGGAGAGGAGCATGTTAGGTCCCGACTAATATATTCCATTATTGTTCTTAGCGTAACCCCCTTATTGTTATTGTTGTACCCCTATAATCCCCATATTGTTATTATTGTGCCCTTAAATTGTTATTGTTAGGTCGGCTAGGATTACGTTGTAGCCCCACTAGGATTACATTGTGGCCACATGGACTCCTATATATAGAAAGGAGGTTTTGTCATTTGTATCATCTAATAATTGTTCATTTATGTAATTTATTGGAGGTTTCCACCTTGAAGTGGCTGATTTCTAAGGCATTGATCTCTCTTTTCTTCTATTTTTGGAGTTGGTTTCACAACATTGGCTCACAGCTCCATAATATATCTACCAAAAAACCTAATTTCCCAAATACCAATGCACGAGATTCATTCATCAGTTGGGGACTTTCCTTACTAATAGATAAGTAAGGAAACAACTATTGATATCGTCGTCATTCACCAAAATTCACCATCACCCAATGGGAAGAAAGGCTCAGAGGTATGGTGGGAAGTGATCAATTTTTAGGCTTATATATTGTAGCTAATTGGATGCCGACCTCTGTTCTTACATTTATTTCTCATTTCCATGTTTGTTTCAAGTTTCCTCTTGCTAAAAAGTGCAATGCTGGGTGTACATAGGATAAAATATTGCACCTTCCCCTTTGGTTCAGATCTTAAGGGCTTGGTTTTTATTGGTGATTTAATTTCCTACCATTACAGTCGATTGAAGTAATATATACAAGCCAATGTAAAGATTTGATATGCACTGAGAAATTTCTAGGGTTGAGAAGTTTAGGGATAAAATGATATTGTGGTGGTGTATATTTTTAAGATTTCATATTTTCCCTCATCCTTTCTCCTCTGTCTTTTCAACCAATTTTATCTCGCTAGATCCCTCATGAAAACCCCTTTTTTCTAGAACTTATACTAGTTTTGGAACAAATATTTCCTTGGGCGTGTGCCAATAAAATGTTGGGTATATTTTAGCGCATCCAAGTGATGTTTTCCATATCGAAGGTTTTTAGATGTGTATTTATGAAGATCATATTCAATTTGAAAAGTATCATAAAATATTTCACTCTATCCACATTTAATGAACATGATGCATAAGCCTTAAATCTACTCCCAAATTTTTAGGCCTTTCTTCTATTAGATCAACTAGGTTTGGATTGGTTTGCCTTCAAATTTTCTTTCCTCTTAGGTTATGATCCAAGAAAATTTGGTGGTATTTTCCTCATATTTGAATGGAGGACCTACCATTCAATATGTAGGTGGTTTTGTGTTGTAGATGCACAACATGAATGTCCTTTTCTCCTCCAATATATTTAAGCTCAAGTGTCATATTTGAAATGTTCATTACAAACCTCAAATTTATTACAAATAACATTTAACTTGCCTATATATCATTGGGCTTCTCATCTATTAAATTTTCAAAGATGAAACAAATGCTTCAAAAAAAAAATTTATACCCCATGGGAAAAAAACTTGTTATTTTGTTATTTTGAATTATTCACCATATTGGATGGAATGATAATATATAACATTAAGATACCAAACATGGATTTTCCACCATATGAAATATTAATCAACCCCCTAAGGTACTACAATAATGACACACAAGAAGTAGCTACATATACCAAAATGGGGATAGATAGAAAGGAAAATTTATTGATCATTTCTTCCATGGTGTAACAAGATAAAAGTTCTCCCAATTAGAAGAGAAACATTTGAAGTTACTATAATACTATACACAAAGGACAATGCTCCCAAAAATCTAATATTGTTAAAAATCCATTCTTTCCCAAATGCATATGCAGCGAGTTGGACTTTTCATCTCAATCAAACTCTTCCATGTACTATATTCGTATAAAACTATATATAGATTGACTTTCCATCTTCTATTACCATTTCCAAAATCTCTCCTTTTTTGGCACATATAGGTCTTCATATAATTCCTTCCTACCATCCAAAGAAACCAAATGATTAAATGTGAATTTTCTTCTTTCCCTAGTTGTCAAACCTTTTTCTTGTATTGGAAATATAGTCCTCTCATATACATGGACATCGATGGTATCATGTTGAGATTCAAATGTCACATTTGATCCATTTACAACTATTACCAAGTCTGATACATTAAAAAAATTATAACAAGTTCCCTTTAGAAATAAGCATCCATGGTTACTACTCATTGCATTAAAAAGGATGAGACTATGACCCATTTCCCCAATAGGAATTGGGTGCTAATTCCCAATGTATTATTTTCCTCAGGTAGTGCGAAGAAACGAGGCATGGAAATGGGAGACCTATCGACGTGAGCATAAAAATACAATGTGTATATATAAGGAATGAGATTTCATCTAAGACCTAACACCTTATTTGTAGACACTATGACTGATTCCCATAGGTAAAGCTATTATTAGTGTCTTTTTCTCCTGTTTGAATGATCTGTGGAAAAGGGATAAAAGGAACCTAGTTGAATCCATATATTGCAAATCTCTTCATTTGTGTCTTGTAAATGTCCACAAATATCAACACCTACCAATATTATTCCAAAAAATAAAAATCTCTTCATTGTAGGTATGGAGTACGATAGATAATTCCATGTTGCAACATTGTCTCTTGTATAATGCACAACATAGGCACCTGACCCAACAAAGGTAGAACAAATAAGTATGAATGGTCTATTATGTAGTATTGATTTCAATGCCTTATTCACCACAATAGCTTCTGATAACCCATAGAGATTATGATAATTTTACTCCAAGACACCATGTGTGTCTTCTTGCCCTTCCATTTTTTCTAGAAATTCTCTATAATCAAGCTTCCATTTGAGTTGATGAGGCAACCATCTCAGAAATGTTCCCTAAGATAACAAGCTATACTTTGTTGAAACCGCATATAACATATTTAATCACTGTGGAATGGTTATTGAGGATCCATTATTTTTTATTGTGAATGGCATGTATTTGCTTTGTTTCACAATGTGAATCTAATTTACACTTCGATCTTCTCATATACCTCAACAACCCGGTCCCTTGGACCTTTCTCAATTTTAAATAATTGGGCATGCCATATTTCTTTGTCCTTCTCCCACCCAAGTACAAGGAGATGTCCAAAAATTATTTTCAGTGTAGTAATTTCATTATTTAAGGCTTTATGCAATGATATCATTGGATCTGAGTCATCTTTCCCCTCTCTGCAAGTTTATGATCTCCTAGGCCAAGGGGTAAACTCGATGCAAAGGAATGTCCTGTTGTTATGTTGCGTTGACAAGGGGGTTGTAATTTTGGGGCTAAATTGATAATTTCTTCCTCATGGGTGTGACTGAGATTTTGTGGGTGTAACATGGACCAAACCTGTAACTTTTGATAGGTGGCTCATTGAATTTTGGGGATTTAACTTCAAGTTTCTTAGGGTCCAACCTTTTATCATGCCCCCTTCTATGATTTGTATATATTTTTATAACTGAGAGCTTTATGTGATGTGATTAATATTTTGTGGCTGTAGCATGTACCAACCCTTTAAATTTTGATAGGTGGATTATTGAAGTTTTTGGGTTTAACTGAGATTTTATTAGGGACAAACATTTTGGAATTCCCCCTTTTATGATTTGTCTATATTTTTTTAACTGAGAGATTTATGGGATGTTGTCATAATTCTTTTCCAGTTCTCCAATTTGGATAATATGTAGCCTTCCTTTTAGTGGTGCCACTACTTCATTGGCTTCAAAGTTACAAAAACCATGGGAGCGTTTGGAGTTGGAAGAAGAATCCTCTGTGGGTGTGGCACTTGTCCCAAAATGGTAGATGCCAATGACACAACACTGTGAAATAATAACAAGTGAAAATGCCTAGCTTCCACAGTTGCATATGGTTCTATTTGTACTGGTTTGATAAAATATTTTCTGCAACCACAAGTTTCTGCTCTTCAACAATGAAGTATACCCATGAATCTATGACCCCCAAGAATCACAATGCATTACATTCATTAATGTGTTTTAAAATTATTCTTTTTATTTTATGGATCATATGGTATATACCCTATTTTTTTTGGAATACTTTCATCACCTATCACTTATTTTAATATATTTACAATAGTGTGAGGCTTGTACATGAAAATTCCACATCCAATAATGTTGAAAGTGGATCTCTGCTCAATTCAATACCCCATGTAAAATCACCAATTTTATTATTATTTATCATTTTAATTTTTTTTGGATAGTCTTTTTAATAAAGTTAACTAGACATAATTTTTATCTACCTTTTTATGCACTTATAATAGTTGTATTAATTCCTTTAGTGATTTAGCATTGTTGGACGTCGTTTCTTCTTTGAATTCTTTAATTCATTAAAATTAGTGGACATGATAGTACACGTTCATAACTGTAGTACGAACTGTTGAAGGGGGGGGATGTTGTACCATTGTATGGAATTCTGCTATATTTTTCTCTGCTGGTGGAAAGAAGGTACTATCCCTGGAGCTTTGTCTACGGTACACACTATTAAAATAACACCCTGGACGAAAACTACATAATCACCACTAATTTATGAAGCATAAATGTACTTTGGTTTTAATGAAAATCTAGCTAAGAATTGTGTGTAGTATATTTTTTGCATGTTGCACTCTAAAATTTAGGGCTTCCATTTAAACTTTAGATGGTAATTGACCTAACTTGAGATTTTTTTAATTTTTGAAAAGCAGATCCCAAGGGCAAGTATGTGGCTTTGGAAAAATATGGGAAATATTGATAAAGATGGATAGGAAAGTTAAACTTGATCCTGTCATTCAAAGTGATGATGAAATCTATAGATGCATTCTGATTCTTTCAACATGGACAAAAAATAACACTATATTGATTAGAGAACTAGGTGTTGGAAAAACTACAATTTTAGAAGGGTAATGACCATTCAAAAGTTTTTTAATTGATGTTCAAGAGGATTACTTATTGTTTATAAGTCCATCTATAATGAATTTGATTTCAATTCAATATTATCCAATATGCATGATTGATTGCTAATCGAACAAATCATTATGACAATTGTATTTATTAATTCTCATTTATGTTTCAACAGGATTTCTCAAAGAGTAGTGCAAGGAGATGTTCCAAAGGCACTAAATAATCGAAAGGTATTGATTCACAATACTTATTATAAATTTATGCCTTATGTTTTAGAATCAGTTAATAATGTAACGTTGTATATCTCTCTTTGTATATGACCATAGCTGTAGTTTATGGTTTTCATATATACAATATACACCTATAATAACAAATTAAACATTAAAATTAGTAACTAAACTATTAAATTAATATTGATTTTATTAGGACTACTATATGTGTTATATATGTGATATAAGATTGATTGATGTGATATATGTATTTAACTAGCAATCTGAAATTCTAAATTACAAATTACAAACAAAGCTTAGCATGGTCGTTTTCCTACAAATACCAGCACACATGCAGGTATACGTCCTCTTTAATGAAAATATCACAAAATATGAAATAGATTTCAAAACCATTTTATCCTTCAGTTGATATTTTCTTTGCAACGACGAATGTAGGCTTGTAAATATATATTCACTATACTTCGTTTATGTCGAGGAGATATATCACTATACTTAGTTTCACATATTCCTAGGTTGTGTGGGAGATAGATATTTAGTGATCAATACTTGTTAGATTCACTTGAAGATTAGGCTATAATTTTCCATGACATTACTTATCATTGGGTTGAAATTAGTGTAGCCATATGTTTCAAGGCCCATTTTTCCTAGTTTGGTTTATCTCACTTTTAAAAATCCATTTTTCCTAGTTTGGTTTATCTCACTTTTAAAAATGTTATGGAGGGAAAATATCTTAATAGATTTTATCTAGTGTAAGATAATTTTTTGTTTTCAGAAACAACTTTCTAGAATTGGTTTGTTTCTTATACTTGTTTTTTCCACTCATTGGTATCTATATTGCAATGTGAATATTCAATAAGTTTCACATATTTATAGCCTTATGGAGTATGCTATCGCTAATAAATTGACCTACAAAATGAATGCATGGCAATGCACATGGCCTTTATTGGTTCCTTACTTTGATGTTCATAGTTTGTGATGCATAAAGTTTGTGTGTTTCTATTCTCTTCACGCAAAATGTTTTTGATTTATCAGCTTGCATATTTGATTGTGCCCTTCTCCAGGGTTCAGAAAATGGAAAACCTGGAAAGGGATAGAGAGGATTAAAGCCATCAGAGTAGTTCTGGGTAATGAGAAATCAAAAATGGATATTATTCGAGATCTCCAACTTACAAAAAATGACATAAATGAGGCTGTAAACATAATACTTGACACCATTAGATTTCATAACAAAGACAAGTTTAATATTAAATGAACAACACCAGGGGGTGGAGCTTGAGTTGCCATTACTACCAACCGGGTTTCTTCAAGAAATATGCTGGAGCTCACCAAGGGATCCCTATCAATGAAAAATAAATTATTCCATATGGGCACGGACAAGATACATTGGGGAAAATAGCAAGAGTTCCATTATCTCTAAAATAGGCTCCCCCTATGAATGCACTAGTGCCTCTCAGAGGGTCTTAGTTGATGGCTAAACATAAATTCAACGCAATTGAAATAATTGAAGATTTAGACTCTGGCAATTTTGGTTGTTCCCCTACAACAACTGAAACAAATATTTTAAAGGAATTCATTGTTCCTTTCATTATAGGAATGGTGGAGGTTTTCTAACCCATGAGATAGAAGATGAATGGTGGCTTGTGGGTTGCACTGGAATAATTTGTTTTTCAACTTGTAAGGGTAAGAGACTTAATTAGGGAGATGTTTTCACATTCTCCTTTTCCATGTCTTACAATTCTATCTACAAATTTTGGGGAATAGGAAGAGGATGCTACATCTTCAAGGAATGTGAGATTATCCACAAAATAATATGGTGAGGTGAGCTATTTTTTATTGAGGGCTTCATAAATTGACATTTCTTGCATTACAGTCCCTTGATAACAAGAGTTATTTCATATTGAGGGATATGTTTTTGAATCAAAGTTATGTTATAATAATGGTATCATTGGTAGTTTTTATTTTTATTTTTGGTTTTGGATGAAAATTTAAGGTAGGAAGCCTTCCTGCAGAGTGCAATCAATGTTTAATACCATTGGTTAATTTGAATAAAGTGAAGATACAAGGTTTCTATATATTTTCACCTGAAATCCTTGGTTTTATGGACAACATACTAGTGGTCTCTCTCTCCCCCTCCATAAATGCTAGTACACCTTCATAAGTGTATTACGAACTGTTGAAGGGGGGGATGTTGTACCATTGTATGAAATTATGTTGTATGTTTCTTTGTTGGTGGAAAGAAGGTATTGTACCTGGAGCATTGTCTGAGATACACACTATTAAACTGACACACTAGGCTAAAGCCACATAATCATTACTCATCTATGAAGCATAAATGTCCTTTGGTTTCAACGATCATCTAGTTGATAATTGTGTGTAGATTATTTTGCGCATGTTGCACTCTAAAATTTATGGATCTAATTTAACTTTTAGATGATAATTGAATTAATGTGAGATTTGTTGAATTTCTTAAAAATCGATCCCAAGGGAAAGTATGAGGTTTTGGAAAAATATGGGAAATATTTGACAGAGATTTCTAGGAAAGGTAAAATTGATCCTGTCGTTGGAAGAGATGATGAAATTCGTAGCTACATTATGATTCTTTCAAGATGAAGAAAAAATAAAAATGCATTTATTGGAGAACTATGTGTTGGCAAGACTGCAATTTCAGAAGGGTATTGACCATTCAAGGTTTTCTAATTGATGTTCAAGAGAATAATTTATGATTTATAATTCCATATATAATGAATTTTATTTCAATCCAATATTATCAAATATGCATAATTGATTGCTAATTGTACAAAGCATTATGACAACTTTATTTTCCATTTCTAATTTAAGTTTCAACATGCTTGCTCAAAGAATAGTGCAAGATTTTCCACAAGAACTAATGAATCTAAAGGTAATGATTCACTATACTTGTTATCAGTTTATGCCTTATGTTTTGATATTAGTTAATGGTGTAATGTGGCATATCTTTGTTTATATATGACCAAAATTGAAACTTAGGGTTTGCATCTGTAATATACACATGTTAATAACAAGGTAAACATTAAAATCAACAAGTAAACTATTAAATTAAACTCGATTTTATTGGAACTTCTATATGTGTTATATATTGTGATATATGGGATATAAAATTGATTGATATGATATATGTGTTCAATTTAATGGAAAATATGAAATTATAAATTACAAATCAAAATTAAAGCCACGTAAGGTCATTTGCCTACAAATAGAAGAACGCATGCAGGTACACCATGTGCACAACTTATGTTTGGATAAGTCCTCTCTAATGAAGCTACCATGCAATATCAAGTAGAAATAAAAACCATTTTATCCTTCAGTTGGTGTTTTCTTTGAAACGATGAATGTAGGCCCGTAAGTATCTATTTTATATACTTATTTTCTATCTGGACTCTGGGAGATAGATCACTATGCTTTGTTTCACATATTCCTATGTTGTACGGGAGATAGATCTTGAAGTATTATAGTTTAGAGACCGATACTTGTTGGATTCACTTGAATATTAGGTTGTAATTTTCCCTAACATTACCTATCACTAGGTTGAGATTAGTGTAGCCATTTTCTTCAAGGCCCACTTTTCCTAGTTTGGTTTATCTCACTTTTAAAAATGTTCTCGAGGGAAAAGATCCTAATAGATTTTACCTAGTGTAAGATAATTGTGTGTTTTTAGAAGAAACTTTCTAAAATTGTTTTGTTTCTCATCATTATGATCATTTTGGTCGCTCATTGTTTTTCCTATTAAAATGTGCATATTCAATAAGTTGTACATATTCATGTTGAAGTTTGATTTAAAAAGAATGATGGAGAAAATCAATTTAGGAACCTTAATTTTTGTTGCCATAGTTTATCATCTGTTTTATATGAATTTGCTTTCTAAAATTCACTAGTAACACTAAAGCATTAAATTGTGTAAATATGTAGTGAAAGAGATTGAAATTGAGAAAGAAAATTGGGACTTGGAGACATTATAGTTTGATGAGCTTTCTCTCTCTCTCTCTCTCTCTCTCTCTCTCTCTCTCTCGTTTTCAACTTCAACTGCTAGGGAATATAAATTTTCTCTAGTGACAAGAAGTTATATTTTTACCATGTTTATTGGAGTTCCCTTTCAGAAACATAACCTAATGTTGGGGGCCACATGTAGAAACTAATTGTAGATTCAAAATGCTAATTGTAATTTTCTAAAACAATAGAATTGAATCTACTCTACAAATTGCGGAAACAATTAAACGATTGAAAAATCACGAAGCATACAAGAGCAAGAGTTAAATCACACATTACATAATGATTTCTAGGGAAATTCCACAACTAAAAACCTCTCCTATCTATATATTTCATTATTCAGAAAATAAATAATATTACAATGCTTTTCTCAAGCTCGAGCAACCTATGCAATATCACAATCTATCTCATTGCTTCGCAAGCTAGTCTCAGTCAATACTTAACCAAATACAAGCCTTTACAAGTCCCTATTTCCTTGAGAATTAGCCCCTATTAATTAGGGAAATTTCTCATCCATAACTACACAATCCATCATAGGCTTTCCTTTGATTGCATGCACCACTTGTACAATTTGGATGATTATACAACTAATAGTACACTGCCCTTGAAATCCAATATCAATTGGGTAACTCGTAGAACACACATGCATGAGTTATTTATGGTTGATTTATTGGTTAACTGGTTGATCACAAAGTATTCAGCCCACTACTTGACATCCCACTAGTTCCTAAAATAGTTGGAACTAATTTAACTGATTTTAACTCAGTTTTACTAAATTAATTAATTACAACTCAAAATAAAATTAACCAGGGCTCCTTAAAAGTATGAGACACTCTACATGAATCAAGTTAGGTCCTCAACTAGAATTGAATGAACCAAATAAACCAAAATAACTTATTTAACTCATTCAAGTTGTCTTGTGATGTGGAATTACAATAAAATTAGACTAGGTTCTTTTTTGGTGCCATTTTCAACACCCCCTCTCAACAAGAAAAAGATTATAAGATACCCTAATCTTGCCTCTATGGTTCTCGAATTTGCCTCTTGAAAATGCCTTAGTCAAGATATCTACATCATGTTCCTCTATAGGAATGTAATCTAACAACATGATTCACCTATGCACACAATCTCTGAGATGTTGATACCAAATGTCCAAATGCTTGGACCGATCATGAAAAAATGGATTCATAGAGACTTTGATACAACTATGATTGTCACAGTAAATCATTGTAGGATCCATCTGTTGGAAAAATAACCTAACATGGGTCTTCCTCATCCAGATAGCCTCACAAGATACTTGGCCAGAAACCATGTACTCTGCTTCCACAGAACTGAGTGCAACTGATCTCTGGTTCCTGCTGTACCAATAAATTGTTGTTGATGTGCTCTTCCTATTTTATGGACTCCCTACCCAATCTGTATCTATGAAGCCTTGAAAATTCACTCCCTCTATCATTTTGTATGAAAGACCAAACTAAGTGGTGCCTTTTAGGTTTCTCAACACATGTTTAGCTGCCTTCCAATAGATTTTAGTTGGATTAACCATTGATTGAGTAAGTTGGTTAACTACATAACAAATGTCTGGTCATGTGTTCACCAAATGCATAAGTGAACTCGGAAGCTTCCTATAAATGGTATCCTCTACCACTTCGCTTGAAGTAACATATTCCTTCTTCCAATTCCCTGCTAGAGGAGTCTCCATGGGTCTGATGCTCTCCTGTGAAACTTCTTTAGTATATTGTAGGCATACTTTCCCTGAGAGACAAACAATTCCCTATCTCCTTGCCAAATTTCCAAAACAAGGAAATAATGCATCAGCCCCATGTATTTTATCTCAAATTCTGTTTCCAAACCCTCTTTGCAATATTTTATCAGCTTCTCATCACCTGTTAGAATTAAATCATCGACATATAATATTGTAATCAACAATTTTCCTTCAAGAACAACGCGGTAAAGGTTTTCATATTCTTCACATTTGGTGAACCCCAACCCAGTGAAATAACTGTTGATCTTGGTGTACCAAGCACATGGTGCTTGTTTCAATCCATGCAATGCTTACTTGATTCTGCACACATGTGACTCTCTGTCGAAGATCTCAAATCCTTCTGGATGCTCTATGTACGACTCTTCATCAATCACTCCATTGAGGAAATATGTCTTCGCATCCATCAAATGTATCTTCCATCCCATCTACATTGAAATTTCTATAATTGAACTGATTGAAGAGTACCTTGCTACTAGATCAAAGTTATCCTCACAATCAATTCCATCCACTTTAGAGAACCCCTTGGCCAAAAATTTGGCCTTGTGTTTCTTGACACTCCCATCTGCTGCTTTCTTCACCTTGTAGATCCACCTGGAGCCTACCACTAACTTGTCTTATGGCCTTGGGATAAATTCCCAATCACTAATCTTGATAATGGAATCACATTACTATACCATGGCAT
This sequence comes from Pinus albicaulis, assembly GCA_034641835.2. Taxonomy (NCBI): domain Eukaryota; kingdom Viridiplantae; phylum Streptophyta; class Pinopsida; order Pinales; family Pinaceae; genus Pinus; species Pinus albicaulis. The sequence continues at coordinate 1,268,381,576 of CM076580.1, read as the reverse complement.
CAACCCATACTGGTTGATGCACTTCTTCCTTGAATGAGAATGGCTTAGTCTCTATACTCTCGCTCATCAGATCCATGTAGCCAGTGTACTGATCTGGTGACCTCCTCTACCTGTGCTGTAATGTGGGTGCTCCCAAATTATCTCCAGCATCATGCATAAATATTTCAACCTCTTTGGTGTGCTTCTTTCCATCTCTAGATGTATCTACATGAGTAGGTCCTTCCACTCTTTGCTCCTGTACTTGTGACTGCTCCACAACATCTTGAGTTTCTTTCTTCAGAGCTAAAATCTCCTCATCTACATGAAAATGAAGCAGCCTCTCAAGGGAACATCTCATGGCCTTCTGTTCATTGAACTTTACATCTCTACAAAAAAATGTAATCATGTGAGATGGAAGGTACACCCGATATTTGTGAGGTGTATCGGTGTACTCGAAAAATATGCCCAACTTTGTTGTCAGTTCTAGATTTTTCCTTGTATCCTTGGAAACATGACAGTAAATTGATGAACCAAAGGTCCCAAAGTCTGTCATGTCTAGTTTCTTACCTTAAAAAATCTTCTTCTGGTGTACTCATTTGGATAATCTGATGAGGAATATTTTTCTACACATATACTACTATGTTGCATGCTTATGCCCATAAGTGAAATGATAGGCCATGATAATGCAACATCGCTTGTGCAACTCCCACAAAAATATGTGCTTCCTCTTAGTAACCCCATTTTGTTGTGCGTTATGGGGTGCTATTAACTCCTATCAAATTCCTTCTGATGCACATAATTTATTGAACTCATTCGACACATATTCTCCACCTTTATCACTCCTAACAACCTTCACTTTCCTGCTAGTGTCTTTCTAAATAATTGATTTAAATTCACAAAATTTTGAGAATGTATGGTATTTATTCTACATGAAGAATATCCAGAACTTATTTGAGAAATCATCCTACAAATATAGCATAATACTTATGCTTGTCAATGTAGGTTGTCTAGAAAGGTCCACACACATCTAAATGAACTCTTTCAAGGACCGCTTGTGCTCGTTTGTCCTTATCATGAAAGGTGTATTTGATGTACTTCCCTAATGTAAACCCTTTGCATATATCACACTACTCTAATGCACCCTTGGTAAGTCCTTTATAAATTTTTTGCATGATATTAAAAGCTCCATGGTGCAAATGGCCAAGTTTCCTATGCCATAATTCACCGATGTCTCGTCTCTGCACCTTCTCTACTTTCATTATCAAAGAAACACAGTATTCTACATCCAATTTGTAGAGGTTCTTCACCCGAACCCCGATTTGCTTCACTTTTACCATGGCTATGTGAATAAGATAAGCCTTTCCTTTGATAAATATCACATTGTAGCCACTATATTCCAACATAGAAACTGAAACTAAATTCTTCTTCAGACCTGGAAAAAAACATGACATCTTTTAATGTGAGAGGAGAACTAGATCCTTTTGAAAAACAACAATACCGATACCAGTCGCTCTATACCTTCCATCATCTCCCATCTCGATGTGCATTTGTAGGTTCTTCTCCTCCAAGTCACTAAAAAATTATTTGTTGCTTGTCATATGGAATGAGGCTCCACTACCTAGATACCACACATTACCCATCATTGATGTCACCATGCATGCAGTGAGGGTGAAATACAACTTGAATTGTGAATATAGAGCTTCATATGTCGCTCCTCTTGAGGGATTATTTTCGGTATTCTTGTGCACACACATCATGGAATAAAGTCCCATCTCATGACAGTGAAAACATTTAATATTCCAAAAGTCATTATTCTTTCCTGCCTAATTGGAATCTCCTTTGGATTAGAATTTCTTCCACTTCCCTTTCTTCTCCTTTACAACCAAGGCAAAATTATCCTCATCATCATGCTTGAATGAGGCTCCATCCTTGGTGTTCTTCCTGGTATCTTATTGAATGAAGTCAAACCAAAAACTCTTCCACTTTGGTAGCTTCTCCCTCCCATTTATCAAATACTGGTAGCTGTGCCAACTCTTGGGAAGGCCTAGAAGTGCTAGGATGACCAAATCATCTTCAAAAACTGTAAACCAACACTCCCAAGCTCATCCTAACATTGGGTGAACTTTATTAAGTATTTTGGTGTTGTGTCGCCCTTTTCCATCTTGATTTTCTGAAGCTTTTCCTTCAATTCCAGCTTCCTGTGGTCACTGCTGTTCTGAAAAAATTCTATCAGGGTTTGCCAAACTACATATGGAGTCTCTTTCTAGTGGAGGTTCGAGAAAATATGGTCTCAAACTCCTTCTAATAGGATCCTCCTCGCTTTTACAACACACTTATTCCACTCTGCTAGATACTAAGATCCATATGCTGGAGGTTTAGGAATATTAATATCTACGAATTCCTTCAAATCGTTATCTTCCAACACTGCCTCCATCCTATCCTTCCAAGCAAGATAATTTGAACTACCCTCAAGGGAATATTCGAGTCTCAATCCGTATAAGGCCATCCTGTTAGCCATGAAAATTTTATTCTGCAAATTCGATCCTACAAAGACAAATTCATATTCTTCTCTTCTATACTGATTTTAGCTCCGATCCCATCTAGAAATTCCTTGTAGATTCAAACTGCTAAATTTAATTTACTAAACAATAGACTTGAATTTAATCTACCAACTGTGGAAACAATTAAATGATCACGGAATAATGAAGCATTCAAGAGAAAGAAATCAATAACACATTACAGAATGATTTCTATGGGAAATAAAAAAACTAAAAACCCCTCCTATCTATATATTGAATTAGTTAAAAAAATAAATAAGATTACAATGCTTTGCTCAAGCCCGAGCAACCTCTCCACTATCATAATCTATTTCATTGCTTCACAAGGCAGTCCTGGTCAATACTTAATGAAATACAAGCCTTCCCAAGTCCCTATTTCCTTGTGTTGTTTCCTTTTGAATTATCCCCTATTAATTAGGGAAATTCCTCATCCATAACTATGAAATCCATCATAGGCATTCCTCTGACTGCATGCATCGCCTGTAAAATTTGGATGACTATAAAACTAATAGTACACTTCCCTTGAAATCCAAATTCAACTAGGTAACTTGTAGATCACACATGCATGAGTTATTTATGGTTGTTAATCAGTTAACTGGTTAATCACATAGTACACACCCCACTACTTGACAGCCAACTAGTTCCTCCAAAAGTTGGGACTAGTTTAACTCACTTTAACTTAGTTTTACTGAATTAATTAATTAAAACTCAAAATAAACTAAATTAGGGCTCTTAAAAAGTAGGACTCTCTACATGACTCAAGTTAGGCCCTCAACTCGAATTAACTAAACAAACTAAGTCAAAATAACTTAGTTAACTTGTTTAAGTTGTCTTGCGATGTGGAATTACAATTTTCTCCTAATTTAATTCAAGGGAAAATTAAATTAGGATCTTGTTGGTGCCATTTTCAACACCACACAACATGACATTGACATCAGAAAGATCAAATGCAAGTTCAAGGGGCATCTATTTTACTACCATATTTCCTAGGATTTGCAACCAACCTCATCCTACTTTTGGCTTGCTATTTGGCTGTGAAAAAACACAATGGTGAATAGGGAAAAAACCCTTATGGAAAATGAAATACTTTGTCCAGCAAAATAATATCCCTATTCCCATTGTCTCCATGTTTGGATTTTGATGATTTCAGCTGAAAATTTGTCTAACTATTCTATGGAAACACAATTTCCATAGTTGTACCATCAACAAAATGTCACCAAATCCGAAACCACATGTGAAGTTCACCTATTCTAATAATAATTTGTGAACACTCTCCAACAGTAATATTATTACTAACATGAATTGTTCCAATTGTAAATGTGGGAAATATTAGTTGAATATGCTTGGTGAGTGTAAATTATAGTTAAGACAAGTAGCTAATGTGTGCAAAAAGAACATAAATCACATCCAATTTATAGAGGTAGGAGCGTTATGAGAAAAATATTGGAATCTCTATTGTGACAAAAGTGATTATTTGCTTCACATATCATGAAAAACACATGCACATCTTCTCTACCATCCAAGTTGAATTTTGAGTACCAACAGATCTATTCTAAACATGCAAATGGATAAATAGGATGTAAATCATATTTTTCTATTATCAATGAATAATAGGCCCAGGAAGTTATTTATTAAAATTAATTTATATTATGACTTTCTATTTGCAAATACCCTTATTCCCCCCCCCTTGTCTTTCAATATTTATTTATAAGGAGAACCTCTTGAGATCCCTCCTCTTTCATGGAATATCTAGAAGGAGGGTGTCTCAACCACCAACTACACAGTGATTGGTAACCTCAATGGAATCTATTGAATTTTAACATGTGACCTATGTTTGTCCTGCTACTACCATGCCTTGGATAGATGGTTCAACTGATTGAACTAATTCTTGGGGATTCGGGATTTGTGTGTACATTATAGAGTTGAAGACATGCCATTACAAATGTTTGTTTGGGATCTTCCAAACATCCTAGATATCATGATATTGTATGTACGACCAAATATTTCATTTTGAAATACTTGCTTCTAGTTTATGTCATTTTGAAATTTTATTTAGGATTTTGGTTGTCAATGGAATTAATTATTTTTGAACATTTGGATATCATCTACATATATTGCATGTATTTTTAAATACTTAACTTAGAGTTATTTTTTTAAACTAATATTTTGATTTTTCTCTCTTGTTTTAGTCATTTGATGTTGGCTTCTTCTTGGTTGTTTAGTTTCCTTGCAACAATTTTTTTCATGAATTGAGACTACATCCACCAATATAGACCATATTAGCAAGTTCATTTCTGACCATAGCAACAAAACTCACTTGCTTAATTTTAACTAATCTAAAAATTTGTGCATCTAAGAAAATGATTTGTTTTAAATTTTGTGTGAGCCAAACTTGCTGTCTATGAGTCTAACTTGCCAGTAGTGAGTTTGACTTGAAAGCACTTGTTAGCCTGAAATCTGACTTGAAATTAAGTCCTAAGTTTTTATTTTTAATTTTTTGGTGAGATTGAATCTTCAGTCTAATGAAGTACATGCTTTTTTCACGTCACTAAAAAAATCAAACAAAAAAACCCATTCTGCTTGAATTTTTGGTAGGATTTTTTGCATGTAGTTTTTAGTGTTTTTTTCCAGTGTCTTGTAAACCTATGAAATAGGAGGAAAGTAGTGATTTTTTAAGAAAAAACATAAATAAAGTAGTGGCATATTCACAATTTACACAAGATTTATTTTGGAAACCAAAAATGGGAAAATCGACCAAACAACCACACACTTCACAATATAATTTATATATATATCACAACTCTGCTTAATCCTATTACATTACGCGAGATATTTCCCTTGAAATTATTGAGTTCAAGTTGATCTACTAGTCTCTAGCCTTGCTGATATTTTTTCCTAGCCAATTTTTGGATCATTTAGTCTACAAAAGCATGTTGATTTTTTCTTATTTGAATGAACATCATGTACCTATTTTAATTGTTTCACAATTTGGAAATATAATAAAGAGTGGCAATGAAAACAAGTTTTTTCCATGATTGTGCATTTGTTTGATCAAGTTTTTATGGTTAAGATGAAGGTTTTGGAAATATTGTGTTCAGTTTAGATAGTTATTCATATGCTTACTCATGAGAGTCCCTCAATAAATCTCATGTCATGCTTCATATTTTACTCTTTGCGCACCACCTTCACATTTTCTAATATTTCAAAGAATGAAAGTTGTCAAAGGAATGAACAAAATAGGCACTCCAATAGTTTTTGGGCACCTTTCTTGGCCTCCTCAAACTCACATGATAGGGAGTCCTACATCATCTAGAAACTGGTAAGTATGGGTTTTGTGTTTTTAATCACATTAAAACTACTTTTGGTTCTACAGGTATCATGACATATGAATTATTGTTTATGAATTTTCTAAATGTATATGTAGCCACCTCATGCACATGTCATGGTGTCCTTAAGACTTCAAACCTTTCGACCTCTACTTCCAATGCAAGTATGACATGTGGCTTGTTGATGTTTTATTTACTTTATATATGTGCCATAAATATTAGTGTTGATTTGGACATTTTCATGTAAATTCTATTGAATGAGGAATTTGAAAAATAAATTGATGACTGAATGCAATTTAGATGTGGAGCACCACCAAAAATAGGTAAACAATTTATGCCCCAAAGTATCAAAGAGTTTTGGCATGTGGCTCAAGATAAACCACCAACAAACATTATAATTTCTCCATCTGTTCAACCAAAACCTGTACAATATCCTCCACAAATGAAACATTTTACTCCATGTCCAGGGAAACAACAAGCGCCACCTTCATCTTAGGCTCCGTCTATGACTCATTTTCAACAACTAAGGTCATTGACAAGTGGTGCTCCTATATCTCAGCAACCTCAACAATATCAACAACCTCTTAGTATGCTACCTCCACCTAGTTTAGGTGGCATGTTATTTCCACTGTCATCATCCTATATGGTACCATCTACTTTTATTTGTATAATATTTATTATAGCATTTAAATGCATTTTATTCTTAACATAGCTTGCATGAAGTATGATTTTTAATATTTTCTGGACTCTTGTATTTTTTCTTCTCTAGTTTGTTCCAACTACCTATGTTCAGTCGCATAATTCATAGTGTTAATCCAAAATATCAAGTTATTTCTCTACTTCAACATGTTTCACTGGTGCATTATATAACTCATCAGTGGGGATCTTCAAATCAAACTAGTGTCCTTGTATCTCAAGGGATGTAAATAGGGAAACAATCTATTGTTGGTTTTACTTCAACTCCTGTAAGATTTTGAAGCATGTTAAATGTATTCCAGAGGTTTTGTTGTATATACCTTTGAAATAGATTGGGTTTTATAAAGTTGGTAACACTGAGCCTATATAATTATTGTATTTGTAGTCATATGAGTGGTATATTTATGAATTGACTTGACATTTATTTTGTATTTTAAACGGAGTTGTTGTACAACCTGATAATTCCAACTTAAAAATTTCGTCATTTTAGAAAGAACATACAATCACGAATGGAAGAAGGTATGAGCAATGGTAATTCAAAGGTGTATTATTAGTTTTTAAATCTCACTATCTAGTCATAAGTGACAAAACAAGGTTGATCTCATGAGTAACAAGATGGGGGATACATGTAATTTCGATCTTGTGGTGCTACCCATTTCTGACATGTTTAATTTCTGTTTAGTTATTAGTAAATAACTTTGATAGAAATACTACAAGTATTAAAATCATTTATATTACGCAACAAAAAACTTTTGTATTTGATACTTTGCAAGCTTTGTGGAATTACTTGCACTAGGAATAAATTTAAATTGTACATTCTAAAGCCTACTAATTCTATGTTTTACAATACCTGAACTGAGATGGAACTTTTGAGTGAATTGGAATCTTTTGATCTTGTGTATATATTATTTTAACAAGAAGACAAGGCAATCAAGTTGGGAGGAGCCTTTAGAATTTATCACACCAATTAAGGTGAGATAACAATGGATTTATCTCACTGTATGATTGGGTTATTTTTTTAATATATGATGCCATTATTTATAGATTTTGTATATATAGATATTCATGACATTTCTGGAATCAATCTCTTCTCTCCATGATAATAATTATGGAGAATAGTTGACTAACTATGTTTCAAGTGGATTTTGTTTGTCCCAAATTTGATGTTAATGACATAAAAATGGGAGAAGTTTTGTTTTTTTTTTGTTTTTTTTTCTTTTCTCCAGATAATTATGAGGTCCAAATTTACATGGGAGCTACTAAAAGTAAATGGTTGACTGTACACATAATTCTGAATTAATTCACATTAATTCTCAAAGTGAAAAAAAATATAAATTCCTCTCATTGATTGCTTCATGAACGAAATTTTTGTACTATGGAACTCTTCCAAGTTTAAATGCTTAGGTCATGCCTGAGTTGGTAATCCTAGATCTGCCTTCACATCAGGGATGAAGATTCTTTTACTTAGTCAAAAAGTAGAAATATCCTACTTGGGAACAATTCCTTTTTTCTTTTATTCGGTGAGAAAGTAGAAGACTTATTATTGGGATAAATTTCATTGTTCTTGTGTTAATAAAATAATTATATTCTTATGTTGAATTATCTTTGTGATGTATTGAATACATTTATCACATCAAAGCTATTCATAGAGAGGATAATCCCTAGTGTGGAATTTCTTTGGAGAAATTCCATTGTTCTTATGTTAATCAAATAATTATATTCTTTAGTTGATGTATCTTTGTGGTGTATAAAAAATATTTATTACAAAAAATCTATTACTAGAAGGGAAACTAGTTATTGTGGGATTTTGTTCCACATGAATATTTATTCCATTCTACTCTGATTATGTTAGGTTTCTAACACTTAATTGTTGTTCAACATTTCTGATGCGACAGGTGTTGGGTCAATTTACTGGGTAAACTAACACAAGTATTTTATTGTCAATCCAAGTTTGTAGAACTTAGAAGCATCTCCAAAATATATGGATTTAAACTACATTCAAGTTTAATGAATTCTTGAATTTAAAGGAAATTCATATTACAAATATAAAATTTAACTAAATAATTTCTAATTCAATTATGTAATAATTAGAAGAAGAAGCTCCTAATTTAGGAGAACTTATTTTTCCTTCTCTACAATACTACTTCATGAACAGAAACCAAAAACACTAATGAAAAATAGGTCAAGATGCATGAAAGAATAATAGAAGAGGCTCATAACTAAGGATGTCCTTGCTGTCCTTCATTACAAATTCATTCATCATTAATTCCATTGTTAGAAAACAAGAAATTTAGAAAATCACGTAAAAGTAGGAAAGAAGAATTCTAGTTTCTAGTTCTTGATCAGATAGAAGGAATGTTTAACTTAAACACTGGTTTGAATTTTCATATGCATATTAGAAATTATATTAAGATCCATTACCAGACATGATAAATCATCATACATATAATTAATTGAACAAAACTAAAGCAAAACTAGCTAATTTAACCAGGAAGTGTACTTAGCTCGGTGCGGGGGCCCTCCACCCTTGCCTCACACACTAAAATTAATTTTCAGCTATTGGAAATTATTAAAATCTCATGCATAATAAAATGATAAATTATGTCTTTAATTAATTTCAGAAAATAAGAATCTCAAAGTCTCAAGTTTTTCCTACTACCTTCTTCTTCTTTCTTGGAGAGAAAGCACTCTTATTTATACATGTGAGTTGCTTTGAAAAAGAGATAAGAAACTCATAATTAAAAATCCACTTTTCTTTCAACCAATTTCCAAAATTACAAAATATTGTCCCTATAAATATTTACAGAAACCTTGGATGTGATATCCATATCCTCAATATTATCTCCTCAAATATCTTTGATCCCTTCAAATCCTCACACAAATCTTGAATGAGATATCCATGATCTCCTTCAAATGATCTTGAATAATTATCTCCTCATATCTCTTTGAATATTCATACACATTACAAGACTCACACAACTTTTGAGTCATAAATGAAAAGATATTAATTTTATAATAATTAATCACAAATTTTCTCAAAATGCACGAAAATAAATCAATTGGAAAATAATGAGGGAGACCCATATTTAACATGGAAAGAGTATGATAAATAGTGAGTGGAGAAATATATTATGGATAAATGTGAGGAATAACGAAAGGAAAATAGGGTGAAAATACGACATTTGGGAGGCCAAAAAATAGGCAGATGCATCCACTGCTTGGAAACAATTCACAACTCTAGAGGGGATAAAGTGAGTAAATATTCTTTGATTAGATCATTGTTTACCTAATGTTTAGGTAAAATTGGTATTTTTTCTGTATTTACCTAAATTTTTAACTTCCGAAAACCTTTTTTTACACAGGTAATATTACAAAAAGGTCAAAAAACAATCCAAGTGGACTATTCCTAATGAATTGAAGGTTTGTATTATTTCTTATTTTTATTTGAGAAGGCTGGTGCCATTTATTTTTTTCAAATTTTAATAAACGATTTTAGTAAGTTCTTTTGTGTGATTTATTCAAATGACTCGATAGAAATAAAAAAAATAAGTGAATTTAGTTGGAAACCTTGAAGGATCATTGTCCCATTATCCACGACTACATCACATGTTCCAGTTGTTGTCACATCATCTCCATCTAGATCATCGCAAAATCTATCTGCTCCCAACATATTTATATATATTACAGTCTTAGCATCAACATGACCTCCAACAGTTTTTGCACAAGTTATGCATATTATTTTGAAAAACCTAGTTAAAGTTATGGATTCTTTGACACCAACTATTTTTTCATGTACTAGATATGTCTCATTTTCCATGGCCACATCTGTTCTCACAAATCCTGCAATATGTGTCATGCAAAAAATAACTACAACTATAGTACCAATTGATACCACTGCATCATTGATAACAATTGCTATGGTTCCCACAATTGATGCAATGACCACAAGTGTAGTGCAAACTGCAGTTGCTACAACAATGTAAGGGTCAACTATATTATTTGATATCAACTATATTCTATCAAATAGATGGAAGGTTTAGTTGATTTCCTCTTATTCATATTTTTCCATTTTTTGTCATTCATAGGTCAAATACTAGTCAAGAAAAGTATAATTGTGTTGCAGAAACTCAGTTGTATAAAAATCCTTGTATTTAATAATAATATCTATTCTTCTAAATAAAATTCTCATACCTAAAAGATACTAAAGCACTGACAGGTTCAATGTCTAATTTAGCTGGTACCTTATCAACTGGCCTATCATCCTTTACTCCAACATCCTCATAATAATATCCATGTACCTCCATAAGTTTTTCAAGGTTAAATTTTGGTTCCTTCAAAATTTTAACTTTCCTCATGAATACATTTTGCAGAGAATAAATTGAGGAAGTAGCTTTTTCAATCTCCTTTCCAATCACCTTTGGGATAAATTTTTCCACCAGCTCTTTCATATCACATGAAGGAGATTCATGTACCATGATCTCTCTCGTTTTCCTAGAAATATGTCTTATTTGACTTGTTTGGGAATAACATGTTCGCTTGACTTGATTGGGCCTCCTATTTTTGAATCCAATGCAGAAAATACACAAAAACCATAGTTATATTTTATCTTAACATCCACGCGATCTTCAATCAAATTCTATGTAATGTCCCATAATAATTATAAAATAATAAATAATTATAAAATAATAAATAATATACAAATAATATAATATAATTTAATGAATAAGTAAATAAATAAATAGTCAAGAGAATAATAAATAAATAATCAATAAAACATTAAACAATAACTGGAGTTCTAAATAAAATGATAAATAATAAATTGGAGTCCTAAAACATTAAATTAATGCTCTAGATGGTGAAACTTGCAAGCAAAGATACTATATCAAATTTGTAGCAACCAATAGTGTAGTTGAGCCTATCTTGTAAATTGGGAACTTTCTTACTGAAGATGAGAAAATGATTATTGACACATATTTCCATCTCTAACATCGTTGATGAGGTAGCTTAGATCCTAGAGAGATGTTGAATAATCTTAATTCATAGTTAGTATTCATTGTTTATAAAAGTAAATGAAATTAATTCATGATAAGAATGTTTATAGCATATTTGTTGTTTCAAGATATGATGGTATATGGTAAATGAATATAGTTATGATGAGAATAATGATGCACATATGGTTCTTGTTTATTTAGTTGTTACGATAATAATGTTGTATGTTCATGATGAATATGATATGCATAGAGATTAGGGTGTTATCATTTGAAGTTATATTGACATGTGGTTAGTTTATTATGTAATTTCATGATATATAATTGATGCAAATATGTTGATGTTATAACTTATGATGGTATTCCACAAGGTGAAGCATGTGGTAATTGCATACAGATTTTATGACATACAAGAGCATGCAGTTCTCTACAATTTAGAATGTGGTTATCATGATGACATGCAAGAGTTGGCATGTGGATTATTTTCTATGATTTTATGGTTATAACTAATGCATTGGATGCATGTTGAGATGTGGTGATTGGCAGGAAATCCACAGATGGGCCAAGAGGGCCGGTTTATTTGATGATCTCATGGGAGCCCATACCTACTAGGGAGAGTATGTAACACCATATGGGCTGGGGATGAACTCAATCAACCCTACATATGCCAGTGGTTCCTTTGTCTTGTATATCTCTTGATGGATAGCTCTTGAAGGGTTGTGGGACCATCTTGAGGAGGCCAAGGGCCTGATATTGTAGGCCAAGTGCCTGTTATTGGATGGGAATGCTGAAGTCTATAAGTGCGTAAGACTTCGATGCCTGGGGATGTGCGCCTTAAGCAGCTGTGGAGGGAGTGGGCCAGCCTTGCGAGATGCCCAGAGTCATTGAGTACTGGGACCGGATGCCTGCCTTGGGGCAGATGAGGTCTGAGTCGGGCTCGAGCCTTGGGGCCAATCTTAACTAGGGACAGACTGGGGAGGCTTATGCCTTGTTCCAAAAGTGGGAAAAGGACATAGATTCCTTGAGATTCCTGGGCACTGTGATGAACTTTCGATGCCTGCTGATTATACTAGTTCAGCAGAGGGTTTTGGTCACACATGAAGTAATAAATAAATAAATAATATAATATAATTAAATACTCAACTTCGGGACGAAGTTCCTTGAAGAGGGGGAGTATATAATTTCCCATAATAATTATAAAATAATAAATAAATATAAAGTAATAAATAATTATAAAATAATAAATAATATACAAATAATATAATATAATATAATGAATAAGTAAATAAATAAATAGTCAAGAGAATAATAAATAAATAATCAATAAAACATTAAACAATAATTGGATTTCTAAATAAAATGGTAAATAATAAACTGGAGCCCTAAAAAAATAAACAAAAAGTAAAGTTAAAGAAATAATTAATTAACCAAAGTAAATAAATTAACAAAGAGTTAAACTAAGAAACTAACAGAAAGAAAGTTAAAGAAAGAATTAATTTACAAAAATAAAACAAAGAGTTAAACTAAGAAACTGATAAAAAGGAAGTTAACTAAGAGAACACTAAATTAAGTAAAACTTAAGTTGCATGTTGACACAGTGACTGTGTGCATGTGGTTCTCATTCCATGGTTTGGTCTATTTAATAGACATTGAGGAAGGTTCAAGGCATGCATTCTTTCATCCATTCTCTAGAGAGAAAGGTATGGTGAGGCAAAGGATACCCTGGCAGTAGTACGTTGATTGAGGGCTCAGGGGCTCGGTGGTGGCCAGCTGTGGAAAGATTACATACAGCTGAGCCTACGTTTTGGTGGAGAGTTGTCCCCAAAACCTTGTTGCAGTCAGCAGGATTTAGATAGCATTCAACCTTGGAGTCTCAAGTAAGGAAAAGCGCCATTACAAGTAAGTTGTCTTGCTCGTGTTTCTGAAAATTCCATAATGATTAGTTAAATAGTTTTTGGGTTGATTAGTCATTGTTTATGTGATATAATTAATTGCATGTTAAAATTGGGATTGTTACATTCTACCACTTTTGAACCAAGGATCTAATCTTATTAGTGGTGAAATCTATTCCCTAGAAATTAGTGAGGACATTCCTTCCATGAACATCCTCTGCACAAAGCTTGATCTTTCTGTAATATTTATCTTCATAATTCTGAAGATTAGCTAGTGAAACCCCAAACACACAATGCTTAAGCTCGTCAGATGCAATCTTAGTACCCTGAGTCTATGTAAGAAGGGTCTTTCCAACTTTCCTTGTGTTAAAAGTAGAAGGAGCCTTCACTTCATACCAATCCTTCTTTGAGAAGGGGTCGAAAACATTCTTCTTGCCTCCTTTCTTTCCCTTGGATATGCACTTGTTCTTCCCGATGGTCATTTTTGTTCCAAAAGCATCTCATATAACATTCACACCTTCCCAAATTGATCTCAACCGTTGCGCAAGGGTCAAATATTGATAAAAAAAAGGTGGAGTTTTAAGGAAGGAAGAACTGATGCAACTTCTCCATGGGATTTGGAGGTAAAACTTACATCTTTAAATTTGAACAAGATTGTTGTTTGGTAATATATTCACTAAAATCATTCTCTTACGCTTTTCTATAATTCATTATTAAGAGGGTTATTTACTTGTTAGGGCTGGAAATTCATGCCACTTTCCATAAACATTCATCATAATTCATAATTGTTTATGAATCCTCATACATTTGACCCTTCCATTTTTTAGGTTAGTGAATGTGATGTTTCAAGAATGTTTGAATTTTGAGGATTAATGTTATATATATATATATATAATATATATATATATATATATATATATATATATATATATATATATGTACACACACACACACATATATATGTTTTCTAGGTTTTACAATGGACATCAATGAAAAATTAATGATTTTTTTTTTTTTTAATTGTCTTCCTTTCAAGATCTAAGGATATACTATTTACTTCAAATGGATTAATATTTATGTATTTGTTGTTGCAGAGACCTCCAATGTGAAACATGTTTGTACCCTTTGGAAAGGAGTCCATTCATGCCCTGAGAACGAATTGACAAAGTTGGAGATGCTTATCCTGATCTAGCATCATGTTGCATTCATGCTATAGGGTTGTGGAATTTAGCTAACTCTGTTGAGTTTTTTTTTTAATTTAAAAATAGGGGTTGCATGATTATGGAATTTACAAATATTATGTCATTATGCGTCGAGAAATTTTTTAAAATCAATGCTTATATATGCAATTTCAAGGATTTCCATAACTCATCACATAATTATTTAAATGGTTCCAAATCAATGGTAGAGCTTCTGCCTTATAAGCAGGAGGTTGGTGGTTCGATTCCACTATGCCTTAACATCAATTAATCAATGATATTGTAATTTATTTTTAATTAAATACTTATATATTTATTTATTTCAATGGTGAGATATTGTCTCTAAAGAGACAAAAATGATATTGTAACGTCTTTAAATATATATTTTTATTTGTCTCTAGAGAGACAATAGCTAGGATTAATGATCAGGTGATCATGTCCAAAGTTGAGAAAATGCTAAAAAATGGAACTGCTTAGAATTGTTTGCAACCTAAATGACCAGAAAGGCCTCGTTTTTTTGATTCTGGTGCCATGAACGAGACTCAAATCCGACGTCGTATGTGAAAGTTATGCAGGTTTGAAGTTTTTAGTATCCTTCAAAAAATCTAGTTGACCAAAGTTGACTTTTGACTTTGGAAATATTAAAAAAAGAATATTTCGAGAATATTCCTTAGAATATTCCATGGAATATTCCAACTGGATGAATCATTGATGGACAAGTGGCAATTTACGATTGGTTGACTTTTATTTTGGTGGACCAATCAGGAGCTGCCACGTGGCAGGCCCGGAGGCCACCACGTGGCCCCACGTCAGATAGAATGGTGTATGTTAAAAATTTTATGGGTCCACGAGGTTCGAAACCTAGACTTCACTACCACTAGCACAAGTGCCCAACCATTCGGATTGTCCGATGAATCTTAACCTCTATGTAATAAAGTTTGTATTTAAGTTTTGAAATTATATTTGTTGGCGGAAAGAAGCGCTAGCTCCGTGATAAGCTGACCCTCCAGAGGACCATAGCCTGTGACCAGGAGCCAAGTCGACAGTTATGGTTAAAATTTCCGCCCTCCAACCTTGCATGTGGCCAAATGCAACATTTAAATGTAAGAGTTTTGCAACCGTTGTGTAGGCGGTTAAGCCGGTGGGTTAAACGCAAAGCCAATCAAATGCGATCATGTGACATTTAATGTCAGCCCAAGATATTTTGAAATTTTGGGGTGCACTCCACTAAAGCCAAAATTTATGGCAAATTTAGCGCGTTAACTGTAGTTAGCCCACATTTAGTAGGGCTTTCAAGTGACATTAGGCAGAAATTTGTTTGGATCATAAATTCTTCAATATTGAACCAATTTGGATGAAATTTTAGTCAATTTTGGGTTTATTTAGCATTTTGGAGTGTTTGGGATAGGTTGTAGAGTGAACATAGGTGTTATTCAGCCATTTTTTCTTCACGAAATCTTGGAGAGCCACTAGGGCCATCAGGGAAATGGAGCCGTATTGGTCTATAATTCATTGTTTGAGGTGAAACAAAAGCCATTTTTAGCTTATTTTTGTCTTCTAAATTCAATTTCACAGCTATTTTTGCCTGTTTAGGCATATTTATCACTATATAACCAATTTGAGCAACTTAATAGAGCAAGGACATGCCCATTGGGAGCCTTGGACCCAACAACTGTAACCCAGGAGGGGTGAACTACCTCATCATGTTGCCGTGTTATGTTATGGTGAAGTTTATTTGCTATGTATTTCTGATCTAAGATTTTAAACAGTAATTTTAATTAACATTCCCTCGCACATAAACTTAGAAAAAATTACCAAAAACACTTTTTTTAAATTGCAAGACATGGAGAATAATTTGAACACTTAATTAAATGGCAATGGATACTTTGCATAGCATTACAAATATTTCCATTTTTAGATCAGATGGTATCAGAGCTTAGGATTTGAGCCTTAGGAGCTAGAGTTTTACTCAACATTTGTTCTTGTGAAAAGATATAGTTGATTGTTTGCAAGTTTCGATGCTTACTAGGCCTAAACTCAAGAGAGGTGAAGGACACTTGGTTAGTGCACAAATCCACAACCAAGAAGGGCCAGAGAGCCACCTCCAAGAGCCATTGAAGAAGCGTCAAGCATGTCTTCAAGATAAGGAAAATCTCATAAATACATTGATCCAAAAGAAAAAGAACGGGTATTCCGAAAATATTTCCTAGACATGACAGAGATGGTGAGGATACTCTACCAAGAAAGGAATGATAGGCTTGTTGGAGAAGGGTCTAGACACCAGAAAGAAGGAGAGGGTTCTTTAAGAGGAAAAAAAGTGATGAAAATTCAAATAAAGAACATGGAGGAAATGGTGATCCACCATCCCCATCTTCATCCTCTTCCTCTACATCGTCATCCTCTACCTCAGTGAATCAATCTCACAAGTCTAAAACTATTGGTAAAATTCCATTTTTAAAGCTTGATGTTAAATTTGAGTTGCCTATGTTTAATGGTGAGGTCAATGTAGAGAAAATTGACAATTGGATAAGACAATTGGAAGTTTATTTAAGGATGCAAAACCTTCATGAAGACTACACCAAGATTCAGTTAGCCTCTTTGAGAATGGAAGAAGCAGAATTGGTATGGTGGGAGGCCAAGACCAAGGATGAAATTAAAAAACGTGGTAAGATTACTTTATCATGGGCTGAATTTATTTCTGCAATTAAGCAGCAATTTTATGCATTATCTCATTTACAAAAGGCTATCATGAATTGGAAAAGTTTCAGACAAATTAAGGGACAAAGTGTTCAAGATTACACTCAAGATTTTAGACGAAGGGCTTTATTACTTGGAATTGATTTGCATAGACAAGAGACTTTGCTGAAATATATAGGTGGTTTACAAAGCTATCTTATACATACTATCCTTATGTTCAATCCTACTAGTATAGATGAAGTTTGTGTACAAGCTACGCATTTAGAGGCTAGAGGTAAAGAATCTTTTAATGGGAATGAGGGTAGTGAATTTAAAGGCAAAGGTAGAAAAAGAAATGCAAACTCTAGGAAAGAAAAAGGAAATTTATTTTGTAAAAAATGTTCCAAACCAAGCCACAATGAAGACCATTATTGGAAACTTCATCCGGAGTTGAAACCAGAAAAATTTAAAACCAAAGATAAGGCCAAAGAAAAAGGCAAAATAGTTGCAACTGCTGAAAAAGACTCAGGGTCTGAATTAGGTGATGAAACTAAAAGAATAACCATGGTACTAAAGAAAATAAAGGGGAAAGAGGTTGTAAAGGAAACAAATCCGAGTTCTAGCACTTTAAACTGTCATATAGAAGCTCCAAGTGAAGAAAGGAGGATAAATCTGTTTCATGTGAGGATAATCTCAAAACACACAAAGATAGACACACTATTTGATAGTGGGTCTCAAGAAAATCTCATCTTAGAAGACTTGGTCAAGAAGTTGAAACTTGAGATCATTCCACATCCAAAGCCATATCCACTTGGATGGATTTGCAAGGATGCTAATTTACAAGTTTCAAGGAAGTGCATGTTGCGCTTCGCCATAACAGGTCATTATGTTGACTTGGTTGAACTAAATGTAGTACCAATTGAAATTACAGGTGTGGTGTTGAGTAGTCCATATTTATATGACAAAAAATCAATCTTCCATTGCCATGAGAACAAGTACCATTTATTCAAGGATGGTAAGGAGTTATTGTGAGAGCACATCGAAAGAAGCTAGAATCGTCTTTAGTGAATGCAGGGCAATTGAAAAGGCTTGTCAATGAAAGTCAAAATCTGATTTTGTTGATGATTAATCAAAAATATTTTGTACATAATCCTTTTCATGTTATTTCTGATGTAAATGATGATATGTTTCAGTCTGAAAGCAGGTCGTATTTCGAAGAAGATGACAAGATGTTGCAGAAGGTGCCTTTGGTGTCGATCGATGCAGAGAACAAAGTGTTGGTGCAAAGTGGTGCAAGAATCCAAGAGAGGGTAAAGCATGCAAGCAAAGAGGGCACAAATTTTAGCATGGGTCATTGCTGGTTTCAGAATGGCAGATTGGTATGGCAAGAAAACTTGGTTAGGAATCGACACAAGTAGATGGCTCATTCGGCAAAAATTTTCCATGAAGGTAGACCATTGTAGGAACAATATGATTTCTACAAATTTTAGTTGTTGTTCTACAAATTTCAAAAATTTTCATTATGACTCAGTCAAGGTTAGCAACAGTTGGTCAGCGGATTCAAGGAAGAATTTATCATTTTATGAGAAGCTCAATTTGATGAAGTCAGGAAGATTTCAGTGGTTCAAGGTTGGAAAAGTGGAGAATCAGTCTCCTCATCTTCAATTTCTGTAATTCAAAGAGATTTTGGGGTCCAAAAGCTTCCCATTTGGGAGGTGTGATCAGGTGATCATGTCCAAATTTGAAAAAATGCTAAAAACTGGAACTGCTCAGAATTGGTTGCAACTTGAACAACCAGAAAGGCCTCATTGCTGCGATTGTGGCGCCATGAATGGGACTCAAATCTAACGTCGTATGTGAAAGTTATGCAGGTTTGAAGTTTCAAGTATCCTTAAAAAAATCTAGTTGACCAAAGTTGACTTTTGACTTTGGAAATATTAAAAAATTAATGTTCCAAAGAATATTTTGAGAATATTCCCTAGAATATTCCATGGAATATTCCAACTGGACAAATCATTGATGGTGGTTGACTTTTATTTTGGCAGACCAATCAAGAGCTCACGTGGCCCTAGGTCGGATAGAATGGTGTATGTTAAAATTTTTATGGCTCCTCAAGGTTCAAAATCTGGACCACACCGCCGCTAGCACAAGCGCCAAACCATTTGGGCTGTCTGATGAATCTCAACCTCTATGCAATAAAGTTTGTATTTAAGGTTTTAAATTATATTCGTTGGTGGAAAGAAGGGCCAGACTCGTGATAATCCAACCCTCCAGATGACCACAGCCTACGACCAAGAGCCAAGCTGGCGGTTATGGTTAAAAATTCCACCCACCAACCTTGCATGTGGCCAAATGCAACATTTAAATGTAATGGTTTTGCAACCGTTGTGTAGGCGGTTAAGCTGGCTGGTTAAACACAAATCCAGTCACATGCACTCATGTGACATTTAATGTCATCCCAAGTCGTTCCTCCAGTTTGGGGTACACTCCACTAAATCTGCAATTTATGCCATCTTTAGCACGTTAACTGCAGTTAGCCCACATTTAGTAGGGTTTTCAAGTGACATTGGGCAGAAATTTGTTTGGATCATAACTTCTTCAATATTGAACCCATTTGGACGAAATTTTAGTCAGTTTTGGGTTTCTTGAGAATTATGGAGTGTTTGGGATAGGTTGTAGAGTGAAAATAGGTGTTCTTCAGACATTTTTGCTTCAGGGAAGCTTGGAGAGCCACAAGGGCCATAAGGGAAATGGAGCTATATTGGGCTATAATTCACTGTTTGAGGTGAAACAAAAGCCATTTTTAGCTTACTTCTGTCTTCTGAATTCAATTTCACAGCTTTTTTTTCCTGTTTAGGCATATTTCTCACTGTATAACCAATTTGGGAAACTTAATAGATCAAGGACATGCCCATTGGGAGCCTTGGACCCGACAAATGCAGCCTAGGAGGGGTGAATTGCCTCATCACGTTGATGTTTTATGTTATGGTGAGGTATATCTGCTGTGTATTTCCAATTTAAGATTTTAAATAGTAATTTTAATTAACATTCCCTCACACATAAACTTAGAAACAGTTACCAAAAACACTTTGTTTAAATTGCAAAACATGGAGAATACTTTGCACACTTAATTAAATGGAAATGGATAATTTGCATAGCATTACAAATACTTCCATTTTCAGATAAATTAAAGACATATTATCCCTATAAATATAATATATTTTTAAGTCCAAGTATTGTCTCTAGAGAGACACAAATGAAATTGCCTCCTAAGAGACAATAATGCTTGTGTTATATATTGGATTTATAGAGACAATTTTTTAAGATAATAATTTGAGACACTTGCTTAAAGACAATATTTAAGAAAATACACAATTTTTTTTTTCTCAAGTTAAGACAATTTACCCAAAAATGTCTCAAATATTGTCTTAAAACCCCTCTATGTTACAATAGTGCGAGTCTAGTAGAGAAAATAACAAAATAATCCACTTATATTCATATGATATATTAATATCAACAAATATTAGCTAACTTATCACATTATTGAAGGCATTCATATGCTCTATAATTTAGTATCCATCCTTCAACCTCAAGTTATACATCTTCTTCCATAAGAACAATTTGTTCACTAGGGAATTATATTGATACAAATCCCCTAACTTTTACCACAAAGCCTTCATTGTATCTTTCAATAAAAAATTTAGTAATATTGAATCCAATAGAAAAAATCATATTGTGCTATTTTCCTTTCAATCCAACATGGTCTACTCTTTTATTTACATCCCAGCAAGTGCAGTGCCCAGATCCATAATGGTCCACTTATCTCTGCCTTAATTTTTCACAACTCAAAACTATACCCATTGAAATTCTCAATATGTAGGTTTTAGAACCGTACAATTAATTTGTACAAATAGTATCTTAATTAAAATATAAAATATAAATTGGAGAATACACACATTAGCATAGAGATTTTATGTTGGAAACCCTATAATGGAAAAACCAACAAGATATTTCAATATACATACATGCATAAATACATACATACACATGTGTGTGTGTTGTAAAATATTACGATACAATATCTATCCATTGAAAACAGTAACTACTAATCCATTTTCCATATATTAGAATACAATAGTAGTTTCTTAATTGAAATTATAAAACCATGGGAAAATCCACTATGAAGCACGAAACTTTCTTATAGCAAAATCACATGTAAAAAACTTCCAAAAAGAAAGAAAAAAAATATTAAATGTTTTTTAAGGGTGCTGACTCCAAATCCCAACATAGGGGGAATTTTTCTCCCCTCCAAACTACCTAAACAGGAGGAGATTTCTCCCCTCTTGTGATCCCCCCTTTATGCTTACTGCAATGTACAACATGTATTGATATTCATGCAAAGAATATAACAAATAGACAAATTATGGTGGTATGTAAATGGTCATATTTGAGAGAGAATAATAAGGAGTCTAGTATTAGATGGGAGGGATAGCAAGTATAACACTCCCCACTTCCAACCCCAAATATTTCTCGTACATGTATTTGGGTAGCTATTGAACAAACAAACTAGTGCATGACAATATATTTTTACGATGTGAATGGAAATACAATGTGAAGAGATACGAATTTAGTAAAATAATTTAGTTACCCAACACAATGGGGGATTATTTAACCAATAAAATGAGAGCTTCTTAATTTGTTCAAGTGTGGTTCTAATTTTATTAATCAAATGAAAATAACATTGGGGAAATGTGGGACAGAGTTAGAAGAGAACCATATCGTATGAGGACACTTGGATAGTAAGCCATAAAAGAGGAAGGTTTGGACTAAAATATTGTTAGAGAGTGCACCATCTTATAGGAGGGGTGTTGATCCCAAGGAGGATCATGCTTGGAGGGTGTTTCACTTGTATGTAATTATTTCCTTAACTTAGTATATATATAGGGGAGGATAGAGTTGTTTTATATTTTTCATCATTATACTCTATTCATCGTATTGTCTTAGAGAAGTCTTTTATGGAGACATACATTAGGCTCATGAGGAATCCGTAGTAGTATGACATTAGTGTGCAGGAGAAAACCCTAGAATAAGAAAAGGGGAGAGATAGATATATTATATGTTTCATAGAGAGATTTATTTTGTGTGAATTTTATTTTTCTCATGTGATGCTAGGTTTTATGCTATGCATGTATACCCTAAAGATTAACATGGATTTGGTTTGATTCATGATTATGATGATGATGGATCTTCTTGTACTCACTACAAGAAATCCCTATGATTAGCTCCATTATTTTTCTTCCAAGGACTAATTTAGTGTGTTTTTCTCCAATGTTTTGAAAAATTCGGTGGTAGTTATCGAGATGGTGCAATTTTTGGTGTTTATTTCATCTACAAAAACATTTAGGCATTAATTCAGGAAATAATAGCACCATAAATAACAATGAAAATAGCCTTGATAATATCAACAAAAATAGTGCCGATAATATCAACAAAAATAGCGCCATCAATTTCCTTGAGAATAGTGCCAATGATAGCACGAGGTTTAGCTCCCTTTTTGGTACTCACATTACCTCCTTGGTTAGCTCCCTTTTCAGCCCCATAATTAATGCCATTTGTGCCTAAATATTTAATTAATTGAAGTGTTGGGGGTTAAGTGGATAGGGGCTTTGAGGATTATGAGATTTAGGGATTAAGGGTTTAAGGGTCAAGAGCTAAGGGATTTGGTGCTTACAGGTTAGGTATTTTAATGGTTAATGGCTAGGTTGCTTCAGCTTTGTATGGTATGTTGAAGCTTGCTGCTACAAGGTTACATTTAAGTTCCTTTACTGATTTGGATTAATTAAGGTTCTAAGAGCTGTTGTTATTACACAAACAATTTCTTAAGAATGTGTTACATTTCCTAATTAGAATGGATCTAGGAAATTCATTTATTCATCCAATTAATACATACCTCACCCTGCCATAATATTGCATGATTATACCATTATGACACCATTACATTTTACAATTAAACTGATGTAACCATCACCATTAGTAACAACACTCCTTTATTATTATTTTTCTTTATTATTCATGCTATTACATCGAAGATCAGTGTAGTCATTCAAAAAATCCTTTTAGTAAGTTATTTCATGAGATTTCTTCAAATCACTCGAGAGAAATAAAAAAATAAGTGATTTTAGTTGGAAAATCTGAACGATAATTGTCCCATTGTC
Organism: Pinus albicaulis; assembly: GCA_034641835.2. Taxonomy (NCBI): domain Eukaryota; kingdom Viridiplantae; phylum Streptophyta; class Pinopsida; order Pinales; family Pinaceae; genus Pinus; species Pinus albicaulis. Next base: position 1,268,358,047 of record CM076580.1, on the reverse strand, counting down.
CACGACTACATCACATTTTCCAGTTGTTATCACATCATCCCCATCTAAAGCATCAAAAAATATATCTGCTCCCAACATATTTATATATATTATGGTCTTACCATCAAGATGCCCTCCAATAGTTGTTGCACATGTTATGTATGTTTTGATGAAAAACCCAATTAAATTTATGGATTCTTTGACACCAACTATTTTTGCATGTACTAGAACTGTCTCATTTTCCATGGCCACATTTGTTCTAAAAAATCCCACAATATGTTGTATAAATTATACAACATATATGTATATCATGGATTCAAATTTATCTAACAATATACTAAAGAGAGATACTAAATCACTTCTACAAATCACTTGCGGAAATTAAACACAATTGCCAATCACATGAAGCAAAGAAAGAATCAAATCAGACCACAACATAGATAATTTCCCGGGGAAATATTGCTACTCAAAACCCCACTATCTTCTATTGTATATTCAGAATGGATACATGAAACAAATACAAGGCCCTCTCCTCACAAGAGTTTCCAACACTCAGCTATTTGTATCACACTGTCCTTGACAAAAACTGATCATTACTTAGCCAATTTCAGCCCTCTCAACAGCCCACCTTGCTCATGCAATTCATGAGGAATTAAATCCCTAAAGAATAGGAATTTTGTCCTTCCTTAACTGCGCAAGTATCATGGGAAATCCAATGGGTGTTTGGGTGCATGGGTGCAACCCAATAATCCAACAGATGATAGTCAACATCCCTTTCACCTAAATCTCAACTGGGTCTCCGTTGGAACTGACATGCATGCAACTAATAATAGTAAATCTTTAGTTGCATGTGAGATCACTGATTGTGAATTAAATAATATTTAATTCACTTGATCTCTCACTAGTGTATCAAGCAGTTACAACTAGCAAAACTGACTTTAACTCACTTAATTGAGTTAAACTAATTACAACCTGCATTAAATAATGCACCACTGCACTTCGAAGTCTGTTACAACTAGAATTACTCTGCATGCCTCACCAACTACCCTCAATTTGAAATTCATGAGTTAACTAAGTTTATCACACTCAATAAACTATTACAAGTTATTTTAGATTATATTACATTTTATTGTCCATATTAATCAAGGGATAACTAAAATATACATGCACCAAATTTAGCCCACACCAGTGTAGGTGCTGCTAAGACCTATGGTCCCACACTAGTGTAGGTGATGCTTGGACCTCCTGGTCCCACACTACTGTAGGTGCTGAAATTTCTTGTTGGACTTCAACACTCCCTCTAAAAAATAAAGGGATTATCCTTCATCCCGATCCTATCTCTATGGTGTTTGAATTTTCTCCTAGCGAGCACCTTCGTCAGAATATATGAATCTTGATCTTTTGTGGGAATGTACTGAAGTAACATTATGCACCTCCGTACATAATATCTGAGATGGTGGTATCAGATATCTATGTGCTTGGACCTATCATGAAACACAAGATTAACCGAGAGTTTGATGCAACTCTGGTTAGAACAATGTATCACTATTAGATCCATCTGAGAACCAAACAAACCAACAAGGATCTTTCTCATCCATATGGCCTCACATGCATCTTGACTTGCTGCCGTGTACTTTGACTCTGCTGAACTGAGTGCCACAGATCACTGCTTCTTGTTGTACCAAGAAACTGCTGTCGATCCTATGCTGAAGATCCCTCTTGATGTGCTCTTTCAGTCTAATGGACTGCCTACCTAATCTGTGTCTATGAAGCCTTGAAGATTTACTCCCTTTTTCCATATATACCATAATACATACTCTTCTGTGCTCCTTAGGTATCTCAAGATATGCTTCCCTACCTTCCAAAAGAGCTTAGTAGGCTTAACCATAACTTGACTCAGCTAGTTAACTGCGTAGCAAATGTCTGGTCTGGTGTTCACTAAGTACATCAGTGAACCAACTAATAGCCTATAGACAATAGCATCCACTACTTCTCCAGAAGTAGCATCCTCTTTCCTCCAATTTCCTGGAAAAGGAGTGTCCATGGGTTTACAACTCTCCATGTGAAACTTACCCAATATCTCCTTTGCATACTTTCGTTGTGAGACAAAGAGTTCACCATCCCACTGCCATATTCCAAACCAAGGAAATAATGAAGGAGTCCCATGTCCTTCATTTCAAACTCCCTTGCAAGATCCTCCTTGCATGAGTGTATCAGCTACTCATCACTAGTAAAAATTAGATCATCAACATAAAGTATAATAATCAATAGCTTACCCTCAACCATAATCTGGTACAAGTTTGCATCAACTTCGCTTTTGGTGAAGCCCAATCCAGTGAAATAGCTGTCAATCCAAGTGTACTAAGCACAAGGTGCTTTCTTCAGCCGATACATTTCTCTCTTGAGTTGGTACACATGTGACTCACTATCGAAGATCTTGAAACTTCTGGCTGCTCTATGTACACTTCCTCCTCAAGAACTCCATTGAGGAACACAATTTTCACATCCATGTGATGAATGCACGACCCCATTTGTGTTGAGAGTGCAAGGTTAGATCTAATGGAAGAGTACCTTGCATCTCATGAAAAGGTATCATCATAGTAGATCCCCTCAATCTGTGAGAATCATCGGGCCACAAATCTGGCCTTGTACTTCTCCACACTCCCATCAACAACTTGCTTTACTTTGTAGATCCATATAGATCCAACCACTGATTTTTCGACTGGTCATGGGACTACCTCCCATGCACTATTCTTGATGATGGAGTCATACTCCCCTACCATAGCATCAACACAAGTTGGTCGCTGCACTGCTTCTTGAAAGGAAGATGGTTCTGTCACAATACACTTTCTCATAAGAGACATGTATCCAATAAACTTGTCAGGAGACTGTCTTTGTCTGTGCAGTGAAGTAGGGGCTCATACATTCTCTGCTGCATCAAGTCTCAATCTATCAGCTTCTGTGGTGCACCTTTTTCCATTTCTGGTGGATGGATCTGCAAGAGTGTTTTCTTCCACTTCATGATCCTCCTCATGTGCCTACTCCACATCTTGAGGCTTATCCTTGGGAACCATGAGTTACTCCTTTGCATGCAAGTCTAGCTCCCTCTCAAGGGACAACCACATGTCTTTCTCCTCATCAAATTTTACATCCTATCGCACAACAGTCATTTTGTTGTTTGGAAAATACACTCGATATTTGTGGGGAGTTTCAGTGTACCCCACAAATATCCCATTCTCAGATGTTGGTTCTAGCTACTTCCTGGTGTCTTTGGTCACATGCACATAAAAATATGAGCCAAAAACCTTAAAATGCAAAACATTAGGTTTCTTACTTATAAAATCATCTTCTGGTGTACTCATGCAAAGTATCCTATGAGGAAAACGGTTATGTAAAAATACCACTGTGTTTCATGCCTCCGTTCACAGATGTAACGGTAGGCCCTGATAATGCAACGTCGCTCATGCTGCACCCACAATCACTCTGTTATTTCTCTCAACAACCCCATTATACTATGTTTTATGAGGTGCTAATAGTTCTCTTCGAATTCCTTCTTTGCTACAGAAGTTCTTGAATTCGTTAGAGATGTACTCACCACCATTATCGCTCCTAAGAGCCTTCACTTGCTTCCTCGTGTCTTTATCCACCAGTGCTTTAAACTCAAGAAAATTTGAGAATGTATGATATTTATTCTACATGAAGTAGATCCAACACTTACGAGAAAAGTCACCAACAAATATCACATAGTACTTATGTTTTGCTGTTGAAGCAACATAGAATGGTCCACACACGCCTGAGTGGATTCTCTCAAGGATTTCCAAAGCTCAATTCTCCTTCATATGAAAGGTGGCCATTGCATACTTCCCCATAGTACACCCCTTGCATGTATCTAACTGAGCAAGTGTTCCCATTGGAAGTCATGTAGAAATATACCGCATGACTTTCAAGGCTCCATGGTGTAGATGGCCCAATCTCTTGTGCCATAACTCACCCTCATCCCGGCTCACCACTTTGTTCGCCTTGCTCATCAATGTTGCGCAGGCATGTACATCAAGTCTATAGAGATTATTAACTCAAATCCCTATCTTCTTGGCTTTTCCTATTGTTTTGTGTCACATGGAAGCTTTACCTTCACTGAAAACAACATCATAACCTCTATCCTCCAACATTACAACTGAGACCAAATTTTTCTTCAACCCTGGTACATGCATTACATATTTTAATTGAAAGGGTTTACCTAAATATCTCTATAAGGTAGTGTTACCAATCCCAGTAGCACTGTACCACCCATCATCACCCATTTCAATATGCATCTGGAGGTCCTTCTCCTCCAAGCTACTGAAAAGTTCCTTGTCTCCCATCATGTGAAAGGAAGCACCACTATCCAAATACCACACCCATCCCATTGCACTTGACACCATACATGCATTGAGTGAGAAGCAAAGCTAAAATTATGAGGCCAAAGCCTCAACAGCTGCAGATCCTAAAGCCTTCTTGTTCTTCTTCTTTTTTGGATAGTTAGTTGCATAATTCCCATGCTCATGACAGTGAAAACACTTCACTCTGGACATGTAGCGCTTCTTTCCATCTTTAGACTCGGATTTGAAATGGAACTTCTTTCCCTTCCCCTTCTTCACATTGGAAGCCAAAGTAAAATCTTCTTCATCATCATTCTTAGATGAAGATCCATCTCTGGTATTCCATTTGAACTCTTCCTGCACCAAATCTGACCACAGTCATTCCCAATATGGCATCTTTTCCCTTCCATTAACAGAGTATCGATAAATATGCCAACTCTTGGGAAGTCTTAGAAGATCTAGGCTCACCAAATCATCATCAATGATAGTAATTCCAATTCTCCCAAGCTCATCTCGACATTGGACAAAAATTTTTAGATATTTTGGCATGGAGTCACCTTTCTCCATTTTGATCTTCCTTAGTTTATCTTTCAGTGGGAATTCCTATGGTCACTGCTGCTCTGAAATAGATCTGTCAAAGATTTCCACATCGCATATGGTGTCACTTTACCATGGATAATTAAGACAATGTGGTGTCATACTCCCTCTAGCAAGATCCTCCTGGCCTTTGCCACATTCTTTTTCCATGCATCAAGATTTGCAGCATTTGTCACAACAGGTTTTGGAACATCATTGTCAATGAATTCCTTCAAGCCATTGTATTTGAGTACTACCTCCATCCTGTATTTCCAAGAAATATAGTTAGAGCTTCCCTCAAGTGCATACTCTAGTCTCAAGCCATTGAAATCCATTTGGATCTTGAATCAACTGTAGCACCAATAAAGTCTTTCTGTAAATTCAAATTCTATTCAATCACAAACTCAACTTCTTCTTTACTGCAGTAATTTCTTGTGCTTTGATACCATGTTGAAATTATACAACATATATGTATATCATGGATTCAAACTGATCTAACAATACAATAAATCTAGATAGTGAATCACTTCTACAAATAAATTGCGGAAATTAAACACAATTTCCAATCACATGAAGCAAAGAAAGAATCAAATGAAACAACAACACAAATAATTTCCTAGGGAAAGCTTGCTGCTCAAAAACCTACTATATTATATAGTATATTCAACATGGATACATGAAACAAATACAATTCCCTCTCCTCACAAGAGCCTCTAGGACTGATCTGAAATGATTGTATTACTTTTTCTGTGCTAAGTGTATTTTCAGTTTATAAACATGTGCATAATTACTTCATTAGTTTTCATAGGGATTGAGGTGTTTTTCCATGAATTTTAGATGATTTTTAGTGAATTAGAAGCATAAAAAAATCTTAAATAAAATTGAATAGTAGTGTAAAATAGAGAAACAAGTCACCACATGAAATTTACATAGTAGGCATGATGAAGCAGTTCACCCCTCATGGGCTACATCTGCTAGTCTAGCTCCCAATGGCATGTCCATATTTCTTCATGCTCAAAATTTTTCTATTAAATGTAGTTAAATTACTCTAATGGATGTTTTATCCACACCAATGGATCCAGAATGCTCCAATTAGTAAAAAATGACTTTGCATTCACTCAGAATGGTCGAAAATTGGGCCTCCTACATTTTTTCCCAGTTTCACCTAGAAAAGCTCCACTAAAAGTGGAGAACTCCACTTAACTGGAGATAAAATAGCATATTCTACCATTTTTTAGGCGTACCTCTAAACTGCCACTGAATTTAACTTCAAAATTCATTGTTAGTGGTTTGGGTGGCCACATGCGCACCCCAAACCCGCGGCATCACCGTAACAGTCGGCAAAACTCCAGATTAATTATGGTTGAATTGCGTTGAACTCTGGTTTGAAGGGTCATTATCACTAACCGTGCGAAAGTGGTTACAATTTAAATGTTTGCATGTGACAAACACATCAGAATATTTGTGGTTAACTCTTATTTAAATGGTTGTTAATTTTTATGTTTAACACCATGTGACATACCATGCGGGGACCGCTAGCGGGTTGGGACCGTCGACGGTCCCCAACCCCCAAACACATTTGTAACAAACCTTAAATACAAGCCATGCCCTTAGGGGTTAATTCAAAACGTGTAGATTGGGTGGTAAGAATGGTGCGTGCCTGATGGGAGGTCTAGGGGTCAATTCCTATGGCCTCCAACAAAATTTGATAGTACAGTCTTGGGGACATGTGGCGGACTTAGGGCTAGCCACGTGGTTCCCTTTAATTGCCCCTCCCTAACTCTGTTGCAATTGAAAAATTGACACTTCTAATTCATTGATTAGTTCTAAGGAAGGAATATTCCTCAAAATATTCCCTTTTTCTGACTGTACATCCACCCATTTGCTGATTGTGCATCCCTGTCAAACTTCGTCAAACTGTCGCACCTTTACCTGTTTGGCATTTCGATTAGAATGAAATATATCCCTCATACGACATTAGTTTTTTGAACCGTTTGCAATGTCGGAATCAAGAAGAAGAGACGTAAACAACCATCCTAGTTTCAACCCAATCCTGCAACTTTGAATTTTGAGAAAAATTTATGAAGTCTTGATAATTCCTCCCCATTGGGAAGCTTTTGGACCCCAAAATATTTGATTACCTATTTAGTACATGAGGGTACACATACCTAAACTTTCCAACCTCCATCCATTTTTCCTTTCTTGTTTTAGTGCTTTTGATCCCAACTCGAAGGTAGTCAACACTTCCCCTCTTGGATGCTCTTGTCCTCTTGTCAAGAATTGTATCTTCTTTGAGCTCATCCAGAAATTCTGGTGACAAATATTCAATAGAAGGTAGCTGAACATCAATTCCTTGATCATTGATCAAAGGTGGCTTATACAAATGTAAGTTTTCAACATTAAAAATTGAATACATTTGCATATAATAAGCCAAGTCAAGTTGGTGTTGGGAAAAATAATGAGAGGAGGGGGTGAATCAGTATTTATTACATATTCAAAACTTTTACTTTTTCTTGCTTCTAAAACCCATACGCTACTTTCCTGATACAGACTCGCGTATATACGCGGATACCCTTTATGAAACTCGTGTATACACAGAGATCTAATTATGTCATTAATTCTTCACTTATATCATTCCATCATTCATTCATCAGATGTTTAATAAACAGTAAACATGTGCAGTAAGAACAGAATAAACCATCACACAAAGCATCACACATGAACACCGGGATTTTTAGGTGGAAACCCAAATCGGGAGAAAACCACCGCTGCAGTTGCTCAGCCTTCAATATTTTATTATAGAGAAAACATCTTACAACATATGTGCGGGCGCAGACTTGACCAGCACGCAGGCACCCACCTGCGCTCGTTTACCAGCCTCTCCTGGAAGGGAGCTCCAACCCCCTGACTCGTTTACCAGCCTCTCCTGGAAGGGAGCTACGACCCCCTGATCTCGTTTAACAGCCTCTCCTGGAAGGGAGCTACAACCCCCTGACTGAAGGCTACAACCCTCAGCACCTCTACGGACCACGTTTCATCAATTTTCACACTGGATCCAAAGCTTCCTTTAGGACACCACTTGCAGGCCACATTTCATCATATTTTCAGACTGGACCCACTCCATACATTTAAATTCAATCATACATCAAACTGAAACTTATCAATTCAGACAACCCAGAACTGTAGAATACATCATTCACAGATAGCAGTAACATAGCAGAACATATCAGACATTTCATACCCCTTGCTTCAGCAAACCCTAGTTTGCATACGCACTTTCCTTTCACTGATGCCGCATATATATGCGCTTCCAATCACATCAAACCACGTATACTTCTGTACAAATTACATAGTTGTTTTCACTCCGCATACGCGCTTTCTCTTCAGGAAAGCCGCGTATATACGCGCTTCTTCTGCGGCGAAATAGCGTATGGTTCTTCAGACATTTAGGGCATTGCAATTCTTCAGAACAGATACATTAGTCAGATTTTACCCTTTACTTCAGACAGATGTTCGCCTCTTCTTAGATCTAATCATCCCCTCAACAGATCTAGCAAATGTAAGTGCATTTCAGATCTAGATACCCTTCTTCATCATTGATGCATCATGTAATCAGATCTATCATTCAACTGTAACCCTTTCCATTCAGATATACTTCAGAGAGAAGTATTCATTCAAGCTCAGACATCTTGCACCCGCACTCATGATTTGCACAATGCATTTCTTCTCTTTATATAGGTTTACCCTTTTTCAATACCATGAGCCAAAACCACATTACATTCGATGGTATTCCTGGACGGGGTCATTTAGACGAATCATTACCCAATACAATGGGTCAATACCATGGTGGTTACCCCTAGTTTTGCACTTTTTGAGCGCTTTTTCCCATACGCGACTTGGCACGTACTTTACCGCGTGCATACGCGACTTCTCCTAGACAAATCCGTGTATTCCTTGAAACATACTCTTTTCATCATGGACCTAGCACATATTGAATTCCTTTCTTCATTACCTTCTGTACTCTCTGTAGATACGTCATATTTACATCTTTTACCAAGTTCATCAAGTCAAGAATAACTTCTTCAGGTGGGTTGCCATCAAGGACAACATTCTGCATCTTATTGCCAACAATCTCCCCCTTTGGACTTGATGGAAACCACGATGGTGTTTGGTTACCACAACATATAGGTACAGTAAGGATACAATGATACCATGTCACTCTCCCCATTTTTGACACCATTCTTCCTCTTCATTAAAACACCATGTCACTCTCCCCCTTTGACATCAAGGGCAAAGGGATACTCTCTCCCCCTGTTCTCCTCATGTAGAAGAAGCATTCTGTATACTGAAGTGACCAAGCTCCCCCTGAGTTCATGCTGAATCTTCAAATATATTTTTCAATGAAGTACATGACTTTATGAACTTCCTATCACCAAAGACTCATACTTACATCAAATATCCAACCAAGTGGATTTACATATGAGACTCAAGTACCCAACCAATTGGGTTTACACATTTCAACTCAGCTACCCAACCAAGTGGGTTTACAAATTTGAAAAGTCCTTACATGACTGAATATTACAATTTTACATCATGGGTCTCAACAAGACCTTTTCATCAAATTGCCAATATGACCATGTATGACCAACAATAGAAAGTCCTCAAGAAAGGGATCATTTTTCAAAATCAACATAATGCCAACAATGCATTATACTCAGCAAGGCCAATGCTCCCCCTGAAACTGTGCACCCAAGCATCCTTTCGATATGACCAAGGCTCCCCCTTAGTTTATGCCACCTGAACACCTTCAACAGCCAGTCACTGACTACAATCTCTGCATGATCTGTCCTTATCTAATCATTAGCAGTTAGACTGATGCTCCCCCTGAACCTCTGTTCCTGATCTTCAGCTGTCATCCCAATTCTCTTATCATTAATGCATACGCGACTGTGTCTGCTGGAACTGGCGTGTATACGTGACTTTTGTCCATCTAACCCGCGTATGGAAAGTGAAGCATAGAAAATTTTACATTTCTTCAACTCCCCCTGAACTTAAACCTCCTGTACCTGTCTTCTTCATATCAGATGATTTGTCAGGCAGAAACATAACCAGAAAATCCAAACAGTATTGTAGAATGCTGACACCAACCAAAAATAGTCAGCAACTATCCATACGCGACTTTCTGTTCATATACTCGCGTATATACGCGACTGTATATCAGGAAAACCGCGTATCCTATTTAATCTTCTGAATTTATGCAGATTTGTTCTTTTGACTGGCAGAGAACACTCCCAGC